>VDFB02056351.1:28254377-28901766 GCA_007258455.2 Sequoia sempervirens
GAGGCTTTGAGAGTAACTGGAATAACAGTGGATACGGGTAAAACAGTTGAGAACATGTCAGATAATCTTAGGACAGCCATGGAAGAGAAGGATGCAAGGATGGAAAAGAAGTTTGATGGAATGATTGAGATGATGTCTCGATTACTTGCTAAAATGGATCAGCAAGCTACTCAGAACCATATTCCGAATCAAAACCATGCTACAGGAGAAAGCAGTGGTGTCAATGGAAACAACGGGCATAATGGAAACAATGGTAATGGAGGTAGTAGAACCATTGGACAGCATGATGCCATCTCTAGCGGATCAGCCTCTAGACCGCTCTTTCCTACATTCACTCCAAGAGAAGAACAACCAGTTGAAGCTCCCGTTCCCTTGGTAGACGATGCCCGACAAGCCTATATGGAGTATGCTACCCTACCCCCTGATCTTAGGAACCAATGGTCCTTTGATCAATTCTTGAATCAGAGGGACAGAAGACAAGGAAGAAGAGTTGATAACCGAGCTAATTGGGGTCCTAGAACTGATTTCCATCAAGCCTTAGGGAAGGTAACATTGGCTCACTTCGATGGAAGTGATACGTGTTCAGCAAGATCATGGGTTCAGAAGTTAGACAACTACCTTTCACTTCGTCCCATGCCAGAAGAAGATGCCATCAAGTTTGCAACACTCCATTTAGAAGGAGCTGCCCATGAGTGGTGGTACCATAGTTTGGTCACTCTTGGCCATAACCTTATTCGAACCTATGGAGAATTCACCAACAAGCTGATTGAAAGGTTCGACACTAAGGATCCTGAAGTACGATTTCGCGAGCTTGCACAACTCAAACAGCATGGCTCCTTGGATTCTTACATTGCTGATTTCCAGAGGCTTTCCGTGATGGTGCCCAACATCACCGAAAGAAGATTGGTTGTTTTGTTTTCTGAAGGTTTGGTTGAACCCTTGAAAGGATGGGTTAAAGCTTTCGATCCACCAAGTCTTGATGAGGCAATCAAGAAGGCTCGTAGTATGGAGTTATCAGCTCCTAGGCCTAAATTTCCGCCTAAGCCTTTTGGCCACAAGAAGGATAAGGATAGAAGACATTCTTCTAATCAGCACAAGAAGTTCCCACCTAAATTGACTGAAGAGCAACGTGAACAGCTCAGAAAGGAGGGCAAATGTTACACATGTTTAGAGCCTTGGACTAAAGGCCATAGATGTCCTGGAAGAGGGCGTTATAATCAAATGGGAACCTATTCAGATTATGAATCAGCATCTGATATGTCTGATCAGCAGTCTTATTTTGGGGACAGCGAGGATGAAAGAGCCACAGAAGAGTCCGATCATGAACAAGGAGTTGGGGGCCCTATTGCCCAACTCTCTAGTTTCCAAAAGAACGAATCTTTCAAGGTTCGTGGTGGAGTTGGAGGCCATCGTATTGTTGCATTAATTGATACTGGTGCAACGCATAACTTCATTGATGAAGGTGTGGTTGCAAAGAGAGGTCTCAAAACTGAAGAATTTGAAGGCTTCAAAGTCATGGTGGCTGATGGGTTTCACATTTCCTGCACACGAAGAGTTCCTAACATGTCCTTGTAGTTGGGAAACTATGAAGTCAAAGATGACTTCTATGTGGTTACTATTGGTGACACAGATGCAGTTTTGGGCATACAATGGTTACGCTCACTTGGTGAAATCTCTCTCAACCTACAAACAATGGAGCTCAAGTTCCAATCTGATGGCAAGAGAGTTGTTTTGAGAGGAATGTCTAATGGTGGTCCTCGTATAGTTTCTTTCAAAAGGATGGAAAGGCTGATTAGACATGACCAAGTGGAGTGGGCTGCGGAATGCATGGTTCTTCCTGCCAGTCCAGTTGAGACCAAGAGGGAATATCCTCCTGATATTCAATCCATACTCACCAAAAGGAGTAAGGTGTTTGCTGATCTACCACCTGGGCCACCACCAGAAAGAGGTGCTGAGCATGTTATTGAACTTAAGGAAGGGGCCAAACCAGTCATTACAACACCGTATAGATATCCTAAGAAGCAGAAGGATGAAATTGAGAAGAACATAAGAGAACTCCTGGAGATGGGCTTCATTCGCCCTAGCAAAAGTCCTTTTGCTTCAGCTGTAGTTCTTGTGAAGAAGAAAGACGGCACCATCCGCATGTGTGTGGATTATCGTGCCTTGAATCAAAGCACAATAAAAAATCGGTATCCTATTCCTCGGATCGATGAGCTCATTGATGAGCTACATGGTGCTAAATTCTTCTCCAAAATTGATTTGAGATCGGGTTACTATCAAATCCGGATGAGGGGCTCAGATGTTGAGAAGACGGCATTCAGATGCCACTATGGTCATTTCGAGTTCCTAGTCATGCCCTTTGGCTTGACTAATGCTCCAGCCACTTTCCAGTCTTGCATGAACAGAGTCTTCCAGAAAGCAGTTGAGGAAATTTGTGTTAATTTTCTTTGATGATATTCTCATCTTCAGCAAGACGTGGGAAGAACATCTCAAGCACTTGGAGGAAGTGCTTAGCATTCTTGAATCAGAAAGTTTGTTTGCAAAAGAGTCCAAATGTGAATTTGGAATGAAGGAGCTGCTCTACCTTGGCCACATAATCAGCGCTGAAGGGGTGAAGGTTGATCCAGAAAAGATCAAGGCTATAGTAGATTGGCCACCTCCAGAAAATCTGACTCATTTGAAGGGATTCTTGGGTCTTTGTGGCTTCTATAGAAGGTTCGTAAAGGGGTATTCTCAAAGTGCTGCTCCTCTTACTGACCTCACTAAAAAGGGGGCTTTCATGTGGTCGGAAAAAGCTCAGAGTGTGTTTGATAAGTTCAAGAGAATCATGAGTTCTTGTCCTGTATTGGCCATACCAGATTTCTCCAAACCCTTTGAGTTACAGTGTGATGCATCAGGAGAAGGTATTGGGGCTGTTTTGATGCAAGAGAAGCATCCAATTGTATTTGAAAGCAGAAAATTAAGAGGGGTTGAAAGGACCTATTCTATCTATGATAAAGAAATGCTTGCAATCATGCACGCATTAGCCAAGTTCAGACAGTATCTGGTGGGGAGTAAATTTGTGGTCAAAACTGATCACAACAGTCTCAAGCACTTTATGCATCAGAAGGACTTGAATGAGAGACAGCAGAAGTGGGTAAGTAAGCTACAAGCTTACGATTTTGACATTGAGTATGTCAAAGGGAAGAATAACGTTGTGGCTGATGCTTTGTCTAGAAGGCCTCACTTGAGCTCATTGTGTGAGCTTAATGCTGATTGGAAGGAGTTGTTGCTTGCTGATTATGCCAAAAATCAGTTTGCAACCAGCGTTATTGAAGGTACTTTTCATGATGAAAGGTACAAGGTAGTTGATGGGTTGATCCACTACAAGGGAAGAATCTTCTTGGTGGCTGATTCTAAACTTAAGAAGAAGATTTTGGTGACTTTCCATGACAGTCCACTTGCTGGTCATCAAGGGTACTTCAAGACATACAAGCAGATTCGAGAGAGATTCTCTTGGAAGGGGTTGAAAGATGATGTTCAGCGTCACATCAAGGAGTGTAGTACTTGTCAAATGAATAAAAATGAGCACTCTCTTCCAGCTGGTCTACTGCAGCCACTTCCCATTCCAAATCAAAAATGGGAGAGTATCTCTATGGATTTCATCACCGGGTTGCCTAGGGCTCAAGGCAAAGACTGTATTTATGTTGTAGTGGACAGATTGACCAAATTCTCTCATTTCTTTGCCATCACAAGCACATTTACAGCAGCTCAAGTTGCAGATTTGTTCTTCCATGAAGTGTTTAGACTGCATGGGTTGCCTAAAAATATTGTGAGTGATAGGGACAGCAAGTTCTTAAGCACCTTTTGGCAGGAAATTTTTAGGATGAGTGGTACAGTGCTTACTCCAAGCACTAGCTATCACCCACAAACGGATGGTCAAACGGAGATTGTGAACAAATGGTTGGAGGGCTATCTCAGGAATTATGTCTCAGAACAGCAAAGAGCATGGGTAAAATGGCTCCACTTGGGAGAGTATTGCTACAATTCATCTTTCCACATGTCAATAAAGATGTCTCCATTCATGGCCCTCTATGGTTACGAGGCTCCAAGCTTTGCTGATTTGGTGTTCGGCGATAGCAAAGCTCCCCAAGCCAAGGATTGGTTGCAGCAGAGCCAAGATGTTTTGAAATCCTTGAAGGACAATCTTCAAATGGCACAAAATCAGCAAAAGATGTACGCTGATCAGCAGCGTGTTGAGCGCTCATTTGAGGTTGGTGATATGGTGTACCTCCGGCTTCAGCCCTACAGACAGTCCACACTTAAGAAGAGTGGAGCTGAGAAGCTGAAACCACGCTTCTATGGACCATTCAAAGTTGTTAGGAAGGTTGGAGCGGTGGCTTATGAGTTGGAACTACCTTCGAGTAGTAAGGTCCACAATGTCTTCCATGTGTCTCGCCTCAAAAAGGCACTTGGGCACAACGTTGTGGCTTCATCACAGTTACCTCCTTTGGATGAGGAAGGGCAGTTGACCTTGGTTCCAGAACAGATTATTGATTTCAGAGAGCGTTCCTTGAGGAGGAGAACAATCAAAGAGTATTTGGTAAAGTGGAAGAATTTACCATTGGAGGATGCTACTTGGGAGGATGAGGAGATTCTACAGCATCCAGATTTGCGATTGCTTGAGGGCAAGCAATCTTGGGGAGGGCGGACTGTAATGTCCCCTTCTCAGCAGTGATCGTTTCTGTTGACCGTTGGCCTATTCCGGAGACCCGTAGGCTGTGCGGATGGTGAAATTAGGGTTTCCTTGTTTTGAGGAGGTTGTTGCTTGGAGTTTGGGTTTCTGATTGCGGATTCTTTCTGGGTTTTCAGAGAGCTTCGCAGTGGTGTGTTCAGTTTGGCATTCCGGGCAACTTCGCGAATTTACTATTTTTAGTAAATTCTATTTTTGGCAGTGGGCAGTTGGGGTTCAGTTCAGTTGGTCATCTTCTTCAGTTGTTTCAGCTGACATTTCAGTTTTGGCCTTGGGCGCATTATTCTCGGTGAGATAAGTAATTTTCTTATAATATTATATTTTAATATTATATGACCCTTTTGTATAGCAAGCACAACTTAAGTTGTTTTAAAAGAGGGACTTTAAGGGTCTAGGCGCCATGGAGGAATAAGTTATATTTTATAAAGTCAAATATTGAGCTTTTGAAAAAGGACGCCTATATGAAGGTTTGACTTTATTTTAAAATGTGAAATAAGCAAAAGTGAAAATGGACGCCATCTCTTGGAGGGAAAAGGTGAATTTGAAATTAGGGTTTTGGGCGCCCTCTGGAAGCTTCTAGATGTTTCTCTCTCGTCTATATATTCAGGCCTCAGCTCTTCATTTGGCATCTTCTGTCTACTACACCGTTATGCTGCTGGATTGACTTCAGGCACTCGCTTCGAGGAAAGCACACCTCCTAGCATTTGCTCATCTTCTTGCTTGAGAGATAGCAACTAGTTGAGAGGTTAGCTGTCATTGGTAGTTTTGCATTGTAGTTGAGTTCTATTGCATTTAGTGATGATGTTCAAGCATTTTGTCATATTTTAGTGTTGCTGATGTTGCATAGCTGTAGCAAGTTTTCATTCAAAACTCAAAAATACAAAAAGATATTGTTCTGGGTGTTGGCTAAATCATCTTGTCTCTAAGGGGCGACCCTTCTTGCAAATTTGTAGAATTTAAAACGAAGTTTCTGATTTTTCCTTGCAAAATCGCCCCTACTAGTGGGCCGTACCATTTGAGAAGTGTCTTGGTTTGTGTGCAAAATAAATAGGGGCTGTTTGGTGAGGTTTTAAGGGTTCTTTGGGGGCGCCTTTGTCTTTAGAACATTCTGCTCTTTGTCTCACGCCATTAGGAAGTGTTATGAGCAAGTTATGAGCAATTTAATGGCTATTATGTTGCAGATTTTCATCATTCTATGTGCAGGTCTGATACAGCAGATTTAAGAAAGTTGTTCCTTGGTTGAAATTAGAGTATTGGGAATCAAGTTTGATATTGTGAAGGCTTACTAATCATCTGCAGCTTGAAAAGACATAAAAACTTCAGTTTACGAGATTGTTCTATCTTATTGTAAGCTGCTAGTAGTACTAACAGCATTTTCATATCTTATCTCTCATTTCTCTGAATTGTACATTCCCACTGAATAAGTGGAAGAGGCTGGCTTGCCGCCTTTTACTTTCTTGCATTGTAATTTCCTAAGTCTCCGCCATATGGTCGCCTCCTATCCTTCACGGATCGAGTAGCACATACTTGGTGTTGAGCTATTTTCAGTGTTGCAATAGATAGGGATCCTCTGACCGAATGCTCGTCGTTCGCCGGCGCATCTCTGGTTAGAGTTCTTGTTCAGAATTTACTTTTGAGATCCTCTGACCAATGCTCACACCTTGCCCGCATCGGGATCCTGGTGTACATTCTGGTTAGAGTTACTTTCTGCATCGTTTTGGTTTACGCTAACCTTAACGGGTGCATGTTGCATTGTAATCTTTTATGAAAAAACAAAAAAAAATTGGTCCGGTTCATTACAATTGTTAATTTGATTATTGATATAATGACTTCCTTTAATCTTAGCATAATGAGAATTATCATAGGAAATGATGAACTTAAAGAACCATTGGTAAATGAAAATATACTTGATTATGGGCATGGAATAAATCTTGGATGAAGGCAAATATATCTGATTGTTTAAAGATTGTCTACTATGTGCTTGTAAACCTATTAGGATGGATGGAACATGGGTGAAGTGGATTGCCTAAAAACCCCACTTTCAGCCCACTTTCAGCCCCTTAGGCCCTAGACAAGGGATTGGGCTTTGCAGCCCCTTAGGCCCTTGACTAGGGATTGGGTTATAGAAAGATGGGGGTTCCCCCTAGGTCTCTGCCCCTTAGGCCCAAGATACGGGATTGGGCAAGAGAAGGTGGTAGGCTTTAGGCCACTTGGACTTTATGGTTCCTCTCCCCTGATGGGACGAGTGTCTTCTGAGGTGTTGCCATGAGTGGAGTATGCAGGTACTAAGCCCCTAGGCAAGAAGGATTGTGATGGACAACCTCTTGAGTTTACATGAGGGCTTCAGGGCAGATCCACCTATGACACTCCTCTTATTTCTTCATTAATTGATTTATGTTTATGAATATATTATGGATATCTAGATATTATTGCTAACAGATATGTGTATGTGGAAATGTTTTTAAATTGGTGAATGCAGATTTCAATCTAGGATTATTTCATTAGAGAAACACATTCCTTTTGGAAAGAAGAAACCCTAAACCTAATCAACAATTGAATTCTAGGGCAAACAAGTGAATTCAAGAGCAAGGCTAGGTAAGGGACATTACACAGCACGATAGAGAAGATATTGCAGGGTATTTTGGAGAAAGAAAAGGACCATTTTGGAAGTCCCAAGCTGGTCATATCATTCCAGCAAGGGCTGTACCAATCACAAAAGGGGCATAAGACTTCCTAGGCCAAACACCTAGGGTTTGGGTTTGTCTTCACCACCATTGGAGGCGCCTAGGGCTTGGGTATTGCTGAACATCATTTATGCAAGGGAGAAGCTAGGGTTTGGCAGATTGTGGGTGATTTTGTATGCTCTAGCTTGTTGGTTCTGTAAATTCAGACCTGCAACATTTCATAACAGCAAACAGGTATGGTTCCATTGTATTTCAAATGCTAAATATTGATCTCAATTGTTAATTGTTTATGCAATTTCTCTTTAAATAAGTTAGTTTAGTTATTTGCATTTTATGTATCTCCTGTCAAGCAAAAAACAAAGAAAAAATGAGAAAAAAGAAAACACAGAAAAAAACAAACAAAAAACAGCAGATAGGGGTGGGACACTACAGAGTGAACGTAATTGTACAATGAGTGAAGGCAGCCGTACGATGGGGAGAAGGGAAGACAGTTGTACAGTGAGGAGAATTAGAGGCTGTTGTATGTTGAGAAACCGCCATACAAGTTGATGCCGATGCGAAATATTCCAAGGCAATTTCATATGCCAATTTATTTCAAATTCATAACATGTATTCAAGCATTTTGTCAAACAGTTTCCATGTTGTTGTTCTAAACGTAAGAGTTATTGTTTTTAACAGTTTGATATTGCCTTTGCTGCTCTAGACTTGAGTTTCAATTTGTTTCTTGTAATGTCCCCATTTTGGCCATACGCTCTTCTGTGACTGATAGCCTATTTCCGGAAATCTGTAGGCTGATCAGAAGTGAAATTAGGGTTTCCTTCACTTGGTGGTTTTTGGCATTTTTTGGAATTTACTATTTTTAGTAAATTCTATTTTTGGCAGTGATCAGTTGTCAGCACTTCAGTATGTCATTTTCAGTTGGAGCAGTTGCTTGGGTTTGATTTTGGCTTTAAAAAGCATTTTTTGGTGAAATAATATATTTCAAGGCATTAATGTTTTAACTTCAAATTGACCCCTTGGCCTAGTTCATTAACTTTAAGTTGTGTTTAAAAGGTGGCCATGAAGGGGGACGCCTTCATGAAGGAGATATTAAATATTAAATAAAGTTTTATTGTACCTTGAAGTAGATGCCATTCTAAAGGAGGATTTAATATTAAGAATTTTAAAATATTTCAAAGGGAACTTTTGGCGTCCAATTCTTGGAGGAGTTTTGGGAATTTGAAAAAGTCACCTCTTTTTCTATAAAAGAGAAGTTTTGCTCCAGCTTTTCTCATCCATGAAATTATGCTAATGTTATGTTGTCGAAATGACAACTTGATTTTTACTTCGAGGGATGCTTACCTCCTAGTTTCAATCCAATTTTGTGTTTGAAATACAACACCTAATTGGTTTATTGGCTGCTTCTCATTCAGACTAGCAGATGGAGCTCAATTGTTGAAGTTTTTGGAGTTTTGACAATTTTGGAGTTGCTGGTTCATCTACAGCTGAAGTCGACTTTTGTTCACAGCTTTTGGATGACATTTAATTTTGTTCTGAGTATTGGTGATTCATGTTTGTTGACCATGGGCGACCCTTCTCCTAGAAATTGAGAATTTATTGTAAAGAATCTGATTTTTAAGAGCCAAATCGCCCTTTTAGCCAGGCCGTACCCTCTAGCTTGGCATTGGAATTCGAGCCAAATAAATAAGGATGCTTTGATGCAGTTTTATGATCTGATTTGGGACGCCATCCTCCAAGAGATCCTTTGCAAAAGATTTCAGTCAATTCGGAGGTAATTTGGTGAAGTTATGAGCATTTAATTGAATTTATAGTTGTTGGTTATTCATTTCCAAAATTGCAGATTTACACCAGATTTGTTTCAGTTTGAATTTCCAATCCTTTCTTCATCAATTATTGCTGATATCTAACATGGAATCATCCAATATCTTGGTGCTTTGAAGTCATTGTAATATTCATGTAATTTGCAGCTCTCTTTTCATATTGTAAGACTGTAAACAGTAGTACTGTTCCAATCCTTTATTGCTGCAATTATTTCTTATTTCTCACATTAAGCACCCCTGGATGGTTTACCGCCAGTGTGGAGAATGAATATCTAATCTCTCTTGTACCCACTATCAAGTGGTGAATCCCCACTCTTGAGTGTATGCCCGCCGCAGCGGATGAATTAGTTTAGTTTGAAAATCTTCCATGGCTGGTTATCCGCCTAGTTATTTCAGTTTGTAATAATTACTCCGCCATATGTTAGCACCTCATCTTCAAAGGGATCTTGTGTGCACATTCTTAGCATTGAGTTTATTTTACACTTCCAGTTGTAAGCAATTTCAGTTGTTGAGTTATTTGATCCTAGGGATCCTCTGACCATATGCCCGCCCCTCTTCCTTCAGTGGTTTTAGGGCACATTCTTGGTTAGAGTTGCTTTGATAAAGATTTCGTTTTGGCGCTAACACTAATCAAATTGGCCAAGTGTTGGTTATTGTGTAAAAATTGTGGCAAAAAATTGGTTAGCATATTTCATTTCTCAAAGATGGTAGATTTTCACACAATTCTAATACAATTTTAAGCACGGGAAAATAATAATGCTAATTATATTTGCCAATATAACAATACAACTCACTTCCAACAATTTACATAATAAGCACCCGCAAATGATATATTAATAAATAATATAAATAGTGCTCTGACTTGGATTGCTAGCAACAAAAGATTAAATAAACTTCACAAAATCCAGAGGTATGGCAATTATTTATTTTTCTGCACCCTTACTAGTTGTGCAGCTACACCCAAAGGTAGCGGCAATATTATAATTCACTCCTTAATATGGCTGTGGATACTCGTAGTAGATGTGGCTTGGAAAAAGAAACCTCAAGGAATTCGCACTAAAGAGAAATTGCCCCTCTTTTTGCTCCTTTGACTTGGCACATGGGCTAGTGAACTTGGTACGACGGCCCCTCACTACAATTGATGCCTTCCTTGAAATTGCTATAGTACTCTAAGATAGGTATTGACTGCTCTAGCTTCTAATATCCTCCACATCGCCCTCCTAGATAACCTCCTTTTGTATGGCTCTGATAAAAGTGTGGTGAATAATAAAGGAAGTTGTAAATGGATTAATTTGAAGCTGCGGCTAAGATATACACTCTTCTTTCCATAGATAAACTCAACTAATCATTCTATATTTTTAATTAATGGTACAGCAACCATGAAAATACTCAGCAATTTGCCAATCATAAATTAAATATTCACATGTTTCCTTGAAAGCCCCGAAAATCATTCAACCCTGAAATTTGTTTGTATAAGAGACTTAACAACTTTCACAAACTTTGCCGGTAGAATTTTCTATGAAAATCTAAGCATTAATTCCACAACTGGATAGAGTAGGATTGTTTCACCACCAAATCCAATTACCTATAGGGTTTCATCCTAGGGTTTTGAACTTTGAAAAGCTCTCCATAATCACAAAATAGAATAATATCCAAGCATAACATAACGAGCTTTCTTTTTCACTTTGTATCCGTCTCCACCCTAACTTTTCAAATTCCCACTTTTTTTGATATTTTAAAATAAACCTAAGAATAATAAAGTAACCCTTTTAAAATTTCATAAATAACCACAAAGTCACTTTATAAACTCAATTAAATTAATTAAATAATATTATCCTTAAAATATGTTGGAATAGATAATATTAAATAATTAATTAAAATATTTCGTTAGCTCTGACATTAGCCTACGAGAATAAAATAGGCTAATTAAGTCACTCCTACTTAGGCATCAGAAAGGGACAATATAGTCTCCCTGCTCGAAATTGCTTGTCCTCAAGCAATTGCAAATTAGGATGCTAAAGAATTTGTCCTCCTTCCCATGTTGCATCCTCTACTGGTAAATCCCTCCACTTGATCAGGTGCTCCTTGACTACTCTGCTCCTCAACCTCCTCTCTCAAGTATCCACAATCTCCTCTGGAACCAAAACCAACCTACCCTCCTCATCCAAAGGTGGAAGCTCCGATGAAGATGTAAGATGCTACCTCAATGCCTTCTTGAGGCACAACACATGAAACACTTTGTGGATCCTGCTACTCCCTTGTACGCTGGCACAAACTCCAAGAAACTTTTGGCACAAAACCCAAAACAAACCGTCCAGAATACAAAACTTCGTTTTCTTCCAAAAACCCTCCCATGATTTTTTGTCGGAAAAATTATAAAAACCCACCATAATACCAACCCGTCTCTTAAAAGTACAAACCCGCCAAAAAGAAGAGTTCACCCAACTTGCAGATCCACGATGCTGTTGAGAGCGGTCAAACAGAAGAAACCCGCACCAAGAAAACAGAGAGGCAGCAAAAATCTGCAAACCCCGTCGCTTAGAAAATAGAGAGGCCGCAAAAATCTGCAAACCCCATCACTTAGAAAACACAACCAGTCACGGCTACTAAAAACCGTCGGCATGACCATGAAAAACATACCAAATAGAATCCGCTGGCCCGACAATAACAAAGAATCTGTGGCGCCCACAAGAGAGAAAGTCAGAAAAAGAAAGACTTCGCGCGAAAAAACGCAGCCAGAGATCGCGTGACAGAGGAGAAATGGCCCTCGAGGGTTGTAAAAACTTGCCGCGTAGGGCGGAAAACACAAACGCGGGCCTATAGAACCTCACGAACAAAGAACCAGTCGCCAAAAAAACGAAACGAAACGCCTGCAAAAAAAAAACTTCGAAAATTTATGGAAACCCTCGAAAATCAAACAGCCATGAGATTTTTTCATAAAAAAATCGAAAAAAATTCTAGAAATAAATTCCAAGTAGATGGGCATGAATTTTAAAAATTCGTCAAAAATTAAAAATCCCACTCGACCCACTTTGATACCATGTAATGATTCTTTAATCGATAAACGGATAATTTACAATGGAGACGAAGTCTCCTTATATATAAAGAAAACTGAGAAACTTACTAAATTATCTAACCGATCAGAAATAGAAACTTCCTAATAAACTAAAGACGCCTAAATGACCATTAATCTAATATTATAAATTACTCTAATAGACTACTCTGCTCCTCAACCTCCTCTCTCAAGTATCCACAATCTCCTCTAGAACCAAAACCAACCTACCCTTCTCATCCAAAGGTGGAAGCTCCAATGAAGATGTAAGATGCTACCTGTTGGTGTACGTTTTATCATCCACCGAACACACAGAATAAAATGTCCAGAGACACTCTATCCTCTCTTGAAAAACCACCGCGTATGCTAAGATTGCAAGAAGATCATAATGCGATTCCAAGGTTTCTTTTGTCAGGTCTTGACGTGTGGATAAGCTCAATGGGCATTGTGATTTGCTGGTAATAAACAAGGGGACTTACGTTAAAGAAATTTTCACAAGTTTGGGACTTAGGCGGATTTATCATTAAAGGCTTCTCAATTAGGACTTCAATTTGGATCTCAAAAAAAATGGCAAAAAGATAAGGGTTTAGGGAATCTATTCTACGCCTAAGAACTTAAGAGACAGTAAAGACTTGGTGAAGGGAATAAACCACACTTTGTTTCGCCTCCTGCTGGACAACATACGCAAAGTGGGTGCAATCTTCAAGGGGTGTGATAATGATTTTCAAATCTCGAACGAGACTGAAGTTAAGCTTCCACAATTATAAGCTCAGGCTAACTTTACGCATCGAATGCAAATCATCCATTCAAAGAAAGTATGAGCAACACTTCACCATTGAATCCATACAATCAATCTCTCATTCACTTAACCAACTTTCAAAGCAAATTCTATTTAGCTTAATTCTAACTTTAATCTATGGCGGAAGAAGATATGCAACCTCGCTTACTATTTGACAATAAAAGTTATTCAAAGCAAATCATGCATAAGAGCTTTTATTATTCGAAATAGTCTCAACACAACAACCTCATATACTGTCTCCACACGAATGAAAGTGAGAGATCATCAGTTTATATAGAGTTTCAAAAATGAAATGAAGGGCCGAGATTAAAACAATATCAACGGCCAAGATTATTACAACTCAACCCTAATTAGGGTTGCCCAAAATAACATGAGTCATCAATCAGTAAACTATCAGTAAAGAGGCAGTGAAGCTATTATCAAGCAGAGGCGTCCTTATCCTTTTGAGCAGCATTGCGTTCGACAAACCTAGACACTACTGCAATGACCTCCTCCATCGTGACAGGTGGCAGCATGCTGATCCGGAATTCAAGTTCATCCAAGTTCTCTGCACATTTGGCAAAGGTATTTGCCCAATCCGCTTCCTGCTTCCCAAAATCATTCCGGATGGCTGAAAGACTTGCTACTCTCGCAAAATCCTGTCTTAGAAGTGGTCCAGTAGCCGAGAAGAAAACCTCCTGAACCTTTCATTTCAGCTCCTCCAGCTGCATGTCCTTTTCTTGGACAATCTCTTGATCAAACACCTCTGCAACTGTCATATGAATTTTCTCCCGAATCTCCTTTACCTGCTCCTCAATTCTAAGTCCATCCACTTTCGCCTTTTCCAAAACTTCTCTACGTATACTTACTGCCCAAAACCAGTGATGGAAATCATATGCTGCTCCTGCAGCAATCACCCTTCTATCAACCAACTCCTCTCTTGGAGTGCCTTTCAGGATCCTGAGGCATGGAATAAGCCTCTCCTGCATATCTGGAATACATTCCCATGTTTCCGCCATATCAATAAGTCTACAAAGAAAATATGAGGTTTTCCCATAAGCAAGTACCAGTTTCTCCATGAACAAGGCCGCCTCAGTGCCCTCGCTCGCCATCCAATCCTGAGCCTCCTTGGCTGTTACCATTCCGTGCTCTACATCCTTGGTCACCTCCTGTGATGAATTGAGGAGAGGAGCTACTGCAATACCCCGATCAAGTGGCTGGGTCAAATGTTGTATGTACTCCTTAAGACGTTCAACCTCCTTCTTATACTCTTTCTTCTTAGCCACTTCTTTTTCCAATCTCGCTTTGATGGTCGAGACGGAATTATCTAATTCCTCCACTTCTTGACCTTTTGAGGTGGGGCCAAGATCTACAGTGGTTATGGCATACTCTTCACGAGTAATCTCGTCTTATGGTTTGTCCACTATGGGTACTGCAATGTGTGCGAAACGGTTGCCTGTCTTGTCCCTTTGAATGGTAGAGAATTTCTTGGCAGGCTTCTTGATTGCAACTTGCTCCAACCTTGCCAAGAAATCAGCAGTATCATCCTCCTCTTGAGCTTCTTCAGGTACCTGAATCTCCATTCTCTCTATCAGCCAATCTGGAATGGTCGGCTGCTCAATTCCATCTTCTACCTGAACCTCTTCTTCATTCGGAGCATCCACAACCTCTCTAAGAGCGGAAATCATTCCCTCCTCGAAGTCATTATTTCGTACTTCTATCTCATTGTCTGAACCTAAGATTTTTGTGCCCGTAGGTGACGAAGGCTCATCATCCAGCTAAATAGGTTCATCGTTCTCTTCCTGAACTACAGGAGGTACAAGTATTTCCACCAAGGACTCATCTATGGTAGCCACCAGCTCGTCAATGTTTCGAGATGCTCCTGAACGAGATGGTTCTCCCTTATGTCTTTTGGAAGCAGTCTCTGTACTTGGGACTATTTCCTTCCTTTTCTCTCCAATCTCAACCAAATCCTGATGGGATGCACCGGCATTAGAAGAATACGATTCTGACTCGCTCAGTAGATCATATGTGAGCGTTATTCTTCTCTATCTCATTTCTTTGGCATGATGGTCAACCCACCACTGAAAGTACTTGACTACTGGCCTCATTAACGTTGCTAAGTCCGCATGCTCAGGTTCTGACCATTTCACGGGAGGAAGAGGTCGACTCTCCTCGAAGCGCAGCTGGATGTAGTTCCCATCATCTTGTAATTGGTCAGGCACCCGGCAGAACTCAATTTCCCTCATGAAGTCAACTGGCATTCTGGACCATAATCTTCTTCTAACTTCATATTCATCAGAAGCATTTGCCCAAAAGTCTTCCAACTCCACTCTGTGCTTGTAGCTTCTCCCCTCTACTATCCGAATATTATGATGTGGTTCAAAGTTGACCCTGGACTTGTAGGCCGTAAATGGATACCACTGGATCTCCAACCTTGCACTCTCAACTGCCTGTGCTGATGGACAGGATTCTAACATGTTCCCGATGAAAAATGGGAATGTGACAGATGCCTTCTTGGTTGGCCTCTCGATGTTCTGATATTCCTCTAACTGTCTCAGGACCTCGAGCAAAATCATCCGATTTGTCGGATAAATGGGCAATTTATAGGGATTTCCAGTAAATCCCTGGATCCTGACATATGTGAATTTCGGGAACTGGATGAACCAAGATCCGTATTTACTGATTAGACTTTTCGCCTCATGACTCAGCCTCTGATGCACTCCTCCTTGAAGTTTTCTGGTAATATGCATTAGGAAGGCATCATGCACCCTCTTGAAATGAGATTTCTCCTTCAACTGGAGTTGTGGGTAGCAATCGTAAGGCCTGAGTTCGTTCTCCCCGTTGCCAACTTTACCCTTGCAAATTAGTCCTGGATACTTATATGATCTGGCCAACAAGTAGACAATATACGAGCTCATGTGAAAAGACTTAGTCTCTTCCAGATTGATCAATTGCTCGTGGAGATTGTCACTTATCATCCGTGACCAGTTGAACATTTTGACGCCAGAAGTGATCTCGTCTATGAAATAGTACATCCAGCTCTCGAAAAAGGCGCCTTGCGGGTTGCCGGCTACTCTATTCAGCATCAAGTTGATGTCTCCAAAATCTTCTTTGAAATCTGTGCGGCGGGGTCGCTTGGGCATCTTCTTTATTGATGGCTTAGGCTTGTCCATCCATGCCTTGTTAACGGTTGTGGTGCACAAATCTGGTTTGCTATCATATAACCTCTTGGCTTCTTCCTTGGTCTTATAGACCGTCCGTGAATGTTCTGGGATGCCGAAGGTTTCCTGGATTGCCACCTCGCCTAAGTGTGCCAAGATTCTTCCATCAGATGCGATGATCTGCCTCTTCTGAGCATCATAGTTGATAGCACACTCCACCATCAATTCTGCACAATCCATTGCCAGTGGGAATCCAGCTGCCTGAAATATTCCATTTCTTACTATCCGTCTGGCTATTGGTGTGGGAAGTCCATTCTGTCCATACATTCTTTTCTTAAACTCATCAAAGTCAACATGTCCGAGATCGGTGTCTACGACATTCTTCCATTTTGAATTGATCTTAGTCTCCCGCTGAGCACCTTTGCTGGCGAACTTCATTTTCACCTTCTTTGATGGTTCGCCTGCTGTGGTCATCAACCTGCAGTTCAAAAGATTAACATTAATATAAAGACATTTTCAAATAGTTTATTCTTATGCCTTGGATTCGAAAATTTACTTTCAGCTTGTTAAATAATTAAATTGCTGCGAAAAAGCAAGCTGAAAGTAAACGGACGAAGTTAAAATTTTGGCCAGAACTTTTGCCAAGATGAAAAGACAGAAGAAGAATGGCAAATTTATTTGATTGAACATCAAACCTCAATGAAGAACTGCTGGCTGTAAATCAGATTTAAATTCTGATAATTTACTCCAAAAAGCAATTAATGAAGTGCGCCCCTCTTGCACAGAAGAATTCAAAATAAATCTTTTCCTTTCCTGCGAAAATTCTTCCTCAGCATAACATTACTTCTCCCTCTGGAAAATTCGATCTTGCCTACTGAACAATCAACTGCCTGAGAATTCCGAGAGAGATTAAATTTCTCTTCAGCTGTGTGTGAAAAAATGAGTTGTTGAAACTCATTATAATGCTGAAGAGCTTGATTTGTTTTAGCAACTGCCATCTTCTCTCTCGATCTCGATTTGTTTTCTTTTGTTCAAATAGGCAGGTTTCCTTTATTTTTCGAAAAGAATCCATCTCGAGCTTATCCAAGCAAATCTCATTGATCTTCAAAAATTCGATTTTTTGCTTAATGTTTATCTTTGATTTTTCGAATTTTGAAAGAAAACATTAAATATTTAATTAAATTCGACCTTTCAAGTTTCAAAAAAAATCATGGCGAATTTAATTTTGCCTGTTGGATTTTATCTTCGGCCGGCACAAATTATTTTCTTCCGAAACATCTCTGGCAATCTTTATTTTTATCCAACCCGTTCGTTTTGGACCCATGGAAATAAATTATTAAAATATTAAAATATTTTAATTTATTCCAACCCGTTCGTTTTGGACCCATGGCTATTTTGATTTTCTCTTCGTTTTCTCTGGCTAAAAGTTTATTTTCCAATTTTGTCCTCAATTTCGTCTAGCCAAGTCAAAATTTAAGCCATTCCGTCGTCAAATGTTATGCCAGATCCTTATTTTTCTTTGCCGAGGCGAAATTTTAATTGCACTGAGCTTATTTTCTTCTGCCAAAGTCAATTTTTTCCTTGCTCGGACGAATTTTTCTAGGCAAAATCCTTGTTCGGATTTCTTTGTCAGGCAAATTTCCTTGACGCTTGACAAATTTCTATCTCCCTTAGCCAAGGGCGAACTTTCATACCTCTTTGCCTTGTGCATTTCTCTGTGTTCTTGACCAAATTTATCCAATTTTGTCTAGACATCCAAACTTTAGGTGAATTAATTTCTCTTCCATTTTCATGCTAGGCACATTTCATTTTATTCCTTGCCATATCCCAGGCGGACTTCCTCAAGTCTTTTCCACTTTTCTCATACCATGGCGCACTTCCTTTAGCACTTTCCTTTCAAACTTAGCACTTTGCCTCTTGAAAATGTCATGATACTAAGCCAAAAATTGTAATTTTTCATCCTTTGGCCTCTATACTTAGGCAAATTTTCGAATTTTTCTTGACTAGGCACCAATACTTAGTGAAATTTTTTATTTTTCTCTCTTTTATGTGCCTAGGCGGACTTTCCAACCTATTGGCAAGACATGGCGGACTTCCTTAGCCGCTTGCCACTTCCCTTCAAGTGTATGGCAGACTTTCCTTCCTCTTTGGACAAGCATCTTGGACGTCCCTCTTTTCTAGGGCGGACTTCAAAGAAGTCTAGACATGTGAGGGCGGACTTTGGATGGTCTTTGCACTTCTCCCTTGAGCATGGCGGACTTCAAAGACTCCTTGGACATGTATGGCGGACTTCTTAACTTCTTGGCAATTGACATGGCGGACTTTAGAGAGTCTTGGCATTATCTCTTTGAGGTTGGCGGACTTTGAAGGAGGCTAGACATCTTCCAATTGAAGCTGGGCAGACTTTGAAAAACCTTTGACACTTCCTTTTTGAACATGGCGGACTTCTCATTATCTTGGACATCAGCTGGGCGGACTTTGGAGGAGGCTAGGACATTTCCTATTGAGATTTTTCCTCTTGAAAATGGCGAATTTCTTCAGATTTAACCAGATTTCTCATGAATTTCATCCTTTTTGAGTTGATTTTCTGTGATTTTGCTTCAGATCTGATTGATTTTGAGGTGATTTTTCCAGAATTTGATTTTTCTTGGGTCTGATTTTTCATGCTTTTTACTTTGTTTTTCCAGATTTTTCAATGATTTTTCAATTTTCTCTTTGATTTTCTGAGAGTTGTATCGAGTTTTTTGAACTTCTAAGTGCATTTTTGGAATTCGAGACCTTTCCAAATATAGAAACTTTGTAAAAATAGAAAAAGCAAAACCCTAAAAAATAGGGAACCTTGTTTGGTCCAAAAATGCCAAAAATGAAAAAAACGAAAAAGCAAAATTTCCTAAAAAGTAGGAAGTCTCAGAATTGGCCGAATTCACAGGCGATCTTCGTTTCCTAGGCCTTCTGAGCGCTTCCATGACGTCTACGCACTGATTCAAGCATGGATTACTGACTTGGCTCGGGTAACTCTCGGCAAACTGACCTGAAACTCCCAATAAGGTGACCTCACGAAACCGTTGCAAGGAGACAAAACCCTAAAAACAAGCAGACAACTGGGGGTCCCCATCGGCAATGGGGCGATGTGTGAAAAAGGTCACAACACTACCTCAATGCCTTCTTGAGGCACGACACATGAAAAACTGTGTGGATCCTGCTACTCCCTTGTAATGTCCCGTTCTCAATAGCCACTCAGGTTGATCACTTAGCCTTTTTAATTCCCAAAGGCTCAAGGTGAATTTCGGGAATCGTTTACTTAATTATTTAATATTTCCTAAGGCATCAAGTTAAATTTAAAAGGTAATATTAAGTAATTAATAAAGTAAGGTTATAAAGTGACTTTCTGTGAAATATTTAAAAAGGTACTTTAATAAGTCACTTTATATTGTTCGAGAGGGAAATTAAGTGGAAAATATAAAAGGCAAAAAGGAGCTTATTTCTCTTATTCTGGATGTTATATTTTTCACTTCACTTTGGAGAGCCTTTTGAAGGATTTTCTAGTTGTGGGTTTGAAAACCCTAGGGCACTAGTTTCGGTAGTGAAACCATCTACCCTAGCTGGAAATCATCGAGGGAGTCATTCAAACTTTCTATCAAACTTTCTACTGGTATGTCAAAGCAAATTTAATGGTCACTTTCAGCGACCAAATTTGAGAGAGTTCAATTTCTTCAAGGTTGAGTCTTGGTGCAAGGTTTGAGATGGGAAATAATATTTTACTTCTAATTTTCGTGGTCATTGTTCACTGAATCAATAGATGCTTCAATGGGTTGATTTTAGAGACTATATTATGTCATTGAAAGCGTGACATCTTGTGGAAACCCCTAGCGCAGTTTGTTCTAGCAGAATAACCCTGTAGAAATTGCGGTATTGATGAGTTGGGGCAAAATAAGAAAGGATGTGTTACCACAGGAAGAGAGCGACTCATTTGCAGCATCTAACCTGGGTGGAATCAATGCTAGGAGACCTTAGAGGTGACACGCCCGAAGGAAATAAGGTTGGGCGCACCACTATACAGGAGGATTGATTATCGAAAAGGTGATTTCAGTTGTTGTTGATGCATTTTGGGCACTCCTGAAACCATCCCCATCACTTCCAAGCTGAGTATTCCAGGTCGGAGTAATCTCTTGCATTATAATCAGTAGTATATGTGTCTGTAATTGCACTTCTTTTGCTAGGTGAAGAGTCTAAGTTTGGTTGTTATGATCTGAGGCTGCTATATATGATGTTCAGTCAATGTAAACTCAGAAAATCGCATTCCTTACTGCTGTTACAGTCCACACATTATTTCTGTGTAACATTCAGACTGTCACAAAGAGTCTTAGAAAAAGAGGTTTACCAGTCAAAAGCTGTCATAGACTATTATGAATATAAATGTTACAAAAATGAACTGCTGTCATTGTAATGTGCAGAAAATCTGTAGCTTCTTATGTTCATGTATCTTTTCTTTGAATGTCTACACTTCATGCAATTTACTTGACATGTTTCAATAAAGTGAAGTCTCTCAATCTGAGTTAAATACAAAAAGAAAAAAAACTAAACACCATTCCGGCAAGGAACTTTACATCCCTGGCAGCTCGAGCTCATACACCACTTCCCCCATTCTGCGAACAACCCTATATGGACCATAGAAGCAAGGTTTTAACTTCTTTGCACCACTTTTCTTCAAGGAGGACTGCCTATAAAGCTGTAGACGCAAGAAGACCAAGTCCCCTACCTTAAAGCTTCTCTCTATCTTTTGCCAGTTTGCGTACATTTTCTGCTGATTCTAGGTGTTCTAGAGATTATTCTTGAGAGATCTATGGATATCCTGACCCTCTTGGATCCAATCCTTGGCTTGGGGAGCCCTACTATCACCGAAGGCCAAGTCCAAAAATGATGGAGCATCATAACCATACAATGCTCAAAAAGGAGTCATCCTGATCAACATATACTAGGTGCTGTTGTAGCAGTGTACACCCAAGTGCAACCACCTGATCCAAGCTCTCTGCTGCCCTGACACATAGTTATTCAAGTATTCCTCAACCCATTTGTTCACGATCTCTGTCTAACCATCTATCTAAGGGTGGTAACTCGTGTTGGGAGTCAACTTTGTGTTGGCTAACCTAAATAGCTCCTGCCAAAAAGAGTTGAGGAACCTACTATCCATGTTGCTGACTATATTCTTCGACAGCTCATGTAATCTAAACACCTCTTTGAAGAATAGCTTTACCATCTGAGGTGCCTTATACTCCATAGAGATGGCGAAGAAATGAGCAAACATGGTCAACCAATCAACAACTACAAGGATACAATCTATGCCCCGCACCTTTCGTAGACCAGTAATGAAGTCCATTGATACACTTTCGCACTTTTGTTCTAGAATGGGCAATGGCTGAAGCAACCCAGCTGGAAAAGTGTGCTCTGACTTGTTCTACTGACAAGCTGTACATTCTTACATGTCTCAGGACATCTTCCTCGAGGCCCTTCCATGAGAGCCTTTCCCTGACCTTTCTCTATGTACCCAGGATGTCCTGCCAATGCTGTATAGTGGATGGCTCTCAAAATTTTCTCCTTAATCTTTGACCCCAAAACCAAGTAAATTCTACCTTTGTAGCAAATGATATCATCTACTACTTTGTATCTATCATCTTGCGTCTTTCCATCCAAGATCTCACCTGCCCTTGTATCCTTGGAATACTCCACCAAAAGGTGAGCCTTCCAATCACCTAAGATTTCGGATAGAGAGAAAACAATGGGTTTCTTGGAGAGAGCATCAACAACTACATTCTTCTTCCCCTTGACATATTTTACGTCAAAATCATAAGCATGTACCTTGTTGACGCATTTTTGTTGCCTTTCATTCAGATCTTTTTGCTCTAGAAAAAACCTCAAGCTATTATGATCTATCCTAACCACAAATCTCCCACCTACTAGATACTATCTAAACTTCGCCAATGCATGCATTATGGTGTGATGTCCCCATTTTTTAAGGCCAAATTGACATTTGGATTAATTAATTAAATATTTAAATAAGTCCTTATTTGCTCTTTTAAGACTTATTAGCTATTTAATTAATTGATTATATTAATAAATATTATAATGAAGCTTTTAATAAATCAGTTTTGAGCAATTGAATGTTCGGAGATTTAATGGCTTTGGGCGAACAAAATAGATATCACGGAAGATTGAAGGAGTTTTGAACTTTGATAATAGAATCATTGGGAACGAAACCTCTCAAGGATTAAGGGTCGTGGTTGGACAAAAATTCAACCATGGACAGTTGAATAATTTATCATTCTGCATTTTCTTATTGGTTTTGTACCAAGGAAAAGAACAAAAGGAATGCGATTGGTGTTTATCATTTAAAAACAGTTTCTCATATGTTTCAATCCATACTGTCGAACGCTGGACAGTAGTTATTCTATAGTAAAGGCGATCAAGGGAAACCCGTGATTTCTATAAGCGGTATTTATATCTAGGATCTTTGTATGCTCCGATTCGAATGGAGCTATGATGAAAGCATCAAACTTCCCAGTCTAAGGGAGTCGTGTAGTTATCTCTTGAGCAACTTGTATTTCACTATACATTTTATTATCAGTGGCTCAGTTTATTATCAAGGAGTCTTTGGCATATCTCTATGCCGTTCCTTTGGGTCTTTGTTGCCGCTTGTCATATGCAAATTCCGGTGCTGAAGTTAGAAGAGTCTCACTTTAATATAATATCGACAGTCTGTTTGTGTCTATTGTTGTCGCAACTATGATCTTTATATATGTTGGTTGTCATATTTCCTAATCCACTACCGATAAAGACAAAGATTGAACTTGTCGTGTATATTGAAGAAGGAAGGAACCCATATTGGAAGACCGGCCAGCACTCAATGGGAATGAATATCTTTGTTGGAGCGAAGGACTAATATACAATTTCCAAGAGCGAATAAATATAGGAGCCATCATTCTAATGCGGTGTGGAGAATATAGAATATAGAATATTGGTTGATATTGGATTTATGAAGAGTTGGATGACACAGAGCATGGACATCTGAGGACGGGAGCCAAGAATACGTGACCTACTATTCTGAACTTTCTCATCGCTACTGCCTCTATATTCTTGATCAAGCGAAAGGAATGTGTATAGTCGTAAAATTGCACCCCTTGCAATTTCACATACATTCTTGCGTCCACTTTAATGTCCACTCCCTTAGCATCTTGTGTAGGCTCATTTTAGCCCCTACATTAGCCTTTTTCCCTCTCAAGATGTTTGAAAACTCACTTTTCAGCAGCTACCCTTCATTCGTCAACTTCACATTGATCCTAATGTTTTTCCCATTCGTGTCGTTTTGTAGCGTGATGTATCCGAACACTAGCTCATCACACGGATGTTCGCGTGTTGTGCTAGTGTACTACGACGTTTCAACGTTCAAACGACCGCCTCTAAGCATTTTTGCCACTTGTCACCTACTTTTGTCGGTGGTAACGGCTCGAGATGCCTTGTGACCGCCCAGGAAGCTTCTTTTCTCTCTTTTTAAGTCATCCTTTCAACTCATTTGGTCTTTTGGCTTCATCTCTAGCTCCATTCCTCTACTTCTAACCTCTCCCTAGCTTTGGCTCTAGCTTTCTACTCTCTAGCTTTTGCTTGCAAAACTTTACATACTTGTTACAACAGCTTCAAACATTCTCAAGCCTTCTTAGCAACACTCTTTGCAGCTCTCTTGGCTCTTGCAACCCTCTCTTTTGTCCTTGCTCTCCCTCTTTGGCTTCCTTAAGCCTTGCAACTCTATCTCCTTCACTTCATTCTTGCGAGCATCCTGGGATTCCATATCCCTTATCTATTGCATCTCTACTTTGTGATAAGGGTTCTCCTCCTCGAGCGAGGATTGCTTTTATCACCTCTTTTGTCATACGAGTTCTCCTCCCCGAGCAGAGATCGTTTTTATCACTCATACTTGGTGGTGCGAGTTCTACTCCTGAAGCAGGTTTTGCTTTCACCACATGCTTTGTCCATTTCTCTCTATCTATCTGGCTGTCCATGGAGGTGGGAACACCAAAACGGGGGTTTGACTAAGGCAAACACCTATACAACCCCAACACTTTCTCCAGATATCACACATGCAGGTTTTGAAGACATTCATTTGGTGGAGGCTTCATCACTTGCATGGTTGTAAGCATCTTCTTTCTCTTCTTTAACTCTGTCATTTATACTTCTTTATTTTAGTCCTATTACATTCTGTCATTTTCCTACATTCTGGAATTTCTCAGTAATCTGAATGTTAGTAGTCACTAAGCTATTTTTTGCGATAATCTCGCTTTTTGGTCCGTATGAGACGCCAAGGCGCCAAAGAGACACCAGCGCGTTGCCTTGTCATCCTTATTCTATGCTGACGTCCTTTGGCCAAGAGCCTGTCAGTCTGTCCGGACAATCTTCGCGACTTACACTTTCCAATTCTAGAACTCTTGCGCTATTCCTTGAGGTAGTTTAGGGAAGTTTGCCCTGTGAGGCTCTCTGAATGAAGAGAACTCATGAGTAGCGAATCCCATTCTCTACAAAATGTCAAGGGTACGGTTACTTGTAACAGTTTCAAATGATTAAAAGAATTTAATATTAATTCTTGCATTAATATTCTTGGTTGGCCGATGATGACATGGGTGCGTCCCTATGAATAAAGTTAGTATTTGTGTGATACCTAAAGTGCATCTTATGATCCATATATATGTTGCTATGTGTCTGTTTATGGAGTTGACGGTTTACATACTGCTATTCCTACAAGTTCCTGGAAAGTTTGTATTGAATCTACTGCCTTAATTTGCAATGGGTTGTCTAAACTTGCCCATTCAGTGCACTGTGTTAAACTGAAATCATCAAACATGTAAAAACAACAATAAAACCATTCACAAATGTTTCTTTAAGGAGTTAAGGTTGATGGGACACTCCCAAGAAGAGGTTATTACATATGGCTAGCATCTCCTTGTCGTAGATGGAGTAAAGCCTCTCATTATCCCTGAGTTTTTGGCTCTATGCCTATTTTGCATTAAAACTAATCTAATGCCTTCCAGGATGCATCACACTCAAGAATGAAACGCTGAGTAAAATTCGATAGTGCCAACATGGGACAAGAACTGATCACCTCCTTAAGAATGCTTGTTGAGCCTCATTCAACCATCTAAAAGCCCCTTTCTTGGTAAGGTCTATTAGTGGTGCACCTAACTGTGAAAACCCTTTTACAAACCTCCTGTAGTAGCTACATAATCCAAAGAACCCCTACAGCTCTGTCAGTGTCCTCTATGGTGGCCAATAAATAATTGTCTGTATCTTCTCCTAGTGAACCTGAACCCCCTTAGCACTAGTCACATGACCCAAGTAGAGAATCTCAGTCATTTTGAACTCACACTTGGATGCCTTCGCAAAAAATGACTAAGCCTCCATTATACTCAATACAAAATCAAGGTGTTTTTAAGTGCTCCTCCCAAGCCCAGCTGTAGATGAGTATATCATTGACGAACACCAATAAGGACTTCCTTGAGTGTATATGAAATATGTGGTTCATGCAAGACTGGAAGGTAGTTGGTGCATTGGTTAACCCAAAGGGCATAACCAAAAACTCGTAGTGCCCATAATGGCACCTGAAAGAAGTCTTGTGAATGTACTGCTCTCACTCTGATCTGATGATACCCGGATCAAAGATCAATCTTCAAGAAGTATACTGCTTTGTGGAACTCATCCAACAACTGGTCAATCTAAGGAATAGGGTATTCGTTCTTTATGGTCTTCCTGTTAAGGGCATGGTAGTCTATGCACATCCTCATGGTCCCATCCTTCACCAAGACAAAAGAAGAAGCAAAGAGACTCAAACTAGGCATTGTTTAACCCAAAGGGCATAACCAAAAAATTCGTAGTGCCCATAATGGCACCTGAAAGCAGTCTTGTGGATGTCTTGCTCTCACTCTGATCTGATGATACCCGGATCGAAGATCAATCTTTGAGAAGTATACTGCTCCGTGGAACTCATCCAACAACTCATCAATATGAGGAATAGGGTATTTGTTCTTTATGATCTTCCTGTTAAGGGCATGGTAGTCTATGCACATCCTCATGGTCCTGTCCTTCGCCAAGACAACAAAAGAAGCAAAGGAACTCAAACTGGGCCTAATGTGCCCCATATCTAGCAACTCCTTAATTGCTTTTTCAATCTCTTCCTTGAACTTCTTAGGATGCCAATAAAGAGTGGTGATAACTAGTTTGGACCCCTCCTCCAACTCGATAACATGCTCAAATCCTCTATTTGGAGGAATCTCACAAAAGACCAAATTGTGCTAATCGAAAATTGGATGAATGTCTATATGATATGATGTACTATCCGCAATAGGAGTCTTAGATGCAATTAGACACTGTGCTGCCCATGCTACATCTCCATGCCTAAAGATGCTCTCCATCTGTTTTACTGACACAATCCTGAGTGCACCATTGGACATACCCCTCAATACAACCTTCCTGCCATCTGCTCTGAATTTCAGCTCCATAGTCTGAAAATTGTGAGAGTACTTCCCTAGGGACTGGAATGGAGCCACCGTATTCTCAAGATAGCATTAGTATCTTCAAGTCCACAACATAAAAATTATTTGTAACAGTGTAATTCCCTAATGTGATGCTCAATTGTGGAACCCGTTGGGTGCAAGTCATATTAAACCCATATGCCACCATAACACTAAATCCCTCAAAACTCTGTGTCGGAATGCCCCTCTTTGCCACCAAGGCAAAGTCGATGAAGTTGTGGGTTGCCCCACTATCCATTAATACCGTCACATGTTGCCCCTGCAAAACTCCACAAACTCTGAAAGAGTTGAACCTAGGGGTACCTAAGAGAGTAGTAATAGTTCCACCATTAACTCCCTTAGGTAGGGGTCCTCCCTCGTCTCCACACTCACTATCTGAATCACTATGTTTGCTGCCCTAAACTTCTTCTCCCTTTCCTTCCTCTTCATCATGAAAAACAACCTCTATGTAATGCACCTTTCCTTTCCCCAAACATTTGTGTTTCAGCTCCCAAGGCTCCTTACAATTGAAACACAGCATTCTGCGTAATTCATTACGAACCTCGTCATCCATGCAAGGTCTTCTAGTCTCTTCCTTCTAAAAAGGCTTCTTAAAATCTTTCTTAAGTTGAAAAGGTTTAGCCTAGAATTTGACCTTTGGGGTTGTATTCTCCATGTTTCAAGCCCTTTTTATCACAGCCTATAGGGTGTTAGGATCAAATGCTTTGATACATTCACGAAATGGCTCTGCTAACCCCTTTATAAAGAGCACTATCCATCTATGCTCGGAGACATCTATAACCACAACTGACAGCTTCTTAAACTCTGCAATATAAGCATCAACCAATCCAATCTGTTTCAATTGTGCCAACTCTCTGAAATGCAATTTTGGGTCCTTCCCGCCAAACCTATCTATCAATCTCTGTGTGAAGTCAGCTTAGGAAGTTATACCATCATGGACCAATGTCACCAGCCTATGGTACCATAACTCATGAGCCTTTCCATCTAGATAAAGAGTTGCATATTTGATTGCTTCCCTCTCCATAATAGCATTCAGCTAAAAGTATGTGTCCAACTTTTAAACCCAAGCTCTACCAATACATCTGTTACACCCATCATAACTGGGAATGGCCAACTTATCCACCTTGCATTGTAAGTATTTGTTATTCCCTTGGCCTCTTTCCCCTCTAGGTCTATTTCTATATTTGATACCACAAAATTCTACCAATGACATAGAAGAATGAAATTCTTCGCCTAGGGATTGGTATTCACACAAATAGTCACCCCATCCATCACCACCTCCTTGTTGTCCTACATCTTCTCTATGTTGGTCCTCCAAAAATTCACGCATTAGTGGCCTAGGAGTGGTTCTACTTGCTGTCCTAGGTGTGTGTACAAGTACATTATTGTTGCTACCTTCACCTTGATTGCCATTATGTCCGTTGTTGCCATTATTGTTTCCATTATTTTCATTTTCACCATGGTTATTTTCATTATTGGGATTCATTTTCTGCAACATGTGAGTTAACATTTGGACCATTTGTTGTTGTCCCCTAACTAAATCATTTAGCACAACCAATATGCTAGCATTCAATTGTTCTGGCCTGTCCTATCTATCCCCCATAATTTCCTCTTCCGAATCAGAATTTACAACACCTCTAGTTCTCTTGAATGTAATATACTCCCTCACTTTCAAATTCATTAATATGCATACAACCAGCTGAAAACTTCAATTCGGTCCGAAAATTTCGGCTACTAAAAACATGCATCAAATCCCACCAGCTAGCAAGATCTCCAACATTGATACCACTAAAACATTCTAAGGCAATTTTATATGCAAAAAAATTTCAAATTCTTAACCCCATGTATTCAAGCATTTTGTCAAACAATTTCCATGTTGTTCTGAGTGTATGAGTTATTGTTTTTAACAGTTTGATATTCCCTTTGCTACTCTCAACTTGAGTTTCAATTTGTTTCCCAAAGATGGTAGATTTTCATGCAATTCTCATACAATTTTAAGCACACGAAATTAATAATGCTAATTATAGTTGCCAATATAACAATACAACTCACTTCCAGCAATTTACATAATAAGCACCAGCAAATGATATATTAATAAATAATATTAATAGTGCTCTGACCTGGATTGCTGTAATGTCCCCTTCTCGAGCATGATCTTTCCAGTGACCGTTGGCCTTTCTTCTGGAAACCCGAAGGCTAGTCGGATGGTAAAATTAGGGTTTCCTATTTTTGAGGATGTCTTTGCTCGGAGTTAGTGGATTCAGTGGCGGATTCTTTCTGGGTTTTCAGAGAGCTTCGCAGTGGTGTGTTCACTTCGGCATTCAGAGCATTTTCTAGAATTTACTATTTTTAGTAAATTCTATTTTTGGCAGCTTTTCAGTTGGGTTCAGATTGGTTGACTTCCGGCTTCAGTTTGGTCAGTTGACTTGGTCATTATTGGCTTCAAGGCACAATTGGAGAGATAAGTTGATATATTTAATTAAAAGGTCACGTTTTAATATTATATTTTAACGTTGACCCCTTGGCCTAGTCTATTGACTTTATGTTATTTTGAAAAGTGGTCCTTTTGAGGGTGGCGCTTCATTAATGATTATTTTATTATTTATCAAAGTCAAAGCAAGCTTATATTGGGCGCATTTATCAAAGTATGGAATTTAATTAAAAAATATCAATATTGAGCTTGAAGAAAAGGACGCCACCTCTGGAAAAGATTAGGGTTTTGTCTTGAAGAGGAGTTTAGGGTTTTGAGAAGTCAACGAGAAAATTATAAAAGGAAGGCTTTGAGCATCATTTCACATCTTTTATCTACAGGAATGTTATGCTGCCGGATTGGCTTTGGGATTGCTTCGAGGAATGAAGGCCTCCTAGCTTGGGCATTGCTTCTCGCTTGAAAGATAGCGACTAGTGGTGAGATAGTGTAGTTTGAATGTTTTATTGTGAGGTTTCTGCATTTTAGTCTTTGTGAGGATATGTAAATCAGTTTTATGCATATTAGTGGTTTTTTGGAGTTGCACATTCCTTGTAGCAGATTGTTGTTTTTAATCATAAGTCCAAAAATACAAAAAGAGTCATTCTGGGTATTGTCTCATTGTGTTTCCCTGTTAGAGGCGCCCCTTCATGAATATTTGCAGATTTTAATACGAAGCTTATGATTTTATAATGCAAATCCGTCATTCCTTGAAGGCCGTACTTTCTAGAGTGCATTGGGATTCGTGTCAGTAATTAATAACCATTTTTAGATGCCATTTCTTATTACTAAGTTAGGCGCCATCATTTTGAGGGTCTATTGCATCAGATTTGAGATCATTTGGGTGAGAAATGAGAGAGTTATGAGCATATGAGTAAATTCATAGGTTGCTGGTTTTATGACAAAAAGTGCAGATTTGTATGACAGTTTAAGAAATCTGCATCTTCCTTATCTGGTTGGTGTTGAGATTTCATTGTATACTTTGCAGAAGCTTCCTTGTTGAATGCATCATTTGAAAGAGCATCTTAAGTCTTGATATTGCAGGCAATAACATCTTTGTAAGCTGGCAGTAGTACTGACCAGTTGTTCTTATTATTGCTCATCGTTATTGTAATACTTATTCTTCCTTCAGTTCTTGTTGTAATAGATAAATCTCCGCCCTATGGTAGCTACTCTCCCATTCTGGGTTAGCAAGCACATTCTGGGTGTTGAGTGTTTTCAGCTTTCAGCATTTCTCTTTCAAGCATTGTTATTGTAATCACTCCGTCATATGGTCGCCCCTCACTCCGCATTGGATTGGGTAGCACATACTTGACGTTGAGTTCCCTTTCAGTATTTAGAGTAGAAGATCCTCTGACCATATGCTCGCCATCATCGGCGCCATTCTTGGTTAGAGTTGCTTTTTGCATAAGCAGTTTGATTCAGATCCTCTGACCAATGCTCACACCTTGCCCACATCGGGATCCTGGTGTACATACTGGTTAGAGTTGCTTCAGTACGTTTTGGTTTATCATCTAACCTTAACGGGTGCTTGTAATTTGAAATTGTAAAAATCAAAAAAATTTGGCTCGGAATATTTCAATTGCTAGCAGTAGAAGATTATATAAACTTCATACATTCCAGAGGTATGGCAATTATTTATTTTTCTGCACACTTACTAGTCGTACGGCTATACTCTAAGGTGGCAGCAATATTATAATTCACTCCTTAATGTGGCCATGGATACTCCTAGTAGATGCGGCTTGGAAAAAGAAACGGTGACTCTAAGGAAGTCACACTAAAGAGAAATCGCCCCTCTTTTTGGTCCTTTGACTTGGCACGTGGGTTGGTGAACTTGGTACGACGGCTCCTCACTAGAATCGATGCGTTCCTTGAAACTGCTATAGTACTCACAAGATAGGTGTTGATTGCTCTGACTTCTAATATCCTCCACGTCGCCGTCCTAGGAAACCTCCTTTTGTATGGATCTAATAAAAGTGTGGTGAATAATAAAGGAAGTTGTGAATGGATTAATGTGAAGCTGCAACTAAGATGTGGACTCCTCTTTCCATCGATAAACTCCACTAATCATTCCATATTTTTAATTAATGGTACAGCAGCCATGAAAATACTCAGTAATCTGACAATCATAAATTAAATATTCACATGTTTCCTTTAAAGCCCCAAAAATCATTCAACCCAAAAATTTGTCTCTATAAGACACTTCACAATTTTGGCAAACTCTACCTGTAAAATTTTATGTAAAAATCTGAGCATTAATTCCACAATTGGCTAGGGTAGAATCGTTTCACCACCGAATCCAATTACCCGTAGAGTTTTCATCCTAGGGTTTCAAACTTCGAAAATCTCTCCAAAATCACACAATAGAATAATATCCAAGCATAAAAAAATCAACTTTCTTTTTCACTTTTGTATCTATCTCCACCCAACTTTTCAAATTCCCGCTTTTTTGGATATTTTAAAATAAACCCAGGAATAATAAAGTGACCCTTTTAAAATTTCATGAATAACCATAGTCACTTTATGAACTCAAATAAATTAATTAAATAATATTATCCTTAAAATATTGTGGAACAGATAATATTAAATATTTAATTAAAATATTCCCTTAGCTCCGACATTAGCATACAAGGATAAAATAGGCAAATTAAGCCACTCCTGCCTAGGCATCAAAATGGGACATTACACGATGTATAGTAGGTGGACATCATACCAAGTAAAATTGCCTTCATATGCTGAACAAGACAAGTGCTCGTACAATGAAGATTGCTTATTGATGTCATAATTTCTTTGTCTGCCGTACGGTTGAAAACTTGTGATCAAGTCGTACAGTCTAAATGTCGATGACAATGTTGTGGCGTACAATATGGATGATAATCCGCTGATGCTTTCTGTCTTTTCTTCATACGGAAATCACAATGGACCGTATAATATGAACCCGCCATGCAATAATGTAATGTCCCCATTTTGGAATTACCCTAAATCTGCATTGATTTCTTGAAGATATCCTTTTATGATGGTCTAGTGTTCATATTGCATTCTTTTTTCTCCTTTTCCTGGTCAATCATAGGATAAAGACATTCATAAATTTATTCATTTTTCTATCAAATAATCACAATTATTTATAAGGCTCAATAATTGCTACAAGTATCTTTATTGTATAATCGTATTATATATATATATATGTATGTGTGTGTGTGTGTGTGTGTGTGTGTAATTACATACAATAATGTCAATGGAGCATAACATATCAGCAATGTTATAAGATAACTAGTAGCATGCATGATTTATTATTCCCCATGCAATCAATAAAAAATGGATAACATTAAATAAATAGCATCATGTATGAATTACTATTAATTAGACTATTATTTAAATCCATGACATATTTATCAACATCATTATTTAAATGTACAAACATTTATCTAACTTATTATATAAATTCATAAAAATACTTATCTCCTTATATTCACAAAATACTTATCTACTATCCATCTGCCTGTCTTTATAAATTTCAGATGATCTGTAGTCTATATTTTATCCCTTCTTTCCCATTCTATTCTCTATTTCCTTCTTCCTCTCTATACATATCTCATCCTTTCTCTTTTTATATCTCCACATTCAAATGAGAAGATGTATCTTTTTGAAAAGATACATTCATTAGAAGAGACAAAACCTTTTGAAATGATTGCTGCCTTTTGAAAACTAATTCCAAACCTTTCTCATTTCAATTTTTATTGTTCTCTACACTCTATTGATAGATCTCCTTTTTATATCTTCATTCATTTACTCATCTATCTTCTTCTTAAAATCTAATGTGTAATTAATATATCTTTTTTCCTTTTTTCTTCTACTCCCCCTCTTCTCCACAACCCACAAACTTATTTTATATCCTTATACCTCCATGAAGAGAGGCGTCTCTTTGAATAGAGATAACCCCACAAATGGACATGACCTTTAGTTAAACATTCCTTAATGATATCTCAAATTATATTCATTTTATTTTTTATTTTTTATGTGTATTATATTTTACTATTTTATTTTTAATTTATTTGTAATATTATTTATATTTATTTATAGTATTAGTTATATTTATTAGTTTTTGTATAATAATCATAATTTCCATTTATATTTGATTATTTAGATTTTCTTGTGTATATTATATTATTCATTATATTTATAATCGTAATTATAATATTATTTCATGTTTATATTTTATATTAATTTTATATACTTTAATATCTACTATATCATAATAACATTTATGACGTTATTTATAATATCCATAATTATAATATTGTTTTGGACAATTATAATTAGGTAATATCAAATGGTTAGCTATTTTTAATTATGCTTCTTTATTATCTAAATGTCACGATTTTGGGTACATGACAAATAAATAGGGGAGGTACGATTTTATAATCGGCCTCTTTTAAACTTTTATTTTTTTATTTTATTTTTCCGCCTTTTACTACTTTCATCAATTTTTCATTCTTTTCCGGCTTTTTGATTGTTTTTGTGATTGTATCTTCTTTTTGTGTTGGAGCATACACGAATCATAGGGTCGTTTATGACATTCATACTCGCAATAGCTGCCAATATATTCTGAGTCAAAAAAATTATCGAACATAGGGGATTTTCCATACCTTTATTTGCCCTTTTACTGCCATCAATACATCTCCCTCCTCTTTCGTGATGAAATCTAACTTCATCCCTTTGAACTATCAGGTTTGTTACCGGATTGTGCACTGCTCACCATAATCTGTTTGAGGTTGGTAATTTTCCCATTGTATGGCGGCCTCGTCATATCCTAATCGTTCGACAACCATATAGCTTTAAGGCATCATCACCGACCGTAGACTAGGTCCTTGTTCGTCTGGATATTTTCCTAAATTTTCTTTTGGTGATTGGTGCCAACCTTTTGCCTTCATCATGTTCTCCATTTCCTTCACAATTTCCTTATCTCCATTCAATTTATAATTAATATACCTCGTTCTTTCTCCTGAATAGGGTGCTTGTAATTGCTACTTGCCATACAACTTTATCCATTGAGCCAAGCGACCAAAGAAAGGATTTGTCAAGTGTGCGTGAATCCTCACTACAACTACTCCCTCTGGTTCTGGCACAAGTTTTTCCTCAAACATTGCATCATTTCCGCTAGCCGTCCAATCAAACATGTTGATCTCGATCATGTCTTCTCTCCTTTCCTTGTATGGTTTTAACTTCGAGCCATTAATGCTATCTTTTAGCAAAGTGCCATCCAAATTTTCAAATTTAATGGCTCCATTATCAAATACTTCCTAGATTTTAAAGGGTCCAAACCATCTTACTTTGAATTTTCCTGGTTTGATTTCATTACGACCATTATATTTCAAAACTAACTGTCTAGGCTGGAAGTTCATTCTTCAAAGGTGTTTGTCATGCCAAAACTTTCTTCATTTTTGCATTGCTTCAATTGCCCACTAGGCGAGTACCCTTTGCTCATCGAGCTTGCTCAGTTGGAAGAGTCATTCTTTTAAAATCTATGTATCACTTAATCGATTCTCCGCCGCAATGGTTAGACTTGGTACCATATATTTGGCAAGGACCACAGGTTCCTAACTGTACATCTGTTGAAATGGTGTATGTCTATTAGTTACCTTGTACATCGTTCATTATGCCCAAAGTACGGCTAGAAACTTTTCTTCCCAATTTGCTTCTTCAATGCCATAGAACTTGTGAATGACAAGATAAGCATTTTTGTTTGCAGACTCCACTTGTTCATTGGCTCTTTGGTAGTACGAAATTGACAAGTTATGAAATATGCGGAACTTAGTCATCATCAAGCGAATGACATGGTTCACAATATATCCTCCCTGATCACTACTAATTTGTATATGGATGTCGTACCTAGTGACAATTTTCTAAAATGAATCTTGCCATACTAATTGACATATTGTCCGGAAGTGCTCAAACCTCTACCCATTTGGTGAAGTATTCTGTAGCCACAATAAAATACCTACACCTGTGTAACTGGCTAACTTTGAGCAGACCAATAAGTCAAGTCCCCACCTCTCAAAGAGTTCTTGTGGTTCTGATGGAAATAGTGGCATATAATCTCACTTCAGTGGTTTTCCTACCCTTTGACAAGTGTCACATCCCACCATCCATTCTCAAGCATATGTATGTAGTGTGGGCCACAACAGGCCAGCCAAAAGAATTTTTCAGGTTGTGGCATCCAACCCATATGTGCTCTAGCAACCCCTTCATGTGCTTCTTTAAGTACACTCGGTATTTCTTCTTGCAAGACACATCGCCTCTAGACGTGGTCATATCCCATTTTAGACAATAACACGTTAATGAGCTGAAAGGTTTTTCTCTTGAGGGTTAACTTCCTTCTTTCTCCAATTAGCATCTCCTTCGAGAAGGTTGAAGTAGACAAATATTCTCCAATATTCTCATACCAAGGATGTAATGTTGGAATCTAGAACAAATGAGCATCTAGAAAATCCTCATTTACACCTCAGATGGTTCACTCAACTTAATCCTTGATAGTTGGTTGGCTATAACATGGCTTTTTCCTGGTCGAACAATGATGGTAAATGTAAACTCGTGTAATAAAAGCCACCTACTTACCCAACCTTGAATGATTGGCTTCTTGACCAAGTACATGAGGGCTTGGTGATCAACGTAGAAGGTAAAAGGTATTGCCAAGAGATTATGCCTGTACCTTTGTACACAATAGACCATTCCCAATGCTTTCCTCTCTGTAGTGCTATAGTTTCATTTTACCTTTGACAACAATCAATTGGCAAAGAAAACTAGGCAATCCAATCCTTGGGTTCCCACCTGTGCAAACATCACTCAGATAGCATAGCTGGATGCATTGACATGTACGTGGAACTCCTTACTCCAACCCGGATATGCTAGGATTGCAAAACTAATTAAGCGTACCTTCAGTTCATTGAAGGCATTCTAATCCTCAGTCCATGTGAATGGTTGGCCCTACCTTGTAAGTATGTCAAGTGGGTAGGATACCTAAGCAAAAAAAATTATAAACCTTTTGTAATTCGCAACATGACCTAAGAATGATTTGACTCCTGTGATGTTTTATGGTGCTTCCATCTGTACAATCGCCCTTATCTTCTCTAGGTCAGTCTTCAGTCCAGCTTTACAAACTATATGCCCAAGTAGTTTACCTTGCAATACCATGAATTGGCACTTCTTCAGATTCAAAGCCAATCGTGTTGCAATACATTGTTCCATGCATTCCCAGAGAGCTTTGATGTGTGTCTCCTGACCACTATAGATCAACCAATCATCCCAGAATGCTTTAAAATTCCCGACCGACAATTTTCCAAAAATGTGCAAGATGATTCTTTGAAAGCTGGTTGAAGCTTTACATATTCTGAACAACATCCAATTGTATGCTTACATCCATCTTTGACCACAAATGTAGTCTTTAATTTGTCTTCCTTTGTTATGCGTTTTTTATTATACTCAGAGAACCCGTCCATGAATGAGTAGATCTCATGACCAACAACCTCTTCCGAGGTCGAGTCAATGAAGGGGATTCGGAATGGATATTTAATGGTAACCACATTTAGACTTTTAAAGTCCACACATATTTGAATTTATTCGGATTCCTTCTTTAGAGATATAACTATCAAGGAAACCCAATCACTAGTCTCGACTTCTAAAATTATGCAAGCCTCCAACATCTTTTCTATCTCTTCCTAAACTTTTGCAACATAGTTCTTAATCATTATGTAGGGTTGTGTAACACTCTGTCTGATCTATAGTTTAAAAATGGAAACTAACTACCAATTTCAACTGAAATGTAACTAACTAGTTTTCATCCTAGGGTTTCCTTTGCAATTTCACACAGAAAAGATAAACAATTTAAAACAATTACTTCATATTCAATTCCTCAACTAATTTTTAAAATTTCAGTTTCAGCTGACAAGGAATCAACTAACTGTATTCATATAACTAAAAACACAGTAGAACAACAACTAACTTTTCTTTGCTTTCGAAAAGTAAGAGCATTTATTACAGCTATGAAATAAACATGCTAAAGTATTTATAAGTTATAACTGAAATTAAGAGAGAGAGAGAGAGAGAGAGAGAAAGAGTTACAAGAAAGTACAATTTTAAGGCTTCCTGTTGGAATGCTTGCTCAGGACTCTTTTCTTTCCAAGGGAAAAAGAAATATCATCAAGGGCTTTTCCGCCCAACCAAAGACCTACTAGTCTCTCGAGTTTCTTCAACTGAAGAACACAACCCTTCACGAGGGTAATCAACAAAGGATCACATAATATCATCATGCCCTCTGAGCCTAGTGTCAAGAACCTATACTACCTGGTTGATCCTTCACTATAGGTAACTCCTAACTAGAAAGATCACTCTAACCAGGGGTATATCAGGTTCTTGATAGTTGACAAATGCTTAATCTAGCATCGTAACCTTGGCCAAGGATATTATTAATACTGGCACACCTATGCCGTCAGCACTCTCACCCTTGCTCGACATGATAATACTTATCTCAAGGTCTACATTACAATGACTGGGTTCAATATCATTTCTCTTATTTCAAGGTTAAATCTTAACCATAAAGATATACATACATAGAGAGACTTAATCGATATTGAGGGTCTTTCAAACATTTAACATTTTTACACCACATAATGGACTCGAGGTGAGCAGAGAAAATGCACTAGACCAACTCAAAAATTAAAGAGTGTTGTACCCAAAACCAAAAATTTTGCTTCACTAAGGCATTTTGCTTAATTGAGTCTTAATCTTGTTAAAAGTGTTGTCAAATGGTCGTTTTTGGGGTTTTCAAATATGGAGTTGGTGTCAGTACTATGTCAGTCTGTTACCGAAGAGATTTAAGAAAAATGAAAATCTGAACGAAAAACATCAAAATTTTCTATCTCTGGAGAAGGGAGCACATTTTGAAATAGGCGCCCTATCTTTTAGGGGCTCAGATCCTGTTTTTAGGGTTTGTCACCTCCAGCAGACATTTGTCCGGCATCACGTCAGCTTCGCAGTGAGCTATCAAGCTTGTCAAACGGACTGTTTTGTTCGAGTTACGGAAGATACAGTGCAAACGAGGCGAAAGCAAGAATTGGCTAACACTGGAGAAAAGCGCAGCTTTTGAAGGTGCCCATCTTTTTGAGGTGCCAAATGTAGGTTTTTGGCTGAATGCCACCCAGGACGTTTATCTCACATTTGTTCGAGCTTCGCGACGCATCCGTCAGTGGGTGAATCTGAGTTGCTGAAGCGCTCGAACTGAAGGTCAAACGTGGGGTTAAATCTTAGTCAAAATATCAGAAGAAAGAGCAAAAGAGCACATTTTGAGAAAGGCGCCCAAGCTTTTCAGGCCTTTAATGCTTTCTTTCTGATAATTTCAGATATTTAATGTGTCCGTGTTACGTTCAGCTTTCCGTTGCCTGTCTCCGTCAGATCAGAAGATGTCTTATCAGCCTGCAGTCGAGGTTTTTATATTATTTTTGTCGTTTCCAGAAATGGCTAAGTCTGGAATGAAAAGAGCAACTTTTGAAAGGGGCGCTCCTGTTTTTCACCCCTCAGATGATGTTTTTTGGGGAAATGTGCCATTGCAGCTATCGTACAGAATCAAGTCGACTCCGCAGATGAACACGAGTTCCGTCCGAAAGTTGATAAATCGAAGTTATGAAGGATTTTGTTTTTCCCGCCGTACGAAATCAGAAGTCAAAATTTGACTAAGTCGAGAAAAAGCGCAGCTTTTGAAAAAGGCGCTTGGATTTTTGAGTCTTCAGATGTCATTTTATGACGTGCAGTCTCAAGATATCATTCAATCAGTTTTTACCCAGCTTTGTAATACACCTGTCAGCCAGCCAATCGGAGAAGTCAGTCAACCAGTGTCAGGGGATGAACAGAGGTCCCGGCAGAGGTTTTAGCTTAAATTTTCATAAAATTTGGCTAAGTCTGGAATTCGCCCAAAAGTTCAAAGTTGAATTTTCGAAAGTGAGTTGAATGGACGCCTTAACTGGAGTTCTGACTGCAGTTAGACTGAACGATTTCTAGGTTGTCATCTTCAGTTCGTATATTGGCATGTGGAGTGATCTTTCAGTTTGCATGTCGAGTTAACTAGTTTGCATGTTGAGTTAACTTGATTGCATGTTAAGTTTAACTGAAGATTATTACTGAATGTCAACTGAAGTTTGCATGCATGGCGAATTTGGTCAAAATTGTGAAGATTTTAGTGAAGATGGCGCTTCATCAAATGTCAACTGAAGTTCAAACGGGACGAATTGAAGCATGAAGCATTATTTTGTGAAGCATGAAGCATTTTTAGTGAAGTATGGCGAATTTGAAGTTGTTAACTTCACTCATGAAAAGGGTCGGTATATTTAGTGTTTGAAAAGTGAAGCATGAATTGATGAAGCTACGCACTTTTCAAGGGAATGGCAACTTTAGTTCTAAAAGGGTTGCTATATTTAGATTATTTTTTATTAAAGCATGAAGTTGGCGCATTCTTGAAGGCCAACTGAACTTCCAAAAGGGTCACTATTTTTAGCATAATTATTGCATGAATATGGCGAATTCCTTATCTCATTCTTATTGTTAACTAAAGTTATCTAAAGGGCACGCCTTAGGTCAATTTGATGAATCCAAAGCAAGGTTGAAGATGGCGAACTTGATAAAGGTAGCTAACTAAAGCTAAAGTCGCATGGATGAGTTAAACTGAAGACTTGAAAGGGTAACCCTAAAGCATGACCACTTATTGAGCTTGTTCGAGTTTCAGTTAAATATAATGAGGACCAATTAGAAGCCAAGCGCCATTTTAATGCATGCTTTATTTAGTACGAATTTCTATGATGAAATTCTATATATTTCAAGAATGGCGTCCATTATTGCATCATCTTTTGCTCTGAAGCTTGTATTCTTTTTGAGCGACCAGCAAGCTTAAGGTGATTCAGGTGTCCGTTTTCAGCGTTCTTCGAAGCTACGAGTTCAGATTGTTCAGAGGAAGTCAATTCTAGACTTTATTTCCACTTTGCATGCAGGTTTTATCAAGATTCAAAGAAGAGATTTGCAGATTTTTCAGAAGCAGACAAGCAAAACTTTCTATCTTCTGTCTTATTTCTTCTATTTCTCACCTTAGGTACTTTCTTCGCATGTCAGAGTAATTCAACACATATTCAGAATCTGATCATCTGGGTTCTCATATCTTAGCGTTTGCAACAAGAACCACTTCTTAGATTTTTTCGAGAAAATCGCCCCGTAGTCTTCATTCTGAAGCTCTGAGCCTTTTTCCGAGAATCTCTTTGCATGTGGGCTTAAATCACATTTTTTCGAGAATCCAGCTATCTGGGTTTGTTCAGAATTCACTTGTGCACAAAACCCATGTTCCAGAATTTCTTCGAAAATTTCTTCTGTCAGAAGCTATTTTTAGCCTTGTTCAGAGTTTTTCAGAAAGTTCTTCAAGCATATTCGACTTTACAGTCAAAAGTCATCATTTTCAAAATGCAGTTCAATCTCATTTATTACAAGGTGAAATCAGTCCTTACACATAATTTCACCAAGACTTCAGATACGGACCTAAATCATGTTTATCCAGTGGTCAATCTGAGCAGTTTAGAAGGTGTTAGCAGCAATTCGATGAGGAATCTTGAGCGTTCCGGGTTGCTGGCAGCGGCATCCATTCCTGTTTCTATCTTCGATCTTGAGTTCGTACTTGCTTGCATTAAGCATTATGACTCGTCTTCACGACAGATCAGATCGGTTGATGGAAGAGTGGTTTGCAGTCTCAAGCCGAAGGACATAGAGAAATGTTTTGCTATTCCTCCTCGTTCAGATAACTTTACTGTTGTTCTTGAAGCCTGTGAGAAGATATGGGATGCTGATCATCAACGTTCACAGAGAAAAGTTGCTCAGAAATGGTTGACAATTCAGAAAACTAACTTGCCTAAGAAGGTTGGTCGTGGTGAATTTAAAGCGGAAGTTGTTGTTTTGATAACCTTACTCAACCGAGTTACCGGTCAATCAGATGCTAATACGTTCCGTCCATGGATGTTTTACCTGATTACCAGAATCCTTGATGGCACAGAGCATTTTGATTGGGCTATGTTGATTAGTGACTGCTTACATCAGCAGATTACTAACTTTCTCAAGTATCACGAGTTTCATATGATATCCTATTTGGTCTACTTGGTTGCATTTCAAGGTAGTTACAAACTTCTAAAAACCAATGGTACTCTCGGTGTTCAGCGTATTCATGAGTATTATCCACAGCTAGAGTTTTCTCAGTCTGAGCAGGATTTCCGAGTAGTGAATGATCACTTTTCCATGAGAACCATAAGAGATCTTGATGATGAGATGCATATTCGTATTTCAGCCGAGGCCAAATCAGCAATGGAAACTTGGGCAGATTGGTTCATACAGTTTCCTACTTTCACATACCTTCGAGTTTATGGTTATGTTGGAGAGCCTCTGATATTGCCGAGATATCCGTCAAACAAGATAGTCTTTATGGAGTTCCTCAGGCAAATGCAGCATGTTCACTTCTTTCTTCGTAGTCGTCATAAGACTGCAGCAAATTTTCCATTCTCATTGGGAATTTTCACATGTGATGCGGCGACAGATGCCAGACAGATGTCTACTGAGATAGAAAGGTTCAAATTCAAGCCTTATACTGAGAGACGTTCCTATGATCCTCTCGGTCATTATGCAAATCGGTTAGAGCGAGGGATTGCACATGCGCCAGCACTTGAAGATTTCTGGGCAAATTGTGAAGATGAATTCGAGGTTCATCGTCGTCATTACTGTAGACTTACTGTTGGACAGCTCTCTGATTACTAGTCAGAAGATGTTGATGGTTTGTCCGACGATGATGGAGAAGTTCTTCTTAATTCTTATGTTAAGGATCAAGTTGCTAGGCAGCCACTTCGCTCACCTGATTGGTATGCTAAGGAGAATACTTCTATTGAAGAGGTTTCTAGATCAGTTATTAAGACTAGTAAGTTATTCTTGGAGAGCAAACGGACACGGAAGTCAGTTCCTGTAGCAGAGCCGCCAAAGGATTTCTCGTCATTGCCTTCTACTTCTAGAGCAAGACCCAGAGTTAAAGCCATTATCATACCTCCTAAAGGGGTTAAACTCAGTGGAAACACAGGAAAGAGAGCTACTCATAAGAGGAAGCAGAAACAGATTGAGAATGTTCCTGAGGTTCCAGTAGACACAGTTATTCAAGCTGAGCCTCACATCTCACCTCCTAGTTCGCCTCACGTTCCGCCTATTGACATAGATTCTGAGCCTGAAACACCAATTCAAGCAGGATCGGAGACAACTGAACCACCACAGGTTGATACATCAGGGACAGTCTCTCCGCGAATTGAAAATATTGTTCAGTCTTGTTGGCCTGAAAAATCTTTGGGAAGACAGAGGCGTGAACCGTCATACAATCTTGATTTGTCTGAGTTTGGTGAGCCTTATCAGAAGAGATCAAACAAGAAGATAAAGAAACAAGTGCACATTGAAAAGACTCCTGAATCAGAGATCGTTATCGAAGCTGCAGTGCCTCCAGAGGGCAAAAGCTTAGACGAGGTCGAAGTGGGTGACTTTACATTTACTAAGGAAAATCTTGGCAGGACCACACGAGAGACAGATGTAACTCTTCTTAAGATTGTTACCAATAATCTTGAAGAGTGTATCACGAAGGATGGAGAAGATAAGGCTTTACTCAAAGCTGAAAATAGTCAACTTCGTCAATACATTTCTGATCTTGTTCATGGAAATCCAAATAAAGCACCTGTTCTTCCTCAGAGCACACCTGCAGAACAACGAAAATTAGATCAATTAGTCAGTCATGGCAGACTTTTAGACAACTGGATTGAAAGTTTAGTTGCTGCTGGTAAAACTCTTCTTGCAGATTTGTATCAGTTGAGAAGTGAGGCACATAAACTCCGTCAGGGTATTCAGTTGCTGGATATTGCAGTTGCAGAGAGTTTGGCAAAGGATCGTGTTCTTGTATCTCAGTTATCAGTTGCATGCGATGCTTTGGAGGAGGTTGAAGATCAAGATAAAGTTTTCACTTGGAGAGAGCAGCACCTTCTCAGAACAGAAATATGTGAGAAGATCTCTACCAAGTTATTTTCACTGAAGGATGACGTGGTTGGAGTACTTGCACTTGTCAGTGGCTTCGTTGTTCAGATTCCGTGTCATTATCTTCTCGAAGATGGCACGTATGTGGAGTTGGAAAAAGTTCAAACAGAATTCGAGAAGCTGATTTATGACAGCCTTGAAGGTGAACCTAGGGCGCCTAAATTAGAGAATGTTTCAGTGATTGCAGCCAGTTTGAGAAAGGCGACTGAAGAATGCAAAGATGGCATGCACACGATTACCGAAAGTGGCAGAGAACTAAAGAAACAGACTGTTATTTTTAGCAGCATCAAAGTGCCAGATGACAGGGAGATCGATGAGTTCTTGGTCGAAGTGTTAGACCGAGTTGACATGGAGTGATCTGCCAGTTGGAACGTGATTGATTTCTAGGGTTGAGTCCTGGCAGTTAACTTGACTTCCAGTCTTCAGTTCACTTGCTGACTTAACACATGCTTATCTCATTCTTGGAATTATCAACAGGAGTTAGGGTTAGGGTTTCCAGTTAACTGAAGGTAGTGGCCAGTTAACTTTGCTTTAAATAAGGACGTGCATGCTTGCACATTGTCCAATTAGGTTATTTGTACCAGTTAAACTGATGGTAACTTGCCAGTTAACTGTATAGTTTACTTCATTAGGGTTAGGCGCATGACTTGCATGCAGTGCAAGAACTATAGTGAACTCAAGGTGATTTTAGGGTTACCTACACCTTGATGTATATAAAAAAGAGCTTTTGCTCATTTGTAAATAACTTTTGCTTGAGAGAGAAATATATGCTGCGCCTACCTTGCCCTCAATATTGCTCTTTTGGTATCTATTCATTTGTCTTTGCTATTACAGTTAATTGTTATGCCACATAGGGTTTCAAGAGATTGTAATGGTGAATTCTTTCCATAGTTTAGATAAATCTGTCTTGTGAATCTTTTATTGTTATGATCAAACGTTATGCCACACAGGGTTTCGTAAGATTGTCATGATAAAACCGTTTTGTGAAGTATTTACAGCTGAAACAAAAAGACAGGATTTAGTTTAGTTTATTTCCTAAGTTACCGGTTCGGGTTCGGGGACGGGTTCGGGTACGAGAACCCGGTACGTGGGTACGGGCAAAATTTTTTTAGGGGTTTGAGTACGTATGGGTACGTGTGTGTATATATATATATATATATTAATAATTTAATATATTATAAATCTATATATATGTATTATATATACAAAAAAATAAGAGAAATATAGAGAATTGTAAAACTAAATCATTTCATAGTATGATACTTGATCAACAAAGGTAATGAAAACTCAAATGATTAGACATTGATTTTTTGTTAATTTTATATCAATTCATTTGAATTCTCAATTCAGCTCTAATGTATTATAGATGATTATACCATGAATATGGTGAATGCCTTATCATATGAATATTTGAATTTTTCTATATGTTTAAATTTCTGCTATTTTTTCAATTGCTAACCCCTGGAAAAAAGGCCTCCTGTTCCCTGTCATCACTGAAATGTGTCCCACTGTTTCCTACCATTCCCATCTCAGAAACTTGGTGAACAAAGGTGTTTTTGTCAGACATGGATATTATATTTTAGGCTCCAAATCTAATGATGTAACAGAGGTTTGTAGAAGAGATGAAACTTCCTATCACGGTGGGCCGCAATAATCACATTTAAGGTGACTGCAAATCCAACCAGCCAAAAGGTTAGACATGAATTTTCAAATCCAATGGCCAGTGAAACAAACATATAGATTTCTGTATGACAGCCAACTATTATTAACAATGTTGATGATGGGTTCATGCTGGGTACGTGTGGGTTTGTGCTGGGTATGCACAGGGTGCGTGCCCAGCACTGTGGGTTCGCCAGGGTTCGTGGGTGCACGAACCCTGGCGAACCCACAGTGCTGGGCACGCACCCTGTGCGTACCCAGCACGAACCCACACGTACCCAGCACGAACCCACAGACGAACCCGAACCGGGTGCGTACCCGAACCGGGTTCGAGGCCTGTGGGTACGAATCCGGTAACATAGTTTATTTCCTTGCAAATACTTTGTCAAGCACAACGAGGGAGCTTCCCCTCCTAATTTGAAGAGCACTCATTGCGTAGTGTGCATAGGTTGTGCGTATCAACTCTTACTCCAGAGGTGCTAGTTCTTACGCCAACAGTTCTTTCTGGCGCCCACCGTGGGGCACGAGGCCTTGAAATAACTTCATGTCACGGATATGACTATCTGGCATCCTACTGCTCCAATTCAACAACCAGAACTAAGTCCGCCTGTTATTCAGCCGAATTTAGCATTCATTGAAGCAGAACAGTCAGATATCATCAGTAGCTTGCGCACGTTTATTTTTGAAAATCATACATCTACATCTCAGTGGAGAAACGCAGCTACTACTCTGGATAAAGAAGAAGAAAAAGCAGATCTTGCAGCAGGTAGACCAGTCTTGCCACCTCCCGCGTGGGATTAAGCATCCTGGCTTATCAAGTTTACATCAGAAGAAGGAGAAGAAATCCTCCTATACAGCCAGATCCTGTTTTTGAAGAAGCTCCTGATCAGTTTACTGAATCAGAAATCTTAGAAGAAGAATCTCCCACTCCAATTGCAGAGATGGGTGATCGTGTTATTAACAACAACAACAATGGTGAAGATCACAACGGTCGTAATGCAAGAAACGCAAGACGTCCAGTCCCCTTGCCTTGGGGCGACAATATTGGACCGTTGGCTTTACCAGGACATCATGAATTGCCCAAAGGATCACGCAAGTTTTTCCCGAGATTTCATGGCGATGGTTCAAAACATCCAGATGAACATTTATCAGCATTCACGGCGGCTTGTTCCGTTTTGCATGTTGGCCATGAGGACATCGCCGTTCGTCTTTTCGTGGAGACTCTTGAGAACAACGCAGCAGATTGGTTCAATAATCTTGAGCCAGGAATTATTACAAGTTGGGCTGTCATGAGCGAGAAGTTTTTGGCAAGATTCAAGCCTGCCGAAGACAATCACAGATTATTTGCACAACTCTCAAATTCGAAGATGGAAAAGCATGAACCGATGAGAGAATTCGTGGCAACGTTTAATCGCCTTGTTACACGTCTTTCTCACACTTTGAATCCATCTGATGAGATTTTGATGAGTTCTTTCATCAACACATTGCCGTCAGAAATTGCCTTTTTCTTGAAGATAAGCGAAGAAGATGATTTAACACACCTTCAGGAGGAAGCAATCAAGCTTGAAGATACCATGATTACAACCGGCAAGACGAAAGATGATTCGATCAGGCCGCTCGTACAAGCGTCGGCCGATCCGTTGCTACAGAAGGTAGCAAATGAGGTGACGATACTAAAACGGCAATCACCACCTCAAGGGCAACCAACCTTGCCCTCACCACCTTTTCAATCACAACCAGCATATCAGCGGAGAAGGAATAACTTTCAGCCGTACAATAATTTCAAGTCAAAGTTTCCGAAAGGACAACCGAGACAAAATAATGAAGCTAAAAAGGCTACGGCCTTTTGCACATTCCATGATTCAGCAGAGCATACCGAAGCTACTTGTCCGGAAAATCAAAGAATGAATCAGCTCATGGGATTTGCCGATTCTGCTCCTAGTTCAGACTTCATTCCTTCCAATTCAAATGTCGTCTCTGCATAGCCAGACGAGTTTGATGGCGACTCCGCAACGGGATATTTTGATCGAGAACCCGTTAATGAAGAAGGAGAAGAATCCCGTCGTTTTTCTCTTGCAGTGAATCATGAGAATATCACCTCACCTGTGTTCACACGTGCTCAACATCTCAAAGCACAGAAGGAGGAAGAGGAAAAACGGAATTTGAATACAAAAGCAAAGGAAGTAGTTTCTACTTCTAATCAAAAAACTTCACAAGAAAATATCTTGCCAGCGGCTTTAGATACGTCTTCGACAAGCTTTGACATCGTCTCTTCCATGATGAAGACGAAGGTACAGATATCTCAGCTGGAGTATTTACAAGATCATCCAGAACAGTTGGATAGAATCTTGAATGTTCTTAAAAAGAAGAATGTCGTTCAGCCGACATTGTTACAATCCTCAGTTCCTGTAGAAGAGAAGCCGAGGCCGTTTTATATATCTTTATATATAGGAGGTTTCAAGCTGAGCAATTGCATAATTGACAGCGGAGCTTCGGACAACGTAATGCCCTTACAGATTATGAATGCGTTGGGACTTTCGTGCACCCCGACTCAGGAAAAGTGTTACTCACTTGAGTCCAAACCGGTGCCGTTAGTTGGTCAACTTAAAGATGCGCAAGTGAGGCTAGCGTCCTGTCCAGAAAAGAAGATCATGATGACTATCTTAGTAGCTGATATTCCTACCAGTTACGGGATGCTACTTAGTAGAAGTTTTTGCAAGGATCTTGGAGGAGAAATACAGATGGATTGGTCGTTCGCGACAATCCCATTGAAGAAAGGTACTTTCAAATTAGAGCCGGAAAACAAATCAAAGTTTACAGTGGTAAAGTCCCAGGACCCATATGCACAAGTGTTGTATCAAGACACGGGTCCAGGCACATATGCTATGGTGTCTGAAGTGACGGATGATTGTCAAAATTTTGCACTATCCATTGAATTACCAAATGAAGAATCAAAGGTGTGGACAATGAAGTTTGATGGCAGTTGTTCGACTTCAAGTTCCGGAGCGGGAGTAGTGATTATCTCTCCCGAAGGTCGTTTATATCCTTTTGCATATAGGTTGCAATTCGATTGCACTAATAATACTGCAGAATATGAGGCGCTTTTGTTAGGTCTCAAAAACGCAAAGGATATGGGGATCAAGCTGCTTCAAGTTGAAGGAGATGCAGAGCTGATCGTAAAGCAGGTCAGAGATCAATTTCACGTGAGAAAGAATCGTCTCCAAAACTACAGGCACAGAGTATGGAATGCAATTGATTGGTTCAATGCATTTAATATCAAATACATTTCAAGAATGAACAATAGCAAAGCTGATGCGCTTGCAGTTTCAACTGCTCTTTTTATGCCTAACTCTGACTTTTGTTAGAATTCATTTGCTATTGAGTTAATTTATAGACCAGCTGTTCCTGATAATTCAAACAACTGGCAAGTCTTCAGTGATGATGAAGATATCAAAGAATTTCTCGTCATGGGAGATAACTACAAAGAATTGTTCTTTGAAGGGAGTTTTACTCCTCACAGAGAGTCAATTACTGAAGAATCTGAGGTTATAGAATCTGGAATCATACAGTTGAAAGGAAATCAGATTCCTAAAGGTTTTGTATCCTTAGAGGATATTTTTAACAGGCATGATCGTTACATCCAAGATCAGAAGAGGTCAGGGGTGAATACTTCATCAGAATATAGTCAAGTCAACATAGGTACTGAAGACAAGCCTCGACTTGTAAATTTAGGCAAATGTTGTACTTCTGAAGAAACTGAGAGGTTTATCGCCTTGTTCAAGCAGTACAAGGTGTTTTTGCTTGGTCATATGAAGATTTAAAGGTCTTCACACCCATTGAATTGTCTCACACAATTCCGCTGAAGTCTGAAGTGAAGCCTTTCAGGCAGAAACAAAGACATTATAATCCGCGAATTCAAGATACTATCCATGCGGAAATTCAGAAAATGGTGGACTCCAGAATAATTTTTCCTATTCATCATTCCACCTGGGTGTCAAATATTGTTCCTGTGTGCAAGAAGAATGGAGAAATCAGAATTTGCGTTGATTTCAGGAACTTGAATCAATCGTCCTTGAAGGACAATTATCCCTTACCGATCATGGAGCATACATTGCAGACAGTTACCGGGTCGGAAATGCTATCACTTCTTGATGGTTTTTCTGGTTACAATCAGATTGCAGTAGCTGAGGAGGATCAAATCAAAACAACTTTTACCACGCCGTGGGGAACGTTTGCTTATGAGAGGATGCCTTTCGGCCTTATCAACGCCGGTGCTACTTTTCAAAGAGCCATGGATTTAGCGTTTGGGGATCTTAGAAATAAGATCATAGTCGTCTATCTTGATGACTCAACCGTTTTTTCAGATAAACGGAGTGATCACTTTTCACATCTTGTGAAAGTGTTCAAGAGATGTAGGTATCATAAAATATCTTTGAATCCAAAGAAGACAATCTTTGCGGTTAAGGAGGGCAAGTTACTTGGTCATATCGTTTCCAAAGAAGGTACCAGAATAGATCCGAATCGGGTGGATTCAATCAGAAACCTATCTCTCCCTACAAGCAAAACGCAGGTGCACTCCTTTTTCGGTAAAGTTAACTTTATCCGAAGATTTGTACCTGATTTCTCAGAGCTGACAAAGGAGATTTCAGCAATGATGAAGAAGACGTCTACATTTGTGTGGACGGACGAAGGCAAGCAGGCCTTTATTAAGATTAAAGAAGCTATTGCAAATGCACCAGTGTTAGTTCGGCCTAACTTTCAGAAGGATTTCATTCTTTATTGTTATGCGTCAGAACATTCATTGTCTGCCATTTTGACACAGAAACTCAGCGAGGAGGGTGAATCTCCTATTGCTTTTATGAGTGCTAATTTCAAAGATGCTGAGATGCGTTATTCCCAGATCGAGAAGAACGCTTATGCTGTCGTCAGAGCTGTCAAGAATTTCAGATTTTATCTTTTGAATTCACATACTACGGTGTATGTCACCGATCCAACAGTCAAAAGTGTACTTACTCAGCAGGAGATGGGTACGAAAAGAGGAAATTGGATCGCGAGAGTTCAAGAATATGATCTGGAGATTAAGCCGACCAAGCTTGTTCGCGGGCAAGGTCTCTGCAGATTATTGGCGGAAGATGGAGATCGCAAGTTTAAGAGCAATGGTGGAATTGATTCAGAAAAAGAAGTTGAGGAAGACCTTCCTTTGGTCTTACTTGTTAATTCTGCAGAAGAATGGTACACACCTTTATGGTATTATTCAACGTATGGAGAATGTCCACGTCACATGGACAAACAGCAGAAAAGAACATTGAAATTGAAAGCACAGAATTTCGTGCTAGTTAATAACATTCTATACAAGCGTGGCCTTGACGGAACTTTCCTATTATGTGTCGGAAAGGCTCAGCAGCGAAGGTTGTTAGAAGCTTTTCATAATCAGGCATGCGGAGGACACTTTTCATCAAGGGTCACTGCATTTAAGATTCTACGAGCACAGTTTTATTGGCCAACTATGTTTCGTGACGCATATGATTGGGTGTACAAATGTCAGCTATGTCAGCAGTTTGCTGGTAAAGTGAAATTGGCATCTTTTCCACTCAGGCCAGTTGTTATTGACGCTCCATTTCAGCAGTGGGGTATTGATTTTGTAGGACCTGTCAACCCAGTTTCCAGTAAGGGGCATGTGTTTGTCCTTACAGCGACAGATTATTTTACGAAATGGGTTGAGGCAATTCCTACTAAACGAGCTACGTCCGAAGTGGTTTGCAGCTTTCTAAAGGAGAATATCATTTCTCGCTTCGGAGTTCCTCGGAAAATTGTTACTGATAATGCTACTTGCTTCTCGTCAGAGGAGATTTTGAGTTTTTGTTTTGATCACGGCATCATGCTGTCACATTCATCAGATTATTACCCTCAGGGTAATGGACAGGCCGAATCATCCAATAAGAACATTGTAACAATTATACGCAAGTTGGTTGAGTCAAATCAGCGAACTTGGCATACTAAGTTATACGACGCTCTTTGGGCTGATCGTATAACTCCTAAAAGAGCTATTGGCACCTCGCCTTTTATACTTTTGTATGGTACAGAAGCTATTCTGCCTATTACATTAGAGTTGTCTGCTTTGCAGTTGGCATCAGCAGTAGAAGATGAAGAATTTCATGATCCTATTCAGAAGAGGATTTTGCTCCTGATGAAACTTCAAGAGGAGAGGACGGAGGTTGTCGATAAAATCACTCAGCACCAAGAAAGAGTGAAGAGAATTTTTGATAAGAGAGCTCGTCACAGAGACTTTCAAATTGGAGATCAAGTCCTTTTGTGGGACAAAAGGCATGAGCCAAAAGGAATGCATGGAAAATTTGATTCCTTATGGTTAGGGCCCTTCCAGATTCATGAATCAGCAGGAGAGAACACTTATATTCTTTCACATCAGGATGGGAGGCTCTTCCCGCTTCCTTATAGCGGGCAATATCTTAAGCACTTCAACCCTCCGGGGGAGGAGTGATGTTATATAATATTTTGTAAGTATTTTTATGTTTTATCGTTATGTTGTTTTGTTTTTTTTCCCGTTCAGTGAAGTTTTGTCGTGTTTTAGGTGATTTAAGTAGTCTTGTTTTAGGTGATTAGGGAAGTCCTGACTCCATATACCCAACTTATAAAGTCACTGGTCTACGAAACACCGAGATTCTAGGGATCTCCTATGCCGTAAGTATCCGACATGGTCACCAGACGGAGCCTAATGTTGTACCCAAAACCAAAATTTTTGCTTCACTAAGGCATTTTGCTTAATTGAGTCTTAATCTTGTTAAAAGTGTTGTCAAATGGTCGTTTTTCGGGTTTTCAAATATGGAGTTGGTGTCAGTACTATGTCAGTCTGTTACCGAAGAGATTTAAGAAAAATGAAAATCTGAACGAAAAACATCAAAATTTTCTATCTCTGGAGAAGGGAGCACATTTTGAAATAAGCGCCCTATCTTTTAGGGGCTCAGATCCTATTTTTAGGGTTTGTCACCTCCAACAGACATTTGTCCGGCATCACGTCAGCTTCGTAGTGAGCTATCAAGCTTGTCAAACGGACCTGTTTTGTTCGAGTTACAGAAGATACAGCGCAAAACGAGGCGAAAGCGAGAATTGGCTAACACTGGAGAAAAGCGCAGCTTTTCAGAAAGGCGCCCATCTTTTTGAGGTGCCAAATGTAGGTGCACTCCAAGAGTTAATTTCACATCTTCAGAAGGAGAATGTTGATAATTAATTAAAGTTGACTTGCTTACAATTATTTTATTAAATGAGATATGACCAAGGTTACAACTTAAATACATCCACCTTACACCGACCCATGGCGTGATGATAATTTGATCCTTGATTAACTACAACCTCTCCTTGATGATATTTCCCTTTCCCTCGAGGTGTTGGTTATCCTGCAACCACTTGACAAAAGGAATTAGGGTTAGACTACTCTTGATATCATTTAATAAAATTAAAACTCTTCATCACTTTCACTATGAACATATATAAGGAAATCATCCTTAATTAGAGTTATAACCAATTAATTTTAAAATTCTTTTCCCAATTTCACATTCTCATGAAAGGTAGTTAATCACAACTAACATAACGACCATAATTTCATTGTCATAATCTGGTTCAAGACAAAAGGGATGTAATAGGTCGCTTCCGTACGGGTTGTGCTCCTAGTACTAGAGGAATTATGTGTACACAGCACTCGAGGTATCCCTTTCAGGTCCTTGTACATCCATGCAAAGGTGTCCTTGTATTCCGTAAAATTTTGAATGTTGTCGTTTTCAATACTAGATCCTAGTGGTCTCCAACCATGACTATTCGTGTATTGCCTTATTCTCCCAAATCAACTTTCTTCATTCTCGGCTCCTCATACTTGATCATTTTATCCCACTCAAAGCTATCGGCTAACGTATCATCTAATTTGGCTACTCCCTCCTTGTATTCTTCATATTCTAGGGGAAACGTCCAATTTGTTGTCACTTGATCATCTTCTCCTTCAATTTCCCCGATCTGCAACATGTTGCAATCGGGTTGGAATACTTCGTAGTCTTCTAGTTTCCAATAAAAGAGTCCATTCAAGGAACTTGTTTCATCCTTGGAACAATGTTGGAGGTCCAGAATCCACTCCTCATTCAATTTCATGAACCTTCTTTCTTCTTTTGTTCTTGATTCTCCTCCTTTCAACTCAGAATCAAAGAAAGCAATGTCTTCATTTATTGCCTGATTCCTCAAGTCAATGACATATTTCCTCCCGTTGTTTTCTATTAAGACGGTGTTTTGTTTCCAATTGTGACCTTCCTTGGCTGCAATCAGCCATCCTCTCCCCAACAATGCATTGAATTCTCTCTTGTGCAACGGGATGACCACAAAATTCAACAAGAACTATTGGTTTCGATCATTAATTTCTATGTCATTAGTGTCCCCAACAGTTTGATTCCATGTTGATCTACGCCTACTAGTTGGAAGGTCAATGACCAAAGGATTGGCTTCCCAAGGCATTTCCATGTATCCTCCGGCAGTACATTTGCTCTCGCTCCTCCATTGACAATTGTGTCCGTCAAACTTTTTCCCATGATCTGCATTTGCACAACAACCAGCTTCTTCCCTATATTCACCATCAACTACATCAAGTTAATGAGTTGTTCTCCCTATGGTGGTAGTTCTATTATCATGTTCGTACATGTACCTTCTTGTCTCTGATTTTGATCATCATTGACCATGTTGGTGATTGCCACTTTCAGTTGTGGCATCCTTTGAAGGTTTGTCACCTTGATCACTATAGTTGTCTGTAACACTTGTACTATGTTCATCTCCAACTCCAACCACAAGGAGGTACTTGCAATTTCATTGGAGGTCCTTCATTCTTTCACCATCATTTGCTCTACTTTTGCTTTGGCTTCTCGGAGTCATTCTTTCTCCATACGAGGGTTTGGGTATATGGCCTTCATTTGTGCTTTGGTGATCACCAAACTTGCCTCGTCTTGTTCTTCCATGTCCATCATATTAATACCCTTTTGTTTCGGGCAATTGGCATCTCCATGGTCACCCGATACACACCATTTGCACATCCCTGCTTTGTTCTAGTTCCTTTGGCATCCCCTAGTTAAATGTCACCATTCATTACATTTATGGCATTGGATCATTGGTCTTCCCTTGGCATCATATTGGATTATGCTTCTTGGCCCATGTAATGTCTGATGAGCACACAGTTATATTGGGGGGGGTGAATCAGTATAACACAACTTTTAACTTTTCAAACTTATTTAATCACAATAGCAACTATGCAAGAATATCACAATAGGAACAAGTTGACACCAAGATTTTATATGGAAACCCTTACAGGAGAAAACCACGGTACAAATAATGTACTTTATATATTTATATAATTTTACAATGATTGTAGGCACCAACCTCTAACCTGATTTTGTAGGCACCAACTCCCTCCTCCAAGGCACCAACCTTGGCTAACAAGCGGCACCAACCTCTTATGATAAACTGAAAATCTGAATTCTGCTTTTTACTTCACTCCAATCCTTTCTTTGTGATGTATGCTATCACTTCAATACCCACACAAGAAATATAATCTTCTGTTCTGATTTCACATCACCATTCTCTCACTCCCACACATTTTTCAAATCTGAATTTGAATCATCTATATATATTCTGATCAAAGATTGTAACTCTTTGTTTTAAGCAATGTGTCCCTTTGAATTGCTGCCTCTTCACAAGCAGATCGTACCATTTGGAAGAACTATAATTTTTTATTATTTTCCTTAACAAATAATAATGGCACCTCCTCGTTAATTAAATCTGAAGTTTCATTAGAAAAGAATCGTGCTTTTTTCATAAACATGGATGGCACCATTTAGTGATGAGGCACTACTCTTCTTCGATGAATCGCACTTTTTTGACTTTGCTGAAAGATCGCATCTCTTCAAAAGTAAATCGTATCTTTCCAAAACTTTAATCGCTGCCTTACACTTTCAGTTTTTTGTCTTATATGGTTTGTCTTTTTCTGTTTTGACTTATTCAGTTTTTTTGTCTTATTCAGTTTTATATCCTTTTAAATTTGTAAAAGATTGTTCATTGATTAATCTGATCCAGAAATATATTCTTATATCTGATCTTATGCTGATCTGAAGAATTATAAACAGAAATTTAAATGATTGATTGTCTTATCTGATCTGATGCTTTTAGTTGATCTGGTTGCTTTGATCATATGCAATATATTTGGTACAATTCATCAATGTTATCTTCAGTTGTATTGATTTTATCTCTTCACCTTCAGTAAAGTAGATTTCCTTATTCTAACCTGACATCAATGACAAAAAATTCCGACAATCTGGACTGAGCGCCTTTGACATCAATGACAATATTTCCAACAATGTCCCCTTCTCTATGATCACCTAGGTTGCTAATTTAGCCTTTTTATTCTCGAAGGCGAAAGGCGAAATAAGGGAATACATTTATTTAATTATTTAATATTATCTGGCGGAAAAAGCAAAAGTTAAAAAAGGTAATGTTAAGTGATTAATTAAATATTTCATACAGTGACTTTAAGTGAAATATTAAAAGGTAACTTTATACAGTGGCTTTATATTATTTGAGCAGGAAATTAAAGTGAGAAATATAAAAGGAGTTTTGAATGCTCACTTTCATTCATGCTTGATTATTTTCTCACTTTTCATTTGGAGAGCTGTCTAAGCTTCTTTGTCTTGGGGACAGGGTAACCCTAGGGCATCCAAGTTCGGTGGTGAAACAATTCCACCCTAGCTGGACTGTTGAGGAGATCATTCAGGTCTTCTACATGGGCGATAAAACAATTTTGTGAGTCTCTTTCAAAGACAAAATTGGAGATAGGCCATATATTCAGTTTGGATTGAGCAAGGGTTTGCAGTTAGAATGAATATCTTCTTATCAGACTTTAGGGACGCTATTCCTCTCTGAGCTTCAGTTGCTTTATCAGATATCTACATCTTTTAGTGGCTACTTCCTCTACAGGTCGAACAGCATTCCATTCTCTGAGCATTGAATTATTCTGAGCAGTTCTGAGATGATGGGCGTATGTGGAGATGGATGGGGAGTTCGATGGTACCTTCTATGTTTAGACTGCAACATATTGCTTCAGTCAGTCTGGGCGTAGGGCATACGGGCATCTCACAGGCATAAATACAACCATAGTGAAAGGCGTGCAGCATTTGTGAAAGGCGATTCTGAGTTCTGTGCATTCTTGGAGGGACGTGACCTGTGTGTGGCCTTTGTGGAGGGTTGATATGCTCAAGAAGGATGTCGGACTTGAAGTCATATTCTCACAGCGGTGTACTCTTCTAAAGATGTTTGCATACCATACGTGCTATTCTCCAGGTCTGAGAACCCTTCAATCTGCTTTTGTTACCTTTGTAACTCAGTCTTTGTATTGTAAGAGCATTATTAATTGTTTTTGCCGCTAGTCGATGATCAAATAGGAGGGTTTATGAGGGATGTATTATTGTTTCAGTCTTGGGATATTTTCTGGGAATGTTTAATCAGTTCTGAGTTCTGAAATTTGTGTTGTAGAGGGCGCCCTTGCTCTGTAAATCACGCCAAGTCTGATAAATGCATACCTACAAGTCTGTTATATATTTCTGAGTGTTAAATCTGCTCTTTCTAGCACTGAACTAAGCACAGTGAGTCGTGTATTAAGTCTGAAAATGTATTTCTGAATATGCAATGTAATTTCAGTCCAGTACAAAGTATTGTGCTGCAGATTTGTGATATCAGATTTATATATACTTTGTCATCCTGAATATGATTAACATGCATGCAATAAAATGATATAAGTTTCATAAAATGGAACATCTATCAAACTAGCTCAATCGAAAAATTCTTCACATTCCTCGAAGGGTACTTTACAGTCCATTATTGTTAAAATCAATTATTGTTTCCCCGTCCATTACAATATCCACTAGCAGATGCATTAGTATTATTATTTTGTGGTTTCAGTGGTGTGGTCGGTGGGGTTGATTGTTCCCCTTCAGTGAAGAACATTTGTGTGCTTCTTGTCTTGAGGTCATATGGGCATTCCTTGACAGAATGTCCCATCACTTGGCAGATGGTGCAAAATAACTTTTTTGGATAGTTTAATTTAGTTTGACCTTCAACTTTGCAATTGGCACACCATAATTCTTTACTCTCCGTTGTACCCAAACCAAACTTTTTGCTTCATTAAGGAATTTTGCTTAAAAGAGTCTAAACCTTGATAAAATGATGTCAAAATACAGTTTTTGGGCAAGTCAAATATGGACTTTGGTCAGTGTCATGTCAGTCATCAGCAGCAATTGGTTACTACCTGGAGCTCAGAACCAAAACCTGGGACTCACAGCGAGACATGTGATAATGGAGAAGCGCTTCACGACGAGATTATACTCCTACAAGGTCATTTCAGTGGCGACAAAGGTGTTTACAGAGACATACAGATGACCATATTTTGCAAAAAACAGATCTGCGCCCCTATAGCCCAGGGGCGCCCTTCTTTTTTAAGGCCCAGATCTTGTTGCTTTTGTTTGTGAATGCATTCAGTCTCTTCAAAATTAGCCCAGCTTTCCGATGAGCTATCAAGCGAAGTCATCAGAGTTGTAGAACTCCGGCAGTCAAGGTCAGAAGCTGAAGCTACGAGGGGTTGCATGTCACAGAGGATTGTCAGTTCACAGTTTATGCGCCCCTGTAGCCCAGAGGCACCCTTGAATTTGACCCCTCAGATGGGTAAATTTGCAGATGTTGTCTTCCTGAGATCTTTTCTAATCTAGTCTAGCTTCGCAACACACCAGTTCGCGAGATGATCCAACAAGCTAAGTGACCGTGACAGGGGATCTACCGAGCACGTAAAACAAAGGGTGGAGAAATGTTGAAATACACACCTGTACCTCTGTAGGCCAGGGGCACCCAACCTTTAGGCCTGTCAAATGGGGTTTTTAGCATTCGCAGTCTTCACGAGACTTGTGCACAATTACTCTACCTATCCAACGAGCCTAGCCATCAACCTTCGGGATTTGGCAAACGCTCGTACGTGAAAGTTCTATGTAGAACGTTGAAAAGTGAAGACAGCCGGAAAATGGCTAAGTATAGAGAATACACATCCCCTTTAAAAAGGCACCCTTCTTTTTGAGGTCTTACAAGCAGTTTTCTCGCTTCGTCGCCTCCAGGGACATCTCTTGTAAGTTGATCTAGCTACGCAGAAAGACAAACAATGCATAAATCGGAGCACTCCAGCTCCCAGTGTCAGGGGTCAAAGTATGGCACCCGAATGAAAGTTACACTTTTGTCAAAATGGCAATTGCACCTTCACAAGCTAGGGGTGCCCTTGCTTTTGGGGTCCTTAATGCAGCTTTCTGATGCCTTACATACAGTCATTGGATGCGTAATTCTTCCAGTCACACAATGAACCTATCATCTAGTCAGTAGGGTTCATCGTTCACCAGTAATGGCAGTTCGAAGCGTCAGATGACAAAACGGAGAAATGGCTAATCTGGAAACCTTGAATCAATTTAATTAAAGGCACCTAATTTTTTGAGGTGTCAAATGTTGATTTTAGCAGTTGCAGCTCCCAGCAAACATTTCATTCTTGCTCCGCAGGCTTCGCAATGGATGTCTCAGCTTGGTCACAGCATCACTCAGTCATCCAAAAGTCAATGCTGAGCAGAGGCAACTGTGATTTTGCAGTCAGCTATAAAATAGGAAGTTAGCAAAAAAGCTAATAACTCTTGCAAATAGACATCTAGAGAGTCAAATAAGGACTTTCCGGAATCAATGAAGTTTGTCAGTGCATCTAGATGCTATGCTTTTTTGTCAACTGAATTAAAATAATATTTTATATTTATTTTGCATGCTAAGGCATTAAATGGCGACTTTTTTCAATGATTTGTTATTGGCGCCTTTTTAATGCTAAATCTTAATTTCGCATGATGAAGCAAGATGAATATTTTGTTATTATTTTGTAATCCGGGACTCCGAGTCAGTCTCAGTTCAACTGGAGGGGATCCAATTAGATAATTCTTTTCAAAGTCAGGGTTTTAAATCTTGCAGTCATGCTTTTATGGTGCGATTTTGCTCTATTTATTCAAGTATGGCATCCATTCTCATTCATCCAGCTTAGTAGAGGCGAATTTTCCTTCAAAGTTGGGCGAATTTTCGTCAGCAATCAGTGGTGAGGACATCAAAAAACATTCTTTTGCAGGTACAAGTCTAGATTTATTAGCAAATTTCAAGGCAGAGTGGCAATTTTGGTAAAAGAAAACATCAAAAAACATCTGTCTTCTCAAATTCTTTCATTTTCTTGTCTTAAATTCATTCGCATGTTTGAAGAAAAGGCAAATTTTGACAAAACAAATCTTCTGGGTTTATTTAGAATAGCTTCCTCGAGAAAACCCATGTGCTAGAATTTTTCAGGAAAATTTGTTCCAGAGCATCAGTTCTCAAGGCTCTAATTTTCTCAACTGAAAATTCCTTGCATGGTCGAGTAGAAGTCAAATTTTCGCATTTCTGACATTCTGGGTTGTCTTAGAATCTTTTTCTGGACAAAACCCATATCTCAAAATTTTTTGTGAAAACTGCCCTTCGATAGGCTATTTTTAGTTTTCCAAAAAAGTTGTCAGAATATAGCCGTGTTCACAGTCAACAGGCGAGTTTTTCAAAATGCAATACACTCGGCTTGAATTCAAGACCAAATCGGTCTTGACTCGTGACTTCATCGGGACTGTTGATACGAATCTACATAAGGTGCTTCTAGAAGCAGTCTTGGATCCTGTCAAGATAAGAGATTCGATACTTCAAAACATTTAGCAATCCGGGTTGCTTGAGGCCGCTTCCACACCTATCTCAGTTCATTGCATGGAATTTGTAATGTCTCATGTTAAGCATTACAATTCTGCTACTCGCGAGATACAATCAGTAGATGGACAGGTTATATGCAGTCTCAAACCCCTAGACATCGAAAGATGTTTTAGTATTCCTCAACACCCGAACAGTTTGGTCATTTCCATGGAGCAGTGTGAGCGAGCATTCAATGTTGATATGGACAAGTGTCAAAGTAAGATGGCAGAGCGATGGTTAAAATAGAAAAAGAACAAGTTGTCGAGCAATGTGGGTCGTGGTGAATACAAGGATGAGTACGCGATTCTAATTACACTTTTGAATCGTGTCTCAGGTCATACAGATGCCAACATATTTCAGCCCTGGATGTATTATATCATTGGTCGAATCATCTCTGGGCAAGAGCATTATGACTGGGCATCCTTCAACAGCGACGTTCTCCACGAGCAAATCATTGATTTTCTAGTTGCCCATGAGTTTCACATGTGTTCCTACCTCGTATACTTGATCACCTATCAGGGTCAGTTTAGAGGGTTGAACACAATGGGCATACTTACTGTACAGAAAGTCTACCACTACTATGACCAACTTGAGTTCACGAAGGCTGAACGACATTTCAAGCGTGTGCAGTAGGCTTTCTTGACATACACAGTCAGGAACTTAGACCGGGAGTTGCACGTTCGTATCTCAGCGGTTGCTAGAGCAGCAATGGTTGATTGGGCGGACCGGTTCATTCAATTCCCTACATACACCTACATTCGCGTATACGAATACACAGGAAACCCAACCATGCTTCCACGCTATCCTTCGGATAGGGTAGTCTTCATGGAGTTCCTGAGGCAACTAAACTATGTTCACCGTCATTTGTGCCACAAGCGTAAACAGGCTGCCAATTGTCCCATGCAGTTCGGAATCTATTGGTGCAAAACGGCAGTTGATGCTAAAGCTGCAGGACAATAGTTAGAAAAGTTCCGTCTCAAGTATCTTGTCGATGCACGCGCCTATAATCCTTGGGGTCATTACACAGCACGCATTGGTGGTCGCCCATACCATAAACCTACAATGGAGGATTATTGGGTGAAGCGAGGATGACTTTGAGGTGCGCAGACGCTGGCTAGTTTTCTCTCTCGCAAACTTATGTTTTCTTGGTAGAAGATGTGAGAGGTTTATCAGATGATGAGGGAGATACACTTCCTCAGTTTTTCAGAGAGCAGGTTGATACGCAACCATTTCCACCTATTGATTGGTTCGCCAAAGAGTACACATCAGTAAAGGAGAGGTCTAGTAGAGTTATTCAAAACAGTATACTTTACCTCAATAGCAAAAAGACTAGGATGGCAGTCATGCCTAGAACAGAGCCACCACTAGTGGATGCTTCACTACCTTCCTCGTCTAAACCCAAACAGAAGAAAAGGAGTAACCTTCCTAAGATTAGTCAAGCGCCTAACAACTCAAAAGGTAAGGCACTTGCTACTGAGACACACACGGAGCCTGTCAGAGAGCCAGTTTAGAGTTTGCCAAAGCTTGAGGTTCAGCCACGCATTCCATCACCGACACCAGAACAGTGTCCAGTCCCAATTCACATTGAATTGGACTTAGACTCACCACCTCGCAGTAGCACCTCTACACGTCCACTCTCGTCGAAGCCTCTCATAGCTAGTACAAATCCTTCCAGTGGGATTAGTCGAGACCAGTCTTGGATTGAGACTCAACTAGGAAGGAAGAGAAGGCAGCCATCCTATGTTGATCATTCAGATTTTGATCATGCATACCAGGATGCGCCAAACAAGAGGATCAAGAAACAGGTCCATGTAGATAGGAATGCTAGTACGGAGATCATCATTGAGACCGCTACACCTCCAGAGGGGAAGATTCTGAATGAGGTTGAAGTTCAAGACTTCGAAGTGATCACAGTCAACCTTGGTCATAGCACCCGCCAGACAGAGGTTGATCTCCTACAGGTTCCAATAGACAATGCAAGGGATAGAATGCTCAAAGACGGAGAAGACAAGGCAACCCTCAAGGCTGAAATCAAACAGCTTCGTCAATTTCTAGTCTTGTACACAGAACGGAAGATGTCATCGTCACACTCCCGTCGATGCTAGAGCCACCAACAGAACAGGGCCAGCTTAATCACCTGGTTGCATTTGGCAAGCGTTTGGAGGAGTGGGAGGAGGAGTTTGTTACTAGCGGCCACTTTGTGCTTGCAGAGTTATACCAGTTGCAGTACAATGCACGCGAACTCCGTCTACGTCTCCAAGATGAGGAGCGAGACATGGCAATGGACAGACCTCGAGATGAGATTATGATAGCTCACCTAAGTGTGGCATATGAATCAGTCATAGATGCAGAAGATAAAGAGGCAACTATGCTTGGAAGACAAAGTTGGTATTCAAGGTGAAGATTAGAGGAAACTATGGCATCAGAGTTGGCTGAGAGTAGAGAGCACGTCACTAGTGCACTCCGGTGTGTGAGAACTCTTGTGTCTCGTATACCGTGTCGGTATTAGATTGAAGGTGGTGCATATGGTGAGCTTTCTCATGTACAGTCAGAGCTCCAGGCACTCATTCATAGTATTTTCAGTGGGGAGACCATTGGCTATAAGATGAATCAGCTTACAATCATGTTAGCGCTGTTTGATGAGGCAACCGGGAGCAGAGGTGAACTTCAGTGCCAGATCACAGCTAATGAGGACATGCTGCACAGACACAGTATACTTTGGCAGAGTATCAGTGCTCCAGACAGTGAGGCAGTCAACAACCTCATGGAGGGGTTGGTTGCTCGAGATCACGGCTAGTAGACTTCAATTCCCACCTCTCATGATAGACATTAGACACAGCAGTTAACGCTTCTTTCCAAGTTAACTCATTGTCCCACATCTCATGCATGTCTATTTTGGGATTATCTATGTTCATTTGGAGTTTCTTTTAGGGTTTTCGTTAACTGATGGTAGTGTTCCAGTTAACTTGCTTTCAATAAGGACGTGCATGCTTGCACATTGTCCATTTAGATTAGATGTTTCGGTTAACTAATGGTAGCTTTCCAGTTAACTGTATAGTTTGCTTTATTAGGGTTTAGCAATAAATCTTGCATGCATTGCAAGACTATAGTTGACTCAAGGTGATTTTAGGGTTCCCTACACCTTTCGATGTCTATAAATAAGAGTTTTTGCTCATTTGTAAATAAATTTTGCACGAGAAAGTAATATATGTTGTGCCCACCTTGCCTGTAATATTGCTTATTCTATATATGTTCGCAAGTAGTTATTATGATGATGAATTGTTATGCCACTCGGGTTTCATGCAATTATTATGGTGAATGCTTATCTTAGTTAGATATAGTGGCTAGTTCGATCGTAAATTGTATGCGTGTTTCGTCTCTGCAATTTATTGTCCTAGTTGGCTATCCTTTGTGTTACGTTTCTAATAAACCTATTCAAATTGAGCAAATAGTTGTGCCCACCTTACCTTCACGTTGTGAATCTGTACCCTGTTTATCGTGTAAGAACATTCCCGCTCCATTTCCTCATGCTCTGATTTCTTGAGGGGATTCGATAGTTTAAGCTAGTTAGTTTTGAGTTGCAATTAAGACTTACGAAACCAGAAAATCCTTGGTTACAACGCTCAAAGTTTCTCGCAAACCTTGTGCCTCTTTCAGTTGAGACAAAAAAGACAGGAATTAGTTTAGTTTACTTTTCAAGCATTTTGTCCGCACAGCGAGGGAGCTTCCCCTCCTAATTTGAAGAGCACTCATCACGCAGTGTGCATAGCTGTCCGAACCAACTTGCACTCCAGAGGTGTTAGTTGTTAAGCCAACACTCTCCTTTGTACTTTCTTTCTCAGCCTTGAGCTCCTTCATCATCCTCATCATATCTCTCTGTAGAGCTTGAACCATCTTTGATTCATTGTCACTATTGTCTAATGTGCTCTCATCATCTTTTGTCTTCCGCTTCCATCGAGAGGATGTCTTGTCTTCACTCTCTTTGTTCATCGCCCAATTATAAGTGTCAATGTACAATGACAGAGGCATGACTTTCATTTTCTTTTGCAGTGAAGGGATCAATTGCGATGATGACCCCTGATTTTACTTATTTTATTTTGTTTTGTTTTCAGAAGTAGACGGAAATGCAGAAGTGTTTTGTCTTCAAGACTCATTCAACATTATGATTGCATGCATTGATAATATCATAACATTGCAAGAGAATATCTTTGCACTACATCAAAGCATATAATAACTCTATTACAATATCAAAGAGATTTGATTAACAAACTTTAATCAGCTTAAAGGAATTAATAGCAGACCTGTTCATAAACCAAACAGTGCACTTTTCAGTCATTCGATGAAGAGCAACACATTCCGACTCCTCACGGAAAGAGCTAGTACAAGTGCTCATCAATCCCAAACTGTCCCTTCTCATTAAGCCATCATTTTACAATGCAAGGACACCTCAAAAGGCAGGTTACAGACCTCTAATAATGCAGATTGGAAATCAGTCTGAAACCTCAAGATAAGAGGAATGGTACGGCTTCCTTGTAGGGGCAACTTTGCCACAAAAATCAGTTCTTTAGCAAACACCACAAATGAACAATATAAAGAAGTCGCCCAACTGTGACGAAACTAAAGGAACAATACCCAGAATCATATCTATCCAATCCACAGAGATATGAACAATATTATGTTTCCCAGCTACTCAGAAAAAGCATTTCCAGAATTCAGAAAATCAATACCAGCACTCAGAAATTGAATCTAATCTTCTCTAAACTCACACCACACTAGCAAAATCTGCACACCACACCAAAGTTCAAACCCTACAAACCCACACCAAAAAACTGAATATATCTTCATATTATTCAACTCCAAAATCACCTAACAACCAAAAATCACTAAAAGATATGATAACTCGAACCCCAACCACTAGGGTGGGTCTTTCACCACCGAAACCAGCTATCCCAGTGAAGGGTTTTCGTCCTCCAACCAGCAAAGTTGAACTCAGGAAGCATTCCCACAACATAACCTTAAGTTGCCAAAGCCCCGAATAACCAAATAAGAGCTCAAGTGAAAATATAGAGTGAAGGAGAAATTAGGGCAACGAAAATTCAAATTCTTTTCCCTCCAAGATGTTTGACCCAACTAGAGCTCCCAACCTACAACATTTTACTTACTTTATTCCCCTTCTAACTTTGTGTCCACTTTTGAAGGCAACAATAATTTTTTTTAAATATTAACACCTCCTTACCTTGGCATCCCTTTGATGCATAAACTTGCTTTTAAAACAACTTAAAGGCACCATATTCCTAGGCGATGAACAAGGGGATCTCTCATGAACCCATCACCCTTCACTTAAGTCATAAAGTGACTTTATAAAAGACTTACATGACGAAGACCAAATATTTCTCTTAAAACATTAGAACTCACCAAGGCCAAAACTAGAAACCACTATACTGAACTAATAGAGGAATAGAGGCCAAGACCAGGTGATAAAAATAGCACTTACTAAAATAGCAATTTGCTAAAAGTAGTGGGTCAATTCTCCCAACTAATCTGATCAGAGCCCAACTAGAACTTACTAAAAATAGTAAGTTACTAAAAATAGCAACTACTAAACATAGCATCTCTACCGGAAAACTCAAAAAACCTCCACAAAAAGCTCATCATGGGACATTGCATTCCCTAACCATATCCACTTAGCCTACAAGAACCCGGAAATAGGCTAATGGAAAACTCGTATTGAACTAGTTGCAAGAAGGGGACATTACATCAATCCTTCAATGAACCATCTTTTCTTTAATCCATCCACCAGCTAGTTTTGCAATTTCACCAGCAGTTCTTTGATCCCACGATTATAGGCTCGTACATTCTCATGTTTTCCTTGCTTAGTGCTATAAATTTCTATGGCAATCTAATCATCTGTCAACAATTTAAATTTGGTCTTGAATGCTTTCTTCAGTGCATCCCATGACGCTATGGACTATGCATCAAGTTTTGTAAACAAATCTACCGCTATGCCCCATAACGTTGTTGGAAACACTCTTAGCCAATCATCCTTATCCTCTTAACCACTTGCTATCCATATAGTCTCGCATGTTTTACAATGCGGAACAAGATCCTCAGAGCCATTCTCTGTAAACTTCGAGAATTATTGTCTTTCCAGCTATGGGAGTCACCATCCTCTTTGCCTATGTATTCCTTGTCCCTTGAACCTGATTGGACTGTTTTGACCTCTACGTTCTAATGCTTCACTTGCACTCTTGACCACGTACAATTCCTTTACTTATCATCCTTCAGCGTTCATTGCACTTTGGTTGTCTTCAAAATCATTTTTGTGCTCCCTTCGTCTAAGGGTTTTTGGCTTAGTTCCTCCAGTTCTCGATTCCTTTGAGATGAATAGCTCTTTGATATGGAATATGTTATTTTCAATTATTTTAGTTAATTTGTTTCTAGGATTTCCTTCTTCCTCCTCTTCATCCAATGTTGACTATATGGACAAGTTTCCCGCTTGGTCAACAAGTTAACTCGTTGTTCTCCTTGCTCTCTTATCTGTAGGGAACTTCTCACCCTTCCTTTTGTTCATTTGTGATTGCTTGGATTACTTTTCTTGTCTTTGTTAGGTTGTACGGACATTAATTCCCGGAAGTACATCTCCTGTTGATGTCATGTTCCCCTTACTCCCTTTGGTCCTTTCTTTGTACAGTTGTAGTATTTGTTGCCTACATTGTTCCCGGTCCTCGTCTCGAGGGTCTTGCAAGTTGATGAAATGGTGTGCAATGAGCCTTAGCAACCTGTGCAGAAGACGATCGACCTCCTCGTTGATGCTTAGGTTCTCCCAAATGGTGTCCTAAGGAACCTCTCTCTTGAGAGCTTCCCTTTGTTTACGTAGTAAAGGTAATTGAACAATTAACAGAGAGTAAACAGAAATACATTACAACAATACAAAACATATCAATTACTCAAAACAATGCACAGAATGGCGTATATTCCTTCATTCATTGGATAGGCAATAATTACAGAATACAAAACATGTGTAGTCCTCGACTACAAGTGTAAACATACAACATATAGCAAGCTGACATTGGTTGAGAATGCTAACCGTCAGCAACTACCAAGTAATAACCAACCAATGGTCAGGGGCTAATTACGCATTAACACATTTATTTATTTATTTCTCGTCGACTACATCAACCCCCCCAAAAAGAAAGTTGGCTTCCAGACAACAACAAACAAAATTGGGAGTTGAACAATCCAAATTACAACTACTAAGAAGGGGGGTGAGAGGACGTCCCTAGATGAACGGACAATGTAGGGATGGACGTTGGTGAGCGTAACTGTCACAACCTATGGACCTCCGTGTGCAACCTCAATTGGTGCTTTACTACTATCTCATGTCCTCTTGCTGCCTTCACCATCTACGTAGCCTCCATCAACTAACGTCTAGTTTGTTCAATTTATTTTTCCTTCTCCACCATCTTGGCCTTTGTGACCATCACTCTCTGCTCACTCTCTTCCTTCACTGCTATCTTGGCCTCCACAACTGTCACTCTAGCCCATTCATTGGCGGTGAGTTACGTTTCTTGAGCCAACTATTCCTGGAATTTTTGTGTGCACTCAGCGAACTCATCCCATACCCTCAAAACCATCTAAAGGGCCTCATTCTTCTTCTGTATAAGATCGTCAGTGGAGGTGATCTCACGCTTCATCTTGTAGAACACATCCCTAAAGGAAGCTTCTATGCCAAACAAGGTTGAAATCTCTCTACCATCCCTCCCCCTACTGAAGGCTTCGCAAGGTACCAAGCTGCCATCATCGTCAGAGTCTCTATTCCACACCATCCCCAAGAAGTAAAACAGCGAGCAAATTCCCCTTCGCAATCTATCTACACAAATGCTAATATGTGTTGGACTTCTCTTGTCACTAGCAGGGAATGTCCTATGTCCAGTTGTTTGTGTTATCACGGAATCTAGCAGTGCTCGTTCCATGGATAACCCCCCCACAAAACTTGTTCGTTTCCTAGGTTCGTGAAGTTCAAGCACGCAAAACGAGGTGATTTTCAAGCCACCTCGAAATACATTCCAAAGCTTCAAATAGTCAGTTTGAGCATCCCTTTATGTTTGCCTCGCGAAGACCTTCGAAACGAGCTCCTTCGTGAAGTCTCACTGATCATACTTAGTTAAATTGTGAAAAATGCAATTGCACTTAAAAAGTGCGCTCCTGCTCACAGCGAATTTTTGGCCAAGTGTTGAAAGGTGCAAGGGCACTAAAAATCAGCGCCCTAGCATAAAAGTGATTTGCAAAAAATGTGCTAAAGCGATAAAAAAGTGTGCCATTACACATTTTTCACACTTAGCCATTTTTTGGCTCAGGTACACTTTTTCATGTCTTTTACACTTTTCGCTTTTCGTGCTATCTTTTATGCCTCAATTAATTAGGCAACTTGAGTTAAGTTTTTGTTTTTCCCAATCACTTAAAAGTGATTATATTGTTTCATTTTCATCATTTGTGGTCTTCAAACTTTATTCCTCTTTGCTGTGCGCGTATCTACCTCCTCCAAAAACGCATTTTTTGTAAGAGCTACATCTTGGTCGAGCTAGGGTTTTGAATCCTTGTTTCAGGTATGGTTTTTATTCTTTTCTCCTTATCTTTAACTCTTCTCTTTGCTCGTGTTTTATATTGCAGGTCTTCGAATGTGTTTTTAATGATTAATCATCATTCATCCATGCGTTTTCTCCCACTCATGCGATTTCTTTCTTCCCTTTCTATTTTCAGTGTTTTGTGTTGATGCGTGGGCGTTTTCTTCTTGCCCTTTTCACATTTCTTTCTTGTCTTCATGCGTGTTGCTCTACATCACGCGTTTTCTCTTATCTTCATGGTTTCCTTGTCTATTGGTTTCCTTCTTCTTCCCACGTCCTTTCTTTTCAAACATCGGCTGAGCTTTCCTTTGTTTCAGCTTATCACTATTTACACCAAAGTGTATTGGTGTAAGAACGTGAGCTTTTCTCTCCAAAATGCGTGGTGAAGGGGTTTCTCTCCAAAAACACATTATGCAAGTGATTGGCACTAAGAAATTCATGCTTTAATGGTCAAGCGCTGTTTTTCAACATCCTTGCACATTATTTTCCAAGTCCATGCTTCATGTGCAGTAGTATCTAAAATGTGTGCCTTTACATTCAGTTGTTCTTCAAAGAAAAATCATGTAAAGTGCAGAAGCGCCAAAAAAGAACGCCTTGACATCATAAGAAATTTTCCTAACACTGAGAAGTGCAAGAGCGTTGTTTTTCAGCGCCCCTACACGAAAGTTGCTTTTCTCCCAAGTGCAAGGGCGCTGATTTTCAGCGCCCTTACACTTTTCCCAATTTTTGTTCCTAAACACTTCAAAACTTGCCAGTTTCGTCCTGAACCTCACTCCTTCCACTTTGTGCATCGTTTTGCATGCCTTGTCACTCGCTCCACGCTTGCTCATCATCGTTGCTCGCTTCACGCATCCCCATGCCATTTTTTGACTAACGTTTGTTCTGACTCGACATCTTGCAATCTCCTTTCAAGATCCTCAAAGTTGTTAATCGGAGATTCAGTTGCTCTCTGATGACTGCCAGAAAACCTTCGTCGTCATCAAAAGCTAAAGACAAAATGAAGTATAAATATCAAGGTGTCTATCCGCTGACTATAGTGATCTCCAAGGTGGAAGAGATAAAAGACACAGAGGTTGGTCATCAAGACTTAGTTGATTTTGCAGAGAAAATTGAGAAGAAGCCTCTTCCTGATTCTATGAGAACAATTGTACACAGTAACCTACATTTGGTATCTATGTTCCCTACTACTGCGCACAATACAGAATTTGTCCTTCAAGTTGCATCCCACTACAGCAGGGAGAGCAGAAGTGTGATTGATTCTTCTAGGCACGAGATTTTGACACTCGACCCTGACTTCTTTGATATTGTGTTTAAAGTTCCAGAGATGGAGAAGTACATTGATATCTCGATACAAAAAGCACAAGAAGTCTATGATGTTGATCCCAATAAGGCTAAAAACCTGATAAATAGCCAATGGTTGAAGAAGCCTAGGCAAACTGTTTCCAGATGGCCAAAGGGACTCCTGCGAAGAGATTTCAAAGATGATGTCAAAGATATGATCACATTCTTGAGCAGAGTGAAGGGCTTGCCTGAATCGTCCACTTTTCATGACTGCATGTATGAATACATCAGAATCATAAGAAGACAAAAAGTTCACATTGATTGGGGCAAACAAATCAGCAATGAAATACATGAACTGATCAATGTACCTTCTAGATTAAAATTCTATATGACTTCCGATCTGGTGTATGCAGCAGCTGTAATGAGGCAATTTCCAAGTCTATCCACTAAAGGGAATTGGATGTTGGTACCTGTGTATAAATTTTTCTATCAACTGGAGTTGAAGGAAAGCTTCCATCATTTCAGGAGGGTTACTGATGCTTTCTTCGCGCCTTTGCTTCTAAATTTTGATCTAACTCTCGAGAGGAGAAGGGTATTTGATGAGGCCTATAAGGCGGTAAATAAAGTTGGATGCATATTTCTACAATTCCCAACATTTACTTATTTGAGAGTAGGGTGCTACACTGGTTGCCCTTACATGCTGCCACGATATCCTTCAGACAAGTAGGTTCTCATGGAGATGTGCAGAGAACTGATTTCAGTGCACACAGAACGAAGAAATATTCACAAGCGTGGATTCAAGTTCCCAATGACAATCGGTAGATATACTATCCCGACTGTACAAAAAACCAAATCGGTTTATGCTGAGATGCAAGTCATGACAATCAGGACCTACAAGTATAGGTTTGATTTTGATTACCGGGATGTCAGAAGACAATTGCAAAAGGGTCATCATCACAAGTACCGTTTTGAGGACATCTGGGCTGATTGCAGAGATGAAGAAGCCATTTGCAAAATCGATTATTGCAGGTTGACCGTACAGCAGATCAGAGACCTTGATATTGCTGACCTACAAGAGGATTTTACAGATCCTAGCGATATCATGAATGTTGTCTATGATGAACAAGAAATTTCTAAGTCGTTGCCTACAATTCAATGGTCTAGAAAAGAATGTACTAGCATCAGAGAGAGATTGGCACCAATCTTATCCAACACTGCAGAATGGTTACACAAGCATGGTTTTGAAATGAAAAGTTTCAGAACAAATTCAGAAGGAGAAGAATCTGAAGCAGAAGCTCGCCGACAGCAAGAACTCCGCATGAAAAATAAATCAGCGGCTATTCCCACTTCTTCACAAAGAGGTCCCAGAATCAAGTTTACTGTTGGCAAGAAAGATACCCAGGTCATCCCAAAACGAGAAACCACGGAATCTAAAACCATCTCGCTCTAAAGGTAAAAGGGTTGTTTCAGAGGAGATAGATTTCAATGAAGAAGGTATTTCCAGTGACCAATCCGCTGAAGATGAAGACTCAGCAAAAAAGACTCCGATGCAGAAGAAGTTTTTGAAAGCGGACAAGAGTCCGAAGAAGATTCTAAAGAAGAATTTGAAGGTGATTCCGAAGGTGAACCAGAATCGGCGAGACAAGAGGGTGATCAACAGGAACCCAGGCATGATCAAGAAAGAACTATGTCTCCACCTGCGAATGTAGTTGAGGAAATTCCAAAAACGTCATCGCCTGTGATTTCCAGTATTCCTCATACTCCTCCAAATCCAAGTACTCCTCCACCTCCTGTTCCTTCATCACCTATTCCTACCACAGGCATTCCTGCAGCAAAGGTATCCACTATTCCTGCAACATTGACAATGCTTGATACTCCCTCGATGACAAGCATTCACACGGTTGATATTTTGTCAAGTCCTCCATCATCCATTCCTAGCTTGTCATCACCGTCATATGATATCACTTCTGAAACTAAGTTCAATCGGTTCATGAATGAATCAATACGTGATCAGCTCAATGTGCAATCTACAGGAGCAATGATGACAGACACTTTGCCCATTGTCACAATACCCATGGTAACTTCAGAAGTAACAATGACGACGGAGTTGACGGTGAATCCAGAAGTTCACACCTCCTTTCTTCCCCCTTGGTTGATATCTCAAGTGTCGAAGCGGAAGAAACAAATGATTTCTCCAGAGGAGCTCAACCTCGAAGAGATAGTCCCTCCAAAAGCTAAAGGGAAGAAAAAGGCGAAAGTATACTCAAGGCTAAATGTTGACAAGACTGGTCACAAGTATGTGGAGATTGGCATACCACCGTAGGAAGAAGATGTCAATATGGAGGACTACACAGTAACAAGAGTCCAACTTGGCAAAGTTACCAATGAAAGTGCAAAAGCAGATGTGCAAGTGACATTGGACATCTTAGATGGAAGATTGGATAAAATGGAGCAAGCTCGCAATATGTACAAACAGAGGGCAGAGCATTATGCCACTGTTGTAAAGAGCCTTGTAGGATCTTCAACTAATGCACAACCGCTAGCAATGGTAAGTACTGAGGACCCAGCTATCAAGAAAGCTGAGAAGTTCGCCTCCAAAGGCAGAGTGTTGTATGATTTCGTTGAAAAGGTCATAGAACATAGATCTCAGATTATAATTGCTGCGAACGAGAAAACTACTCTGCTGGCCAAGCTCACCACAGAGCTTGATAAGGAGAAAAGTGTACTTTCCCAGGAGCAAAAAGATATGGAAAAATGCCTGTTGTCATGGTCACAAATGAAACAGGTAAAGCTCAGTAAATTGGTGGAAGCCGGGGTAATTCCCGATAAAGAAAAATTCATTCAGGTAAGGGAATCCTTGAAACATCGAATTCAAGTAATTCAATCTCTTACGGAGGATCTCCACCAAGTGCAGGAAGATGTCAAAGGACATCGTGTGATTCTTGAAAAAGGTATCAAGGAGTTACCAGGACAATTTCTTGAGGAAAATTGTATCTTTCTGCCAGCCACAGAAATATCCCAGATCTTCAAAGAAGCCATCATGAAGTTGACTGACAGCGCAGACTTTTCAGAAGCATCTTTGAACATCATTTGTGATACAAGGCTCACATTGGATAACCTAAAAACGCGTCTTGATAAGTGCAAGAAGGTTCACTCATCTGCCATGAGATCGATCATGAGAATTCACACCATTGTGGATTACACTGTTGGTCTGGATGAGAAATTCGTGCAAGAGACCAGGAAGAAATACGAAGACTTTCGTGCCCAAAGCAAGGAAACATGAAGGTTCTTGATCTCCAGTGTTAGACATTTTTGATGCTTCCCATTATGCATCTTGTAAATATTTCCTGACATTTTATATGTCTTTTTGTAAATTGTAATTGTACCAAGTTTGAGATGTAACTTCATTAAGAAAAATTACACTTTGACTTTGGTCAAAGTTAGGTGAGATCTCCTAGAATTGCTCACCCAACTTTCCTTGATTTTCTCAATTAGTTTCCTATTTTTGCTCTTCCCTCTTTCCATATATATGAGGAATTTCCTTTGTATTGTTCATCTTTTAGTATTTTGCAACGAAGTGCTCCCCTATTTGAAGCAGAATTGTGAAACTTTGTGTTCATGCTTTGTGAATGAAATCTAATCAATAAAGAAGGATTGCAAACCAGACTTTGTGTTGGATTCGATAGTCTTGTGAATTGATCTCATTTGGTGGTGATTAGTAAATGATATCTGAAAGACTCTAAGTAATTCATGTAAACTTTGTGTTACATCCTTTTTTTGCATTTACATTTGTGTTTTGTTTAACTATTGTTGAATGATCTACAAGACTTTGTGCTTGTAATTGTTCATCCTCTTTGGATACTTTGGTTGGATGATCTCCATTTGCGCTTGTAATTGTTCATGCTATTCGAGGAATTGTTGTATCTAAGAAGACTTCGTGCTTCTAATGCAACAAACAATACGTCTTTCACAGATCTACCATTGAAAAAGCTACAAAACGACTTTGTCCCTTCGTGAGCTTTCCCTTTTATTTTACTTGTTTATCGTTAATTACTTCTAGTATCTCTACGCTTTGCTTTGACAAGATAGAGGTATTGGTATTACTGCTTGTTGAACGTTTAAGGTTATTGTGAATTGAGAACTTCCAACAGTGAAGCATTGTAAACATCTTCTCTGAAAAAAGAGAGAAGGATGAATGTGACACAACCCCCCACTTTGTAAGTACTGTGTACATTCTGTAATTACTTCATTTGTTTTACTATAGCTTTTGTTAACAGTAAGAAGGGTGCCTCCCCTTTCTGAGAGAAGAGATTTATATCTCACATAGTTGTGGTTGAAGTCCTAGTTGTGTAATCTATCGAAAAGTTGATTACATAATTTTCACCCAACAGCTTGGACATGTCTCCAACCTCCTGCATTGCAGCCGCCATTGACTGGAGATCCTATATGTATCGCTAGACCGTACCAAGTGGGTTGTCTCATCAGGCTTGGCGATCTCAATGATTATCCCCTCAAACTCACTCGACTCCTCATCCTTGCTCGATGGGTTAGGCAATGGCAACTCCTATACAACCAAAGGTGTTTGTGGTACCTGAGGGTGTCACCAACTCTCTTAAGTGTGCATGACATTCTGTGGGTTTGCCTATGAAGGGCCAGGCTTTGTACGCTCGACCACCATAACTAACTAATCAGTGTCTAGCCACTCAATTCCTTCGGCCATGACTTTGGGAGAACTCAATGAAGGAAATGTTGGAACCTACATTGGAATTTCGAGTAGATCTAACCAACGATCAATCTGTGTGACATCGGTCGGCACGAGAATATCCCCTGGCAAAGTAGTTCGCGGTGCTGACACTATGACTAGCAGCCCTGGCAATCCTCGTAGTGTAGCTGGTGGTTCCAGCAATGTGCCTGGCAATCCTGGCAATGTGCCTGGCAGCTCTGGCGGTGTGCCTGGTAGCTCTGGATGTGTGCCTAGCAGTCCTAGTGATGTGCCTGGTAGTCTTAACGGTCCCACTGGATTATGTACTACGCGTAATAACCCATTAGAGGTCAATAACAAAGGTGGCTTCATGTTATGGTCTATTGTCCACTAAATTACATCTTCATTGTATCCATCCCATTCCGCTACAAAGTAGTGTTCGGCCATGAACATTGGTCGTAGGCTAGGGCCTTCTTCCTCCCAATCTTCTTCTTTTGTATGCCATTCTTTGGCGGTCTTCCTCTTCTGCTCTTCATCTAGTTCGTAAGTGATGTATCCTCTTCTTGGTCCTAAATATGGTACTTTCAAGTGCCATCCGCAATGTAGTTTAATCCATTCTGCAGGTGGCCCAAAGAGTGCATTTTTTAAATGTTGAAGGATTCTAGGTACTGCCACACCTTTGGATTCTTGCAATATAGGTTTTACTACGCCTTCAATTCCTCCCGGTCCTTCTGGTACTTGCATGGTACGTTTCCCATTTTCCATCCAATCCACCATTAATCAATCTCTCCTTGTATGGTTTTAATTTTGATCTATTGATACTATCTTTTAGTATAGAGTTATCCAAAGTCTCTAGTTTGATAGCCCCATTATCAAAGATTTCTCAGATTTTAAAGGGACCGAGCCATCTCACTTTAAACTTACTAGGTTTTAATTCGTTACGGCTGTTATATTTTAGAACTAATTGTCTTGGCTCGAAGTTTGCTTATCGAAGGTGTTTGTCATTCCAGTATTTCATTCTTTTTTAAATCACCTCTATTGCCCATTGCACGAGTCCTCTTCGTTCGTCCAATTTGTTTAATTGGAATAATCGTTCCTTCAAGCTCTTTGTGTCACCTAGTAGGTCTTCAACGGTAATCCCAAGACTTGGCACCATATACTCGACAAGGACTACAACTTCCTAACCGTACAACAATTGGAATGATGTGTCTTGTAGTCACCTTGTACATCTTTCGATATGCCCACAATATGGTTGGCAACTTCTCTTCCCAGTCAACGTCTTTGATGCCACATGATCACCCATATTTTATCTAGGTTGGTCTTCAATCCGACTTTGCAAACTATGTGGCCGAGAAGTTTTCCCTAAGGCACCATGAAATGACACTTCTTCAGATTCAATGCTAATCTTGTTGCTCTGCATCATTCCATACATTCTCGGAGAGCCTTCAAATCTGTGTCCTAGTCACTATAGATCAACCAGTCATCCAAGAATGCCTTAAAGTTTCCCATTGATATTTTGTCGAATATGTGCAAAATGATTCTTTGGAAAGTTGTCGAAGCATTGTATAGACTAAATGGCATCCGTTTGCATGCATACACTTCGTCTTCAACAGCAAATGTAGTTTTCAATTTATCCTCCTTGGGTATGCTTATCTGGTTATAACCAAAGAATCCATCCATGAATTAATAAATTTTGTGGCCAGCCACCTCTTCTAGTATGGAGCTAGTGAATGGGATCGGAAATGGGTCTTTTAAAGTTACTACATTCAGGCTCCGGAAATCCACACATATTCAAATTTGTTTGGATTCCTTTTTCAGTGATATGACTATAGGAAAGACCAAATCACTAACTTCGACCTTGAAAAGTATTCTTGCTTCCAACATTTTTTCGATTTCCTCTTGCACCTTTGCAACATAAGTTTTGTTCATTCAGTAGTGCTACTTTCGTAAAGGTTGTGCACCTAGTACCAGAGGAATTCTATGTACACAATACCGACGATATCCCTTTCAAATCTTTGTACATCCATGCAAAGGCATTGTTGGTGTAACAACTAGCACCTCTGGAGTAAGAGTTGGTACGGACAACTATGCACACTACGTAATGAGTGCTCTTCAAATTAGGAGGGGAAGCTCCCTCGTAGTGCTGGAATGCGTGGAAAAGAAAAGTAATCTAAGTCCTATCTTTTTGTTCTCAGCTGGAAGAGGCACAAGGTTAAGAAAACCAAGAACGCAGCTAAGGATTTTCTGGTTTCGCAGATCATTAACTACAACTAAGCTAACTACTTTGAAACTATCCATTTCCTCAAGAAAATAGCATGAGGAAATGGAGCAGGAATGATTATCTAACGATAAGCCGGTACGGACTCACAACGTGAAGGCAAGGTGGCACAACTATCTGCTTGTCTGAATAGGCTTATTGGAAACAACAATATACGATAAACTAAGTACAGATTCTCAACTTGAAGGCAAGGTGGCACAACTATCAACTCAATCTGAATAAGTTTATTATTCACACACATCACACGATAACCAAGAACAAATTCTCAACTTGAAGGCAAGGTGGCACATCTATCAGCTCAATCTGAACGAGTTTATTGAACACAAAACATAAAGGATAGCCAACTAGGATAATAAATTGCATAGGCGAGACACGCATACAATCTACGATCAACTAGCCACTATATCTAACTAAGGCAAGCATTCACCATAATAATTGCATGAAACCCGAGTGGCATAACAATTCATTATCATAATAAATACTCATGAACAGATACAGAACGAGCAATATTGAAGGCAAGGTAGGCACAACATATATTTCTCTCGTGCAAAAGTTATGTACAAATGAGCAAAGCTCTTATTTATAGACATCAAAAGGTGTAGGGAACCCTAAAATCACCTTGAGTCAACTACAGTCTTGCAATGCATGCAAGATTTATTGCTAAGCCCTAATAAAGCAAACTATACAGTTAACTGGAAAACTACCATCAGTTACATCTAATCTAAAAATGGACAATTGTGCAATCATGCACGTCCTTATTGAAAGCATGTTAACTGGAACACTACCATCAGTTAACGTAAACCCTAAATAAAACTCCAAGTGAATAAAGCTGATCTCAGAATAGATATGCATGAGATAAGACAACGAGTTAACTTGAGAAGGTAACGCCAAGTTTAACTCCTGTGTGTAATGTCTATTCTGAGAGGTGGGAACTGAAGTCTACTGGCCGTGATCTCGAGCAACCAATCCCTCAACGAGATTGTTGACTGCGTCACCATCTGGAGGTCGTCTTATGCCTTAACTAACAATTCACTACTTATCAGCAACTTGAGCAATCTTGGAAATCTTTTACACACTCAAACTAGCATTCCACTGACTTATAAATTTGGTGGCTCCGTAACTGAAGTGATGGCCACTATCTCTTCTACAGCTTGATGTCTCTAACGTTTTTCCTTAATGAAAGAGTGTTGCATGGCGAAACTGCGAGGTTTGACTGCGCACACTCTAGTTGTGAGAAATGCAAACAAACTTGCTACACACGCAAAATTCCAACAGTATCAACCCTTAAACCGGCTTTGGAAGACAATCGGTCATACAAGGCATGCAACCAAGTGGACTTGAGTGACTACACCTGTCAACCCTTCGAATGCACTTGATACAAATCGGTGTCAGCTTTTCTGACAAAATCATGAATTAAGACCAATTTGGTCTTGAATTCAGTCTACGTGAACTGCACTCTAAAAAACTTGCCTGTTGACTGTGAACACGGCTATATTTTGAGAACTTTTCTGGAAAGCTAAAAATACCCTGCTGAGGCTAAAAATAGCCTATCGGAGAGCAATTTTCACCGAAAAATCTGAGATATGGGTTTTGTCTAGAAAAATATTCTAAGACAACCCAGAATGTTAGATTTGCGAAAATTTGACTTCTACTCGACCATGCAAGAAATTTTCAGTTGAGAAAATTAGAAACTCGAGAACTGATGCTCTGGAGTAAATTTTCCTAAAAAATTCTGGGACATGGGTTTTCTCGAGGAAGCTATTCTGAATAGACCCAAATGATTTGTTTTGCCAAAATTTTCCAATTCTTCAAACATGCGAAAGAATTTAAGACGAGAAATAGAAGAATTTGAGACAGAAGAATGAGGTTTTGATGCTTTTCTTCTGTTAAAATTGCCATTCTGCCCTAAATTCTGCTGATAAATCTGACTTGTACCTGCAAAGAAAGTGTTTTGATGTCTTCGCCAATGATTGCTGATGAGAAATTCGCCCAACTCTGAAGGAAATTCACCTTTGCTTTGAAGAATTACGAATTTGCTCAAGCTGTGTGACAGAAATATGATGCCATGCTTGAATTAGTAGAATAAATTCGCACCTCAAAGGTGACTGCAAGACTAAAAACCCTCGACTGAAATATAAGGCTTTTGATTGGACCCCCTTCAGTTCAAACTGAGACTAACTCGAAGTCCAAAATAAAAATAAAAATAATATTCATCATGCATTTTTGAAATCCCAACACAAAGAGGCACCAATTTGAGAAAATCGCCATTTAATGCTTTGACATGCAAAATAAATATTAAATATTATTTTAATCAATTGACAAACCACGTTGAGCTCTTGGACTCATCCGGCGAACTTCATTGATTTTGAAAAGTCCTCATTTGTTAACCATATTCAGCATTGATTTCCGGATAACTGAGCAAGGCTGAGACTGAGCAGGAATATTCATTGCGAAGCCTGCAGAGCAAGGAAGAAATGTCTGCTGGGAGCCATCACTGCAAAATCCATCATTTAACACCTCAGAAAATTAGGCGCCCTTGATTAAATTGATTTTCAGACACCAGACTTAACCGTTTCTCCAAACTGCCATCTGACGCTTCAAATGACTATTGACGACGAACGGTGAACCCTGTTGACAGGCAACCAAGCTCACTGCATGAATAGAAGTATTCCGCATCCAACGAATATACGCAAGGCATCTGAAAAGTGTATTAAAGACCCTTAAAGTAAAAGTGCCCCTGGCCTGAAAAGGCACTAACACTATTTTGACGAAAGTGCAACTCTGAACCAAATGCTCTACTTCGACCTTTGATATCCGGAGTTGGGAAGACCCGATTCGAGCACTGTCTGTCTTGACGTGTAGCCGGAAGGACCCACGAGAGACGTCTTTGGACGTGACAAAGCAAGAAAACTGCTTCTAAGGCCTCAAATAGAAAGGCGCCTTTCCCAAGATGGAATAGACGACTAGACTTAGCCATTTTCTGAGCTGTCTTCGTTTTTCAGTATTTTACCAAAGACCTCGCACGTACTAGCGTTTGCCAAATCCCGGAGGCTGACGGCTAGGCTTATTGAATAGCTAGAGTAATTACGCTCAAGTCTCGTGAAGACTTCAAACGTCAATAACCTCATCTGACAGGCCTAAAGGCTAGGCGCCCCTGGCCTATAGAAATACAATGAATATTTTATGCCAATCCGCCCATTAAATTACGTGCCTAGTAGAATCTTTGTCACGATCTCTCAGAATGCGGATTAATAGGCAAGTTGGTGCATCGCGAAGCCAGACTAGAGTAGCACAGATGACAGGAAGTCCTCGTCTGCAAACTCAACCATCTCAGAGGTCATCTTGAAGGGCACCCCTGAGCTACAGGGGCGCAATTTCACCATTTGAAAGATTCCTGTGATGTGAAGTCTTCTCATAAGTTCATCTTCTGACGCTGACTGTCGGAGCTCTGGGACTCGGATGACTACATTTGATAGTTCGTCGGATAGGCAGACTAGTTGTGAAGAGATCAAATACATCAACCATCAAAAATACCAAGATCTAACCCCCCTTTAAGAGGTGCGCCCTTGAGCTACAGGGGCGCAAAAGCTAAAAAGTGACAAGCTTCTACAAACTGCAACCTTAGAATCTTCAACTTTTGTCGCCAGTTACCGGAGTTACAAGACTCGGATAGCCTCGCAGGATAGCTCGACAGATAGGCAAACTAATTCTAAAGAGATTGACTGTATTCATGAGCATTTACCACAAAATTTAGGCCTTCAAAAAGGACGCCCTTGGGCTACAAGGGCGCAATTTTGGTTTTCCTTGAGAAATCTTCATAAATTAACCATTGAAATCTTCGTCAGAGCCACTGAAATGACCATACAAAAGTATAATCATCATCATAAAATGCTCCTCCATCGTGAAATGCTTCGTTCTGAGTCTCTGATTCAGGTTCTGATCAATGGATACTGCCTTTGACTGACAAAATATTAACAAAACTCTATGCTTGATATTGCCCAAAAACTATATTTGACATCATTTTAGCAAAGTTTAAACTATTTTAAGCATAATGCCTTGATGAAGCAAAAAATTTGGTTTGGGTACAACAGGCATCCTTGTATTCTGTGAAGATCTTGAATGCTGCCACCTTCAACACTGGATTCCAATCGTCTCCAACTAGGATCATTCGTGGGCTATTCTCTTCTCCTAAGTTCACCTTCTTCATTCTCGGTTCTTCGTACTTGCTCACCTTGTCTCATTCAAAAGTATGAGTTGGCGTATCATCCACCTTGCCCACTCCCTACTTGTAATCTTTATACTCTAGAGAAAAAGTCCAACTTGTTGAGGCTTTGTCCTCTTCTTCCCCTTCAATCTCCCCGACTTGCAACATATTGCAATCATGTTGGAACATTGTGTAGTCTTCCATTTGCCAGTGGAAAAGTCCATTGAGTCAACTCATCTCATCCTCCAAGCAATGTTGGAGGTCATGATCACCTTTGTCATTAGGTTCCATAAATATTCTTTCTTCATCTATTCTTGATCCTCCTTCCGACTCTAAGTCGGGCAATGCCATCTCTTCGCTCACTGCTTGATTTCTTAAGTCAATCACATACTTCCTCCCATTATTTTCTATGGAGAATGTATTTCGTTTCCAATTATGGTCTACCTTGGTTGCAATCAGCCATCCTCTCCCGAGTAATGCATCATATGTTTTTTTCTCCAATGGAATCAAAACGAAGTTAAATAGGAATGGTTGGGTCCCGATTGTCACCTTTTGCACCATCAATGTTCCCTATGGCTTGATGCCATGCTGGTTGGCACCCAGCAATTGGAATGTTAGTGGCCAGAGTGTTGGCTTCCCGAGGCACTTCCATGTATCTTTGGGCAATGCATTGACTCTCAATCCTACGTCAACAATAGTGTTTGTTAGGCTCTTCCCCCTAATCTCCATTTGTACGATATTCGACTTCTTCCCTATGGTCACCGTCAGTAACATTGGGTCAATGGCTTATTCACCTTCAAGTAGCGGCTCCACTATCATTCCTTTTCTTCGGCCTTCTTGTTGCCGACTTTGGTCGTCACAGACTATGTTCATGATTGCCACTCCCAGTTGTGGCATTGTTTGGAGAAAGTCTATCACTTTGATTGGTATGGCCATATGTAGCATCTATCATACGATGTTCCTTCCTGACTTAGACCACAATGAGGTACTTGCAATTTCGTTGGAAGTTTTTCGTTCTTTGACCATCGCTTGTTCTACTTCAACTCTGGCTTCTTAGATTCATTCTTTTTCCCTCAGAGTCAAGTCTAGTTTGTGGGAGATTTTACCCCCAAGATGTGTTATATCGTAAATATTGTATATAGTCAATTTGACTTGATAAGTATAACAATGTAACATGAAAATGTAATAGATGTATTTATGATTATGTCAAGTAATAAGTGAAGCCAACAACTTTTGGTGTGGAAACTTAGACACCTTTCATAGATATCCACTTCCGCAGATATCCTGCAAGTCTATGTGATGATGAGTTGATATAATCAAACGTCATTTATAAGTCCTATAATGAATAATAGAGTTATCCCAAGATAATAAGAGGTATCATGCAATTTCTATCAAACCATCATCTACTTCCACAGAATCTGATGTTCACATCATACCCCATATTTATTTTCAATGGTAAGGTCAAGCTCACAAAGATGCTTCATTATTATTTATAGCAATCTGTCCAAGAAACTTATCCAGTGTAGCAGATATCCCACCAGATGAACCCTGCATGTGTACATATTTATTCAAAGATGCAAGTATCCCTGGCAAGCATGCGTTGTGCCTACTAATATGGGTGGAATGATTAATTTCTATGTGTAATGTGTATCCCAAATTTAAGTGTACAAATTAATCATTAACAATCATGAGCCATCATTATGAACCAACTGGATATCAGACCTTAGGGCATAGATACACCCAACACACATCTTAAAATCTCTTCTCTATATTTACAGCTTGTCTAGAAGGTTTTGTAAAGCTAAACAGACCGCCCGTAGAATGGAGAATAATAAAAATTCTAGTGTGGATCGAACTGATAAAAAGAAAGAATTATAAACACCTTAAACCTTGTGGATAATGCCAGCTCAAAGGCCACAACTTCGACATGCAAGCAACATTAGCTAAGAAAGCAACAATTGCAATGACTTCAAGCAAGTATACATAAGCACAGTTATACCAGCCACCAGAGAACAACAGATAATGTCCTTGCCTCAATTTTTAGGTGCCAGTTGAAGATGAATCATGTAAGTTGTTGTTTAGCATGTTATTCATAAAGTTAAGAAAAGATCCCAAATCTATCAGTGAATTTACACCAAATCATGGCATGGTTCCCAAAAATATTATAGTGATTCAAAAAGCTTAAAAAAAATGCATCCAGAACCTTTCAACACAGGTAATGTCAATTATGAGTAAGTGGAAACAACCAAAGATATACCTCAATGTATATTTGGTATTTACTGAAACAACCAAAATACTAGATATGTTTAGCTTGGCCTTCTCTCAAAATTGTAATCCTAAGTCGCATATGTTCACTTCAAATGCAAGAAGTATATTAAACCATTAAAATAACTTCTGACTACTGTTGATAAATATCAGCAAATGTCATTAAGTCACCATAAGGAACTCAAATGATTTCTAGGTAGATCTTAAGGATTAAAATAAATTTCCACAAGCATCATGTAATGCAATTGTAGGATGCCTAAAAAAATATATGCGATTTCAAAATATTCACAAAATAACTGGAAAAGAGGTGACAAGGGAAGCTAACACTAAAAATACACAATATAAACAAGCACCACCTTGTTACGGTAGTGAAACTGTACATCACATGGTACAATAGGCTTCATATAGTCTTCATGTCCTTGGATAGGAAACCTTCCTATATGAACCATTAATTCACGGACCTGCTGCTCTTTTGCCTTGACCTGGGCCTCATATGCAAGATTTTGTGTCTTACAGCCTCCACAATCTATTGCATGCTCACAAGGAGCTATCACACAATTGCTATGAGGAGATAGAGTCTTTAATTTTTTTACCTATACAAAATAATGTAAGAATATGAGAAGCTATATATATCCAATTGAATAATAATAGCATTCATCAAAAAGAATGTAAGGAAACCTTCGAGAGCTAGAAACCCACAATAATCTTAGACATACATAATAAAAAATTGGATTGAAGCATATACAACGTCGTTCTTCACAGGCATACATGCAACAATAATTCAAAATGTTAAAAGAGAAAAATCAAAAAATAAAAGTAGCAAAAAGCATGGGTGCAGAGTTAAATCACATGCAAGAGACAAATCTTCAATTTTTGGTAGTCAAAATTTCAGAAATACATTCACACATTTATGGTATTTCAATTGATCATCAAATTGGTAGATAATCACTTTCTGCAAAACAATATCATATAATCATTAGATATAACTTAATTAATCCAATGGCATGAAATTCTCATTCATAGTAGAATGTTTACAAATATTCTTTAAAATTGTCACAAACAAGCAAAACGTAATGCCCCCAATTTTAGCCCTACGCTTTCCAGTGACCGTTAGCCTATTTCTGGAGGCCCGTAGGATAGTCAGAGGCAAAATTAGGGTTTCCCATTTGCTAGGAGGTTTCCTTTTGAGTTTTCATGGGTTGCATGCAAGAGTTTGGCAGAGTGTTTTTTGGGTCTTTTTGGGTTTTCAGAGGGCTTTGAAGGGATGTGACATGCATTTCAATCAGAGGATATTTTTGGACTTACTATTTTTAGTATGTTACGACAGTTACCTAGTTTGTGCTTTAACGGAGTTTGGAGTCACTATTTTTAGCAGTATGCTATTTTTAGTAAGTGTTATTTTTGGTAGTGCAATCTAGTAGCAGCTCAACACAGTTTCTAATTTTGGCAGTGAGGTAGTTCTATTTTGGCAATGGCTTCTCCAACATTCTTGGAGCTCAAAAAGGAAAGTTTTGAACTTAAGTCACATTATATTTCAATATTGCTTTTGGACCCCATGTCTAGGCATTGACTTGAAGTTGTGTTTAAAGTTGGACCCTTTTGGACGCCTAAGGTAAAGTGGACGCCACAATTCTCAAGCAATGAGTTTAATATGTATTATTTTATTCCTCTTATTTGGGAGTCCCTTTTTGGAGGGAAATGGAGTTTGAATTCCTAGGGTTGGAAATCTATAAATACAATGCTTTGCCTCTTCATTTGGTATCTCATTTTTTATCATAATGAAGTGCTACTGAATTTTATTCAGACTCTTGCTTCGAGGTTGAGATGCTTCCTAGTTTATTCATCAATTTCGAGTTTGAAAGACAACTCCTAGCTAATCAATGACTACTTCTTCACTCAGAGATTGAAAATTGAGCTTCAATGGTGATGGCTACACTGGAGATTTCAGTTTGGTGTGGCTTTGATGGTTTCTAGGAATATTTTTGGTATGCTCTTTGCTGTTTGGAGTCTTTGGAGTGTGTTTTTGATGCTACTGCAGACCCATGTTCATGCTCGTACCGTTCCAGAGACTTGGCGGATTTTTGTGGGTGTTGGCTTGTTTGGATCCTTGCTTATGGGCGCCCCCTTGCCTAGAATCCCAGATTTTTAGGAGAACCTGATTTTTGCTACTGGTCGCCCTCCTCAGGGTGCCCTAACTCCCTGTTTTGGGTGCATTGGGATGTGTGCCAGAGCTATTTGGCGGACTTTAGCTACTTGGACTTGGACACCTAGGCCTTAGGTGCCATTTGCATTCAATTTGAGGTCATTTGGAGGAGTATTGAGAAAGTTATGAGTGTTTGATGGAGTTCCAAGCTTGCTGATCAGAAAATCAGAATGCTGCCATTTTATATAAGACCTCGTATTTTCAATATTTTGCCTTATTTTCTTGATGCTTATCTTTGCATCTATCATGGAGATGTTTGTCTAACACTTGGGTCTTCATATTGCTAAGTTATCTCATGATATATTGTAAAAGACTCAATATTGTAACGCTATTTTCGGAAGTATTGATCAGCTCTTTCGTTTCTGTACTTGTCTTTCCATTCCCACTAAAGAGTGGGAGAGGGTGGCTTGCCACCTAGTTGCATTCTTATTTTGTTAGCCACTGAAAAATGAAAGAGGTTGGCTTGCCACCTAAGCATTTACATTTTCTATATTGGTCGGCTTGCCACCAATATCATTTGTACTTCCAGAATTTCAATTTATTGACATATCCCCTTGCATCGTATGCTCTCACCTTGCCCACTCCGGGATCCGGGTAATCAGAAATTGAAGGGTTGCTTTCAACTTGTTATCTTTCTTGGGCTAACATTAATAGGTGAAGTGTTGTGTACTAAAAAATCAAAAAAAAAAACTAAGGGGGATATTTCACAAAAGGTCTGAAAACCTAATATAGAACTCAATCATAAAAAGACAGGATGCTACTAGAGCACAGATTGATGAGACTTTCGTCAGGGAATGGATTTTTGGTATGTGATTGTTGATACCATTTTAGTCTAGCAGCCCAAATGCATAAGACATTACTTCTAGCTCTTTCCTGTTTCCATGTTAGACATCAATGCCTTATTTGAAGCTATTAATTTTGAGGTATATTAGGAATCATACAAGAAAGTTAGAATCATATGTTGTTTATCAAACATATCTAAGCATCATGACACTGTACCAACTTGCAAAACTTTGTCATTGTCACAATATGAGTTGTTATCAAGAGTTTACGGTGGCATGCAGCAAAAGCATCTTACCTGTCCCAAACATTGATTTTGCTAGCAATAGTCACTCAGATCAAAAGATATTAGTGGCAACTTTTTGTCCCATTGTTACACAATTTTAGATAATACCACAGATGTTGGGTTAAACATATGTCTCCATCAAGGAAGAATAAATTAGTGTTGAAATCCCAGATACTTGCAAAGATAATATCTTGAGTTCGTGCATCGGAGCATCAGTGTTAGGCCCTATCTCTTTAAAGTTCAAAATCTGTTAGGCCCTATCTATTTAAAGTTCAAATTCTGGAGAAGTGAGATCATGGATGTAATTAGAAAAAAATGTGCCACAGTGGATTCCATTATCAAAGCTGATCAGAATTTATTAATTAATATCATGGATTATAAAGTATTTCAGCAGTTCTCTTCAACCATTCTAAATCACCCAAATTGATTGCAGTTTTGAAGGTGTGAAATTTGAATGGTTAGATAGGAGCCCATCTTAACAAGGGAGATAAGATCGTTACTTAATATGATAGTTGATAAGCCTTAGAAATTTCCTGTTTTCCTTGCTTTAGTTTCATACTTTTCATTATATTTTTGATAAGTTTCAAAGACATTCCTAGACCTTTTTCATATATTTTAAGTATTTCAAGCATTGAAGATGATATATTATATTGGTAAATGGCTGTGTGAACTCTTGAATGTCTATGGAATTTAATGGAGTTTTATGATTGATTATAGTTATTAATGGTGAATGATACCTTTGGAATAAACTACCCCCTATAGTGAAGGATCTGTCAACCTGCAACAAAGGGGCTGTCAACCCATAGCAAAAGGACACCTGTCTGCCACAACCAAAGAAGGTGATCACCTACAACACATGCAATTTCACGAAGCTGATGGAGGTAGCAACCGGAGATTGTGAACATAATTTGCTTATGCATTATTCCATCTTTTTACTTTATGCTATTATTAGGTCATGGAGGAAAGAGGATATTTGTAATAACAGTGGCCATGGCTTACAATAAGTTTTTCCCTATTAGGCACGTTTTCAATTATAACCATCTTCTTTAAAGATGAAGAGTCCTGATGTGATTTTGACACTCTTAACTCCACTAGCTTTTCATTACTGTTGAAATAAGACCTAGTCCTATTCCTCTGTTTTTGAGAGAGTTGACAATTGCTTACAGTTTGTTTTCGGTCCAAAAATAATGGAACTCTCAAAAATCGTGTATATATCTGATCTTGTGAGAGATTGTAGCTAGCTAGATTTTTTGTACGAAATAGATTTGGATATAAGCGTTGCCGATCGGATACTCTGTTCTTAATTTTTTGTATGTTCAATTCGCAATAAAGAACACAGCATTTTCCATGAATTTATGAGTTAGGACTTGAAGGAGTTTGTGGGATTACAGCAACTCAAGCAAGGGCCACTTGAGGTACTGCAATATCCATGGTAGTTTAGATTATTACTTGCAGTAAAATAAATTTCTAAACAAGAGATCTTGATTGACAGTTTGTTGAGTTGTTGAATGAACAATTAATTGTCAATATAGTAAACTATAGCATAGTCAAGTCATCGTGTTAATGTTTTTATATTAGTTACCTGTAGCAATTATCATAGTTACCCGCAGCAATTGTTATTTATCTGGATTTGTTTCTAGATATAGTTATTCAGTTAGGTCGCTTTCAATTACATATGTTTCTATTACTTTTCCATACACAATTGATTAGGATGTTTTAGGACTCTCAACTGCACATACAATGACATTATCATCTCAAGATTACGATTCCTTGATTGACAATTTAAATGAAGCACCTCTAAGACAATGAATTGCTTAATAAGGGATCTGTTGGTCCGTTAAATTGTATGTATGCATTATCGACACCAATTTATTGAACATAGAAGGAGCAATCCAATAGTCCCCCTATGGTTCATTGATCATGATAAGAAATTTGTGTTACAATAACAATAGTAAAGATTTTCCAGATTATTGTCTTATTAATCCTATCAAAATAAAGGTTAAATTTATGACAAGCAACTGTTTCATTCTGTTTGTTATTAGAATAAATTTCTTTTTGAGTGAAAGGCATAAAATGAGTGGCAATAAGAGAAAGAACCAAAGAAAAGAATTGAATTTATATATGCAATTAGCACAAGATGATCAGCAAGACTCAAAAAGGACATTCAATAACAATAGCGAAGAGATAGATTATAAAACCCTTAAGTTATGAAAAGGAACACGACACCCAACATCAAAGAAATGTAAATAAACCAAGAGAACTCGCAATTTTTGCAAGTACCCAAAGAGTTTTGTAACTATGATTAAATATCCCTTTATTGAGGTGTGTACCAAGACCTTAGGCACGAACCTATCAATGTCAACTTTTTGTCTTTTCTTCAATCTTGTCTTCTTCCCCAAGCACACAGCTATATATACCTTAGATATTTTAAAATTTCAACCTCTATTGCTTAGCATGCCCCTTCACGTAATACACGCACATGTGAATGGACTTGATCTTTAAACCTCTCTTTAGATAGTCATACCTTTAGCTCTGTTGATGGTGTTTTCTGCACAGCAACAACTCAAACAGAATATGATATTCTATCTCTCTTGAAAGGGAAACCTCTATCAGCAAGCCTCAAGAGATAAGCCCAAGGTCTCTAATGTCAAGTCTTGACAATGCATAAACAACTCAGTGATAATGTAAAAATGTTGGTAATCACAAAGGGACCTTACTACAAGCAAATACTGAATCCTTTAGTTTATCAGATCTAGCAATATGGTGATACTTCAATCCTAAATCTAACTCAGATGATAAATGAAATAACAAAAGATATAAGGTCTCAAAGAGATTCCTAAATTTTAAAAGTACTAAGATTAACAATGCAAATGACAAACACTTGAAATGGACCAATCCCTCAAAAACTAATTCCTACTTGACCCAAATGGATCTACAATCTTATAGAAATAGTGCAATCTTCTAAGGCATTAAAGATTTTCAGATAATGAACATTCATTCAAAACAACCCTATTGCAATCGAAATGAATAAACCTTCACAATTGAACTAAGCTTAATGAATATAAAAGTCCAGGCTAACTTTGCAAAGCAACTAACAATCAGTTGGTTACGAAAAGTATGGACCAGAGATTGTTGCAACACTTCAAGTACTAAATTATAAGCACTATCAATTTATCTAACATTAAACCTAACACATCTATCAAATAACTTAAGCAATTCCAAAAATAGAATCACAAGAACCATGAAAGATAAAATTCAACACAAGAGAGGCACCAAATCACAATGTCTTCACTTGCATTAAATTACCCAAAGTAGCAACAATTCCAGTATTCTGTTACAGCACTTGCTTGCATGAAAACAAAACTAACTCCTAACTCTAGCTCTTGCTATACTGCTTAATTCGCTTCAAGAAAAACTATCTAGCCCTTACAAATGAGGCAGAATGCCATATTAATAGAAACCCCCAATATATGTCAGCCTAGTTAGGGTTTACAATAATAAAATAGCCACAAACAAGTCGGCCCAAGGAGAAATCAAAATAAGCAAAGTGGGCATTAAATGCAATCACTCCATCCAGGTCGGCCTAGGGTCTCCAGCAAAACTCGGTCCAATGCATGTGAAGGAAGAGGAGAAATAATGGAAAGCACAAATTCCGATGTAGCCTTGCATTAACTGCTTCCCCCTTTGTCTTTATTTCGCTCCACCCTATCATGCACCATCAAAAGTACCTTGTCCAAGTCGGCTATAGGTGGCAGAGGTAAAACCTTAAGTCTCTTCTCAATAGATTTGAGATTTTCTCCTAACTGTTCCACCGACTTATCCCACTCAACCTTGCTGGTTTCATATTTATCAATAACTCCAATATAGGTGGCCGCATCATCCAACTGATGTTCAATAACTGGATCCTCACTGACTGGAGAATATACATCTCGCCACCATTTTCTCAACTGTTCTAAGCTCAAATGCTTTGGTGCAAACTTTTTTCTCCCTGTCATCACTTCAAAGAAGGAAATGCATCTATTATAGATATCGATCAGGGTGTCTTCAATTTGCCTCCTCTACTTATGTACCTTCTTCAAAACCTTTTGCCTTATTTGCAAAGCTTCAAACCATTCCCAAGGTTTTGCGAGCATTGAATTGTTCCAGAGGCAGGAAGGAACCAGTATGAGATTTGAAGTTCCAAATCAGAGATATGTTAGATCTCTCTTATGTCAAAAAATCCAAAAAAAGTGAAAAGTTGAAAAATTCAAAAAAATCAAAAAATGGAAAATCAAAAAAGAGATTTCTCACTGTATGGGCACATTTCTAGCTCTCAAGACAGTCTCGCGGATATTGCTCAGATTCAAGAAAGATTAAATGCACAACTGCACCCTGGGAATTTGTCTAAGTTTGCTTTGCCAGGAAGATGTCGAATTCATGAGACCTCCCAGCACGAAGAAATCAGTTGCTTAACATTCCTCTCAAGGATAGAGCTTGTTCTCCAAGGGAAAATTTTCTTTTGGGATGTCCCCAAGCCAGGAGTATTGGATGTAGAACTTGATGATTATAGCATTCCAGAAGTTGTGGATGAGGCCTTCATGAGATTCATACTTAGGATCCACAGTCAGATGGAGCTAGGCAATGTTTGTTTGAAAGGAGTTTTGCTCCCTCGTTGATGTCGGATTCACAATGCACCTCATCCAGAGTTCACTTGCACAACATGTGAAGAAGCCATCAACTACACCAGATGTCGCCTCGGATTACCAGTGCTACCATATGGATTCTTCAAAGACAAAGGGTGGATTGAATATGTCACACAAACATTTTTAGCACCAAATGAAGAGTGTACCTCAACATCATCCAACAACAAGGAGAATAAGTCACAACAGGAGGATGTGATCGAACTTAGGGAGCAAGCCGATGAAGATTGTTCCTACATCACGCTAGAACAAGAGGCTATTGGAGCAAAGATCAAAGAAGCAATGGGATATATCCAAGCAAGAGAAACCACCCAAGGCAACTGTCAGCATGCAGAAGTGAATGAATGTACAGAATTGCAAGATCATCAAGAACTAGGAACGAAGGACTTAGCTCAAAGTATAGATGGTGTGAGAAATTTTCGATGTTCATTCACTCGAGGAGGAAAACATGAAGAGGGAGGCAATTCCAGTACACTTCAAGAAAGAACGCTCCTTGATGAAAAGGTTCAATCATGCATGAACAAGATGGAAGAAACGATAAGCAGCTTAAGGCAAGATGATGTGTTTAACGATCAATGGGCTACCAAGATGGAGGCAAAATATGAAATGCATTTTGCATCAACACTTGATCCATTATTCATAGTCATGGAAGAATTGCTGGATGAAATTGAAGCAAATGAAACGCTGCCTGATAAAGAGATAGGAAATGAAGAACAATTCAAGTTGGGGCTTGACCTGTTGTTAGGGATTCAAAAGGAGCTAGCGCATGAAATGATTCAAATTTCCAAATGCACTCTTGAAGTGATTTCCTGCCCCACTCCTCCCAGTTTGGATCATCTCCACGTTTTAGATGCAAGAGGTTCGATTCATCATCAACTTCGACCTCCTGATGAAGCGATTCATCATCAACTTCGACCTCCTGATGAAGCAATGGACGACATGCAAGAATGCAGGCCAGCGAATGAAGACCACCAGGTTATATCTTTCCCTACTATTGGCTACAAAGAATATCATTTTGATTATGGAGATTTAGGAAAGACAACTTGTTTATGGATCAATCATGGTCCGGATGAGTTGCCCCAATTACTGATCTTTCCCGAAGTTTTGCTTGAGTTTCAAATTTGTCCTTTGAAAGAATATTTTTCCGAGTTTAAAGATAAGTTTGCAAAACTTCGCACTATGACTACTACTTTGTTGTTACTGCACATCCTAAGAAATCATGCTAGGAGTTGTATATACTTGGGTCTTTTGACTGTTGTTCGCTTAAAGTTTTTGTTTTTGTTTACATTAGTTATCTTGCTTTCATAGCTTAGCTTTCAATAAAGGGATCCCATTCGTGAGGGGGGTGTTGTGTTGTTTTCGCCACACTCCAGTACAATGTTGACATAATGTTAGTCCATTTCTTGGACAGTCATTCAAGAAGTGCTTTAGAATCTGAGGTTGTTCTTTCAAGTCTTATCATTTGGTTAGGATTTGTACTTGACTCGGAAGGGAATCATCTATTGTGTCTTGACACCAAGTCTCACGATTATTATATTTTACACACATAATTAATTGCTCTAAGTCATTGAGGTTTCTTAGGAGAAGTCGTCGTAGGTGAAAAATCTTCAATCCTACTTAATCACCCTTGTAACTCTCAAACCCATTGGAGGCTTCATTGCCTGCCAGCCAAAAATGAAACCAGCAGAAAATCAATATGAAAGAAAAGATACAAATGTGCTAAAAGAAAATATCAAAAAAGAAGAAAAGAAAAGAGCGATAAAAGAAAATATTATGCTCTGAAAATTTGGCTTTGGGAATATGCGAGTAACTCCATCGGGGCTATAGACGCCCGGCTGGCAATGGAGCAATACTCGTGAGAATTACGGGATGCGTTTGAAGTTAGGATCATTATGTAGATGGTCACAACGGATTCTAGGAGCTTCAATGGTCTCTTGAGTTGGAATGAACGCATATGCACACACTTGTAATCAAAAGATGAGGTGCCTTGATCCAATATAGGATTCCTCTTCCCTTTTAAGTATATCCCCTAGTCAGTTGATGGGTTGGAAAGCATTATCCAAAGGCTCTGAGTATGGAATGGATCTTGTCTTTGAAATGTTCAGGAACATTTATTCAGGTTGGGGCTAATGTTGTGACCTTTTTCACACATCGCCCCATTGCAAATGGGGCCCCCTAATTTTTGCTTCGTTTGGGTCTTTTGGCTTGTTTTTGGTTGGTTTTTCCCACTGTCTCTCTCTTTGCTGGAATGAGACTCCAAGTCTCCCATTAAATCATAAGTGCATTGCACACCTTCACTTTCCAGCTCCCACATCTTATGCTTGAGCCACAGCTTAGTATACTTAATGACTAGAGTCATAAGTTGTTCGAGTTCGGTTTTCTCCTCTTCTAACCAGTCTATTTCTCCAACTGGCTTGTCCTTCACTGCCTCATAAGCATGGCCCTAGATCAGATCTCCATCCTCTTCAACTTGATCTGGGATGGCCTTCACATTGTAAAGTCAGACCAAGTTAACAGGCAGCCTGGAAAACTTCTTTCTAATCTCAAATTCATCACTGCAATTGGCCCAATAGTCTTCCATATCATCCTTGTGGCTATATTCTCTGTTGGTTTTCTTTTGTGATTCTGTGATGTCCCCTCGCTAGACAGTTCTCGAGAACAGTGTGTTAGCCCTTTATTGGACCCTTGTGGGCTAGCCAGATTGGTTAGAGGGTCAGTGATGCATTCTGGAGAGTTTGATTGTTCTTGTTTTCGGTGGACAGTGATTGGATCACAGCGACCGTTGGCATTCCAGGAGTTCACAGCTTCTGACGGCACGGGATTATCCTGAGTTTTGAGCGTATTATGGACTTTTAAGTGATTAAGTTAATTATTTAACTTAAACGCCTTTTTATTAAAGTCACATTGACTTTAATAATATTTTATATCACTTAAAATGTTCAAAGAAAGGGATTTAATATTTTAATGGCTTAAAATATTAAAAAGTGCGCCAAGTATTTAATTCATGAACTATTGAGATGAATTAAATATTATTTAAAAGATTTTAAAACCTAAAAGTGGCGTATCTTTCTTGAAATGCGTGCCTTGGCATAAAAGGGCATTTCTGGCAATAGAAACTCATATCTTTTGACCATTTCTCTTTGCCTTGAGCATTTTGCCTGTGCATTCTCCTGTGATCAGGGTTTGAACAACTACCATTGAAGAACGTTACATCTTCAGTGTGAGCACTCTTGAGATTGTGAAAGATCAGTCGAATCAGTGCATGTTGAGAGCTTCAGCCAGAGGTTCTACAGATTCTACAAAGATTGTTTTTACTGAGTTTGTTTGTTGATTGAAATAACTGAGAGTTTCCTTCTGGTGGCGCATCCTTCTACAGCTTCAGAGACTTTCATCAGAGATTCTACCTCTCCTTTTCATAGCCGTACGGCCTGCCTTGGAATGTGTGCCTTGAGATAGGCGTGTGAAGTAGAAAGCTGAAACGCCTCCCTTTAGCTTGGTTTTGGTCTTCCATCATGGGCGTCCAGTATTTCTAGAGCCTTGTGTCCAGTTTCTGAGCAGGAGAAACCACTTCTGGAGTCTTGGCGTGCTTTCATGCTTGATTTCATCATTTCCAGCTGTAGATCTGGCAATTTCTTTATTTAAAATAACTGGAGATCTTCGGGTATGTCTGTTATTCATGATCTTATTGTTTCAGTATAATAAGCACTTCTGCATTTCCATTTTGTGAGATTGCTTTAAATTTCATTTTACAAGCAAAAATATGCTGCGCCCCTTCTCTTCCGTCTATTAAGAATTCTCTAAAAAACTTAAAAAAACATCTTAAGACTTAAGAAAATAAGGGTTTTGAGCTGAGAGCCAGCAGGGCTCATCACAGATTCGCCAATTCTATCAAACCGGGATCTCTTGGAATGGAAGGATAACCCAAGAGTGCTCATTTCTTGCTCAGAAGCACTGGCCAGATTAATAGGACATGCCTCACTAGTTCCTATCCTCAAAGGGAAGTCACTACCAAATCCAGTCTTATGCTTATCCTTCTTCACAATGGCATCAAAAGTCACAAATTTGCCTCATGACTTCCAAGAGTATGATATGGTATGTTGGGTACCTTGGAAGTCGATATGGAGCCCTCTGGCAGCCATCTATCCTTATGTATGAGAAGGTGGGAAACTGTATGAACCAAGCCCCATACCTCTTGATCAGTTCCTTGGCCTGGTCAGATATCCTCACATGCTCTGCACCTTGCAATAATCTGTTGATGTACATGGTGAATGCATCATTCACCCTCCTGTAGCTCGGGTTGCCCAGATGCAGCTGTGGATAAACCTCATAGATCACATCCTGCCCAAACACACCTCTTGTACTTAGCCCCTTGTATGGATGGAATCTTGCAAGCGCGTAGACTAAGTAGGAAGTCATTGTGAAGGTCTTTGTTTGCAATACATTGCACATCTGCTCATGAATCATAGCACTTATAACACCTGCCCAATGATAGTTAATATTCTGCTCCATCCTTACAATGACATGGAGCATCCAATTTTCAAACATTCCAGCACTCTTTGACCCTACCACCCTGCTGATAAGAGTGATAGCATCATAGTACTCCTTCTTGAATTTTGCTCTGAATAGCTGTTTGGGCAGCTTGGAGTAGTGAGACTTAGGCTTCTCCAACCATGAGTTGATGACCTACTGAGACTTGATAGTATCCTCCTCATAGAATTTCCTTGCCATATCCATATCAAAAGCCACCACATGAGATCTGTCTGGCATGTCAAAGGTCTGGGCTATGGATACAAGATTCAAATTTGCTACAATTCTCCCTTGAGGGCCAACTATCCTCTGTGTACCCTTATCGTAGTGCCTAGCACATTCGAGCACTAACTCATAACATTGCACTGTAGAAGGAAATCCAGCTAAATGCGCCAATCCTGATTCCAATGTTCTTCTAGCTAGCAAAGGAAGGTTTTACTCTACCATCCTTGTCTTGAACTCTTCATAATCCCATAGTCCAACATTAGTATCAGTTACCTTCGACCAAACAGAAGTAAGCTTGCTCTCAGGAATTCTGCTCTTGATGTCAGTTTTGATTCTTTCTACCTCAGAAACAGAAGACCCCAATGCACTTGGATCCATCACCTTACCCTTGGTTCCACCAGTCACTACTTTACTTGATTCAGCCTGCGTCAACAAAGAAACCATAGTAAAGATCATACAAACCCAAGTAAGTTAATCACAAATGATAAATTCATCCTCAAAACGAGTCCCCATAATAAGCAAGATTCTCTAAATCTCATAAAAAATAATCATCTCAAAGTTCGGGTTTTCAAACCATCCGCGGAATCCAGGCCAGAGAGGAATTTCAGAAAATTCCAAGCATCCATGAAACATTTAGTAAATCATCATAAGCCAAGAAACAGCATGATACAACCTTAAACAATTCAAATTGATCATACAATGCATAACTATTAGTTATAACACCATGCTATCTCTCCATCCTTCGTTTTCAACAAAGTTTCGGAGAAATCCGCTCAAGACGGAATTCCGCGAAAACAACAATGCCATATGAATTCCAGGAGAACGAAGGGACGAAGGAGAATTCGGGAAAATCCGGAATCGACGGAAATCCACGAAGAAGGCAAGACTCCGGATTTCAACATATTTCGGGAAAACGGAGAGGACTAGGAAAATCGGGGAAATCCGCCAGCGAAGGAGAACCCAAATATCGACATTCTCTCACAATCTCGCTCAAATTGATCGAATGATCACAAATTTGAGGAATTTGGGCCTGCAACAAGTTTGATTTGAACCTCCTACTGATTTTCTTTGAACTTAAGGCTCCTCTTAAAGCAAATCGAAAGGAAATGGCGATGCCCTAGGCGTGAAACCCTAAAGATCCACCATTGATGCACAGACAAGCTTGGGGTTCAGGTTACTCAACTGCTAAGTTTCGAAGGATCATTATGGCCCACAAGCAAGCTACTTCAAGATGAAAAGGAAAAACAAGCTCGAAACTCACTTGGGGAATCATCAATCTAACCGAATCAAGCAACCCTAGCTTCGAAATGCCCAAACATACAGAAATTCGAACTCCAAGCATATCCAGAACGAAAGAATCATTCACATTCATCAATCAAAGAGCAGGGCAATACGTACATACCATTTGATGAAGTGAAAATCGATTACAGCAATGAAAAATAACGGTTCTAAACGCCCAGCAAACAACAGCAACTACGACACCCAGGGAATCACCACCAAATCCAACAATCAGCAAATTTAACACGCCAAAGCCAGCCCAGCACCTCAGGATCGAGCACTTCAACTCAACAGAACACAAATGATAAAGCAGAATGGCATAAAATTCCCCGAAAATAGACTAAATACCTCCTTCAGAAATCGTACAAATGACATTAATCCAATCGACAAGACATCCAAACAAAACCCGGAAATCCGACAAGACTACGGATATTCGGAGAAATCCGACCAGCACGGAATTCCGCAAAGGTCAGGAATTCCCTAACCACAGTGCAAGCAAACAAAACAGGGTTTAGAGAATGTCCGAGGAATTCCGCCAGGAGTGGATTTTCCCGAAAGCAGCCAAAAACCCGAAAATCGCCCAAACATTAGATTTTCAAAGTGCTTCCTAGAAGGGGGGCATTTGCACGAATAAGATAAGAATTCAAGCACATGCAAAGGTAACAAAACCTCACAATAACAAGGGCCAAAAACCAAAAGCGAAAGAAAAAAGAGGGTCCCTACTTTCAGCGGGGCGTGTGTGCAAAAACTGCACAACAAGCTCCAAGTGTGCACCTATATACAAGCATTTTTTGCTTTTTTTTTGAAAAACGTATACTACCTTTGTGAAGCTCACACCTACCTCTATCTCACACACCTCTAAATGGATATTCATTTTTCTTTGTATAGTGTAATATGCCGCCCTATTTTGCCTTTGTCTTTATTTGTTTTGATAAATGTTTTGTGATACATTTGCAATGTTTGATACAAAAATATAACGCAACAAAATAGAAGATATTGCAATAATAATTTCCAACTCAAAAACTGAACATTACATAGTGTTGTGACCTTTTCACACATCGCCCCATTCAAAATGGGGACCCCCTAAGTTTTGCTCCATTCTGGTCTTTTGGCTTGGGTTTTGTCTCTCTCTCTCTTTCTCTGTCTCTTTTTTGATGTCTGCCTTTCGAGGATTGTGCCCGTCACTGAGCTTAAGCGTAAAATTGACCAAGTCTGAAAATTAGGGTTTGTGCTTTCCTGGTCAGTCCAAGGTCGAACGAAGTGAATAAATTGAAAATTGAGCCTAACATTGATGTTAGGATGCTTCCAGCAGGCTCTCAGCAAATTTTCATCAGATTCTGAGGTACTTACTATTTTTAGTAAGTGTGAAATTACAGGCAATCTGTCAGCATTTTTAAAATTCGGACAGTCACACTGCATTTAGAGCACATCAAGCTACTCACGTGCAAAATTTGAGCTGAAATAGGCAACTTACTATTTTTAGCAGTCCAGCTTCCGGGACAGATTTCAGGGCTCAGATGCAGAGTTTTTCTTTGCATGTCTGGATATTTCTTCTGGGTTTTTCGAGACCTTCGCAACGGTATAACATGCAAAACGAGACAACTTTCAGAATTTAGTCTTCCGAGGCTATTTTTAGGGTTTGCATGTCAGGGTTTCTTTTGCATGTCGGATGATTCCTAGTGGGTTTTTCGAGAGCTTCGCAGTGGTATGACATGCAAATGGAGATAATCACTCAGGAACTTACTATTTTTAGCGGTCGCGGCAGCCGCTTGCAGTTGAATCACAAGCTGATCGCAATGCAAACGAAGACAAATAGAGATCATTTGATGCATGCAGAGCAAATTAGGGTTTCAAACTTTGAAGCCTGAAAAGAGGGGTAAAAAGTCAAAAAATTTGAAAACCGGTGTAAACCACTGCGATCAGCATCCTTCAAACTATCTGCTGGTAAAATTTCAAGTCAAACGGAGCACTTACTATTTATAGTAAGTCATTTTGGAAACAAGCTAAAAATAGCAAGTCAGGTGCATGCGCTGATGTCAGTAGTCAGGTCACGTGGTGAGGAGCGCCTCATTCAAATTTCAGGTCAATCGGAGCAGGGGAACTATCAGAAGCAAGCATTTACTATTTATAGTAAATCATCTTCAGAAATGGGCTAAAAATAGCAGGCTGACTAAAAATAGTAGTGTCAACAAGGTAACCAGGTCTTGAGGATGCAGTGTTCAAAATTTCAAATCGTTCTGAGCTTCAGAGATGCAAAATCAGAGGGCTTACTATAAATAGCAGGGCATGAAAGCTGGCGAAAACGAGGAAAAAATTCTAAGTTTGGAACTTCATCCTGCAGCCATGCCTAAATGCGCCCAAGTTGATGAAGAGGCATGGAAAATTTCTGAGTGTTGAACTCGTCCACCACACATGCCAACATGCGCCCAAAATGCAAATAGTCAATGAAAGTCAACACTTTTCATCCTGTAGGCATGGCAAAATGCGCCCAAGGGAAACCGATAGAAGTTGAAAAAATTTCTAAGTGTTGAGTTCGTCCTCCTCACCCCTCCAAATGCGCCCATCCTATAGCTAGGTAGAAATGCGCCCAAAAGAGAAGCAAGTCAAAGTGGTCAACGTTTTTCATCCTATAGCTAGGTAGAAATGCGCCCAAAACAAGCCATGTCAAGACGAAACGAGGAAGGTGAAAGGTCACAAGCTAAGCGTGGTTATAAGTTTCATCCACCACATAGGCTAAAATGCGCCCAAGTTCAAAAGGGGTCAACAAGTCAATGAATTTCATCCACCATACATGCCTAAATGCGCCCATCCTCCTCCTAGGCTCAAATGCGCCCAAAAGCATGCATGTGAAGACAAAAATGGAGAAGTTGAAGAGTCATCCTCCTGCCTAGCTCAAATGCGCCCAAGTTGAAGGTGTAAAAGTGAATGAAGGGTGGTGAATGAGGTAAAAGGTAAGTGAATACTCCAAGGCGTGGTCAAAGCAAGATAAATGCTAGGCGTATTTTCCTCCAAGTGCTATAGGCGCCTAAGGTGGTGAGTGTTATAAGGCGCTAGAGAATTTTTCCAAGGCGTATGAAGTGGTGAAAATAAAATGCTAAGGCGTGGTTTTAAATTTTTCTTCAAGTATGTTATGCGCCTAGAATGTCAGATGAAATAAAAGATGTGGTGATGAAATTTTTTTTCCTAAGGCATTGGAGCTTTAAATAAAAATGCCTTTCAAGTGTGAATTAAAATGCAAAGTGGTGAGGGAGAAATAAAATGTGCTAGGCGCCTCCATGAATAAAATTTTTCTAAGTGAAGTTGATGAAGTTTCCACCACTGGCGAAAGAATAAAATTTTCTAAGGCAAATTTTCAAAGTGCAAGGTGATTTAAAATTTCCTCTAAGGCAAAGTATTTTCTTCCTTAGAAAATACGCCTAGAAATCAAGGTGATGAATTTTCTTCTTGGAGCACAAGCAAACTTCACGGTGATGAAGTCAGATGATGGTAATGCAGGATGAATTCAAATTTCTCAAGTTGGAGCAACATAGGATGATCACAGATGAAGAACGGATTTAAAATTGGTAGAATAATATTTTCTAAGGTTCAAAATTTAAAAATTAAATGAACCCGTTCGTTGGGTACCCATGGATTCGAAGCATTCTAGAGAAAATTCTCTTCTGGGTACTGGACATTTGTGATGATGGATGGATTTCCATGTCTTCCACACTTCGCCAACACTTTTTCAGTGAAGAATTCAATCAATGCTCAAATTGTGAAATTTTCCTAAGGGATAATTTAAATTTTCTAAGACAAAGTGAATAAAATGTGTATTCAAGATGAATTTCTCTGAACAACGAATTTGAAATGAATTGCCTAGATGATTTTAATTGAATTCTTCGATGATGAGTTTTCCAGAGCTAGAGAGAAGTGAAATTCGAATTCAAGTGACGAAGCTCCGGCTGGTGAATTTAAAGGATGAATTTAAATTAAATTTTTCGAGAGTGAATTCAAAAGATGCCAGTCAAAGTCGAGTTTCTAGAAGAACAAGATTCCTGACGTCAAGAGACAAGTGTCAGAAATACCAGAGAGGGAAAATTCGAATTTTTGAAGTGGAGTAGTGGAAATTAAATGTACTGGCTATAATTGGCTCCTTCTAGAATTCGATTTTTGGCTATAAAATTAAGAAGTCTCTCACTTGTTTTTCACAGTTGAGGAATTTGAATTTGCTCTGAAGTTTGTTGCTGAGAATTACTGAAGCTTGAAGAGTTCGAAATTTTGCTGAGGACTGGAGTTTGCTGAAGTTCAAAGTTGCTGAGGGTTGAGACTTTTGGAGGGGCGTACTTAGTAGTATGCTGGTACGACTTGAGTTTGTTGCTGAGCCTTGAAAATTTGAAGTCAAAGAAGTTATTGAGGTGCGCACTTGCTGATTAAAGAAGGTGCGAATTTGCTAGTGTTGTTGTTGAAGCTTAGTTTGTTGCTGAGGTTTGAAGTTGCCAGTGCAAGTGAGGGAAATTCGATTTGAAGAAGATTATATTGAAGAAGCTGGGGACGCCTTGGAGTAAGAAGAGTTAGTGAAGGGCGCACTTGCTGATTTGCCGAGTGTGGAATACGAATTTTCAAAAGTTCAATTTGCTGTTTGAAATTTGTTGAAGGTGTGAGCTTGCTGATTTGAAGCTTGCTAAGTGATTCAAGTTCGAAATCTTGAGAAGGAGAAGTTGAGATGGCTGAGGCAAGGACGACTGGCAAAGATAACAATGGTGCATCCAGACAGGCTGTGATCAAGAAACTGAGTAAGACATTCATGCCGGACTCAAAATTCATCTCGAAGTTGAGCAAGCTAACCGATACCAACTTGGGCTCCATCAACCTGGAGACCTTCAAGAACAGAATGCTGGGGATTGGAAGTCATCGACCTTCGACCACTTCGCACAATATTGTTCGAAGCGGATTATATGCAGCTACTGGTTTCCCACCAGCCATTCAGTGTTCAGAGCTGATGATGGAGTGCGCCAATTATTATGAGAAGGATCACAGATCGATCATGTCACCAGATGGCCAAGTGCTCGCCAATCTTACTCCTTCAGCCATTGGTGAAGCTTTCGGGATTCCGGTGCACAGAAATATGGTTTACAAATCCAGAGAGCGAGCTGAGCGAATGTATGCTTCTGCATTCGAGAGATGCACGGAGACAATTAACACTCACTGGATGAGCAGTCCCAAGCCTTCTCGTACAGAGTTGCCGAAGCAGATCATAGTGGAGGACTTGAAGCAGGAATATTGTGACCTCATTATGATGCTGAGCAGAGTTGGTGGTTGCCCACAGTCCTTTATTTTCGAGCCATGGATGTTCTACTACATTAACCTCGTGCTGGAAGGGAAAGACTACGTCAACTGGGCTGCAATGATCAGTGACAATTTGCACGAGCAGCTCCTGAGCCTGAGAAGGACGAAGACATTTTATATGAGCTCTTACATCATCTACATGCTGGCTCGTATGACGAAGTATAGGGGGATCTCTTACAAGGAACCTGTCGGTTGTGGCTCTCACCAGTACAAAATTCATGAGGCTTGTCCACAGTTGCACCTGTCTAGTACCACTCACTACAAGCGTGTCAATGACACCTTCACTATGCATATCACGAGATTGCTTCAGGAGAAGATGCATCACAGAATCTCGAGAGAGGCCCAAGAGTTGATTGAAAGATATGGGTGCTGGTTTATTCAGTTTCCGAAATTTTCTTACATAAGGCTACAAGGTTTTTCATCATATCCTTATAGGCTGCCTAAGTACCCAACCGATAGAATCTTAATGCTAGAGATATCTAGGCAACTGGTTGCCTACGATAAAATTCAAAAGAAAAAGAAGAAGGGAGGAATTGACTTCCCAATTGTCATGGGCAACTCGGATGAAGTGTGTCCTTCAATACAAGGCAGCCAGAGAAGCCGAGAGTGAGCTTCAATTTTATCACTTTTCCTATCACACTAGCCGACAGCACTATGATCCACATAATAACATCAAATGGGTACTATCAGAGGAATTCAAACACAAGGCAAATATTGAGGATTATTGGGCTGATGCAGCAGATGAGATTGAGGTCAGGAAAAGAATGTTCTCTCGGTTGCCAATTAACTTGATTAGGGAGTGTGAAGTTGTTCCGGTTCCAAACCAGGTAAATCAGGATATGGATGTTGTCCATCCAGATTATGCAGCAGTGAGGGATACTCTGCTTCCACCCCCGGATTGGTCAGAACCAGAGGTTGTTGATTTGGACACACTGTCTATCCCGGTCTTGACATTCACTAGAGCATGGGTTGATAGGCGTGTAAGCAGATTAAAGAGTAGGTCAATTGCTTTCACTTACAATTTGATGGGAGATCACAGGACACCCACCACTGGCAGAAAGAAACAGATCACACGAGGTCCAGAGTCCAAAAGGAAAGAGCTAGTTCGGCAGGAGCCTATTCAGCCAGAGCCTCCACGAGTTGTAGTTGAATCGCCCACACCATTGGAGACACGTTCTCCAAGTATACATGAGGTCTCTTTATTTGCTGATCAGAGGAATGCATTGAATCAGGTGCAAGTAGTACAGGATAACAATCAGCCTCCACGGAGAGAGTCAGTTGGCCAGAGTGTCAACGCACCTAGCAGAGTTGATCAGCAAGATGATGAGGGGACTACCACTGACCCTCAGTTTTAGCAAGAATTAGAGGCGGCTATGAATGATGATGATGATATAGTTTCAGGAGACACTCAGCCACTTGAGGACGATGAGCCTCGCCAGAATGATATAGAGGTTGAACAAGTTCGAGAGGTAGAGGCACAAGAGCAGCAACCCTTTGATATACAGTACAATGTACTTGATTGGCTTAAGGATAGGATGAGGAGAAGCCCCAGTGAGGAGATTGATCCCGCAGTTGAGATGGAAGAATTTTTGAATAGGATCAGTGCACCTCCACAGAAGAAGAGAGCATGAAAGTTCTCGAAGATATCAACAGATGAGGATGGCTCTTGCACCCTTCATGTTGCCGTGCAACAGGTTGATTGTGACCAAAATGAAGCAGTGCCTGAGAATTATGTAGTCACGACTTTGGATCTAGGACGCCCCACTGGTGCACAAATTGTAGAGGAGTGTGATAACTCCTATCTTGCCCTCAAGGACAGGGTATTCAAGAAAGAAGGAAATTATAAGAAGTTAAAAAGAGAACATAAGGCTCTAATTGGGTATGTACAGCAGTTGTCTCGTTCTCGTGGGCAGGAGATTCCAGTGATAGAGCCTCCAGCGGAGATACCTAGAGAGTCAATCAGTGGCTTGATGGAGTTAGGGAAGATGGCACAGGAAGCAGACAAGTGGGTCACAGGAGTTCGTGCTGAGACAGAGAAGTTCATGGAGGACCTCGCTTTTGCTTTTCAGCAGGCCTCTAGTATTTTGGCACGGATGGAGGCAGTTGATCAGGCTTGGGGTGATGCTTCTGTCTATCAAAGCAGAGTAATCCGGCGTCTAGAGGCATTGAGGCATGTCCCTTTGCGATTGCTGATTGATGGAGGGGTCATTCAGGAGAATGACAGGTATGATTTTTCTAGATGGTATTCTTCAGCGATCACGGGACGTGGTTTCTTGACCTTGTACAGCAGATTCAACCAGGATACGGAAGGCTATGGCCAATATCATTGATGGAGTTCAGAATACTTTTGCAGCCATATTTGCTAGGCGGTTGAATCCAGATGAAGTTAATGTTGATAATTTGAGGGGTAGGCTGGTGCCTTTCTATCCAGAGGTGAAGACCTTCGTACAAGATGATTTCGAGAACACTTCTACTTTCTCCGCCTTGACCCAGAGCACACAGGATTCTTTAGTTGCTTGGAGAAAATCTTGTACAAGGCATGAGCATTCAGTCACAGTATTGGAGTTCCAGCTTGATTGTATTCCACCCATTTCAGTTCAGGAGGTTGAGGCTGTACTTGGCCGATTCGTTGAGTTCGCAGCCAGAGAGAAGGCGAGTGGGAATGCACTACTGGACGAGGATCTTCTAGAAGACTGATTGTGGGCATTTATTGCCTTTACTATTTTTGGGAGTGAGTGGGAATCTTTGTTCATTTATTACACCACTCCCCATTCTGGCAGTTTTTAGGGTTAGGGCTGAGGTGGCACGATCTTAACCACTCTATTGATTGTAACCCTAGCCGTCTTTTGGGACCGGGCTATCTATAAAAGGGGGAGTCCCCCTCATTTGTAATTCAGTAGATTGTGGACATTAGCATTAGAGCTAGAGATTGGAGACTAGAGAGTAGAGCATAGTAGACATTTTGCTTAGCATAGTGTGGAGAAGAAAGAAAGTTTTCCCTTTGAAAACTTTTGTGGAGATTGTTGTGTAACACTTTCATAATAATAGATCTTTTCATTGATGGTGGAATTCGTCTTGTCATGAATAGCTAGCAAGGTCTCTTCTTCCTTTCGGATTCGAGTAGTATAATTTTCATCTCATGCAAGTAGTTTACTTTGATGTGTGGTGTTTTATTAAGGTAACTTCATTTTATTCCATACCACTAGCGGCTTGTTGATAATAAGTTCGCCTTGCGTCGTCAACTGGAAATTATCTTGAGTTTAACTTCGATTGTGATTTGTATACTTATATGCGTCGTTCTAATGGTGTATGTATGCTAAATTATAATTTGAACATCTTTTGCTATCCCTTTGAAGATTGCACCAATTTTACTGAAGCTGTCCGACGTGAGGCTAGGTGAGATTCGGTTGAAGTCTACTGAAATCAAGCTCCACATGTCTTGCATTTAGAATAGAATATAAGTTTCTTAGGCCCTATACTCCTTTACTTTCCGCACATTTCTAGTTAGCTTTAGGAAAACGAACCATATTGCCAAATCATACACACAAAATCCCCTTAAAATCATCTATCTGCTGTTAACTGCAAGAACCCTGAACAATTGTGTAAGTCCCCTCGTAAGAACACAGCAATACACATCAACCAACTGAGGGTATTCTAAGTATTCGGAACCTTGGAGTTGAACGTGCGAACTTTCTCGCAATCTTAGCGCACGAAATACTTTGATCAAGAGAGAACAGAATAGCCTCCAAACTATTTTGTTCTTCGGCTGATTGGTGAGGTCACAATAATCGCATCAACACATAGGGAATACACAGCTGAAAAATTCATATTTTTATATCAGCTTAGATACTGAGTATTTTCACAAAATATTGACAACCCAGTGCATAAAATATCCCCTATTATCTAAAACAACAATACCCAAAAAATTTGGGGGCTACAAATCATGAACTCACAAGTAAGATACGACTTGAAACCCTCTGAAAAATGGACGCCAAAATGAAGTATAAAGCTTGCAGCAGTCATACAGCAGAATAGACGCCTCTCTGAAATACAAATAATGCTATGCACAACCCCCCAAACATTCAATCTATATACTCCTCAAAACCCATGCTCTCCAATCTTCAGCAAAACCATTATCAAAATAAACTTCTTCAACACTGAATGAATGAATAAAATGAACTCCAAAATGCCCTTTTATACTTCACCTCAAATTCACTTTTAATTTTCATTTCATTCTATTTACTTTTAATTTTGGTGCACAACTTCTAATATAAAGTATACTTTAAAATCACTTATATCTCCCCTTTTAAAATGACACTTAAATTATATTATAAAGTATACTTTAAAATCACTTATATCCCCTTTATAAATAAGTCCCTTTTTAATATAATTTAATAACGCATAAAGTTAAATTATTTAATTTAACTTTATTATTTGACGTTATTAATATTAAATCCATTGGACTAATATTAACCAATATATCTCTAGGAAATAATTACACCAACACGCCAAATATAGAAACTTTGCCAGCTGACCATACCAGTGACTTACTATAAATAGTAAGTATGAGCAACACATCTAAGTGACTTACTAAAAATAGTGTGGGTCAAATTGTCCAGAATGGCCTCCAAAAGGCACACCCCAAATAAACTAGGACACTGAGTTGAAGAGTACTGAAATAAGCACCAAAAAGGCCTACTAAAGAACCAAAGATCACCTCAAAGGGGTCCCCTGAACACTTTGTTAGCCTACAGGGACCAATTGGTAGACTAAGCACTGCGTTTGATCACTACCTAGGAAAAGGGGGCATTACATATAGGCACATCTCAGTCTCCCAAGCACACACCTCTACATTCACTTTGTAATCAAATCCAATACTTCATGCTTGGGTGTCTTTCACTTTTCCAAGTACACACCTATTCCTTGTCCTAAACTTCAAAAATGAAATTCTTTTGTGAGGTGTACCCCTAGACCTTAGGTGTGCACTTGTACACTATGCTTTGGCTTTTGGACTTGCAACTAGAAATTTGCTTTAGTGAAGTGCACCCTCATAGGATAGGTGTGAATTTCTATGAGGCCTTTTAAACATTTTAAATTTTGGCCTTCAATATGTGCACCCTTTCTGCCACCACACACACCTATGGTTTGAAACTTGCTCTTCATCCCTTTAGTTAGGTGAATATTGATCTTTGACACTTAGCAAATTGTCTAAACTTTATACCATTATTTTTCAAAGCGCATTCCTTCCATCAAGTGCACTCTCAAGATTATATTTAGTAGCTTCACCAACAACAACCTCTTATTTCCACCATTATGGATGAATTGAAAGAATTTATTCCATGATCCTACAAAGTTCAGAAAAGGATAGAAAAACTAGAAAACAAGTAGAAAAGACAAGACCTAATCATAGCTTAGACATAGGAAAACAAGCTTTGAATTAAAAAATTGACACAATATGAAAGATTCGTATGGGTACAAAAAAGTAATTTTTACTCTATGCTTAATTTAAAACCTATTTGTTATCAAAATATTAACTACTAGTTGACAGTGTATACATTAATTGCATTACCACAAAATAATTGTGTACTTAATTAATTAATTAATGTAGTCAACATACAATACCTTTATTATGTTTTGTTAATATGGTTGTATCCAACTATGTATTAATAATTTGTCAACTTTTAGGTATTTATAGGACACGGTTGTGTTCTCGTGGCAACCGCCGAGAAGATATTTGTGTGATGAAAAGAAAGCATTTATGCTAGTAAGTTGAAATAATAATATTCAGATTTGAGAAAGAAGAGATTTGTGATTGAATCAGATTTGTCAAGATTGTGAAAGGATTTACAATTTAGATCAGATTTGTGTGCAAGAAGGAAACTATATCAGCCACTAAAGAATTAATAGGTTGGAACCTCTTGCTGGGTTGGAGCTCAGTTGGTGTGGGGGTTGAAGCCTCCAATAGATTGGAGCCTTTATTTCTAATGAGTGGAGATTGGAGTCTCTAGTAGGTTGCATATATATATATATATATATATATATATATATATATACTTATGTCATCGTTTTCTCCCAAAAGGGTTTCCACGTAAATCATGTGTTCTCAATCTGAACTTAATTGCTAGATCTTGCATATGTGTAGTTGATGAAATGAATTGAATTTGGAAAGCAAAAGATTATTAGATACTGATTAACCCCCACCCCGCCCATCTCAGTATACCTTATGCTCATCAAGAGTGATTTCATCCAAAAATCACACGTGTACTAAAGATATTGGGTTTTGGAGACAAAAACCGTCAACATCCATTTGAGCAATTCCATACAGAGATTGCCTATGTGTTGAAAGTGAAGATTTTTCAATTGGTGCTGAAGATGGAGGTTTATTTATGTATTTTAAAAAGGGTTTGTTGTTCATATTTTGGTATTACCTTTTGAGTTTACAAATGATTATGATAATAAAATGTTGGTGTAGTTGAAACAACTAATTGTAAGCTGTACCATCACTCCTAGCAGGTTGTACCTTTGTTAACTCAGATTAAGATCATTCATATATATTTTATTTGTTGTTTGAAGTTGATACAAACATATGAATGCAGGCCGTACAACTTAGTCCAAGGAGTTTTGAGCTGATGTGATGCATTGGTGGGCCATTCCACATGAAATGTTAGCCATACAAGTCAAGATAGGAGGTGTGAGAATGGGAATATAAAGTGTTGTTCTTTCCTAAGGTATTAATGATAGTTGAGAGGCGCCTTGCATTCAGTAACTCTACTATACACTTTGGATTATGAGATTCATGAATTTTATGTGATTTTTGCTTATATGAGGGGGTAAAAGGGCACCATACAGACCTGTAGCAGACCTAATTTGGTCTGATTTTGTTACCAATCTGATCTGGGTTAGTTTATTGATTGTTTGGGGAATGGTATTAAGTGTTTCTTTGAGAATTTTCAGTTTGGGGTTGTTGGGTAAAATGTTGGTTATGTGGAGATGTAAAGTCCCTTGTTCAATTTGCTCTAGAATTTTCAATTTATGTTGTTTGACATTTCGTCAGACACTTGGCCTGCAAACTCCTTTCAGCATATAGATGATCCTACTTCTGATTTTTTCTTAATGCTTTCTCATATGTCAACAAAGAACATTCATGAATAATTTCTGAACCGAGTTACCACCTATTTTAGGATGCATTCAACTGAAATAAGCATGGAATTTCACTTCTACAACTTGCTAAATGATTGGCAACAAAATAACTTCTGCTCAAATACTTAGTATGATATGCAAGACTTCCATTGATTTGAATAATTATGATGAGCAACACTACAGTTCAGATTTAACAAGACTTACAAATGCAATGACTGAATATACCATTGACTGATTGCAGAAAGAATATCAGAATTTCTTTGGTTTTAGAAAGACGCCAAGATTCTCCTATGACCTAGATTCATTGACAATGCATAACAACTTAGAAATAAATGACAAAATTGAACTAGGAGTAGTTCGAGCCAACTAAAGCTTGATACAATGACTATGAATTTATATATATCAGCAATGCTAGAAATCGACTTCAACACCTAACCTTGACTGGACAAATTTGACAAGAGATGTCGCCCAGGCTTATGAATCTCCCAAAACTTTATCCTCGATGCGGCTGCTAGCCATGGAGCCATCCTTCAAGCATGAGCAATGGATCATGTAAATACCACGAGCTGGGCGCACTGCTGTTAGGAACCCTCCAATCATGTAGAAAGAGCCAACGCCTAAAGATTATGAAACCCTCGACTTGCTCCAAGATTATAATCAGCTCCAAAAGAAATGAATCGCTGTAACCTCTTGCTCAATATGAATCTTCATCAAAAATTAAAACTATGCTCTCAAATTTGGTCTATACAAAGACCATTAAATTTTCCAAGTAAGCTCCTGTAGGAAATCTAAAATGATCTCCTCCACAATCCCCAGCTAGAGTTGATGGTTTCACAACCAAACTAGTGCCCTAGAGTCTTCAAACCCTCGGACCTGAAAATCCTTCAAGCTCTCCCAAAATGCAATGAGAAGTAAAATCCAAGTATGCTCAAATGGCTAGCTCATAGTTCCTTATAAAGAACTTTTTGATCTTCTAGAAAGATCCTCCAAGAAGCTTCTAGAATATTATAATATTTCCAAAAGTGACTTTATAATATTTTATTTTCACTTTAGTCACTTTTAAAATATTATTTAAGTGACTTTATAATTTATTATTTTATTTTAGTCACTTTAATTAAATTGATTAAAAATAAAGTTACCTTTTTTATTTTAATTTATTTAGATAACTTTATAAATAATTAATTTAATATTATTCCCTTACTTCACCTTTAGCCTTGGGGAATAATAAAGGCTAAATGATCCTCCGGAGTGGTTACTGAGAAGGGGACATTACAGTCCTCCCTTCCCGAAATTGCTTGCCGACAACCAATTGCAAACTAGGATGTTGCAGAATCTATTCTCCTTCCCAAGTGGCATCCTCTACTAACAAATCTCTCCATCTCACCAAGAATTCCTTAACCGCTCTGTTTCTCAATCTCTTCTCCCGAGTATCAATTATCTCCTCAGGAATTAGGAGCAAATGCCCCTCCTCATCCAGTGGCAGCAACTCTGAAGATGAAGTAACCTGTTGACCAAGTGCCTTCTTGAGACACGAAAAATAAAAACATTATGAATCTTATTGTTCTCTGGCAGTTCCAACTCATAGGCTACCTCCCCAACACGTCTAATGATCCTGTATGGTCCATAAAACCGAGGCTTGAGCTTTTCTACACCACTCTTCTTTAATGAAGACTGTTTGTAGGGCTACAAACAAAGGTAGACCAAGTCTCCAACCTCAAAACTACACTCAATCCGATGCCTGTCTGCATATGTCTTCTGCTGATTCTGAGCCATCTGCAAATTATCCTTGAGAGCCTTCAGAATGTCCTAACTCTCCTGAATCCAATCCTTAGCCTTAGGAGCTTTGCTCTCCCCAAAAGCCGAGTCCATAAAAGACGGTGCATCATACCCATACAGTGCTCAGAAGGGTGACATCCCAATTGACATATGATAGGTGGTGTTATAACAGTATTCTCCCAAGTGCAACCACTTAATCCATGCTCTCTGCTGTCCTGAGATGTAGTTGTGCAGGTAACCCTCAATCCATTTGTTCACAATCTCAATATGACCGTCTATCTGAGGGTGATAGCTTGTACTCGGAGTCAATTGAGTACCTGCGAATCTGAATAACTCCTGCCGGAAGGCACTCAGTAACCTACTATCCCTGTCACTAATGATGTATCTTGGCAGCCCCTGCAACTTGAAGATCTCTCTGAAAAACAATTTTGCCACCTACAGTGCCTTGTACTTTGTAGGCATAGCAAAGAAGTGAGCATACTTCATCAAACGATCTACAACCACATATATGCAGTCCCTCCCATGGACCTTGAGTAGACCAGGGATGAAATCCATGGAAATGCTCTCCCTCTTCTGCTTTGGAATGGGTAAAGGCTGCAGTAGACCTGCCGACTGTGAGTGTTCGGATTTGTTCTACTGGCAAGTCACACACTCTCTGACATGCCTCAATACATCCTCCTTGAGGCCCTTCCAAGAGAACCTCTCTCTGACCTGTCTATATGTTTTGAAGTAGCCCTGATGGCCTGCTAAAGGAGTGTCATGTGAAGCCTGCAGAATCTTTTCCTTTAATTTCGACTCCGGCACCAAATAGATTCTATCCTTATAGAAGATGACATCATCCACAACTCTGTACCTGTCATCCTATACTTGACCATCCATCACCTCACATGCAAACTTATTCTTGGAGTACTCAACTAGTAAGTGCGATTTCCAGTATATTGAAAACTCTGAAAGTGAACAAGCTGCAAGTTTCCTGGAAAGGGCATCGGCAACAACATTTTTTTTTCCCTTTCACATACTCTATGTCAAAATCATAGGCCTGTACTTTACTGACCCATTTTTGCCGCCTCTCGTTCAAGTCTTTCTGCTCCAAGAAATACCTGAGACTATTGTGGTCGGTCCTCACCACAAACTTACATCCAACCAAATATTGCCTAAACTTCGCCAATGCATGCATTATGGCAAGCATCTCCTTATTATAGATGGAGTAAAGTCTCTCAGGTCCTCTCAACTTGCAGCTCTCAAAAGCGATAGGGTGCCTATTCTACATTAGGACCACTCCTATGCCTTCACCTGAGGCATCACATTCTAGAACAAATGGCTAGGTGAAGTTTGGAAGTGCCAAGACCGAGCAACTACTCATTACCTCCTTGAACTTGTCAAAAACTCGTTGCGCCTCCTCAGACCAACTGAATGCTCCCTTTTTAGTAAGGTCTGTCAAAGGTGCTCCCAACTGAGAAAACCCTCTGACAAAACGCCTGTAGTAGTTGCACAACCCAAAGAACCCACGCAGCTCTGTAAGTGTCCTAAGCAGTGGCCAATCGAGTATTGCCTGAATCTTCTCCTAGTGAACCTGTACACCTTGTGCACTGATCACATGTCCCAAGTATAATATCTCCTTAAGGCCAAACTCACACTTCAAGGCCTTGGCATACAATGACTGCTCCTCCATGATAGTCAATACTTCATCCAATTGCTTCAAGTGATCATCCCAAGTCTTACTATAAATGAGCAAATCATCAAAGAATACCAAAAGATACTTATGCAACTGCTTGTTGAAAATATGGTTCATACAAGACTGAAATGTCGCAGGTGCATTAGTCAAGTCGAAGGGCATGACTAAGAACTTGTAATGCCTGTCGTGACATCTAAAAGTCGTCTTATGGACATCCTCTTCTCTGACCCTGATCTGATGGTACCTTGAACGGAGATCTATCTTAGAAAAATATACTACACCATGTAGCTCATCCAACAGCTTGTCGATCTTGGGTATCGGGTACCTATTTTTGATGGTCTTTATGTTGAGAGCTCTGTAATTTATGCACATCCTCATTGTCCCATCTTTCTTCTTCACCAGGATCATGAAAGAAGCAAAGGGACTGGAACTCAACTGTATGTGTCCCATGTCAAACAATTCCTTAATTACTTTCTCTATTTCATCCTTGAACTTTTTAGGATGACGATAGGGGGTGGTGATGACGGCCATGGCCCCCTCCTCCAACTCAATGATGTGCTCAAATCCTCTATATGGTGGCCTTCCTGGAGGAATCTCCCCAAACACCTTGTCATGCTTCCCCAACATAGTCTGGATATTAATGTGATATGGTTGATCCTCACCTTTAATCTCCTTAGTAGTGATTAGACACTCTGCTGCCCATGCCACATTGTCATGTCTGAAGATGCTCTCCATTCACTTAGCTGACACTACCTTGGGTGCCCCATTTGCATACCTCTGAGCACAACCCTTTTACCATCCGCTGCTCTGAACTTAAGTTCCATGGTTTGAAAGTTCTATGAATATTTGCCCAGCGAATGTAACCATTCGATACCTAGTATGGCATTTGTATCACCCAAATCTACCACAGATTCTGATTTAATCTTCCTAATTACAGCACTCGAACATTTCATCAAACAGTTGGAGTATAAGCTCTAATTAGTGGATATTGATTTCTCTTTTGGTTTCTAAGTTTAAGTGATGCATGAAATGACTTTTGAAGAATTGTCAATGGATTTTAAATGAGAATATGATGTGTAACAATACATTTCTACATCTTCCAAACTAACATATGACTGAGAGCTCATGCAATTAATCAGTTACAGCAACACATATTATGTCAAAATTTGCCAGACCTTTCCCAAACTCTTTGTATTGCTGTTATGGAACTTAGATAATTACAATGTGGTTGCCCAATGCAAATAATGATTAACTTCAAACCAAAAGGCAGCACTATGATATGTTGTTATGATTAACGTGAATACTATCTATGTATGCTAATGATTTTATCTAATACAAGGTGGAGCCTGGATGAATGACTCGCCCAATTCGAATGATCGGAAGTTGCACCTGGAAATGAGAGTTGCACCTTTGACATGGTTCTTGAAGATGTCTTCTTGTTATTGTCCTCCCAAACTCAGTCGTTGCCAGACAAATCTTTTTGTCTCCATGTGATTTTGTCTTTCCTAAAGCTATATATATTGTCGGCCTTGATGTCCTTGACGGCTACATGGAGTTAATGAATATTAAGCGGTGCTTGTATTTTGCTTATATAATCTTTGACTTGGCTATATCAATGGATTTAGCACATCTTGTCTTATGTGCCACACTAGTTAACTCTTTCTCAGACGTCTTCCTGGGGAGTCAAAGTAGCTCCCGACAAGCTCCTCGTAAAATCACAACTTTATTATATCATCGACTTTGTCTTATATAAAATGCTCTTCCTCAAATGATCGACCTTCTTTTTGTGTGACCTTGCCTTGTCTTATTTTCTGCAGTGTCCCTATGGCTCGGCGTCTATGGTGTTCTCCCATTCAAAATATAAATCCCCATATATATCTCTTGCTTACTCAATCATGATCTTTTATATCTTGAATCGCTCAAGAGACGCGTCCTTCCAAATGAGATGTGTCTGATCTGCCTCAGATGCCCCTTTGTGATGGGGACATCACAAAATCATTTGTGACTGTATAATTGCCCAGGTTGATTCGCAACTGAGGGACCTTCTGTGTACATGACATATTATAACCATCTACCACCATGACACTAAATCCCTCAAAGTCTTGTGCAAGTATTCCTAGCTTTGCCACTAAGGCTGCATCAATGAAGTTTTGGGTGGCCCCACTATCTATCAACACTGTGATACGCTGACCCTGCAAAAACCCCCTTACCCTAAAGGAATTAAACCCGGGGGTACCTAACATGGTAGCGATGGTGCCACTCTTAACCTCCTCCTATGGCTACTCCTCTTCTGAGCTGCTATCCTCGTTGCCTTGTGCCTATTCATTCTCGCCATCATCCTCGTTGTCCGAAACAACTTCAATGAAGTGAACTTTACCTTTACCCAAGCAACGATGACCAGGCTCCCAGTGCTCCCTGCAATGATAACATATTTGTTTTCTTTTGCACTCCTTGCAATCCTCTTCCTCTTGCTTGCTCCTCTTAGTTCATTCCTTCTAAATGGGTTTCTTGCTTTTGTCTTTCTGAGAGGACGAACTCTTAGGCAGAAATTTGTTCTTCGGTCTGCTAGCATCCATGCCCCTAGCTTTCTTGATTGCTTCCTATAATGAGGTAGGATTGAGAGCTTTGACCCAACCTCTCAAGGGATCCATCAATCCGTCCATGAATAGAACTAGCAACCTCCTTTTTGAGATATCGGTCACCAGAACAGCAAGTCTCTAGAAATCAGCAATATAATTATCCAATGAGCCCCATTGTTTTACTAACTCCTTGAAATGGAGTTCAAGGTCCTTAACATCAAACCTCTCAATTAATCTCTCAGTGAATTTTGCATAAGAGGTGATTTGGTCATGGCTCATTGTGACCATTTTGTGATGCCACCATTCATGAGCAACTCCATCTAAGTGTATGGTAGCGTATTTGATTGCTTCATCTTCAAGGATAGGATTTAGTTGGAAATAAGTGTCAACTTTCAAAACCCAAGCTTGTGTTGATGTATTCCCTGATCCATCATAATAAGGCAAACTCAATTTACCTACTTTCCTTCTGAGATCACTGTGATGCTCCCGATTACCCCTGTTGGGTTTATGTTTCATTCTCAAATCGATGTAATCCCGGAGGGAGATATCATGTTAAAAACCCAGTCCTGCATCAAGCCAGTCCTGCCTAAGGTGTTCTTGCAATTCAATCAATGTGAGTTCATTATCTACCTGTGGTTCAACCCTGGGTGGGAAGACTAGCATCATGGGCCTTGAGCCTACCTGGATAGTCCAATGGTTCGAAGTCTGGTCGTTTACCGAATTGTCTCCCTGACCATCGTTGCCTCCATTATGGTTGTTATTATCGTTGAGCAAAGTTCTTGCCATCATCTCCATCATTTCTGTCATTCTCTGATTTGTTGTCCTTTGCTCCATTAGTAATGCAATCATGAGTGCTTCTCCACTCGGTTCTTCTCTCCTTTGTTCTTCTCCCATTTTTGCCTCTATATGAGTGCCTCCTCCTAGAGAGGAGTCAGTACCACTGCCTGACGGAGATAGCCAATGAATTCCCAAAATGTCGAACGCTATTTCCCCTTCAAGAACTTGTGTTGATTGCCACCGCTTCTTGATTTCTCTATTATAGTAACGATTTTCCCATTCACTTATGAAACCCTAGAGGTTGGCAAGAACAAAGCTCCGATACCACTGTAATGTTCCTTGATCAATTTGCTCTAGAATTTTCAATTTATGTTGTTTGACATTTCATCAAACACTTGGCCTGCAAACTCCTTTCAGCATATAGATGATCCTCCTCCTGATTTTTTCTCAATGCTTTCTCATATGTCAACAAAGAACATTCATGAGTAATTTCTGAACTGAGTTACCACCTATTTTAGGATGCATTCGACTGAAATAAGCATGGAATTTCACTTCTATGAGTTGCTAAATGATTGGCGACAAAATAACTTCTGCTCAAATACTTAGTATGATATGCAAGACTTCCATTGATTTGAATAATTATGATGAGCAACACTACAGTTCAGATTTAACAAGACTTACAAATGCAATGACTGAATATACCATTGACTGATTGCAGAAATGAATATCAGAATTTCTATGGTTTTAGAAAGACGCCAAGATTCTCCTATGACCTAGACGCAATGACAATGCATAACAGCAACTTAGAAATAAATGACAAAATTGAACTAGGAGTAGTTCGAGCCAACTAAAGCTTGATACAATGACTATGAACTTATATATATCAGCAATGCTAGAAATCGACTTCAACACCTAACCTTGACTGGACGAATTTGACAAGAGATGTCGCCCAAGCTTATGAATCTCCCAAAACTTTATCATCGATGCAACTGCTAGCCATGGAGCCATCCTTCAAGCATGAGCAATGGATCATGTAAATACAAAGAGCTGGGCACACTGCTGTTAGGAACCCTCCAATCATGTAGAAAGAGCCAACGCCTAAAGATTATGAAACCCTCAACTTGCTCCAAGATTACAATCAGCTCCAAAAGAAATGAATCGCTGTAACCTCTTGCTCAATATGAATCTTCATCAAAAATTAAAACTATGCTCTCAAATTTGGTCTCTACAAAGACCATTAAATTTGCCAAGTAAGCTCCTGTAGGAAATCTAAAATGATCTCCTCCACAATCTCCAGCTAGGGTTGATGGTTTCACAACCAAAACTGGTGCCCTAGAGTCTTCAAACCCTCGGACCTGAAAAGCCTTCAAGCTCTCCCAAAATGCAAAGAGAAGTAAAATCCAGGTATGCTCAAATGGCTAGCTCATAGTTCCTTATAAAGAACTTTTTGATCTTCTAGAAAGATCCTCCAAGAAGCTTCTAGAATATTATAATATTTCCAAAAGTGACTTTATAATATTTTATTTTCACTTAAGTCACTTTTAAAATATTATTTAAGTGACTTTATAATTTATTATTTTATTTTAGTCACTTTAATTAAATTGATTAAAAATAAAGTTACCTTTTTTATTTTAATTTATTGAGATAACTTTATAAATAATTAATTTAATATTATTCCCTTACTTCACCTTTAGCCTTCCGGAGTGGTTACTAAGAAGGGGACATTGCAGTCCTCTCTTCCCGAAATTGCTTGCCCACAAGCAATTGCAAACTAGGATGCTACAGACTCTGTTCTCCTTCCCAAGTGGCATCCTCTACTAGAAAATCTCTCCATCTCAACAAGAACTCCTTAACCACTTTGTTTTTCAATCTCTTCTCCTGGGTATCAATTATCTCCTCAGGAATTAGGACCAAATGCCCCTCCTCATCCAGCGGTGGCAACTCTGAAGATTCATGTAATGTCCCCAAATTTGGGAAACCCCTAAATTTGCCCTAATTTATCAATTTCAAATAATCAATTTGGTTTAGGGAATATCTATAACTTGATTAGGTCCCTGCAAGACAGAATTAGAAAATATTTACAAGATAATATTATATGATGCTCTCATTTGAATATGTAAAGAAAATAAGGAAAGTAAGATTAGTGATACAACTACCTGTTTAAGACCTACAAATAGGTTAGTAAACATCCTATAACAAAAAACAATATCACATTATAAATAATTGGAATCTTTTAAGTTTCTAATTCATTCTTCCTAGAGCAGAATGGTTTGATAGGGTGCGCTAGAGACCCTCTACCCTAGGCCCAAGAGCAAATGCTTCACCCCTCTTGGCCCCATGCGGCCTCTTCCCATTCATATGGGGTGGTGTGCCTAGTGAGGCGTCCTATCACCATTCCCCTTATTAGGACCATTCTACCTCTTCTTTTGACTTAGTTAATCACCATGATGGGAGGTTGGGGTGCAACTACGGTAGGGTGTCCCGGAAATCACTCCTTCTAAGCCCAAGAGCAGCCTCCTATGCCCCCTTGGCCCACATGTGGCAGGCCTCAACCATCCACCATGGGGTGGCGTACTTAGAAGATGATCCCAACACCATTTCCCCTCCTTGTAGGCCCTCAATTCCCTTATCATGTCTGGTTACCACAGTCAGATAATGTAAATATTATTTCATAATGTAGTCGCATATTCTATCTTCACATATTGAATCACTGACACAAATCAGTAATATATCCATTATATCATATTTAGCAATATATGATAATTCACTTCTTCCATGATTGTTTAATAAGATAAATAACAAAATAGTTATGATTGCACACACAATAGTTATGATAGTATATATCCCAATAACACAATTAGTTATCTAATTCAAAATGACATATTAGCAATGCAAATAAGAGTAAATAGTAACATGTATAATATTATGATTCCAGAATTTATATCCACAAATATAAACTATTATTTTAATCCACGTCTAACTTCATAATAGATTAACTGATTATTATTTAATTCCATAAAATACTTACTAAGATTTCATAATGTATTAACTGATTATCATTTTATTCCATCAAAAATATTTACTAAGAGTCTATCTGTATTCCTAATATATTTACTAAACTAATTATTGGTATTCAGAAATACTTACAGCCTTGTTTGTGATTCGATCTGCAGAAATCTCCTTTAATTCCCTCAGCCACGATCTTATGAATATAAATGACAAGATATTACGGGCTGCAGAACCTGGAAAATTCTTTAGGAATGGTTCGATGGTTTTGGATATATTCCAATGTTCCACACCCTTTTTTTTTATATTCACTCAGTCTTGAATTAGTCTTCCCTTATACGGACCGGTCAAAGTCTCATGTGCCTTTTTTAAGCGATGTGTCTTTCTGCCCCCGTGGGTCTTTTGGGATCGGTTAGCAACAAGTGTTGAATAGTAACCGTTGCTTCCTAAGGGCCTGATTTATGAATCGATTTGGATGTGTTTATTTTGTTTCTACATTTGTTATTTGTTTATTATATTTTCTTTTTTATATTTGTTTATTTAACATGGGTTATTATATTCATGATATTTATATCATATCTTATCATTGTAACATATCATATTTATGATATGTGTTATCTTTATAACACTTATAATGATATTATAAATATCAGATTCATGATATTATAATATCTGTTATTCTAAAATATTTATATCATTATAATACATATCTATGATAATCCTGATTATGATAATAATGGTAAAAGGGTAATTATATTTATAATCGTAATATTATCTTGATAATAATAATAATTATAATAATGGTTTAAATGGAAATTACATATATTTATATTTTGGCATTCATTTGATTTTATTTATTTGCGCTTCAACATCTCATATTAACATTATAATTTCAGGGATATGACAATTCAACCCATTTTGGCATTGAATAAGCTAAGCATTATCAACCATTTTGATCTGAATCAAGCTTAGTCATTCCGCCAGTGCCTTGCGTTGTATTCACGCAGTCCATCTAAGAAGTGTTGATTAGGCCAACTATGCCACCTACGTGTTATGGTGGGCTTGCCACCATATCATTTGTAATTGCATTTGTCTAGAATAGTTGTGGTTGGAAGCACCATATGCTTTCACCTTGCCCACTTTGGGATCTTTGTGATCAAAACGTGTTGAAGGCATTGCATGTGCATTTTCTATATTGAAAAAAATTCAAAAAAAGTAGGTGGGTTGTTACAAAGTCAGAGTGTCAGTTGAAGCCATAGCCAAACCATAACATTCTCACTACAAGAAAACATATGAAGAAAGAGTGAGAAGAGATAGCAAGACACTTACCACTACCCAATTAAGCGTGGATTGATCTCTTCAACCAAGTGGAAAAGTCAGCACAACCACCTTCAAAGAAAGAAGAGTACGAGATAGAATCTAATGATTCATAATCAAAAGACTACGAGAGTAACATTTGAGGCATTGAAGAATTATTAATTGAAGAAGAATTGGTGACTGAAGGAGCCAAGCCAAAAAGCTCTTGGGCCAAAGGTGTACAAGAGAAACCCTGAAGGCAATTCAAGTGTGTGGAACATTGAAGCAAAACGAGTTGAGGATTCTCACGTGGCCGAGAGTGCGAGAGAAGCACCAAAGCCTCTAATTCAAAACTCCCTGGTAAGCAAGTTCCACTCATTGAAGTTGCATCAAAAGAAAAATATGGTGACTCCACCATCAAGTCCCAATGTACGGCCTTACAAAACTTATGAAACAATATGGGTAGACGACCAAGATGACAAAGCCTACTGGCTTTGATCCTTCCCATCAACCCTAAGGGGTATAGCAAAAAGATCAAACTAGCTTCCAAAAATTCATGGAAAAGATTAAAAAAAATATTTTGAAGAAAAGTTCAAGCTACTACAAGACAACAATGAAATTGTAGCCAAAATATACAATATCGAGCAAGGCAAACACAAGAATGTCAAAGCTATAATCGTAGGCTCAAGGAAGTCATATAAAATTAGAAAAGGAATTGGCCAACAACCTCAAGAAGAGATGGTCAATTGAAAGTCTCATTCCTCCACTATGGAAAAAGATGAAGATAGTACCACCCTCTTATTATGCAAACGCCTACAATCAGGCAATGGACATTGAGAGTGAGGACAAAATGTCCTCTTGTGGAAAAAGAAAAGCAAAAGAAGATGAAAGTTGGGATGACAACAGCAAGAACGAATCTAGAACCATGCAAGCCTCAAGAAGAGGTATGATGTGGATGACAAAGGAACTAAAGAAAAAAAGAAACCAATAAAGAAAGCAAAAAACTTTGGTGCACAGAATGTAAAGGTGAAGGTCACATCAAAAAAAATTGTCCTAGAAAAATGTTTTGTGATATCTGTCAAGTTATGTGTCATTCAATCAAGAATACCCATAGAATCTAAGGACTAAGAGCACGCAAGTGTTCTTCACACAAGGAGAGCAGTCCATCCACCCAACACTCCATCGAAGCTGCAGAATATTAATAATGCATTTCCAAGCAGCTACTAAAATCAAAGAGGGGGAAGTCAAAGTCAAATACAGTACAATTCTAAGGGCCTTCCCATTGTACAATGTCAGCAACATAACGAATGGGGACATTTTGCAAGAGGCTGCTATAGAAACCAAAACACATTGGGATTACTACGCAAATGGTGTGGACCTGGAGACCATGAAGACGCTAGTTGTCTGAAGCAAAAGGCCAATATAAAAATGATTGACATAGAAAGGCATAAAGAAATATTGATCCTTACTCAACCAAGCAAAGAAGGGGGTGTACCTAGTCACACGTACAAAATAAAATAAAATAAAGACTTCATGAAGCAAGAGTAAGTAGAGAATGTTATGGCTAAAGAACAATGTCACTCAAATGCAAATGCAAGTACGGTAACAAATCAATCGCAATATGATAAAAATATTGCACATCAAGTACTTCAAACCACCATACCAATTAAAGTAGTGGATTTATTACAAAGTATTCTTTAACTTTGAAATGCTATTGTATCGGGGAAGAATGAGACAATGCATGCTACAGCCTAATTTGAATGTAAAGAAAATGAAAATCCAATAACTGAACCTCCATTGTCAGGAGACCAAACAACCGATCCTATGTTATTGATGATTAACATGGCAAAGAAACCAATGGTGGTGCACAGAGAGATCCTTGGAAGGACTCTCACAAATACAATTGCTTATGGTGAGTCTAGTGTGAACATACATCTAGAAGATACTTGGAAAAGTCAAGGCAAAACAACCATCTGGCCCCCAACTTTTCAACTAGTGGGTGCAAACCAACAAGGAATCAAGGTGCTTAGTGTTTTAATGGCCCAAAAGGTAATCATTGGAGCTCAAACCTTTTTACTAAACTTGGTGGTAATCTCATCTCATTCTCGAAGAAAGCGTATGATGCAAAAGTCGGAAAAACATAATAAATTTAAAGAATCAAGGAGAAAGTGAGGAAGTAGCTTCCTTTGATTCTTCAAATTCATTAGATTCAGACTTTGAAGAAGAATCAATAGAGAAGCAAGATCAAGATCCAATGGAGTTGAATGACAAAGGGATTCTGGAATTGCATTTGTGTTCAGAAGATAAAATAAATTCTCTTTGTGGCCTGTTTCACTTGCAAAATGGAGGACTATGAAGTATTTCCCTCGACCTGCAATTTTATTGAGGCTATAAAGATCAACGAAGAGCATTAGATGAATGATGATTTTGAAAAGATGGACAATTTATGTGTGTTGGACACAGTAAAGTATTTGCATAAGTTAATAGTTTTGGTTCCAGCATAAGCACCCAACTTCACTAAAAATTTCAAAATAAAGGAAAAACCATACTCATGTTGCGTAATTTAGCACAATGTTAAAGTTTGATCAAAACATATTTCACAGGAAAAGTACCATACAGCAGATTAGATAGAAAAACAAAAAGATTATTGAAGTCAGAGCAGAAAATAAAAACTGGGCCTCACATAGAAAAAACAAAAAATTTAAAAAATAATAAAAAAGTTCAGACTATCCTAATTTTAAGCTTCCCATATTTAATTTTAGTTGCAAGTAGGTGTATTTATTTAATTAAAATCTATCCTAATAAAAGCTATAGTTTACCACCAAACTCAATGTAGAATGTATCAAAAGAATCATGCAACTTCAATGCTGAATGCAATGTTGAGGACTGATCCACAGGCAAGGAGTAGTAGCAATTTTTTAAACTATCAGCTGGACTCCAATGCCCCCAATAAGAGCCCAAAAACGCAGCCACTGCTGCAACTTTTGCTAGGTGATGTTGCAGGCTGAAAATACATGGTAGGCCCCAAAAATGGCTACTAAAATGGGAAACACCATTTTGACCTTTGAAATAGAAAAAGTAGCTGCAAGTGGCGTTCTGGTAATATAGGTTCAATCTCATATATGAACGTTGTTAAAAGTCTTATAGAGGTGCCAAAACAAAATGAAAGGCAAAGACAACCATAAGCCCAGTTGAGAACTGGCCCAAACCAATTCAAATACAGAACTTGCAGAAGGCAATGCATTTGTACTTCAAAGGTGGTGGAGGCACTTTAGCATGCATTGCTGATATACAGGTCCAACATGCAAATACCTTGAAGGTTGATGTCATGTGTTGCCCTAGACTAACTAAAGTAGAGAAATTCTTTATCAAACTTTAAATAGACGATCCACCTTTAGAAGGAAGCTCGCATTTTCCGCATGCAATTTAATGTTGCCTACAAATTAGTCCCATGCCGCCACTTAGCTAATTTTATTTGGCAACCACTGCTCCATTATTTTGGGAGTCTTTTTTGGAGCTGGTGGTCCCATGATTTTTTATTTTTCTGCTTATTTTAAACAGTTATGAAATTATAAAATTTTCTACCATATAATTTTTTTAAAACAAATATGTGCAAAAAAGTAGGAAAAGAAACTACATTGCATATAATATGCCCTACAAACTACATAGCCCTAACAATTCTACCCCAAAGTGCATGACATCCCCATCTCCATCTTGTGACGTTCTTTCCCAAAGTTGGCCTCCTTCTTCCAGCCATAATAGATTGCTGTTCCCTATGCCTTCACTCCTTAAATGAAGCGCTTGATTGTTTGTTGCCCTCACATTGAAGTCCCATATTATTAATATTTCCCCAAAGTACTAAAAACTAAAATGTCTTTTTTTAGCAACAAATAAGGGTCTTCACAATGTAAATTTCCTTTCTTATGTCTTTGAACCTCTTGGTGCAAACTAGCAAGCAAATATCCTAATTGTGACTTTGTTTTCTGTTATTTTCAGCCATATGTATTGCTTATTTGGATCTTCTTTCTCCACTTTTATGATTCCACAACATATTTCTCTAATTAACACAACTACTCCCCATGTCCTTTACCATTTTAGTCCTTTCATTCCAAACTGAGATTTATTATATCCTTCAAAATCTGGAAATTTGAAGCCATCATGTTCATGCTCAAAATCTGGAACTTTGAAGCCATCTTGTTCATGCATTTCCATGAGAATGATACTGTCATTCCAATCTATTATAGGTTCCAACCCAAATCCTCTTCTCCAAGGGTAACCTCTACAATTCCAACTTACCATGTTCAAGTACCCCCAAGGGACCTCAAATCCCTATTTCTTGTGTGACAATTGGTTGCTGATTTGGGCTTTCCCATGCTGCAACCATGTCCATTTCTTGCATTTCTTGTTGCTTTGTTTTTTTCCCATTATTTTCTTCTCTCTTCTGGTTGAGCTTTGGTCAAGTCTTTATGTATGTGCGTACCTCTAAGAAACCCTCTATTCCTTTGTATCATGTTCTTGTGTTCAATTTTTCTCATGACAACTCCTACATGCCTGTCCCTTCCTCCTCCTATCCTTTTTCCACCCTTGCTTGATATATATACCTATCCGCTATAGCAGGTCTTTAAAGAAGTTACTAGCTAAAATGTCTGTACTCTCCTTCACGTTGTAGTCCTTCAATCCTTTCATAATAATACTTACAGCCTTATCCTGTCTGTTTTTTTCATCTTTCATTTACATTTAAAATTTACCCTTAAAAAAATTCTGATCTTATCCTGAAAAATAAGAACCTCTTTTAGCTCTCAAAATTTCAACACCTTGATTTCCCTTCCAGTTTAAAGGTTTTTTTTGTTCCACATAGTTTTATAATAAAGCATCTCAAAGTTTTTGGATTGTCAATTAATTTTGTTAGAATTAGCTCGTGCTAGAAATCGAACAAGACTACCAGCTTCCTCAAAGCTGTTACTATAAAATAAAATCCATGAGACCACAAGATTGTAAAAGGCTCATAAATTTCCTCAGCGAAATCTGCGGAAAACCATTTTGATTGACATGAATAAAATCATTTCATTCGCAATATCTGGTGATAACTAGTAGTGAAAAATATTTTTCCAAATTTTAAAAGACAGCGAAGGATAGTAGAAACCTCCGCAAAATGGCCTTTTTTAATTCTTGTGATACGGCCGATAAACCTTTCCCCAGGCAGAGCTCTATCGCACATCACAACAAACCCTGACTCTGCTATTTTGCAGACGCCCTTCCCTTTGAATGCCAAGCTCTCGCACACCAGCTCCACCACCTCATTCTTCTTCGGGAAATAGGATTTCTTCCGAGATTCGAACGCCCGACCTTCTCCATTGTTTAGCTGCGAGTCTGCATTGTCTTCACAGGCTAACGATGAGGACGATGATGAAGCTGCCGCTTGTGTATATTTAGGTGGTAAGGGTGTTTGTGTTTTCTGCGAAGCTCTTCTCAGACTTGAGTGAACAGAAAGAGAAACGCCTTGCCGCCCTATCACACACACAAAATTGCAGGCCATGCCGACACTGAGATGTCTTGCAATCTATATTTTTCTTCTTACTTGGAGCAGCATGCCCTGAGCTGTATAACTGCTATTTTCAAACGACAATAATTCTTACTTTAATATTTTATTTGTTAGAATTCAGATATTGATCTCGATAATATTTTATTTGTTAGAATTCAAATATTGATCTCGATAATTATAATGGTGAAAATTGCACGACTGTGATCTTTTCTCTCATGTTTTCGTCCTAGCACCTCAAGGGTGGGGGGTTCCTAGCACCTGGTGGGGTTCCATTGACGGGGCTTCCTAAAAAATTTCAGTGGGTGTTATTCTGATTTTTTAGGATTTTTTATAAAGTGGGTGGTTCCATGAATTTGTACAATAGGTAGTTTAAGTTTAAAAGTTAAGTTCCTATATTTATGGAAGGTGGTGGTCTCATGAAGTTTATTATTTTGTATATTCAATTCACCATAATAAATAAATATAAAAAAATAAAAAAATAATTGGCAAGAATTTTAAGACTTTCTATGATTGACAAGTGGTAGAAAAAAGCTTAAGTTGGTGGGACAATTTCTAGCGCCACCTTTTTTGCACCCGCTAAAATTTTTGAGCTAAAAAGTAGGGGTTGTTATTTTTGAGGAAAAGATTCTCATTAATCCTGTAGCATTTTATTTTTTTGCATCATGGGACCCCTTGCTTCTTCAAAATAGATCCTGAAGCCCCCCATGGGACCCCACCCTAACTATGTGCTTCTAATTATCCTACTTGGAAATTTCAAATCACTCTCAAATTTTTACAACAGTTTACTTGGCAAGTCTCGTGCTCATAGCTTTCATGTTGGGGCCACATCAACATGCTTTTTGTTAAGATGTACTTGACCAATGCTTGTGCATTCACATCATGGGTAGTTGAGTGTTGATGTGGCATCACATGATTGGTTGCTTTTTAGATAAAAGGAATACAATTTGTTTAATTATGGGTAGTCATTTCACAACTATTGGTCCCATATTGATAAAAATATTGGGCATTATATAAACAACTACTATCACAACTATTGAAACATGCTCAAGTACTCGGTCCTCTCCCATAATTAGACTATCGTAAAAAGTACTTTACCAATCACTTCATTACAATTTGTTTCAAAATTAGATTATTTGGTTAAATTAATTATTATTAATTAAATTATATAATTTAAATATGAAAAATATTACTTTTAAATAAAAATATATATTTTATGGGGTTGATTCCAAGTGTGTTGATTAAATTGTAGTATTGTTGATATATCTCATGATATAGAAATTTTTGCTTGTAAAAGAGAAATATTATTTTTGTCATTTTTATTACAAGATTTCTTTTGTAAATAAATTGTTGTCTTTAAATGTTTATTATATCTTCTAACCCAAACATTTTAAAATATAAATTATATATAAATAAAAATAATCATTTATTTCAATTTGGGAAAGTATTTCACATTTACATAATGTTAATGTAACATATTAAATGATTAACATTAATTATGTCATTTATATTTTTTAAATTTTATAACAACACTAATAGAATTCACAACTAAGATTTGTGTAAGAGTGTAGGATAGCATAGGGTTTGTCTAATATTTCGTTGCCACAAGAGCCCATTGTTTCTTTATAGCCTATTAGGTTTCCTTGGTCTAACCACCATGTCCTTCTACCTCTTTGCTAACCCCCTTTCCTTCAATATATCCTCATATATCCTCTCTTCCTTATCTATGTCCCCTTATCCTAAAGTTATTCATTCCCTTCCTAATCCCTCTCTACAACTTACACATTCCAAACTTGTTAGATTCATCTCCAACCTAAATTTGGTGCCCCTTGTGGAAGTTCCTCCTAAAATCATAGTTCACTTTCTCAATAACCTCTTTGAGATAACTTTAATAAGAAAGTTTGTTGACCTATGGCCTATAGGAAATATTTTTTGTAGTGTTCATTTTAATGTGGATTTGCATCCCTAATGGCTTATGTATCCTCGTACATGTTACAATTCTCAAGCAAAATGACATCTTGTTGCTCTCCATTATTAAGGTTTCCATCTAGGTCAAAGGTGTGCTTGTTTACACTTATTGATCATGAAGACTCATTACTTTAGGATCTTAGGGGTCCATCTTGTCTAAAGATGGTATAAACATACCTCAATGTTTTATTTATTTTAATGATTGATAATATACATGCCTAACTATATTTACTAAGCTCTCTTCATCATGCAATTATTATGTTTCATGATTGTGGGCGGTATATCTATATATCTACGACTACTCATCTTGATGTCACGTGTTCACCTTTGTATTTGGACTTGCTTATTATTTTCTTACAATGTGTATTTTTTCATGTCCTTTCTTTAGAAAGATAGTTGTAGAGTGGAATCTAGGAATTCTACCACATTCCTTTGTAGGAGCTAATTTCAGTCTACGATTTGGGATGTAGCATTTGTAATAAAGGCCCCACAATAGATCCAAAACTCATAGGAAAAGGATCATCTATCAGAAAGATATCGCCATCAAAAGATCGTCAATTCAAGCTCATTGTGTCGAGACAGAGTTGACTCTCGGAATCCTTCTGCACTCCTCCATAGGAGCATGTTCAGGTGTGAGGTTTGGAACATAGCACCTATGACGGCAGTTGCACATCATATCCAAAACTAAAGAAGGGAGGATTGGGCAACGAAAATATATTGCTAATAGAAGGCAATTGTGCTAGTCAATTGGCACCCACCCCTATAGGCTTGAAGGATGAGATATTGTGGGATCAAGCAGAAGTAACAATGAAGTTTCAAGAATTTGGAATGAGTAGGGAAAGTGTGTGGATGGGTTCGCAAGAAGTCACACTTATTCCAGAGGAATCTACATTGGCCTTAAGGCCGACTTAATGTAGTGTGTTGGGAATTCAAATCTTGGATTTGGTGCCAATAGGGCTCAAGTCTAACCTAATCCTTAAAACGAATGTTAGCATATAAATGTAGGGAAACCAATTCATTTAAAGGCATCAAATTATTATGTAATTTCTTGTAAATTTGGGACATTTGTGTTTTATTTCCTTTTGTGGGTGAAACCCATAGGAGTAGTGTTCATTGGATGAAAACCCAGTGTTCACTAGGATTAGAGGATGAAACCCTTTTGGTTCTCGAGGGCATTCTCATTCAAGGATTGCATTTGAGGTTCAAGGATTCTTTCAGAAGTTAGTATTAAATAGTTATTTGATTTGTGGTGATCTAGCAAATCATTTTGGATCATTGTTTTGAATTGTAGTCAGTATATTATGCATACATTTTGGAGTCCTCATCATATTTTGGAATAATATATTTGGTGCCTATTTGTTTGTTTGAATTACATTTGTAAATTGGTATTTGCTAAAAGAATATGTTAGGGACATTACACATTTCAAATACAATACATATATGCCTTGCAAAATTTAAACCATTCATTTAGTATCATATTCTAAATTAATATTTCTTTGTTTTTCCTATTAAAAATATCCTAAGCACCATGCTTTAAATTAATTTGCCCTTATTTAATATAATGATGGCACTAGATATAATGTATATTGGCTTTAGTGCTTAATGTGAAGGCATTTACATGGTTGCCCCATACACATAAAAAGGCCATCTTCCTTCAATATAACCACAAAATATCTTTCCTCCATACTTTTTATTCTTATGAGGAGATTTATAGACCATGAGTCTTAATGCTTTTTAACAACCATTTTTGGGCCTGATTTTTGCCTAATGTTGAAATATATTAACTTAAGGCCCATACCCATATTTCATGAACATATACATATCATTGTTAAGAGATTTTCAACTTGCAAATAGGTAGGACTCTTAAATAATGGTACAAGGAATTCACAAATAATAATGGAGGTTTGTGATGGACCAATTATCCTTCTTATTACTTGTGGGTGTCATTTTGACCCTTTTCCAAGTCTATGTTAGAAAGGGTCATGCTCTAATCTTGTTTTAGCATTATTTATGTTGTTTCCTACATAATAGCCTTTAGCTCTCTACACAAGCAATCTTTTAGCTTCGTGGAAATTCCACAGTGGCTTATTGTATGAAGGCATGGATTTCTAAGTAAATATATGCATAAGTGCTTGCATGTATATTATAGCTTTCAGAAAATGCATATCTCAGTTCCCTTTTATTGCATATTTTATTTCCTCAAAATACTCCATAATAAGATGTGATACTTGTTGGCCATCATGGATTTCTTAGTAAATAAGTGCATAAGTGCTTGCATGTATATTATAGCTTTCATAAAATGCATATCTCGATCTCTTTTATTGCATGTTTTATTTCCTCAAAACACTCCATAATAAGATGTGATACTTGTTGGCCCTCATCTTCCCTATTGTAGACCTTTATTAATATGTTGGTAGATGTGACAAGTCTTTGATGTGCACCTTAGCTAACTTTCTCTCCCTTGATTAGTATTCATTAATGTTCTTGGACTATCATTGTTTCTACAAGGCTATAAGGGCATAAAATTTTTAATGCATATGTAGATTTGTACCTATGAGGCCTAATTTCTCATTTAGATTAAATTATGCAAATGGTAGTAGCCTTATCCCCTACTCCATGTATCTAATTTGTTATCCAAGATGGATTTTTTATTCCTCCTATTGAGACCCAATTTGAAAAAAAAATTATACAAGTCTTTGCCTATTTATGTAATTTTTCCTTGTGATCCCCTTTTCTCCCTCCCATGTGTTGAACAATTCAAAAATCCTAAAATTTTCTAAGTATAGACATCTTAATTGTATTTCCCTTTTATTTTGTTAGGCTCTTATCATTCAATTACAAAGTCTTTTCGAGGTCAAGAAGTTTGTGGGTTCCAGAACTCCCTAAAACCCTAACAATAAAATGTGTTGGAATCTTCAATGTTGACAATTTCATGAGTTTTCTAACTCCCTAAAATATTGACCAAAGGCAAATCAAAGGCTGATAAGTTAAGAACATTGACAAGTTCATGATTTCATAAACTTACCAAAAAGCTAACAAAAAAAGAGCAACATTCAACTGGTCAAAGAGTTCCAAAGTTCTTGAACTCCTTAAAAGTCTGATGATCCAAAGGAAAATTTCCAAGTTTAAAATTTTGATGAGTTTGTGAGTTTGCAAACTCACTGAAAAGTTAAAAAAGCTCGCAACTCAAAAACTCCAACAACTTAAGAGAAAAGGTAAGAAGAAAATTATCTAAAGGAATGGGGAGTAGGTTTATTTTGTTGACAAGTTTGTGAGTTTGCGAACTCGTCAAATGTCCAACAAAATTTGAGTTGCTAAAATGTCCTACAAATAAGATAAGGGTAAGTGTAATGGTGTTTTTAAGAAGAAAAAGGTGTCAAAAGATATATGAATTCACCATGCCACACCTATATGCTACATTTACCACTAAGATGCCATGACTGAAATTGGTGAATTCTTAGCTACTATCTATTCATGCAAGATCTAGAATGTTCATTTTGGGTGGGATTCATGATCAACTGTTGATTCACAAGATCAAATATTACTTGCATACAATTCCCCAATCTCCTTCAAATTCTCATTGATACATGTGTGTGGGATTTAATAATTAATAAAAATACAACTATACTCCTCATTTGGAGTGGTTTGTCATTATTATTTATAGTGGATTTATATAGGTGCTAACTTGAGTTTAGGGTTTCAAGATTTATACATCTTATTTTCGAGAAGGTTGTGGATATTTGAAGTATCTGAAAGTTAAAAGACTATAATGGTGTTAAAAATTAAATGCCTCTATAATTATCTATATGTCTTCTATTACCACCTAGAAATTTCCTTCATTTCTAGTATTTGTCAACCTTTTAGTTAGCAAAAAAGGTCATTTTTAAGCCCTATGGCAACCAACTAGCCCTAAACATCTGGCATTAAAAAAATTCAAATCAAAGTTCATCATGAAAATTCATTTCGCAAAAAGTTTTTATAATTCATCATGGTTTGCAAAATTGATTTTGTGGCTCTCGAAAAAGTTTTGATGGCAATTTTAATGTGTCCACATTTTTTAGCAGGTTCATAAGGTCCCATAAAAAAGTTGGAATCTCTCAGTTTTGGCAATGACCGAGTTGCTCATTTTCCTTCAATAGTCTCCACCTCCGTTTTTGTGGTTGTAAAAAATGTTTCAGGGCCCAAACCAAAAAATTGTTAAATTGTCCCATTGAAGGGTCTAGTTTATAAAGGTCTTCAAAATCCATTTGTTGTGCAACTTTTTGTAACATTATTTGGGTGAAAATTATGTAATCTCCTTTAAACAAATTACACAACCTTGATTTTAGCCACAATTGTTTGAGATACAATCTCTCCTCTCAAAAAGGGGAGGTGCCCTTCTTACTGCTTATCTAAACTAAAGTAAAACTATTTAGATAATTAAAACTACGATATGGGGTGTGTCACATTCATGATTCTCTCTTTTTTCAGAGAACATGTTTTACAATGTTTCACAATTTAAGTTCTTAATGTGGTACAACTTCTAACATAAATTAAGTAGTAATACCAATATTCCTATCTTGTCAAATCAAAGCTTAGGAATACCAGTGTAATAATAATGAGTACAACAAAATAAGAACAACTCACGAAGGCACAAAGTCATTCCTTAGCTTTCACCAATAAATCCTTTAAGATATGTAACTAGCGTTGTATTAGAAGCACAAAGTATTCTAGATACTTCAGAGCAATTCCACAAACAACATGAATAAATACAAGCATAAAGTCTTGTAGAGAATTCACCAATAGTATTCAACAATGTCACAAATTCAAGTAATAGGTGTAACATAGATTCACTAAAAGCCCTTTAGATCTCAATCACTAATCACTGTCAATTCAATCAAATCAAAATGATAATTGATTCCAACACAAAGACTAGTATGCAACTTCACTTCTTTATTGATAAAAATTAGATCCACAAAGATGAACTCAAAGTTTCAATGTTTTCTTTTCGAATGGGCAACACTTTGTTGCAAAAGATAAAAGGTAACCATTACAATAGAATCCTCTCTTATTTATAGATGGGAGAGGAGAGCTAATCTAGAAAAATCCTAACTAACTAGTTCACTTATTCAAAAATGTTGTCCATAATTATAGGAGAACATATTTGTTTACATGTAATTACATTTTGCAAAATGACATGTAAAATTTCAAAACTTATTTACATAAAGCATGAAAAATGCTAAAACTGGGAAATCTAATAGAAGGCAAAATATCGCCTTCTTCAACATCTTTCTCCATGAAACTTCATGATGACGTGCACTTCATCACTGTCTGGCATTGGAGTGTACTTTGGAGATGGCGAGGATTCTTGAGATTGACTCCTCTGATGAGATTGAAGGCTTTCCAATGCCTTTCAAATCTAAAATAAGCTGGAAATCCATCATTTTGTTCATTGAAGCTATTGAGAAAGCTTCGTCTTCAAATTCGTCTCTATGCTAAAAATTAGCGCTTCAGCATATTATATGTAAAAGCAATGAAAAACAAAGCTTATGCATGAAATATGTAAGAGCAGTGTAAAATAGAGCTTTTGTATGTAATATGTAAGAGTGATGAAAAACTGAGCTTCAACATGAAATATGTAAGAGCGGTGAAAAACAGAGCTTCTACATGAAATATGTAAGAGCGGTGAAAAACAAAGCTTCTGTATGAAATACGTAAGAGCAGTGAAAATCAACACTTCTGTATGTGGGAAGGACACTTAAGTGTAAGAGCAATGAAAAATGGAGCTTTTACATGTCATGTAAAAGTGGTGAAAATCATCGCTTCTGCATGTGGGAAGGACACTTGAGTGTAAGAGTAGTGAAAAATGAAGCTTTTACATGTCATGTAAAAGTGGTGAAAATCAGCGCTTCTACATGTGGGAAGGACACTTGAGTGTAAGAGCAGTGAAAAACAGAGCTTTTGCATGTAATATGTAAGAGCGATGAAAAAAATAGCTTTTACATGTGACTTGAGATTTGAGATGTAGAAGCGCTAAAAAACCTTGATCCTACATGTGCCAAAAAATGACTAAGGCATGAAATATGTAAGAGCGCTAAAAATCAGTGTTTTTACATGTGACTTGAGATTTGAGATGTAGAAACACTAAAAAACCCCGCTCCTACATGTGTCATAAAATGACTAAGGCATGAAATATGTAAGAGCAGTGAAAAACATAGCTTTTACATGTGACTTGAGATTTGAGATGTAGAAGCACTAAAAAACCCTGCTCCTACATGTGCCAAAAAATGACTAAGGCATGAAATATGTAAGAGTGGTGAAAAAAAAAGCTTATACATGTGACTTGAGATTTGAGATGTAGAAGCGCTAAAAAACCTCGCTCCTACATGTGCCAGAAAATGACTCTAAGGCATGAAATATGTAATAGCGCTAAAAATCAACACTCCTACATGTAATATGTAAAAGCGCTAAAAATTAGCACTCCTACATGTGCAGAAAATTTTCTAACTCCCAAAACTGAATTTTCACAACTTGGTTTAAAATGCGAATTTTAACGAACTAACAAAGGTTAATGCTCAAAATGACTTTTTGAGGATGGGGGACCACGCACGAGGACCAATGCAATTTGCCTCGTTTTGCATGCTTATAGTACATGGGCTATGAAATAGACAAGTTTTGTAGGGGTTATCCCACAAATTGAGCACATTGAATTTGAGGATAACACATTACAAGGATCTATATAATTAATAACAACCCTTTGCAAGTTTTCATAGCCTTCAAAGGGCATTTATGCTTGTGGCAGTAGTTTTGTTGTTTGGCCTAGTAGGAAATTAAGCTATCATTTTTGAAAAATTTAGAACATCTTGAATGTTTTAATGTTATGCAAGGGAAGAATGAAGGCTTTAAAATGTTAATTTTCTCCAAAGGTAGGTTAAAATATTATTTTGCATGGTTTATTGAAAAACTATAAGTCAAATTATATTGACTTAGTGAAGCCAACACATATGTTTTTCCCAACACATTTTAGCATGGCATAAATAAAGGCAAAAATGCACTATTAATATGGATATGCATTGGGTTTTATTAAGTGCTTCCTACTCCCAACACATTGGTCATGACCAACGCATTTTTCCAAAGAAAAACATGAGCCAAAATTGTGTTGTATTATGGTTATGCGCTGACTTTTTATTGGCCCATGTTAGCTAAGTTTGGTGCAAGTCTTTCTTCCCTTATTCAGTGCATTTAGGTTTTTTTTATTTGCTACCTTCTCCATACACTCCAACACCATTTCTATGGTGTTTTATCATGTTACAAAATGAATCAAGCTTCAATGCAGCCTGCAATGAAGGTTCATCACATGGGTGGAGATCTAAGGACCATTTTAGGCATATAAAACATTAAATACTTGTTGTTATATAGTCTAAAATATCCTAGAAACCATTTCAAATGCTTGAGCGACAATTTTAATAGTGTTTTGATTGTGTTTTGAGTGCCATAACAACTAAAAACATTCAACTTTTTAAACACCATTTTGAGTGGGTTTTCATTATTTTAAATCTGTAACAACTTCCTCTCATTGCTATGGATGAAGATCAATCATGTGCAAATGTTTAGGCTAAAATTTTGGGACCTTTTACAAGCTACAAATGGATATTTTCACCTTCCAAAACTTTCTCTTGGCATCTCTCAGGCCTTGGGAGAAAAATGAACAATGTTTTGACCATTTTTGGAGCACCGGGCAAGTTGAAAACAACCAAAAACCATTCAAAATGACCTTGCAATGGTTAAAGGAAAATCATAGTGGAAGTATTTTATTTCCAGCAACAGATAAGAAGTATTCCAATAACATGTTTCTTCCCAAGGATGATGTCTGCAGCAATCAATATAGTGTGATAGAAAATAAAATGTAAAAAACATTGTTACAAGAAAAGTGAACAGGGAAATGGTTACAAGCTAATTATTTGACAAAACGTCAAACTAATTGATAGAGAAGTAGATAGATTTGACAAAACTGAGAAGGCTAAAATTCTTAGTTAAAATCAAGTTTTATTTTTTGATAAATGGATTTTTACCCAGAAGTGAAAATGGAGATGGTAAATGAGTTTTACAAGCAAGCACCATTTGTGCACGAGATTTCAAAAATAATAGAGTGAAGGTGAAAAGTGTTAGAGTAATCATGCATTAGCTAATAATTAATTTATCTTTAATTAATTACTAGTCTAATTTATTCTCATGCGCTTAAGCTAAACTTAGGAGTTCTTTATTAAGTTAACTAAGTGCTTTTCTATGTTAACTGGAGTGAGCTATTATTAGATCATTATGTCTCATCACATGTGATGTCGACACTTGTCCTGATCTAATCCCTTTACCATTTGGGTTGCTCCTATATAGCACTCAACCCTCATTATATTATCACTTTGAGATTTACACTTTTGATCTCTCGAACTCTCAACCTTTGTGGACTCTTGTTTTACTTGAAAATTCTTGAGGTTCTTCTATAGATTTTTCTTATTGAGGAATATAACAATTCTTTGTTTGCAGATCTCTTGCATGGAAGGTGTCTTTGTTCATTGTTTAATCTTGTGGCTCATGTTTTTCACAATTCTAACATGATATCAAAGCATGGATTCAGTGAACCCCTTCTCGATTTATGAGGTTTTTTTCCTTCAACAAGGATTGTAGGTTTCAGATCTAAATCCCCTTTGGGTTTTTTTGCAAATTTTGGAGGTGGGTGTTTTTGGTGCATTTTGGCATGAAAAGGACCTCACTGTTGGTTCATAGTGTTACACCCCATGTGTTATTACCAATTTACTATTACCTAGTTTGGTAAATTGCTTTAATTTATGTGAATATGTTTTACATATGAATCCTAATGGAAATATGAAGAATGAATGTTTGATTATATTTAATGTTTTATGATGATTTTGTGTATGAAATATATGTGAATCATATGAATGTTTTGATTTGGCTAACTACTATTATGATATACTATGTTGGATGTAGGAACAGGTTCAAACCTCCAGAAGAGAGGGGAAGTATCACTCAAGAGAAGAACTTGGTTTGCTAACCTCTAATTCAACCTTATTGAGCATTCACACACTCATGCCCTAGTTGGTCTTAGTTGAGTGAAGTCAGTCCGGGTAGATGGTAAGTGATCTTTAGTTCAATTATGAATGTTTATACTGATTTACGATCTTGTTCTATGAATGTTTGGATTGAAGAATATGATTTTGTCTTGATGTCGAGTGGAAGTCCTTCCTTGTGCGTTTATTGTTATGTCGATGAGATATATGCATAAAATGTAAAATGTACATATATGTACATATGTACGTGTCTACAATAAACTCATACATGTGAGTGAATATGTACATTAATATACGTAGGTAGACGTACCTACACATGCTCATGGATGGATTACCCATATGTATGGGAATATCAATTGGACTAAGGTGACGTATATATATGTATGTATGCATGTATGTATACACTTCATGTATATATGTCAATTGATGGATATGAGAGTATGAGTGTTTTTACAAAAGTATCAAAATAATATTATATATATATGAGTAAATAATTTAGCTTCATATATATTAATATATGTTTATATATAATGGTATATATATAAATATATATGTAATATTATTCGATATGTATATGATTGATAATTGATAATTAATGTATTTAATAACCTTTTCAAATAAGTATATATATATGGAAATCATTTAAGATATTTTTAAAGCTTAATAGAAAGTGTTGCTTATAACATTAGTGAAGCGCTTAAATAGGATGTGGGTGCATATATACAATGCAACCATGAAATGTGTAGCATAAAGTAAACCTGTGCATAACAAATAAAGACCAAGTCAACAAGATTATAAGGCACGCATGAGCAAAAGTTGTTGTGTAAACATTGCAATAAAGAGTAAATACAATTTTAAAACCCAACGCAAAATTTGTCAACCTGTGCTATTCTCATGGGGCACCAACTTATGAAATGTGGCACCAACATAGAAGTAGATGGAATACATAAGAAGTCTATAAACTACACATAAGTTTGATAATGCAATATCTTAGCCTTGAGACTTAGTCAAAGGTAAACTTGGTAGCAATATGAGAAGTAAATAAATTTAGGAAACTTGTTTATGAGCTTGTTATTCATTTGACTCGGTAAAAGATTCTTGTTGTCCCTTGTAACAAGTTGACTCAAACATTTAAATGGAGAGGACTGTTATGTGTTGCAAACCTGGAAGTTAGTTTGATGATTCGTTGCATGAGGATAGAAAGGTGGAAAAAATATTAACTTGTTTGTAGCCCTTGGTTGCTCGTAATTTAGTATAAATAGAGGTGCTCATTCTACCAATTTCTACACTTATCAATCAAATTACCTTGTGTTATTCTCCTGCAATTTTTGTGCAAAGTGAGTTAATAGTTTGTGAGCTAGAGAGTTGTTTTGCTGATTTACATTGGTATTATTGAGAGATTTAGTAAGAAGCTAGTATAGGATTTTGGGTTGTTCTTGGAGGACATTGCAAGCAACCTTGAGCCATTAAGCTTGGAGAGAGGAATAATCAATTAGAGCTTTAAACAAGCATGTTGATTTCTACTGCTTTATTTTAATGTTGAAAAGATTATTTATTACATTTCCATGTTTGGAAAGATTGGATTTTACATGTGTGTGATGCTTGGATATGCTTGCATGTCACTTGATTGATTCTTGTTTTGTGAAACCTTACTTTTTGATATATACTTACATAGATATTATACTATGTTGGATTTTATACAAATATAAATACTATTTGTACTTTATGTAGAATGTCAAGTACTATATGTAATATGACAACACTCTAGGTGTGTAGCATAAGATAGAGTTGTTTTGAGATACTTATTAACAATGTCAGTTTAATATGAGTTAATGGGAAGGTTGTTCCTTGGGTTAGGATAACCCACGAGAAAGCGAATAACTTAGAATAGAATACTAATGGTCAAATACAAATCGAGCAATTGTAGTGGTGAATATAGATGACCCTCATTCAAATTACTGGGTGTTGAATCTTTGGCCAAAGTAGTGTAGGTAGCCATTGTCAACACTGTCAATTCTCGGTGATCCAAGTACATACTAGGCTAAGAATATCATAGAAATAGAGGTAGACTTTATGGTAAGCTCTAGATATGTAGGACACATCACTATGCTCAGGAAAGGCTATATGAAGGACGAGGTTACCAAAACAATCTCTTTGTCGAAGGGAGGGCCATCTTACCAAGTTTGGCAGATATGGGGGGAACCGCAGTAAGTCCATGGTTTGCAAAAAAGCACTTGAGTGATGCTTCTCCTCATGTAGTTGGTGGCCAAGATTTGGGAGGACATTCTGGACCATTGGTATTTCTAGTTCATGTGAGCTGGTTGAAGCTATGTATGCATTCATGTGTCCATCTATATGGAAAATGTAAATGAGAAATGTAAAGTGAAATCATACTTATATTATTGAAAATTTTATTTGTATATGCAATAGAGAAGTTTGGAAAGATTATGTTTCAAATGGTGCATTCATTATTCAAAAGAAAAGAATTTTTTTATTGCTCATATTATTAGATGCATAAACTATTCACATGTGAGTAAAACTTAGAAAATTACTAAGTAGAACAATGGGCATGTTACACAAAGTTGTTGAGAGAAAGTTAGATTTGCCTTTTGTTTGGCCTAATTTAGAATCTTGAGGTCAGAACTGCAAGAGTTTCAAGCAGTTGTGCTTTTTCTAGATCCAGAGGGTAGCTGCATTTTGGTGCTTTTTCTAGATCTAAAGGGTAGCATCATTGAACCTTGTAGTTGGATTCAGGAGGCCTATTCAACGAATTTTGACTATAAATTTGTTCATTTTTTCTACAGAAGTCTCAGTGGTAAAAAATTTTTATCAGGGGCTCGGTATGACCCCTGTACCATCTGTCGTATAGATTAAAAAAAATATGAAAAAATAATAATATAAAGTGCATATTCTATAATAGCACTTGGCTTATTTCATAAGCAAGCACTATTAATAGTGCTTGGCTTATTTAATAATCCAGTGCTATTAATAGCGCTTGGCTTATTTAATAAGTCGACACTAGCACTATTAATAGTGCTTGGCTTATTTAATAAGTCGACGCTAGCACTATTAATAGCACTTGGCTTATTTAATAAGCCGACACTAGCGCTATTAATAGTGCTTGGCTTATTTTAAAAATTGGCACTAGCACTATTCATAGTGCTTGGCTTATTTAATAAGCGAGATATTAAATAAGCCAAGCTAGCGCTAGCTCTGGCTATAAGCCAAGCGCTATTTTTTTTTATCGGTGATAATAGTTTATTTTATTAAATATAAAGCAAAAGTTACATATACGTCAAATTTAGCTTCATCCATCAACTACTAAAAATTTGATTAACCAACACATTTTCCAACATAACTAATTTTCCCTAAACATACCCGCTTGAAATCTACCCTTTGAACCATTGTTCGTGCCCCAAGGTGTTTACAATTACAATGCATATCCAAGCATAACCCCCAAAAAACAAAATCACATACAAGATTTTGTACAGTAACCTAAAAAAATTTAAAAATTGCACTACTCAGATGCCTTCAAAGAGTTACCCATCTCCAACAACACTATCTCCATTAGTGGCTTCATCTTCTTCCCTGGTCGCAAACCCTTCTTTTCACCCATTTCAGCTCTGGCAATGTCTTTGAGATTCTCTAGGATCTCCTCGACCTCCACTAGCTTGACGCAAACTTTGAGTGCTTGCCACCCATGCTCTGTACCTTCTCGCGCATAGTGCTTTGGTCCTTTTGGCCACCTAATAAAGAGACGATTTAAATTCGCGAGCTCCAGGCCTCCTCCATCCATGCCTTCAACCTTAACAAGCCCCACTCTAGGTATCGCCCATTCCAAAATGCCTTCCATATCCTCTAAAAAATCTTTGTGAACCAGAGTTTTCATGACTTTCCTCACTACATCCACCGACTCTCCTAAATCCAGACCCCAAGCCATGACCAATGAATAAATATCCATATTGGTCCTATATGTGTGCCTTAATTTTTCAAATCCATCACCCAAAATAAATTGTACTGCTTGTGCCACCTTTGCTTCATTGTAGAGAAATAAACCCCGCAACTGCTTCATAGATGCTTTACCAGTGAATGGGTCTAGTTTCCGCTGCGATGTTAAGGTGAAACTGCCCTCTATTGTATCTCTGGTTCACTAGCTTCCAGATAACCACCCACCACCGACAGACTACAATCCTTTCACTCGCACACCAAGAAACATCAAAGGTGATGAGATGTGTGTCTTTAATACATCTCAATTTCCAGCCATCTCCATTAATATCGAACGTAAGTCCAATGCCAACAAAAAAACCTTCATCAATACTTCACTTCTTTGGGGGATTTCTGCACCTCCTTTGCTTGCTAAATAAATGTTTCTTCTTGCATTAAATGCATCGAAGAAAATTCCTCCAAATTAAAGCCACTAAAATCTTCAAACCTTAATACATCCACCTTTGCAAAAGATAGTGCCCATTTCAAGAGGATGTCTGCCTCCACATTCCCAGTTCTCCTTATATGACTGACCTTAAAGTCCTCAAAAAGGGCTAATTCTTCATTAATTTTTCTAATCACTCCCTATGGATTCCAAGCATCAATTCCTCTTTTTGTAATTGCTTGAATTATTATTAAAGAGTCACCCTCCAGATGCATCTTTGAACCCCCTAACTTTTTGACTATCTTAATTGTCATTAAGGTTGTTGCTGCTTCCGCTACATTATTGGTTCCCTCCTTCAATCTCATTGCTCCTATGGCCAACACATTCCCATTCCAATCACGAACAATACTACCAGCTCCAAATGGACCCGAATTTCCTTTTGACGCTCTGTCAAAGTTTACCTTCCACCAATCTTCATCTTGTTTCTCCCATTTATCCACTTCTATAGAAATTTGAATCAGATTAACTAAGCCAAGTGCTATTAATAGTGCTAGCATTGGCTTAGTAATTAATAGTGCTAGCATTGGCTTATTAAATAAGCCAAGCACTATTAATAGTGCTAGCTTATTTAATAAGCCAACACTATTAATAGCATTGACTTATTTAATAAGCGAGCATTATTAATAGCGTTGGCTTATTTAATAAACCAACGCTATTAATAGTGTTGGCTTATTTAAATAAGTCAGCGCTATTAATAGCAACCTATTAAGCATTGGGCACATGCCCCAAATTTATTTAATTTTAATTATTTTTAAAATCTGGCTTTTTTATGGCAGCATAGGGAATCTTTTAGATTCCACCGAATCTTCAACAAATATTTTGAGCACTAATAGTATATTTTGTTCGCCATTTTCAGCTAAGGGTAACAAATTTTTTTTGGCAGAGATAGGGAATATTTCAAGTATTTTTCGTTGATATCATGTTGACATCAGCAGTACGGTCAACATCAATGTCCCCTTCAAGGCCCTCTTTTGCCCTAAATGAAATCTTTTTTCTTTTGGCCATAACTTGAGCATACGATATCATATTTTAGCAAATGAGGTATCGTCGAAAAGCTAGTTCTGCCAACTTTCTAGTGTTGTGGGTCTCATCACCTATTTTTTTGTTGGTGTATTCTATAGCCTATTGAAGTTAGAGGTGTTGTTTTCAATCCCGAGCTCATAAATTTTGACAAATTTCTTCATTTTTTGCAATTCTAGCATCGTTGGAACTATCTTTTAGAGCTTTTCACATCCATCCATGTGATTTTTTCTAGATTTTTCTCTAGGTACATTTTATTCAATTTTTTGTGTTTTCACACTCTGGTGAATTACTTGAATGTCTTAGCTCTTGGAAACTTTTCATTTGTGTGGGATGACTCATTTTCGGCTGTTCTATATGTATTTCCAATAGTCTATCCTATTTGGTCATTGCAAACATCTTTTTATGCACATTCTCTTTTGTACACGTACTAAGATAAAGTGTCAATTTGATGTATATTGTGCCTTTTGTATTCACACTATGATATAAAGTGTCATGGGGGGTTGATGTTTTCCTTTGGTTTTCCATCACACCTTTGTCAAGTGAGTGTCACTTCCATGACAATAGTGAATCCCAATGATTTTTTCATCATGCGTGTGTGCCTTGGTTTGTACACCCTTTTATTTGTAGGTTGTTTATTCTACATGCACTTCTTGGTTTCACACAGTTTTAGTGTACCTGCCTTGGCTCTCCTTTTTTAGCATTATGGGGGGATTTCTACTATTGGTGCTAATGCTTCTTTGGTTTCACATTTGAGTGATCTATGCATCAGGTTCTTGTTCCTATGTACTTTCAGATACAACATACACCAATATTTGGTTACATGTATTTTAGTGAGTTGGAGCATTTACCATATGGACATTCTTACAATCTTGTTTCTGGAGGTGACCTTTCATTTTCATTTGATCAGAGACTACTGGGAACCTATATTTTCAACTTGCATCTTGCATGTTGAGTAGTATCGTTTTGGTCACTCATACAATTTCATATGTCATTTGTATCTTCGAGTTTCAGATGTTTGTATTTGTTTTCCATATGATTCGAGTAGTGTCATTGGGGACACTCATGCAAATTATTGTCTCTCTCATGATTAGTGTTCTTCTAACTATTGGTACCTATATTTTTTACTTGCATCTTGCATGTTGAGTAGTGTCATTGGGGTCACTTGTGTAAATTTCATGTACCACCTGTATCTTTGACTTCCAAATATTTGCCTTAGTTTTCCATTTGACTCAAGTAGTGTCATTGGGGAAACTCATACAAATTATAGTCTCCTTTATCTTGACATTTGTATCTTTGATTTACAAATGTTTGCCTTTGTTTTTCCATCTGATTTGAGTAGTGCCATTGAGGGAACTCATGTAGATTCTTGTTATCTTGATCTTGATCATCATTTGTTTTAGAGGAGGTTCTTCAATTCAGCACCATATTAGTCATCATTCAATAGCAGTCTACAACCTCTTTGTGCTTCAACAATGTTCTACATGTTCCTCTTTTCTAGGACATTGTTTGGTTTGAGGCTTCTCAGTCCTTCACACCTTGTTTTGGAGGATTTTTCAGTCTCTCATTCACCTTTCTCTCTTTGGAGAGGAATTTTCTCCCACTGTAGTTTCCTCCTTTTCTCTAGTTTTGAGAGATCATTTGTTTATACATGGGTACCTCACCAGGCCTTGTTTGTTGGGACCCATCATACATTCTTTTTAGGGTTTTCAGCTACTCCTCGTGTCCATCTTAAGGGGGGGTGTTAGAGTAATCATGCATTAGATAATAATTAATTTATCTTTAATTAATTATTAGTCCAATTTATTCTCATGCACTTGAGCTAAACTTAGGACTTCTTTATTAAGTTAACTAAGTGTTTTTCTGTGTTAACTAAAGTGAGCTATTATTAGATCATTTTGTATTATCACAAGTGATGTTGAAACTTTTCCTAATCTAATCCCTTTACCATTCAAGGTTGCTCCTATATAGCACTCAACCCTCATTGTATTATCACTCTGAGATTTACACTTCTAATCTCTCAAACTCTCAACCTTTGAGGACTCTTATTCTCCTTTAACATTCTTGAGGTTCTTCTGTAGCTTTTTCTTATTGAGGAATATAGCAATTCTTTGTTTGTGGATCTCTTGTGTAGAAGGTGTCTTTGTTTGTTGTTTGATCTTGTGGCTCGTGTTTTTCACAATTCTAACAAAAATCAAGTTTTGGTTGCAAAGAGATTAAAAGTGTATAAGAAGGAAATAAAGGATGTTGAGGCATATTCTGGATGCTAGCTTGTTGTATATCTAAGGATTGGGCTTCTCATTTTCTTTAACTTGCAATCTCTATTTCATTTGTGAGGGTTATGGATTTTGAAGTTGTAAGGGGTTGGTTCTTAGTTTTATGGTTTGTGTAGGGAAGTAGAGATATTTGCTTACAAATATTCCTATAGTTGCATTATATAGTTTGATTGTAACAAATATGAATACATACTTTTGCATGCTCTTAGTTTGTATCATATCTAATGTGTAATGGCATATTTATTTCAGTAATAAAATTGAGGATTGTAAAGCTTTCCATGCACATTTGTTGCATTTGGGTTGTTTTCATTATTAGTTTTTGTTCAAAAAGCAATGTAAATTCTTTCAGTGAGAATAATGAGAATATTGTTGTTGTAGATTGGATTATTAAGTAGAGTTGCATTGTTAGTCATTAGTTGATCTCATTAATACAAGGTATTAATGACTGAAGGATCATCAAAATATTTTTACAATGTGGTGAAGGATGTGTACAAGCTATTAAATTTGTAACTTTATGTAGAATAATACAACCCTCATTCACATACTCACAACAATATGAAAATGCAACTTATAAATTGTTTAAATCAATACCAAAAATTTGCAAGTAAGGTCTCATGTTTCTCATTCAAAAATTCATGAATTGATATAACAACAAAAAGTAAATTATTTTGCAGCCACATAGGTTGATGAAAAATCATTATAAAATTGAAGTAAATCTATTGTATAAACACAGAGATCAAATTTAGAATGGTCTCCTACGTGCTATCCTCTTTCACCCAATTCTAGCTCCTTCAACTTGCATTCATCATTAGAAATCACTATTGCAAAAAGACCATGAAATAATCACTCTTCTCGCCGTTGTAGCACACCTCCAAACTTGCAACAAAAAATGTCTCCATGGTCTCTTTCAACATTCTTTTAGCTGAATCTCTCAAGATCCCTTCACATGGACTTCACTAGCTTAGTATCTTCCAAAATGTGGAGCTCACTAGCTCCCAAAAACATGGGCTTCTATGCAAATAGAAATCTGCAACGTTGGAGTCTTCAAATCATCTCTTCAATCCGACATCATCTCCCCATCTCACCTACAAAAACTCTTAAATCCATCTCCCCAGATGAAAAGGAATCATAATATAGAAGTCTTAGAATGAGAAAACCATTATGGTTTTCCAAAACCACAAGAAAAAAACCTTGGAAAACCCACACCCCATTTGGAGAAATAATCATAAAAATAATAAAATTAATCAATGCTCGCATGGCCTTCGCATGGGAACCTAAACCATGGCCAATCAAATTTGGTCAATTCTTGCATCTTCACTAATCTCCTATGGCCTTGATGGCTCTAAATACGGACATGCAATAACGTGCAAAGCTTGTGGCACAAACATGCAATGGTATGCAAGGCATGCAATTGAGCATGAAAACACATGCACCCCAAGTGGTCTCCATAAAGAAATGGATGCCCAAAAGGAATATTTCACCATTTAAATTCCTTGGAAACATTTACCTCAACATATTTCCTCTAAAAATCATATTTACATATCACCACAAGGTAAAATCACATTATTACAAATTGAAATATTTATTTTCCACACACCTTGGCCCTTATTGAAAATTAAAAAAATAAATTAGCAATATTTTTGGTGATGCAAGATTGCTAGTACCCCTAGATGCTCCTGCATCATAACCCTGTATAGGCACCAATCTATCTTCAATGACTTTCACTTAATCTTAGAGACAACACTCAAAGTTATAAAGCCAAACTCAAACCCTAGCCATCTTGTAATTTATTTATAATTATTTTACACTATATACTAGATCTACAATGGTGACAAGGGAAATACTAGTCATAGGTGTAGACATATAAACCCTTGTTATTTTTATGAAGTCTTCTGCTAAGCACTTTGATGTAACCATGTCTAATTTTCATATCCAGTGTTATTGAGGGTGGCCCCCCAGGTCTTGTAGAGCCTGATGTACATAGGAGGATAGTTGCATAACTATCTCATATTTGTTGGCTAACCACTTGAAGTGTTTGAGCATGAGAACTATATATTCTTTAGAGGATTTCAAGCAAGCAGTTGGAGGAACCAACATCTTCAAGGAATTTTTTAATCTTTGGTTAAGGTTTCTTCTGATCACACTTGCTGATATGAATGTAATTCCTTATTTGAGAAATGTAACAATGTTTTAAAAACATTAAAAAGGAATTCCTATAGTATGATGTTGAATAATTAATTGTTTTATGTTTTATGCCTATTATGTGATGCATTTTAAATGCATATAGCAGTCCTCTATGCTTTTATTTCCTCTTTTTCCTTTAGTAAGATATGATTTACTACCCATTGAATAGGCACTAATCTTGGAAATAGATGATTAAATCATAATCCTAAAAATGAAGAAATATTCAACAAGTAGCTTAGAATTATTCTTAGCGTTTGTTTAGTTCATGATTTAACATGTAAATAGGAAAATGTCATTTATGAACCTTATCAAGTAATCATTTTGAGAATCGTGTCCTTGTACCCTCATCTTGTACTTCTTACAATGATGTCAATATCAACTATATAAGAGGTCATTTGTGTAATTGGTTAGCCTTTAACCCAATAATAACCTTTGAGGTTAAACTTACATTGGATATAACTATAAATTTCATACCCTTTAGTATCTTTCAACACTTTCAATCCCATTTAGGATGCCTCTAGGATGACTACTCTTATATGTTCAAAGAGTTGTTTGTAAGTTGACAAGATATATATACACAATTGTAATATGTTTGAAAAGTTAGTCTCTTGTATCACTTCTTGCATTGAGGTGTGAATGTAAATTCTATGGGTTCAAATAATTAACATGCAAAATTTTATGGAGGCAATACAGTGTTTGCATAAACTAAATAACTATTTATTGTATCTACGAATCATTATGTTGATTAGTGTCTTCATTTTCACCTAAAATTTCTTAGGAAATGTAATACTATTAGGTCTCTCATATCACATTTATTAGTATGTTTATCGTGAGAATTGGTTTGCTTGATAGGGTTGTAAAGTGTTATAAGAAATTATTCCAACAATCCCTTCCTTCATACCTATGAGTGCTTTTAGTTTGACAATAAATGTGTAATCAAGCCTTTATATACAAGGTTTCTAATCTTTGTGTCATGTACCACAAGACATCCCTAAGTCTATTATAACCTATGCATGTCTTCTTCCCTTTATGATATTTGACTCTACATCCTAGTGGAACAGGCACTGGTTTATGATGTGAAGGACCAAACATGATTCATTTAATCATCGCTTGTTCTAATTCTATTTACGAGTAGTGTAGGTTTTTCCATGCTCAAATGATCTAGTATTGTAACTTGTTTCTCATCTTATGCAAGCTAGAATTGATCAAACTAATAAAGTATCATTAACGTGCATTTCCATCATGCACATGTGTATTATCAATAAAGGCGGCTCACTTGTAGAGGTACAACAATGGTATTAGATCTTTTTTTGTATGTGTATTGATGCTCTTATCTACTAAAAAAGGTTATGATGTAAACCTATAGACACCTAATGATAGCCATAGTAGTCTCTCATTGTAATATGATAGGGTTTATTTGTAAGATCAATTAAAGTTGAGTTATTTATCTTTAATTATCCTATGTAAACCTTAGGTAATGCCCATTTGATCTAATTGATCCTAAGAGAGTGACTTCCTCTCACTCATGTATTAGTCCACTCATGCTACTATTTGACAATAAATCCAACCCATTATCCCTATAGACATTCCATGGTCTTAAGTGTTGATGTTAGCTTCTACAATTTATGGAGATACATGTTTGAGAACCAACATGGACATACCCTACTTCCTTGGAAATTTGGATAAATAATGTTGGGGGTAACAAGTTATTGGGTTCTTTTGAGCTTCTTATTTATAGAAAGGGGATTTTTTTCAAGTCATATTTAGTTAATAGGAGGGAAAAGATGTGATTTTCCAATACAACCCTTGTTTCATGTATTCAAATGATCTATTTTAAACTATCAATCTTCTTTTGATCCTTGAGAAGAAAATCCCAAGAATATTTTAGTTTGGGTTAGGCTACCTTATTTACAACTTCATCTATGGAAAAATCCTACTTTGGAGATTATTAGAAATTAAAGTGATGCATTTTTAGATTGGGCTCCTTTAAAATCTCAAAATGGTCATTTTGTGTGGGCCTATATTATGGTAGTTTAAGGGAAAGGACTCTTGGAAGCTATTGATATCAAGGTTGTGGGGTATGTTTAATAACAAACCGATGGAGTGTGGTCATCTCCTATCTAAATGTGTGTACTATGCTACTCATGACCATTTTGTTAAGAAATACCTTAAGCTCAAGGAATTTCCACCAAAAATTCACCCAAATGGTAGCTTCCAAAACCCAAAAAGGAAAAAACATAAAAGAAGGGAAAAATCTCATTCAAGAAACTACATCTGCTTAGATTACCAATATTCTCTCCTATTTAGGAGGATAATCTAGAGGATGATATTGAAGTTGCTCTGGATTATAGTCTCAACCCAAATCTTACCCTTTGTTTGGAACCTTCTCAACCAAAAGTGCCCTCTTTAGAGGAAGGTTAGTTTTAGGTCCCAAAATTACAGCTCCACAATCTTGGAGTATTATCCCATCCTTGAGGCCAAGGACTCATCAAAAAATTATGGATGATTAAATACCAATACTCTATATTGGGTATTCTCTCCTTCACTTTGAGCTCAACTAAATAAAAAAAATTGTTCCTAGAGGTATATGTAATAGGGCATCTATCAAATTAATAATGGACATAACTAAACCAGTACCAACAATACCTAATATATGCTTTGTTGGTGTAGGTTTGTATTTTCCTAGTGGGTTAATTTATTTTCCCTTAGTTATAGGTATTTCCTAAAATTTTATTAAGCTTGTGTAGGATAATAAAATGAGTTTATCATATAATAACTAGGAAATAAAGTGATGAGGTGTGTCTCCACCCTTAAAGGGTGGAACATTTACTTTTTCATCACTTTATTTAATATTGATGGTCAATTTATATTGGTTGGTTTTCCACCTCCATCCTCTCCTTAGTTCTATATATACTCACTACCTAGCTTTTATTTTTCATCTTGGAAGTTCTTAATGCAATATTGTCATCTTGACATTGCATATTTCTTGGAGTTTGGTTTGCATAGTTTATATTTTTCCAATTTATGTATCTTTGAATTTATCTTATAAGTTCCTTGGGTTATTCAATCAATTTTAGATTTCTAACATGGTATTAGAGCTTTGTTTTGAGAATTCTAATTTCATAGATTCATAATTGAGAGTTTGATTTTTTCATGTAAGATCTTGCAAAATCTTGTATGCTCTTCTCTTACATTTTGAGCTATCTCGAGAATCAAAAAGGGTTTGCAAATATCTAATAACCTCTTCATATTGCATATGTTTTTTATGAGATCTGGGTGATTGCAAAATTTCTAGTTATATTAGTGGCATTTTTTATTACTCTGATGTGTCCAAAAGGCTTGAGAAAGTCAAGATTGGTTGTTGTTTCATCTAATTTGGAGATCATTTGACATAGTTGCAAGCAAGGGCTTGAAGCTCAAATCTGTAAATGTTAACACAAGGGTTTGCACCCAAAGATAAGTTGAAAAACTCAATAAATATTGTGCACATGGGACTATTCTAAGGCTATGGGTATCCTATGGTGAGAATTGACCTCCAGGTTATGGGCTGGTTCCCTTTGGATTTTCTTGTAAAACTGGATTTTAAATAGAGGTAGAGGATAGAAGGATAAAACAAATACTAAATCTGGAAAAAAAAAGTGATTTGCCAAGTGTAAATGATCTGAATATGCTTTTAAAATCTCACAAGATATCTCAACTTGAAACTAAAGGATTCACGACTCAATCAAATATGTTTTGCATAAATACTTCATTTGATAGGCTTCTATTATTGAAGTTTGTTTGAAATAAAACAATAATGTTTTCATAACAAGCATTCAACAAATGAAAGAAACACAGTCAATGACCTACACTATAACATGTTGAATCTAAACAAGACATTGGGCTATAAGATTAAAAGAAGGATTTCCTATAAATCACAAAATTTTATCTTAAAAGCTTACACACAATACTTGCACAAGACAAAATTGAGAAGGAAAATAAGCTTCTTTATTGAAAATCAGGAAATGCTTGCATTACAAATTTGTAGAACTCACAAGAAAATGAGTTACAAAGCAAGGAATAATTTGCTCCTGCAGTCTGCAAACTCAGAACTACAAAACAAAAGAGAGAAGAGGAGGACTTATAGAAAAGGCTCTCAAAATTCAAATTTGAATTTTGGCTCCATAACTGATGTGTTGTCCATTCTCTCCTTCAATCAAGGCATGTAACTGAAAGCAGCTCCTCAAAACATGGAAAAAGAGTTGTCAAAATTTCCACAACCTCATGGGTCATATACAACTGAAAATCCCTCTAAAAGAGGGTCATAACTGAATGTGAACTCCAGTTTTAGGCCTCAAAACACTCCTCGATTGAACTTTAATCAATTGGAATTCAAAACTAAAGTTGAACTCCTGATAAAGGGCTTCAAAATCCCTATCTTTGCTTCATATATAGGCAAAGTTTTCTCAACCTCTTCCAAGAATAAAGAAAAGGATTTTAATGCTTCATTTGATCTCCTTTGACCAAGTCCTATAATTTGAAATTACATTCAAATCACTTTTCATTTGCATTTCATGATATCATTTATTCAAAAATGATTTATAATTCATCATTTTTAATAAAGATTACAATTTTGAAATGTATACAAATAAAAATCTAATGCAAAAAACAAAGGTTTTGTGCATGAAAGGTATTTTTTCTTTACATTAAAAAATAACATTTATTTTGAAGTGATTTATAGATATCACTTTAAATATTTTTTTACATTTTATAATGGATGTAAAGAAATTTAGTCAAAAATAAAAGACTAAGGTATTTCTAAAAGTTTCAAAATAAGCTTCTAAAGCAAAGACATGCCACGACTTCATTCTCAACTCTGTATTTCTAACGCATGTTTAGACCTCTATGTTGTGACTGCATTTAGGAAGTCTATGCATTATGATCTCTCCTTTAGCTGCCATAAAAATAACTAGCTCGACCTCTAAATCTTAATGGGTATTTGATTTTCACATAGATATCATTGACTGTACAAACCCTCATTGATTTGTGACCTCTGTGTTGTGACTTCTGGAGATCCTTTTAAAAACAAAAACCTTACTTTTATGTGCATGGATTCCCATATTTAGCTGATCTTTTTCATCATGTTCAACCTATTTGAAGAAAAGTAAAAACTCTCTTGATATTCTGAATCTTAACATAGCATGAAAGTTCATTGCATTTAATCTTGATATCAAACTCCATTTGTGATTATATATTACCTCTTAATAGCTGCAAAAGATGATTAAATATTGACTAGTAAAAGATTCAACTCAGACAATGTATAGAAACATTTTGATTTTGTATCTGATTCTTACTCTTTTACTTGATGAATTTATTTGTTCCCTAAATTAAATGGTCCACTTTCTTGAATAGAGAACAACTTGATTTTGCTTGAAAATATACCTTAGTGATGCAATCGTTTCTTAAATATGAGACCATCTTTAGGAACATGTAAAACACCATATTAATTTCATGAATACTCTATTTCTATCATTACTATTCTTAACTCTATAGCTCCTTGAAGTAACACTTCATGAACTAGAAATGTATGCCTGTTCACTATCATTGAGCAATTGGTACAATGACTTTAAACATTGCATTTTCGTCTTAAATAAGCTTAATTAAGCTCATTATTCAACAATTTAGCATGTCGAGCTCAACCCTTGTGGGAGCCATGTTTTTCCCCACATGCTAAAGTTTAAAAATCAACAACAAAACTTTTCCTGTATCTGCACATGAAGCAAACAAGTCAGTAAAAATAATGGATTCAATGATTTTCTTTTGATGATTTGACCTGGAAGTTTTCATTTTTCTCAAATATGTTTGACTCAGTTGATTTGATTTAATAACAAGTACATACTATATTTCTGTTGAATTTGAATATGTTCTTGGATTTGATGACCTGAGCTCTAACATAATTTTATAGTCACTGCAGATTCTAGAACTCAGGAGAGAAATTGAAGATACTCAAGATCGAGATGGACTTGAAGAATCAACCCTACACCAGCCCTTAAGGCAATGACGACATGATTTCCTTTTTCATGTTTCACTTTTAGTTGTTCTTCAGTTGTATAGTTTGTACTTCTTGTTGAATCGGTCAACTCAGTCTACCCATGGCTTGTGTGGGATCAAAGAAACATATTTCTGAATGAATCAATTGTTCATTATATTCAATGGTTTATGTATCTTTATGAGTTCATTCTATTTACATAAAAACAATGAAATTACAATTGTTTGAATACATGTTCTATAATCAAAATGAATGATTTATGTTTCTGTTCTGCGTTGCAATGCTTTTTCAATAATCAACAATAATAAATATTGCAGAAAATAAAGACTTTGTACTTAAATCCTTTTGAATTTTTCCTTTCTTAGTGAAGCTTGTTCATCGGTTTGTTTGAACTGTTCAACAGTTTATCTTAAACTGTTTGAATGATTTAAACAAATTGATAAACAAGCTAACTGATTCATTTTGAAAGTAAGTATTCATCAGATAACTCAAAAATTTTAAACCCCAGCAAATAAACTTCACTAAATTCTTACTAATTTTAAGCAAGAAGCTAAAAATTGGTAACAGTAAAAAAAAAATTTACAGGCGCATTTTCGGCCAAAATGAATCTTTTCATTGCATTTAGGAGGTTAAGGAGACAAATTTTGACATAAATTTCCCATATTCGATGTTGGCAATCGCCAAGGAAAAAAATTACCAAGAAGGTCATACACCCTCCCCAACACTACAATTCATATGATTTCATCAAAATTTTCCAAAAAATAATAAATAAAAAATTCACTGCTTATAGCACTAAAGAGCTAAATGATTATAAAGCTTAAGCACTACCCTCCAACTAAGGTGCTCACTAAGGACTTTAAGCCTTGTGAGGCCTATAACCCGCAACCTTGAGTCGTGGCCTCAACTGCTAACTGTAGCAACCTGCGGGTTAAATAAACCACTCGTAGACTTTTAAAACCACAACTTATATCAGTGGTTAACAAAACCAATTGCTAAAACTACTAGTGGTTCCATAACCACAGCTAATGACCATTGCCAAAACTCTACCCTAATCTCTGCTCCTACACCGCCCAATGACCACCTCCATTGAGGGCCACCAGAGCCCTCTTATAGGCCAATTTGAGCATTTAAAAAAAAACTGAATAAATTTTGCCTTTATTATAAGATTTTGGTGAACAACATATCAATGGAAAGCTGGGGATGAGCACTTTCCATCCACAGAGGTATTGAAAAGAATTTTTACCATTGTTTGCTAGATATTTCAGGTTGAAGTTGTTTGTTGCTAATTTCTTCCAACATGCCATAACTTTCATCTCAGTGCTCTATTTTTTCAGAAATGAATAGGTGTTGAATAAGCATTCAAGAGCACCACACAGATAAAGGACTTATTTTTCTAGATTTTATTTATGGTTTATTTTATATCCAAATTTGTAATTTTGGCCATTATGGGCCTATTAAGCATTGTATATTGGAAAATGCTTTGCAAACACACTAAACTATAAATATTCAACCTTATAATATTTGGGTGGTGGTTTTTGATACTAGTGAAAAAGGTGCGGATGTTTTTAGTGTTTTTGTGTTCACTTTCTTTCAACACTTATTTTTGCATGTCTTCATCATGGCTTAAACAACAGTTCTTTTTCTAATTGCATACAACTATTTTGAGTGGAAGTCTAAAATGCAAATTCACTTAATAAGTCATGGTTTGCGTAGAATAACAATGGGACTAGAAACTGAACGTGCTAAAGTTGAAGAAAAGCCTAAGTGGTTTAATAGATATGATGAAGCATATAGAACATTGTGTTTGTTTGTATCTCTTGATTTTCTCTTTCGTATTCAATCTTTGAATACACCAAATGAAATATATATTAAGACAAATAAATTATTTGGCACTCAAGATTCTATGAGGGGTCATATGTTAGAAAATGAACTAATCAATTTAAGTCCAAGCAACTTCAAAATTATTCAGGATTTATTCACCAAATTGAAATCACTAAGTTTGCATTTAAAGCAATGTGGAATCGATAAGAAAGATGCACAACTTTTATTCTAAGTATTCTCTCTAAGATTTTTTTTGAATATTCAATATTTGTTTCTACCTTTTATGCTACTAAGGATACATTTGGGTCTAAATTCACCATGCCATCTTTGGATGATATCACTATTTCTCTCATATGGGAGCAAGATAAGATAATCTAGATGGGCACCCTAAAGTCTTCTTAGTCGCATGCCTTGGCTTCCTACCATAGCACAAAAGACCATCGAGGACATAGTAGTAACAAGGATAAGAAACAATATAATATCAAAGAGAAGAAGGATGAAAAATTAGTTTCTCCAAAAGCACCTAATGAGATCTCATCTTCAAATGACAAGTCTAAGAAAAGGAATGTCAAATGTGCCTATTGTAAAAGACTTGATCATGATGAGCATAAATGTTTGAAGAAACAAGTTGATCACTTGAAACACATTCTTGAAAATAATGACCTCATTATTCCTAAACCAATCAAACAAAGTTCAGATGAGGGGTCTCACGAGGCTAAATACAATAGCAAGTGGGAAAAAAATCAAATCTCGTGTAGCATTTGCTTCTCCACCATCCAATTGGGTTCTTGATTATGGTGCCTCACATCACATGGATTCATTTGAGGATGAGCTTGCATCTTTGGAGTCGTGTACTATGCCTTCCATTTTGATAGGTGATGGAACTCTTGTTGAGGTGTGTGGGAGAGGGTTTTTGATATGGGGGAAGGAACATTTCAAGATGTTCTTTATCTGCCCTCATTATCAACTAATCTCCTATGAGTCTATCAAATCACTGACACAAGTACATGCAAGTGAATTGATTTTTCTCTCGATTCAATGGTGATTCATGAGTTGCACAATGATTCTACAATTATAGTTGGGAGATCAAATCATCAATCTGAGCTTTATTTTTTCTCACTTTGTTCTTAATCCTCTTTTGTATGTTTTACTCACTCATTTAGACGGTGTGAGTAAATTCACTTGAACTACCACTACTCATAGTAGCCTAGTCAATAGGACATGGTTATAGGATTGCCTATAGTTCATTTTTTATGGTTTTTATTAGGGATGCATTCTTGGAAAGTATCCTAAAGATAAATTTGTCAAAGATAAATCTTGGAGAGCCTCACATCTTTTGGAGTTGGTGCATAGTGATTTGGCTGTTTCATTTCTACAACCATCTTTCAGTAGATCTTGATATGTTTTGACCTTCATTGATGACTCTTTCATGTACATTTTTGTGCACTTTCTCAAATAGAAGTTTGAAGTATTTGATTCATTCTTGGAATTCAAGGAATTTTCAAAGAAACAAATTGGGAAATCCATCAAAGTTCTACAAACAGATAATGGGGGGAATATATCACCCACAAGTTTGAGTAGTATTATGTAGTAGAAGGAATTGAGTTGCAACATAAAGTTCCTTACAACCCTCAATATAATGGATTTACATAATAAAAGAATCAATCCTTGAAAGAGATGTCCAATTGTATGATTCACTCAAAGTCTTTGGAACCACCTTTATTAGCAAAAGCCATTAACTATGCGTGTTATATCCATAACTAAGTTCCTCACAAAGTTGTGAAGGGGTAACTCCTTTTCAAGCTTGAACCAGTTAGAAACCCTTAGTTAAACACTTTCGATCATTTAGGTCTCGTGCATGGGCCCACATTCCATCAGAGAACATAAGGCCATGGATTCATAGAGCGAGCCTTAAATATTTATTGGATGCCCATATGATGTCAAAGGCTACATGATTCTTCATACCACCACACATGAGTTGTTCATTGAGAGGAGTGTTCATTTTGAGGAGATCCCTTCTAGTTCTTCTCAAACCACCATCAAATTGGAGTCCTTGCATCATAACGATAGTTCTTTATAGGATCATAATCCTTTTGATCTTGATGATGAGTCTTTTTCCTGCACTTCAAATGATGATATTGATCATGAGGGTGCACATAGATCACCTTCAGAGGATGACTATTCTCCTCTAGAATCTCCTCCTCCAATCATAGGGCCTCTTTGGGGTCATCAAACATTACAATCAACATGAAATTGGGTAGGGGATCCTTTAGATCATAAAAGAACAAAAGCATACTTTCAGGGGGTTCCACATATCTTCCTTGCCATAAATTTTGATCCGTAGTCCTTTTAGGAAGCTTCTAGTATCCTTGAGTGGGATGCAATTATGCAGGATTTCAATTCCTTGGAGAGGAACCACACTTGGGATCTTGTTCCACTTCCTATGGGAAGGAAACTTGTTTAATGCAAGTGGATCTATTAGACAAAATTTGCAATAGATGGGTCAGATAACAAGCATAAGGCTAACTTGGTTGCCAAAGGATTCTCCCATGTTCTTAAGATTGACTTCTCTAAGACTTTTGTACCAATCGCCAAAATGAATTCCATCAAACTTGTCTTTGCTATAACTACAACTCATAGATTGGTTCATTAGATGGATGTGAAGATTGCTTTTCTTCTCAGTGATCTTCAAGAGGAGATATACATGGGGTAGCCATAGGGGTCCGTACAAGATCCTTTACTTGTTTTTTGTCTTTGAAAGTTTCTATGGCCTCAAAAAGGCCCCTTGGGCTTGGTACACTAATATGGATTCCTTCCTTCTAAAAGTTGGGTTAACTCAATGCTATTCTAATCCTAATGTTTGCATTCTGCATCAAGATTATACTCACACTTTCCTAGTTCTCTACATTGATGAGTCGTTGATCATAGGAAGTCACTCATCCACCACTCAAGTAGTGAAAACTACCCTTCATGATCAATTTTTGACGTAAGACTCGAGCTTATTGCACTAATTCTTAGGGATTGAGATCACTCAATCTTCTTTAGGTATCTCTCTTGTACAACCTAGGTACACACTTGATATGTTCCACAGGTTTTACATGACTGACTATAAGCCTGCATCAACTCCATTTTTTGTTAGGGGTCAAACTTGAGGCTAAGTGTTCTTCACCCTTGGTGGATGACACTTTGCATCAACAAATTTTTGGCAGTCTCATCTATCTGACTCGCATGAGACTTGATATTTCATATGATGTAGGTATGGTCTCTCGATTCATGGAGGATCCATGTGAGCCACATTGGAAAGAAACTAAGTGAATTCTTCACTACAACAAGAGTACTCACAACCATGGGATTAACTATGCAATGGGTGTATATTTTTACTTTGTGGGACATATAGATTCAAATTGGGTAGGTGATTCTCAAGATCACAAGTCTACTATAGGATATTGTTTCTCCCTTGGTTCCAATCTAGATTGTTGGTCGAGCAAGAATCAATTTGCTATTGCTCTTTCATCTACAAAGGTTGAGCATCAAGGAGATTTTAATGCTACTACTGAGGCCATATAGCTTCAAAACATTCTAACTGAGTTTTGCATTCCCTTTCAAAAGCCCATAGTCATTTTTTGTGACAACTAGAGTGTGATTTAGATCTCTCACAATTTGGTCCATCATTCATGAACCAAAAACATTAAGATCCACATGCATTGCATTTGAGGGTTGATTCATGAGTAGATCATCAATCTCGTGTACTATCCAACATTAGACCAGACTGCAAACATCTTCACCAAATCCTTCATGAAGAGGAAGTTCCTTTATTTGTGAGCTTTGTTTGGGGTGTAGTTGGTGTCCTCTTTGGGGGGGCTACTTAGTCCTCTTCTTTTCTCTCTATTTTTGGGTCTCTCTCTCTCTCTTTGTGGGGGGATTATTCTTCTTTGGTGGGTAATTTTATATGTACATTGGCACATAACATGGCCTCATTTTCTAGGAGCCATCATCTTTTACATCCTATTAAGCTACACTTAGGGGGTGTCAGTGTAGGTTTTTTTTTAAGTGGGTTAATTTATTTTTCCTTAGTTATAGGTTTTTACTAAACTTTTATTAAGTTTGCTTAGGATAATAAAGTGAGTTTATCATTCAATAACTAGGAGATAAAGTGATGAGGTGTTTCTACCCTAAAAGGGCGGAGTATTTACTTTTTCATCACTTTATTTGATATTGGTGGTTATTGGTTGTCAATTTCTATTTGTTGATTTACCACCTCCATCCTCTCCTTAGTTATATATAAACTCACTACCTAGCCCGTATTTTTCATCTTCGAAGCTCTTAATGTAATTCTATCATCTTGACATTGCATATATCTCAGAGTTGTTGGTTTACATTGTTTATGTTTTTTCAGTTTATATAGCATTGTTTGTTTTGGGAGACATTTTCAAGTTGAATTTTGTTCAAGTAAACAATTAATATTATTGAACGGATTAATGGGTATCTATGGTTCAAATTTGGGGAGAATTGGAGCAAAATTGACTGAGTTAGGAAAAATTGGAGGTTTTGCTGGTATCAAGAACAAGTCGATGCTTTTAGGTGTTCTAAGAATTGTGGGAACCCCTATCAGCTATAGTTCCTTCTCAAGTGGGTGAAAATTCTTCCAACACTTATATTTTTTTCTTCTAGTTCTTGATGGGTGAAAACCCCCAATCATTTATAGTCCAATTGAGGGTGTTGACAAGTCTTCATTTGTGAAGTTCTTAAAATACTTTAAATGGTTTCTAGAGGAGTAGGAACCTTGAACTAGGTTATTGGTCTCCTCAATAGCCTTAAAAAAATAAAGCATTAGAAGATCCTGAAGGAGCCAAAACCTTTGATAAGAGAGAGATTGGGAAGTTCCTAAAGGAATTGAAACCTCTAATAAGGAATTGGTTCTTGGTTCCCAATGGGGTGGAAACCCCCCAAAAAAATTGATGGAGTTTGTTATACAAATAACTCAAAAATTTAAGTAGTTCTTAGAACATCAAAGCTTGTTGATAAGTTTTTATGACATCACCAAGGCTCAATAAAGTTGGTGAAATTATTTTAGTTGTAAAGGAATATGAAGTATACTCTTTTAACATCAACATGTGCTAAATTTTGAATTAATTGTTTGTGGTTACAGTTCATCTTCCTCTTCCAATGGTTAAACCACCACACACAAAAGTATAAAGGAGGAAAGTGATTTTTTTGGGGCTTGAAAATTTCTATGGAGATTAAATGAGAGGGAAGAAGATCAAATGTTTGCACCCAAAATATTTTGTTTGTGCTCCTGAATATTGTTAATGAAAAATAATTTAAAATTATTTATGTAGTGTGAACTTTGTTTTTAGTTGATAGTGGTAGTGGTTGCATGATTGGGTTGCACAGTAAGGAACCTCAATCCTAATTGCACCAAGTGGTATTAGAGGAATTTTGTTGTGATCGTGTCAAGAGAAGAGTCCTAAGAATTTTTTTGTGGGAATGTGAAAGAGAGGAATCCTGAAACTATAGAGGACTTGAGTGAGACATGAGACATAGAGGACATGGAAAAAGAGCAACACAATGGGATGGTGACATGGTGGCTATGGATATTTTAAGAGGAATTATGGAAAGGTTAGATGTAATGGAGGCAATGCAAAGAAAAGGGGTGCATGTAGAAGATGTTAGTGAAGATGAAGAAGTGGTAGACTGAGTAGATCAAGTGAGTGGAGGTGAATTAGACAAGGCAAAAGAATTGTTTTTGAGAGCAATGTCCAAAATCAATAGTAATCCAAGATTGGACCCTCCAATTTTAACAATAGCTTGAATCCCAAAGAACCTGTAAACTAGATCTTTGAAATGGATGAGTATTTTGATTTTGAATCAATTGAGGATCCTAAGAAAGTTAAGTTTTCTTGTACAGAGATAAAAGGAAATACATCCCTATAGTGGGATCATTTGTTGATGGAATGAAAAAGAAGAGGCAAATAAAATATCAAATCATGGGACAAAATGGTGACTAAATTAAAGGCTAAATTCCTACCCACTAATTATCAACTAAGTTTATTTGAGAAGTTGCATAATCTGAAGCAAAGAGAATCCAATATCAAATGTTACATGGAATAATTTTACAGGTCGAGTATTAGAGTGGGACACATTGGTGGTGATGTTGAGAAGGTCACAAGGTATGCGAATGGATTACGTCTATCAATTCAAGATGAGATTAGTTTAATTAGAATTCAATGTGTGGAAGAATCCTATCAATATGTCATGAAGGAAAAATATAAATTAGAAAGAAAACAACAAAATAATTCAAGAGGACGTGGAAGAAACTCATGTGGTAGAGGAAAATATAGTAATGGAAGGGGGTATTACACAAAGCAAGAAGAAGCTAGCACCTTGTAGATGATTTCTTACAATCAAGACATAGGAGGAAGAGGAAGTTATTCTAGAGGTAGAGGAGATTACTCTAGAGGTCGAGGATATATTGGAGGAAGAGGATTCAATTGTGCATGTTTTTGATGTAGAGAAACTAGACATAGGGCATTTCAATGTCCGTAAATACAACAAAGTAGTGGAGAAGGAAAAGTGGAAAAAATTCATGTGGCCTAAGAAAAGGAAGAAAGAGTAGCTTCACCTAAGCATGGAGAAGATACAGAGGGTGGAGAATCCTTGATGTAAAGAAGAATTCTATTAAAACCAAAAAAGGAGAAAGAAGAGCCAATGTACAAGAGGAACGTTTTCAAAACCATATATAAATTTGGAGGTAAATGTTGTAGAGTCATTATAGATATTAGCAACATAGAAAATCTAGTGTCAGAAGAGATGGTGGAGAAGTTTAAGTTGAAAATGATGAAACATCCTAGTTCCTACAAAGTTCATTGGCTGCAAAAGGGACATCAACTATTGGTAAGTGAACAATGTTTGGTGAATTTTCACAATGGTAGTTATAAGGATTAGATATTGTGTGATGTTATGCCAATGGATGCATGCTATATTCTGTTGGGAAGACATTGGCAGTATGATAGATAAGCCATTTATGATGACAAAATAAATTGTTATAAATAAAGAATAATGGGAAGGAGTACGTTTGGAATCCCATAAAAGATAGGGATCCAAAGATAAAAAACAATCCAAGAGTTTGTTTGGTAACTGGAAAATAATTTTTGAAAGAAAGAAGGAAAATTTATGTTATGCTTTCATTCATAAGCCTATAGAGGTTAGGAAAATAGATAAGAAGGAATAAATTTCTATTGAAGTCCGAGATATATTTCTAATGGGTTTATAGAAATCTTGATGAAGGAGTTGCCTAATGGATTACCACCTATGAGGAGCATAAGTCATTGCATGGATTTAATGTTGGGGGCTAGTTTGCTAAACAAAGTATCATATATAGAATGACCCCTATGAAGAATGAAGAAATAAATAGACAAGTGCAAGAGTTATTAGATAAGAGGTTGATTAGAGAAAGTCTCAGTCTGTGTATTATACCAACACTCACACCAAAGAAAGATGGAGAATGGCGGGTATGTATTGATTTGAGAGTCATCAGTGAGGTTACTATAAAGTATAGTTTTCTATTGCCTTGGATAGATGACATGATGGTTTGTTTAAATGGAGCTAAGTACTTCATGATGATTGATTTGAAGAGTGGATATCGGGTAAAAGCACAAAACTTTGTCACACTTTCGACCAAATAAATAGTTTTGAGCGAACTATTTTCGGCCAAAAATGTTTCATCTGAATAGGTTTTGACCGAAACCGTGTGGCGTATACGTGGCACATAGCATTTTGGCCGAATAGGTTTTAGCCAAAACCAAAAAAAAAAAAAAATTCCCTTCGCCGCTTTGAAATTGGCTTATTTTATATGCAGGGTTTCTATAGAAAGGGTTTCGGCTAAACCCCTTTCTATAGAAACGCTTTTAGCCGAAATTGTCTAGTTGGCATCCTAGTTGGCAGCCAACTCACTTTTTTTAGAATTTTCTGAAACTGTCAACTTCAATCAAGTATTTCTTTAGTCAGAATGATTTTTTTTTTATAAAAAAAAACCCTTTTGTAGAGCTTGAAATGGTGAACCTGAATATGTAGTTTTTTTTAATATTTTGATTAGTTTTAATATATTTTATTTTTAAAATAAGGCAAGTAGGTTGTTAAAGTTAAAAAAGAGGTTGATTATAAATTAAAAAAATAGTAAAACATATTAATTTTTTTTTTTTAAATATATGAGGCACAAGAGGGGATAGTCTTCTTCAAATGGGTATAATTTGTTTTTTGATAGTTGATGGCTCGTGAAAACTGTCGAATTCTGACAAGTTTGACTTCAAAATGCTATTACGAGAAAAATATACATCAATTTTTATTTTTTTTCCATGCACGAGATATTGAAGTTACTTATTAAAAAAATAAAATAAAATTAGGGAGAAATGAAGTTTTTTTCAATTTATTTCTTGATGGCTCTTGAAGTGACTTTTTTCTGAAATTTTCAGCATTCCAAAATCTGTTTTTAAATTGATAAAAAAGTAATGAAAACAATTTTTTTTTAAATCTAAAAAATTACACGAATAAACTTCATCAAAAGATCTACATTTCATTAGTTTACATCATTTTGAAATTCAAAACATAAAGACCACTTTTATGTGGTCGAAGTTTAGAATTTCTTTTGATGTTGGTCGATTCCTTTATAAAGTGTGACACAAGTTGTGCTTTTACCCTATCGTCAGATCAATATTAGGGAAGGAGATGAATGGAAGACAATTTTTAAGATCAAGAATGGTTTTTATGAATGTTTGTTGATGCCATTTGGGCTAACAAATGCATCCAATATTTTTATGAGGTTGATGAATGAAGCATTGAAACCTTTCCTTGGTAAGTTTTTTATTATTTATTTGGATGATATTTTGATTTTCAACAAAAAAAGGAAGAACATTTACTACATATTAGAGTAGTATTGTAGAGGTTGAAGGAGGAGATATTATTGGTAAATTTAGAGAAATGTAGTTTCATGAAGAAAGAACTACTGTATTTAGGTTTTGTGGTGTTTTAAGGGTGGTTGAAGATGAACCCAAAAAAGGTCAAGGAAATAGTGGAGTGGCCTTCACAAATAAGTATGTTTTAGGCCAAAATTTTTCATGGCCTGGTGAGCTTCTACAAGAATTTAGTTAGAAATTTTAGTGGTATATGTGCACCCATCACAGAGACAATAAAGGGTAGTAGAAAAGAATTTCAGTGGATAGTTGCAATAGAGAAATGTTTTAGTTATTGAAGAAAAAGTAACTGAACAACTGATATTGGCCTTAATAGATTTTGGTAAAGTGTTCTAGGTAGAGTTGATGCAAGTGGATGTGCAATCGATGAATTTTTGAGTCGAGGAGGGTCAAGAAGGAAGATTCATTGGTTACTTGAGTGAAAAATTGAATGAGGTAAAATACAAATATTGAAATATATGATCAATAATTTTATGCAATAGTTCAAGCATTAGAGAAACAAGGGCATTACTTGTTACCCAAGGAGTTTGTATTATACACAAATCATCATATATTGCAATTTATAAAAAACCAAGGTAAGTTAAGTCATAAACATATGAAATGGGTAGAATCTTTAGAGAGTTACTCATTTGTTTCAAAGCATAGTAATGGTCAATCTAATAAGGTAGCAAATGTACTCAATAAAAGATATTTGTTGCTAAATGAATTGAGAGTAAAAGTTGTTGGGTTTGATGCAATAAAATAACTATATCAAGATGACTCGAATTTTGAGGAAGTATGGGCAACATGTAAGAGTCCAATGAAAAAGGATAAAAATCCATGGATGGAGTATTTTATTTAGGAAGGATTATTGTTTAAATGTAAAAAATTATGCATACTATATGTGTCAATGAGAGAAAACTTGATAAGAAAAAAACATACTTGAGGCTTGAGTTGATATTTTGGAGTTGATTAAACATTGGCATAACTAAGTGAAAGATAATTTTAGCCTAGAAATGAGTGTAGATGTAAATAAGTTGGTGCACAAGGTTGCATAATTTTCCAACATGCTAAGGGAGCAAGACAAAATATGGGGTTATCTTAGTCATTACCAATAATACAAAGATTGTGTAAGTATATTAGTATGGATTTGTTTTGGGATTTTTTCGAACACAAAGAGGCAATGATTCAATTTTTGTTGTTATTGATAAATTCTCTAGAATGTTTCATTTTATTCCATGTCAAAAGAGTAATGATGATTCCCACATAGCTACATTATTTTTCAAGGAGGTAGTTAAGTTACATGGTTTGCCTAAAAGTATTGTTTTAGATTGAGATACCAAGTTTGTTGGGTAATTTTGGTGTACTTTGTAGAGGAAAATGGGAACACAAATGAGCTTCATCTTATCTTACCATCCTTATAGTGATGGTTAAACCAATTTTATAAACAAAAGTTTTGGTAATTTGTTAAGATGTTTGATAGGTGAAACCAAATCAATGGGAATTTATGTTGGCTCAAATGAAGTTTGTGTATAATAATTTAATCAATAAGAGTATGGATAAAAGGCCTTTTCATATTGTTTATGGGTTTATCCCAAGAATTTTTGATGAGTTGAGGGTTAGTGTAGATGTGAATACAAAAATTCATGTGGTAGAAGACTTTGTTGAATACCTTTATGAGTTATATAAGGAGGTAAAGCATAATTTTGAGAAAAATAAAATGAGGTATAAAGAACATTTTGATATACATAGAAGAGAACGAGAGTTTCAAGTGAGTGATTTGGTTTTGACACATATGAGAAAAGAGAGGTTCCCATATGGAACATATAATAATTTAAAATGGAAAAAGATAGACTCATGTAGGGTATTGATAAAGTTTTCATCCAATGCCTATGAAATTGAACTTTTGGCAAGCATAGATATATCTTCCATTTTCAATGTTGCTATTTTGTACAAGTATTATGAAGGGGAGACAAGTATTCAAGGGGATACACACTCAATTTTATAGGATGCACAAGGTTGGATACACCAGTTGCTTGAAAATAAATTTGAAGAGATAGACAAAGTGGTTGGTTCCTAAGTGGCTAAATGAACAAGGGGAAATAATATATAGAATACCTGGTCCATTGGAAGAATAAAGTTACAAATGAAGCCTCTTGGATGAATGTTATATATTTGGTTGTATACAATTTTGATTCTAAAATTTCCAAAATGCTCATGAGTTACAAACTCATTGAACATTTCACTTATTCAACATGTTTGATGCAGGAGCATCCATGTTCACGAGCAATCCTGTGTCGCCAAAAATATATCTTATTTTTGTTTTTAGTTTTGCCTTGTTTTATTGTGCTACAATTGGTTTATTTATTTTGAGAGATATTTTTAGGTTGAATTTTGGTCAAGTAAGAACTTCATATTATTGAAGGGCTTAATGGGTATTTAAAGTTCAAATTCAGTGAAATTTGGAGAAAAAATGGCTACTTTAGGACAAATTACAAGTTTAGCTAATATCAAGAAGAAGTTGGAGCTTTTAGGTGTTCCAAGAATCATTAAAACCCCTGTTAGTTCAAATTCATTCTCAAGGGGTCAACAGTCTTCTAAAACTTAGATTTTTCTTCTACTTCCTAATGGGGTCATAAACCTGATCGTTTGTATTCCAATTAAAGGTGCTAACAAGTCTTTGTTTGTGAAGTTCTTTAAATAATTCTAAATGGTTCCTAGTGGAGTAGGAACCTCTAACTAGGTTCTTGTTCTCCTCAATAGCCTTGACAAAAGAAAGTGTTAGAAGTTCCCAAAGGGACCAAAACATTTGACAAGGTTCTTGTTCTCATCCAAGCCCTAGCAAAAGAAGGATTGGGACGTTTCTAACGGAATCAGAGCCTCTAACAAGGCATTGGCATTTGGTTACCAATGGGGTGTCAAATTTTTTTAATGGATTCTATTATACAAAGAACTCAAAAATTTAAGTAGTTCATTGAATATCAAAACTCATCGATAAGTTTTGATGACATCACCAAGGCCTGATAAATTTTATGAAAGTATTTCAGTTGCAAAGGAGTATGAAGTTGACTCTTTGAACATCAAAACATGGAAAATTATGATTGAACCATTTGTGGCGGTAGCGCAACTTCCTCTTCCAATAGTTAAACTACCACACACGAGAGTATAAGAGGAGTGAATGATGTGTTTGGGGTTCAATTTTTTTTTTAGGAGATTGTACAAGAGGGAAGAAGACCATAAGTTTGTACCTATAACATTTTTTTGTACTCTTGAATGTTGCCAATGATAAAATAATTTGAAATTATTTTTATTGTGTGAACTTTGTTTTCAATTGGTAGTTGTAGTGGTTGTGTGATTGGGGTACCTAGTAAGCAACCCTAATCTTGACTGCACTAGATCAGCATAGCAATTTCCTAACATATATACTTGAAGGTACGCAAGGCTCAAGTCTATGAACATATTCCATTTACAAGTATGTGTTCATGGATAGTTCCAATATTATTGTACCCCGTATCCTTTTGATCAGGGTGCCAAGGCTACGTTAAACATGATGACCTACTCATTTGGGGTATAAATTTCTCTCCCTGCTTTGTATACCCCACTAGAATACATGGGTTAGGTCATCCTCCAAGGTGATGAAATCCTTAGGCATACCCACTAAAAAATTAAAAGAAGAAGAATGAATTAGATCGCTTTTAATCCTCAAGATCACCTAATAGGTACAAGGGGAGAGCATACACGAACACAATAACCAAAATACACAACTAATATAAACAATGACTTAATAGTTTATTGCCAACTAATCAACATAAATAAACTGACCTTGTATTTGGCCTTGTGACCCTATGCTCAAATAAATTATATGAGCAAAATGAAAAACAAGACAATGGCACACTAGATCGATAACAAAGTGAATGCATAAGGCAATATTAATGGACAAAATTATAAAAAGGTTCTACATTCAATTAGAAAATCATTCTTAAAACAATAAGATCGATAGGAAATATTGCATAAATAAGGGGTTACCATAGACAGCTGAATAGATCTAATGTGCAAAATATTACATTCTTTACAAAATAACCAAATTTTATTAACAATGAGAGACCTAATTCCATAGCACCCAATCAAGCACAAGAAAAGACCACGAATCCTTTTTCTTTTGATTCATAATACGCAGTCGTGGCTGCATGAAGAATTGCATGATATGTAGCCCTGATCCAAAACATAGCCCCCACCCAACCCATAGATAAGACAATATTATGACAAAACAGAGTACCCCACAGCCCAGAATCAATCAGCTTCATCATAAAAATCGCTAGCCTCTACCACAGCAGTGAAATCCCATGCCCATTGCAGCCCATCAACCTCAACCACTCCAAGACGACGATAGAGGAAGTCAAATCGCACCCGGGCCCAATTCCTGTGTCAAGCAAGGCCCCAAGCATCTGCATTCAAAATGAAAGGTTGTCTTACCACATTCACACCTTGATGAAGTAGGCATCTGATATCATCTTCCCAAGGTATGCCAACCCCAAGTTTTGCCATTGTGACAATATCCAAATCATCAATGAGGATGCCCGCTTTAAAGACCTCCCTAAGTAGCAACAAACACTGCACTTTTGGAATTCCCATGTCCAGTAGGGTAGCCAAAAATATGGATGAGATATCAAAATTCACTCGATATCTGTTTGCAGAGAAGGAGAGATCTCGACCAATTATCATTCTTACTGCCTCTAGACAGAGAACATCCTCCACGCGACATAGTTTCGGAGTCTTCGATCTATAATGAAGCCGAGGAAGGCTGATTGCCTCTTAGAGCTTCGTAGTCTTACCGAACTTTGCATTGTGCTTGCTGTGTAGACCCAAGTTCCATCATTCGTGCTTAAATAAATCATGCATTTAATTCACACAAATTTCCATCTTTGAGCATGAATGAATGAATGAAAGATTTTAATGACGTCCACGAGACTAAACAGCCTATGGGACCGAGACACTCAACAACTTAGTTTGTCTCCAGACTCTTCTCCAGATCAGACCTCCTGCTATTAATTTTGACTAGGAGGCTAGCCGTCTGATTTATCTTATCCTCCTCAAATAACTGTTGCATTGACTGCCAAATTGTGCAAAGCCAAACGTGTCCCTCGCTGGCCTCCACTGCTAGGACATGCCATTAGTGGCAGTGGTACTTGAAATCTTGATATTGATAGGTGTAATCTTGGATCACGATATGGTTGAATCCCTCCCATCGATCAAACGCACCACGTCAGACCAATGTGATCCAAAGTTTTAATGTCCCTGACGTTAGTCCATCAACGAGTACAAAGCACGCATCCGGGGGTACCATATTGGGGGCGCCGTCGCTTCAACATTTCCAGTCATAAAGCCCATGTGCCGAATCTAGCCAAATCAGGAAAAGAACACAAATCCTTGAGAAACAATAAAACACACAAAAATCATAGTTATTAATCAATCAATTTGAAACCTGAAAATACTCTATTGAGACGGGTTAGAGCTTTAATATTGTTTACATGGAGTCTTGTGTCACAAACATACAAACACATTTTCTATGGACTATACTCCACCACCTTGTCAAAACAAGGATGCTCAAGAAATGTTTTAATGACATAATTAATATCCAAAAAATTCATTATAGAAAACCATTTAAACTTAAACAATAATAATAATTTTTAAGAAAAAGTTGAGATGAAGGATCGTCCTACTAGCCTAAGTGTGCCAAATGTAAGCATAAGAATTAGAATAAAAATAAGAATTGAAAACAATGTAAAGCTCATTATAATAATTCCATGTAAACAAATGATAGAGCAAAATGTATATGCTCTTGATTTTGATACTTGTATGTCTATTGCTTGTTTGGTCAAAATCTATTTGTTCAAATAAGGATCATAATTTTTTTGAAATGAGAGATTTGATTTCTATTTTTATAAGATTTTGATGAGATGGATGAATGACTAGAATTTGATCTCATGCCAAGAGTTTATCTATTAAACATAATATGAAGATATGACAACTATTATTAGTTAATTAGCTCATTTATGTATTTAACAAATTTATTTAATTATTTTGATCAAAGAGTTAATTGATTTTCATCTTTCAAAGATTGAGTTAAGTATTTTGATCAATGAGAACATATTTAATTTATCACATTTATTTATTTATTTTTAATTGTGGATAGTATATTTGTTTTATTATTTTGAATATTTGTGTATAAATGATATTTAAATTAATTAAATAATAAAATTATTTAATCAATTTAATTTTGATAAAGCGAATTAATTAATGCAAGATGAATTATTATAATGAATGAATGTTTGTTAGGAAAGGTGGTATGGAAATGAATATATGCTAGATTTTAATGTCTAAAATTATTATCCAAATTAATAAAGATTCAATGTAAATATTTGTGTAGTAAGGGCTATGTCTTGCTTATCCGTACGTGCAACATGAGTATTGTATACACTCAAATTATGTTTAGACGATTAATTAAATACAAGGTTAATGAACACCATGTATGTTGTGTTTGTAAAGTGATAGGCCTATGCTCTCCCCTTTACTGGGTAACCAAAATGTCAGACTTGCTCTTTCATTTTATTGCATAGCACCTTTAGAAGGCTTATCGTAGTGGGAAAAAGTACTTACCCTATAGGAATGACCTAAGTGGGAACAACTAAAGTCAACTATTCCAACCCACCATAATAAAGCGTGATTGTGATGAAAGTCACATTCAACGGTAGTGTGCATTGATAACCATCCACAAAGTCTTTGTTCTAAAGGTTGGGAGGTCTCCTAAGGGAGTTTATCATTTGTTGCATCGAACAGAAACCCTTACTAAGAACTTTAAGTGTAGTAGCTAGCCGAGTCAGTTCTTGAACATTATAATATTCACAGTGCAAAGGGAGGGAAGAATCTACCCCCAAGATACTCACCATATAACTACAAGGGATTTCTGGCCAAAAGTGGAGGATTCGACTTTGGTTAAGATCTATAAAAGGAAAAAATACGGGCGCCCTCTAGGGGTGACAGGGTTGTGTGAGCTAACACAGTTCTAAGATGTGGATTGTGATGTTACTAATGAACCTTGACATTAGAAGAGTCTGACTAATTTGTTTTCTATTGTTCAATACCAGTGGAAATCAAAGGGATCAAACCATATCCTAGAACATACACTTGATGTTTAGCTCATAGGATGAAACAACTATTTTACTACTTGCTTATGTGTTTGAAATCACTGTTCGAAAGATCATCCATTAAAAACACTGAATTCATTGTGTAGACACCTAAATTTGGACACTTAATCCAAATTTATCCCCTTTCGTCTAAGAATCCCCTTATCCGCATTAATTAAGTAATATCACTATTATTTAATTAATACCTCTAAAGTTATTCTAATGCTCAAGGTATTTAATTAAATAATTAAATACCTTCCCCCTTTCATCAAATAAATTAAATAAATATGACATTTATTTAATTCCTCATATGTTACATCCTCCATCATTTTTATATAATTCTAATCCATCTTTTAATCTTATCATTAGGGATGTGCACATACCTAATCCTTAATTAGGATGTGTGAGATCCTCCAACTTTTGCAAGTTGGCCTCTAATCTCTCTTAGCCACCTAACCCTCCTCTAATCCTTCATTAACTAGCCTAATCAACCTCTCAAGGAATTTTAAATTTTTTTTATCCTTCCAAGGAATATTAAATTCATTTTTCTCTTCCCCATGTGATCTTTGACTTGTCACATCAAATCACATGTGAAATCTAACCCTCTTCTAATATGTTATTAATTTGTCTAATCAAGTACTTGCACAACCTTAATCATTTAATTAGGTCCACATATCATTTATGGAATGTGTCATAAGTCAACCTTATTAAATGCTTTCTCCTTTTGAGAAGGCACTCCATTTCCCATGTGAATTTTTAATTCACATTTAATCCCCCAATGCATCCCTTGGAATTTAAAATTCATTTTTTATTCCCATGTGGATATTTGAGGAATTTTTAATTCCTCACATGTCCTCTCACCCACATGGGGACAAGGACCTCCTTTGTGAGGAGATCTTGTCCAATCCCAAGTTACTATGTAGTACCTCCATGTCATGTACCCTATTTCCACTTTTTCAAGCCATTTCACATGCCACATGTCAAAATGTGAGGGCTTGTGAATTTTCAACTCACCTTAGCCCTACATCTTGATCTTGGTGGCTCAATCTTGACCATCCATTCCCCTAGAGAATGCAAAATTCTCTATAAATACCTCCTATTTTCTCTCATTTTGGAGGGGAGATCATTCATGCTAGCCAAACTCTTGCAAAAAAATTTCTTGAACCATACTTAGCCAAATTTTCATATTTGCATCCATTTTCACTCATCTCTCTATTCTCATCCCATCTTTAGCTTGCATCCCTTGCCATCCAAGGAGTATACAACATCGAAGATCGAAGGGCCAACCAAAGGCGAACTCAACAAGGTGAAATCTTACATTTTGCTTTGCTTAGTTAATAATTAGGCTAATCTTGAGGTGTAGCGTGTTTTTAGTTGTTATTTGCTCTCTTTTGTTTGCTGCTCGTATGATGATGAAGAAGGATCCTCTCAAGGACTAATAGTATTGCCAATTCAAGTGGGACCAATTCAAAAAGATATAATCTACCAAGTTTTAGACAAGGGTTTGACATACAACATACTCTTGGGTTGACCTTGGATCCATGAAATGCAAGCAGTGCCATCAACATACCATCAATGCTTGAAATTCCTTTACAATGGACAAAAGATTACAATTTCAACAGATTCTAATAATCCCCAATATTGCAACACTCTCAAGATAGTCCAGGATGTTTTTGTACCACACAACAGAGAAGCTCTCACGTCTATTTCCTCAAGTAATGAAAGCCAAATGAATTCTTTGTCAAAACTGTTTGAGAAAAAGGTTTAGTCGAAAGATAAAGGTATCGGTGATTTTATTTCCTCGAGTAATGAAAGGCAACTAAATTCTTTGTCAAAACAGTTTGATAAAAAGATTCAGTTGAAAGATAAAGGCATGTGTGAATATTCTTTTGAGCATTCCTTATGTCTCTCATAGCTACTACCTTCTCCAAAAACATATCAACAACCATCAACATCTAGACAACAATCTTTGCAACCCATCACGGTCTTTGATGGTAAATTTGTAAAAGCGGGTACTTTAGTTGATGAATTTGAGGACAAAGACATTCTAAATTGGATTTATAAAGATGAAGTAGAATCCACAACAACAACTTCCAATATACCAACAAAGCAATATGGTAAAGGGTTCACAATCTTACAAAAGATGGGATATGAAGGAAAAGGTCCTATTGGCAAACGAAAAGAAGGTATTATGGAACCAATTCAGTCTATCACAATCAATACAAAAGATAAGACAAGACTAGGATACAAAGAAGAGACAAAACAAGAAACTGCTTAGCAGATTTGTGAACGAATCCTCTAATTGCAAGCTAGTTTTTAAACAAACTCAAATGAATATGAATGGGATTCACTATCTGAAGTATCTTTTGAAGACAGAGAAATCAATGTGATAAAGAGCTATGCACCCATACATATGGAGGGACAAAGTTCAGGGTCTAGACCACTTGAATTTGGATCACTACATATCAATGACTCTAGTGAGGACGATTAGACATCGACTGAGATAGATGATTCAGAGGAGAGTAACATTATAGACCTTGAAATTGCTATTAAACACCTTGGAAATGTTTCCATCTTGACCATTACCGCTTTTGATCTTGACCAACCCGATGATTCCTTACCTTTGATACATCTCAAACTCATTGACTGGGAAGAAGTCGAGCCTCTTGATATCCCTATCTTTTCAGATGATGAATTTCACAGTGAAGCTTCAAATTAGGGGAGTACCAAATCTCTTACCTGCAAAAGAAAGAATACAAAAAATTAATCTAATGGTGAAAACCATGCAATGGCAGTATTAGATCACGAAAAAGTAAAAAGAAAGAGTGTATCTAACAGTGAAAACCTCTTTGAGGCACTGAAGGATGAGAGATTTGACACTCTTCCTGAGCATTATCAAGAAATATCTTCAATATTGGTTGAGCTTACACAATCCATAAACATCGGTATTGTAGAAACGACAAAGACCATACACCTTGCGGCATCAATGACAAAGCAAGAAAAGCCAAACTTCACCAAATTCTTTGAAGAAAGACAAATCAATTTTGCTTGGTCCTATGCTAACATGTTGGAAATAGATCTAGATCTAATAATGCATCATTTATCCATAGCACTTGGAGTGAAGCCAGTAAAGCAAAAATTGAGAAAAATGCATCCACACATTGCCCTACTAGTGAAAGTAGAATTGAAAAAATTATTAGATGCAAGGTTCATTTGACTAATTAATTATGCATAATGTATTTCAAACATTGTACCAGTCTCCAAACCAGACAACATCATCAGAATATGCACAGATTTTAGGGATCTTAACAAGGATTGTCCAAAGGATGACTTTCCTTTGCCCAATATAGACATCATTGTGGATTTAACAGCAGGACATGTTATGCTATCACTCGTGGATGGTTTTTTCAGGCTATAATCAAATCAAGATTGCACCAGAGGATCAAGACAAAACAAATTTCACATGCCCATGGGTTACATTTTGTTGAAATGTCATGCCTTTTGGATTAAAGAATATAGGAGCCACCTATCAGCATGCAATGACAACAATCTTTGATGACATGATGTGCACATTCATGGAGGACTATGTGGATGACCTACTAGCAAAGTCATTCACTAGGGAAGGACATTTAGAAATCTTGGATAAAATCTTTAATAAATTGGAAAAGTTCAATGTGTGTTTAAATCCAAAAAAGTGTGCATTCGGAGTAACATCAGCAAAACTCTTAGGATACATAGTCTCAGCTAAAGGCATTGAAGTAGATCCAACTGTAGAACCCTAATCCATATACCTACAAAACACAATAAATGAATACATTAGGAGATCAAATGCAAGCAAGAATAAGGATTCCCCATGGAATCCATTTACAAAGTTTAAAATAGGAAAAAACACAAGAATGAAATGAAAGAGCAATAAAGTAAGCTAAATCCTATTGAAGACAATGAAAACTGTTGATCCCATGGGGGAATTGGTGCCAATTTGATGTGAAAATATGCCCTTTCCCAACTCCAATGATGCAAGCTTGATTATTTGAAGATGAATGATCCACTTTGATGATGAAGGATGAGAGCTCCAAGCCAAAATCTGCAATAACCTAGCTAAGAACTCAAGATTGATGAATGAAGATTGCTTTAAATTTGAGTATAGTAAGTTTACTCAAATTGTGGATGATGAGATGAGGAGATTAACCTCTTATTTATAGATTGATAAGTTGAAAGCATGCCCAAAATAGAGCAATGTGGGACTAAGAATGAGCCAATGACAAAATGACACTTGTCAACTTGTGAATGGATGGAGGATGTGCAAGTTTTGAAGAATGTGCAAAGAGGGGGGAGATTCAAATTCAAAATATGGCTTGAAGGATGAGGTGAAAGGTGAAGTTAATGTCACATGGCTCAAAAAAGGGACTTGTAAGAGATGTTAAATGCCATGTTGGAAGGGACAAGTCCTTTTGGGGGGAGATTTCAAATTTGAGGAATATTCCATCTTTGATGCCTTTTTTAATGAAAATAGATGATTTATAAATCAATTAAATTGATTTTCATGTGCAAGTTGCAAAATCTAGAGGATTTGAGTGATTAGGATTAGCATTGATCATGATTTGATTAATTTAAATGATGTTAGTTGATTTTACCATTTTGACTTAGATTTTAGGATTTAAATAACTCAAAATGATAAAAGAATGATTTAGACTTAGTTAAATAAATATTTTGATTTATTTAACCAAAAGGGGTGATGTTAGATTAAATTAGATAAATGTTTGATTTATTTAATTTAATTAGATGAACTTTAGAGATTTAATCAAATAATATGGATTATTTAATTAAATCAAAGATAGGAAGATGGAGTGACCTAGCTAATTACACAGAGATGATGATTTAATTAAATTGAGGGATTTATTTAATTAAAAGGGGAATTATGATGACTTTAATCAAATAAGGCTATTTGATTAAATGGATAGATAGAGGGATGATTCAGGATGAAGCGTTGTTAGTAAATCAGGATCGAGTGTGTGATATCAATTTGTATATTTTTTATGTCTACACCAACAAACGTCAAAGCAATCACAAAACATGCCACCTCTTAAGAACATTAGCCAACTAAGATCTCTACAAGGAATATTTTAATCCATTAGAAGATTCATCACGCAATTGGCAGACAAAAGTCATCCTTTTACTCATTTGTTACACAAGAATGTTTCTTTTAGGTGGGATGAAAGATGTGAAGCTGAATTTAATCAATTGAAACAATATCTAATGAATCCACCTATATTGGTACCACCAATAGAGGAAAAAACACTTATACTCTGCATAGCAACTACTGAGGTATCTTTAGGAGCTCTGCCAACACAAGAAGACTTTATAGGAAAAGAAAGGGCCATCTACTGCATCAATAGAACACTGAATGGCTATGAACTTAACTATACATTCATTGAAAAAGCTTGTTTGGTAGTGGTGTTTGCTACTCAACAATTGTGACACTATATGTTAACACATACCATCAAACTAATAGCCAAGATAGATACATTAAAATATCTACTCAGAAAAGCCACTCTAACAGGAAGATTAGAAAAGTGGTTGATGATATTAAGTGAATTTGACATTCAATACGTGGATAGAAGAGCAATCAAAAGCCAAGTAATAGAAGATCAATTAGTTGAAGCACCGTTGCAAGATGACCATGCTATGCACATTGAATTTACAGATGCAAATGTCCTCACAATGACAACACAACATTGGATATTATACTTTGATGGGTCTTGCACTCAACATGGATCAGGTGTTGGAATCCTATTTGTTACTCCTCAAGGACATACTATCTCAAAATCTTACAGGTTGATGTTCCCTTACACAAAAAACATGGCTGAATATGAAGCACTAATCATTGGTATCAAGGTAGTAGTTGAATGGAAAATCACAGAATTACAAGTTTATGGAGACTCTCAATTAGTCATCAATCAGGTTAATGATTATTATCAAACAAAAGATGACATGTTGACGCCATACAAGAGAATGGTAGATGACTTCAATAAATACTTTGTTGAGATCAATTTTGAACAAATTCCAAGAGTAGAAAACAAAGTTGCAGATGCCATGGCAACCATTGCTTCTCTTTTGCAAATACCAGAAAAATGAAGTCGTTATGAATTCATGGTGGAACAATTGTTTAACCCCACCTATGACAATCCTGAATCCCAAGTTGTGTGCCATCTAGTTGATGTTGATTCTTCAATCTATGGGAAGATTTATACCTATCTAAGAGACAATACCCTTCCACCTGATCTATCTTGGAACCAAAAACTCAACTTTATCCATCAAGTAGACCGGCACACCCTGATAGTTGATACACTTTATTGACGAGGTCTCAATGGTTCTCTCCTCCGATGTCTTGAACGTGATGAATTTGAAACTGCCTTATGAGAAGTTCATGAAGGTATTTGTGGTACTCATTCAAGTGGTATTACTCTAGCTAAGAAACTCCTATGCTTAGGATATTATTGGCTAAACATGGAGAAAGAATCCTTTCAATTTGTTAAGAAGTGCAAGAAGTGTTAAGTCCATGGAAATCTCATACATGCACCAATGCAGGAGTTGCAACCATTCACATTGACTTGGCCTTTCTGTCAATGGGGACTTGATCTTGTGGGTAAGATTCATCCATCTTCCTCTAATGGACAAATTCATAATTACAGCCATAGAGTATTTCACAAAGTGGATTGAAGTTTTCCCATTAACCACAATCATTGGTAAACAAATTGCCTCCTTCATCCTGAACTACATTGTTTGTTAGTAAGGCATCCTTAGCTCCATTTTCACTGACAATGGTAGACCATTCAAGAACCAATATGTATAAGAAATTTGTGAAAATTTCTATATCCAACACCGATTTTCCATACCCTATTACCCTCAAGGGAATGGCCAAGAAGAAGCCTCAGATAAGACCATTTTGAAAATCTTGAAGAAAATTGTCCACAAGGCTAGACGTGACTGGCATGTTCAACTAAACCCTACTTTGTGGGCATACTGCACTAGCATCCACACCCCTACATGAGCCACACCATATACCCTTGTATGTGGATCAAAATCCATCTTACCTATTGAGTTTGAGTTACCTTCACTCCGGGTATCATTGAAAGGAATCATTTCAGAGGAAGACTATCAAGATCCAGACTATAGGAGTTAGAATTGTTAGATGAACGTCGTTAGCATGCTGTTGATCATCTGAAATCCTATCAACAAAGAATGTCAAGGAGCTATAATCATAAGGTAAGACCAAGAAAATTTTAGGTTGGCGACCTGGTACTAAAAGAGAATCCTTGCAATCAACGAGATTGGGAAAAGAAGGGAAAATTTGAACCTAATTGGCTAGGTCATTTTGTCATTGTATCAATATATGGATCTGGAGCATACTAGTTATCTACACCTGAAGGGGGCCTGTTTGAAGAACCTATCAATAGCCTTCATCTCAAGAAATTTTATATATAACTCATTCAGAAGACGGTTTAAAAAGCTGAAAAATCCAAAAAAATCCAAAAAGCTAAAAAAATACAAAAAAAATCAAAAAAGCAAAAAATACAAAAAAGTGAAAAATAATAATAATAAAAAAATCCATAAAATCAAAAATAGTGCAATAAAAACAAGTAGTGAAAACCTAGCAACAGGTGCTATTTGTGATAGATTAGCTTTCCCCTCTATTGGAATGTGTGTCGGTCATCTACTTTTTGCCATCATTATGCCTGTCCATCTTATGAACCTCATGAACATATCCAAGCGTTGCAATCATGTCTCATCCTAGCTTGGCGATCAATGTGCATATTCATAGTAAATGGTTGGTTTCTCACTGGGGGCAAAATCTTGAACTCATTGGGGGCAATTTACATTGAGCTTAAAACAACATATGAGCAACAGTAAGACAACACAACAAACATAACAATCACATTGAAACTCAACATTGAACATTAATCACCATTTTTCAAAAAACAAACCATCCAAATCAACAACAGATCGATCAAAACAAATCTCATTGGATGATGTTCTTCTGAATCATGGTTTAATCATTTTAACATGAATGTTGAACTGTTGTATCTTGATTTTTGATATCATTTATTTGAAGCAACTCAAGGATGTCATGAACTAGAGAAGCTAGGATGGAGTATGATTTTTCTTTGTCTGTTGTTTATGAGTTGATCATTACTACTATGTAAATTTGTCGCAGAACATGCTCTACAAAGTATCATTGATGACATTTTGGATTTGCATAGGAAAAGGATTAACTTGTGTCTGTTTTACGCAAGAAATACTCAGGTCATCTCGGTTCAATTATACCTAGATGCTTGTGTTACCTTGTAATATCAAAAATCAATGGAAGTGGTGCTCAGGTCATCATGGTTTAATTATACCATCGATGTTTGTACTAAATTTCAACAATTCAAAAGCTCAGTGATGATAACAAGCATGGAAAATTGAATAATACGATGACAACATTGCATATTTAGATTTGCATGCTTAAGATATATTGCATCCATATTAGTTTTTGCATGTGCATTTTAGATTTTCGAAGGCTGGAAAATTTCAAAATGATTTATCTCTCATTAAAGGATTAAGTATATTTGACATAACAAAAAAAGATCATTCACATGTAGTTGCTTAATCATTATCATATCATACATACATTAGAAAGCATTATCGTAGGTAATCCATCCATGCATTAGATCATATATTTGCATTAGAAAAACACAAAAAAAAGGTGCATCACATCTCATTTGCTTGATAAAATCCATCTCATATAACACAAAGCATCATTCATATAATCTATCTAGAATCATAATCCATGTATCATCATTTCATTATTGCATCAATACACACATTCATGGCATAATCATATAAACACCACATAGCATATATGGCAGAAATCAAATGCATTCATCATAAAAGCATTTAGACAACATACAGATCAATACTCTCCACTACATCTCATATAATTTCAAAATAATCAATGTTAAGTGTACAATGATATCATAATAAATGGAGAGATACATCAACAAAGTGGAAAAAATCATAAAGTTTGTGATTGAATCAGCGTATACAGCAAGTCTCAATACATCAACTGTGAACACAAAAGCTATGTGTTGCTCCCCACTAGACAATGTAGGCCTCGTTGTGCTTGTTGCTGCACCACTAGATAAACCTGCACCTGGATCTCTGCTTGATGGATCTCTGGGAGGTGGCCCAGTCACACCCCTACTTGTAGTCCATGCCTGACTTTGACTCTGACCTTGCACTAACAGACAGTGCATAACTAGGGACACGCCATTCTATAGGAACCACCTAATAATACTGTAATTTGTAGTACTCTGCCTCTTGAGCTGAATGCCAAACCTCTCTAAGCATATCCCCTGCAGTAGTCCCCTCAAAAAATCTCTACAATCTATTGGCTAGGGCCTCTACCTGCTCATATCTTTATCTCATAGTATCTCTCTCCGTTGTTAGAGAGGCAATCTTAGCCCGTGCCTATGCTAACTATCCCTATAGGCTCTCCACTTGTAATTGTAAGGCATCTATTTATGCTTGCTGCTGATGTGAAGGCACAAAAATTTGAACCTGGGATGGTCCCGTCTACTACTATCCTGAGGGAACTATAGATCTCCTCCTTCGGGGTACTTTGAAGTCTAGTATCTCTCTGCCACCTACATCCCCTTCATCTCCATCTCCTCCATCCCCCCATCATCCCCTATCTCCCCTGCATCTCCCTCCTCCTTATCACCATCTCCCCCATCCTCCTCTGTCTTGGTGCATGATGTGGTGCTCTCTCATCATCATCGAAGGCTGGTATTGGCTCATCTGGACTCAATATCCTTGGTATGACATGTGTGAAGAATTACTGAGCATACTCATTTGTCATCACGCTCATCGAGATCACTGGATGTAATCCCAAATACTCCTTGCAAGTTGTATCATATGATATGGTGGGTCCCCACTCTGGAATATCCTACTATCTCCGAGCATATAATGCAACTCCCTGGGGCATCCCCTAAACTCGGCCATACTGACGAAGCGCCCTCATAAGTATAAATCTCTTAATAACAAATTGGGTCCATCTAATCAAATACCTCGACGTGCAAACATATGGCAACTCAAGATCATCCTTGGGCCACTAATCACAATCCAAGTATGGTTGTCATGTGACAGTCTCCAGATCATCGAGAACTCGCCGCTAGTACTCCAATTTTCCCAGCTTGTGCTAGACAATACCACTTGCGTATCCAAAGACATATGGCTTGCCAACTGGACAATCTCTCTCCGCCACATGACGAGTAATAGCTATATGCTCCTAGGCCCAAATTTGAAGTAGTGTCACTCCAACTAATAAACTCACAACTCTAAGCTACACCACCTGATGTAGATCATGATATAAATGTGCTAACATGCAGGAACCCCATGCATATCTGATCCCCTGCGTAATCATCCTCTCCAGTATCCTGCCCTAGCCAACAGACAATCCCTTTGACCTACAGTTGGGACATAAGAAACCTCCAACAAACCTGGCTAGAACAGATGGTAATGGCTCATATGAATCAACCATATCCTGCCACAGGATCTCATAACCACTAATCCCGTCATCAATAAAGATCATCCTTAGTGCCTCTGTACCTCCCTACTCTATGTGATCATATATAACCAAATCTCCAATCAAGATAATCCCCAATATCCGGTACATATCCTCTGGAGTAATTGTCATCTCACCGGTCATTAGATGGAATGTGTTGTGGTCACTATGCCATCTCTTAGCTAATGCGATCAATAGTCCCCTGTTTATCCTATACTGGGGCATATCAAGCAAAGAGGACAAACCACATCGCGTAATAACATCCAAATCTGCTTGCACCGGACATGTAATCATATCCCAAGTCTTCGAGTAGTGCTCCTAAGACTAAAGAACTCTCAAATCCTACCATAATCATGACATATCGCAAATCAACATTTTATCAATCAACCTATCAATCAATTTAATCAGCTCTAATGAGATTTCAATCAAATCTCGTAGAGCATCTATCTTTGACTCTCACCTATCATGAGGTCAACCATCATCTATCCTATCATTGACTCTCATCTATCCTATCAAATATCATCAAAACAATGGATGACACAATCATCCAACATCAAAAGTAAGGAGAAAAATCAACATTTTATAAATTATGGTGTAAATGCACTAAAAGAGTGCTTCTATGCGCTAAAATTACGGATGCGCTAAAAACTTCCATCTATGCGCCAAAACAGCGCTCAAACCCTAAATGCGCTAAAACACAAACCAACTGCGCCATTTTGTAGCACCTATGCTCTAAAAAACTACATGCGCTAAATCAATCACTCTATGCGCTACACTACCATATGCGCTAAAAACATTAAATCAATGCACTATATTGGATTCTAAATGCACTAAAACACAAAGACAAAATTTTAAAACATAAAAACAAGCAAAAAAAAATCAGATTTCAAAGCATGGTTTCTTGAGGTACGTATCAGAGGTCTATACACGGCAAGGTAGTTGTGTCATTGAACTCGCTCGAATCGATGGGTTTGGTATGGGATCACCATCTTGCTCAAAGTGCTCAATTGGCTCAATCATTCCACTGCAAATGAATTCAAATGAGCTCACTTTTTCATCTTTTTATCTTTTAAAAGGGGTACTTGGGGGGGTAATTAAGTGGGATTTATTTTATTTTCAAGAGGGCATCATTTAATCAATTGGCAGGGCCAGTCTTCTTTATCAGGAGATAAATCATCTCAAAATCCTAAAATTTTAAAAATCATCATAAAATCATAAAATTTTCAAAAATTCAAAAAAATTTCAAAAATTCAAAAAAATCCTAAAAATTCAAAACTTTCCCGATTTATCTCTCGAGGGGGCATATACGCATCATCACTCAAAAATTAGTGTCTAAGGCATATCAATTTTTTTTATCAACACTATCAACAAATTTTTCTTTGAAGCAATGTGTCGCAAACACATCACTTCAAAGAGGGGCAAAATGTATACACTCAGATTTGGTCTATACGATTAATTAAATACAAGTTATTTAATTAATAATCTTTAATTCCTCTACTTATAAATAAATTGAAAAATTTATTTATATAGTTCATTTTCTCTAATTCTTCATATCTTAAATCACTTTCTTCATGTCTTAATTAAATGAACAAACTTAATTAGTTTGTTTTATTTAATTAACTCTCTAATTAAATTTGAATTCTAAATTTGAATTTAAGCACATTTCTACTAACTTCTTTTCACCTTCCACATCATTATGTGTCTCAAGAAGCATTTATCCTCAACAAATTCTAACAAATTTGGGACACTTGACCTTCATCTCCATTTTATTCCTCTTCACACTTGACAATTTGTTCTTCTAAAGGGAACACACTCTCCTTTTCCCTCTAACCTCTTCGTCTTCAACCGTCCATTCTCTAGATCGAATCCAGACTGTTGATTTCTACCACCTAGGCTCATGCCTTGGAAAATCTATAAATAGGCCCTCATTTACAACAAAAGCATATAAGAGTTGAGCATAATTACACTTTGCAGAATTTTCACTAGCATTATCATCTTAGCATTGGGCATTTTAGCATTAGCATTTTAGTATCAATTGGTTTAATCATGGAATTTGCATTAGCAGCATCTTAATTACAATATTTGCATCATATCACTTTCATTAGCAATATCATAGTAGCATCATTATCTTTGCACATCATTTACAACTAGTTTAGCAATCATGTAATGTAGGAAATATTTCTTGCATTTCCTGTATCTCTCATTCTTTAGGTTGCCATTTGGAAAGTCATGTGCACAAACAATCTAAGAGCAAAATGACTTAAAGAATCCTTGGAGATAAAGGACAATGAGATGCCATTGAGGAATTGTTTGTTTCAATTTGATTATTGTTCGAATTCCTTGATATAATGTTTCATTGGTGTGCTGTATATGTTTTTAATATCTTATTCACAATACATTTTACATACACACAAGTATCATTGTTAAATCCTCGTTTAGATAAGTAGTAGTATTTAGATCCTCGATTATAACTTTCTTAATTTGATTTGATGCCATTATAGGGTTGAGCCTAGGGTTTCTTCTTCTTAGTAAAATGTAGATAGTAGGTCAATACTTTGACATACAAGCACAAAGAAAAGTAATAAAAATATAGTGCAAACTATGATAGGTTTTAAATCTAACATGGAACCCTATAAAATAAGAAAAAATAGATGTGAAAGTAATATTAGAAAATAAAACACTAAGGGGAAATATAATGGTTCAAGAGACCAGGTTTACTAATTTATATAGAGGAAATAAAACACTTCATACATTAAATGTTTATGCTAATATATTAATTAAGGTAATCAATATTAAATGTAATATAGATAAAAGAGTCTAATCTAGACAAGTATTAGAAATATGCTAAAATTGATAAAGAAGGATAAATGCTCTTAAGTTAGTGTGTGATGAAGAATGGTATACTGAAATGTACACTTTGTGATCTAACTTTAGAATTTGAAATGAAATCTACATTATTAGGATTTTAATAGACTGAAACATGAAATGTGCTATATTTAGGGTTTAAATAGTCTAGGCAGTCATAATCCTCAAATTTGTGGTTTCAAATCTCTACATAACCTTGATCCTATATTCGTGGCCTTGAACTTTATGTCCTTAGACTTTAGAATCATGTTTGTCTATGCATATATGATTGGTAGGATATACACTCAAGTGAGGGAATCCACATCTTATCTTGATTGTACTTAGGCCCTATTCAATATTCAAACAAGAATGAAGACACGTAATATATAATACACATACAAATGTATAAACATTTTACATATTTAAATGTTGATGCAATGTTTGCCCTAGATGTTTAAGAACGATATGCCACTAATATTTACAAGTATTCTTATATCTGAAATAACAATTAACTAAAACCAAACTAACATAAACCTATAAGAAATTTTACATTTAAAAACTTGAAATAAATGTTAGTATGACCATTTTGAATTTAAAGTAAAATCACTTGAAAAGACTTCATAACCTAAGCAGAACTTCTCAATATGCCGATAACGATCTAAGTTTTTGTCTTGTCCAAAGACACAAGGTAAGGCTGAATAATCAAGGAGCAAATAATTTTGTCCTTTTATATTTAAAAGCGTTAGTCGGGAAGTGATTAAATTCGAGGTTATAACATGTGTTACATTAATTAAAAAGAAAAATACAAACTGAGCGTAACGTATCTTATGATTTTCTTTTTTTATCGTGTTTTGTCTTTACCGTTCTGTTGCTTTGGTCGCAGTTCAAATCTCCAACTTATTAAATCTCTTCCAATTCAATTCAATTCAGTTACAGGAGATCAGTTGGGGGGCACAAGTGCCAGGTAATTCTAGTCCTCTCTTTCATTTTTTCTTGCACTTCACTTTTATACAAATTTAGTGCAAAAGGTTGCCTGTAATCAAAAGATCCCCTGTTTTTAATTTTTTACAATTTACTGCAAGCGTGAACTGTGTGAGTTAATTATGTTAACCTAAATTTAATACTTTTAGGCGTCCTTCGGCTTTTTAATTGAATTTTTATTTTCCAAGCGAAAGAAACAGTTGTACAGCCATGCTTCAGATGCCGATATACATAAACTAGGTTTTGTGCATAAATAATTGAATGCTCTGTAACGGCCTTCTAAATCACCTTTGGCCTTCTATGTTTATGCATCTGGCTTTAAATTTAGCATTCCTTAGCTGTAAATTTTGTAGGTTTCGTTTAGTTCTTGAAGGGTTTTGTACTCATTCATTTTAGTTTTATCTTTGTTTGTGTAGTTGTTTCGGTGTCAGCAATTTTATGCATGCACTAAAATTGTTTGACCCAGAGCCGAAGACAATTTACTCCTCTTTGCTCCTGCAGTGGTGTGTTTGGTAGAATTTTACCCCTAGACCATATATATATAAGTGCGAATGTCTCATACTCCAAATTGGTTTCTCGCTTGACAGGCTCGGCAAGCACTTAGAAAACTATGTATACTCCCCTCTCTTTCGCATATGAGAGTGAATTTTGATGTTCCAAGGAATCCATCAAAGGGTTCTTGAAAGGTGGCCTTCGTAGCTTTATGTTTGACGTTGGTGCATGTGCTTAATTATCAAGAACCATGCTTTTCTGGATTTGTCAACATTGAGTATTTTAGCAAAGGATACACTGAGAATTTCAAAGATATGCCAGCACAGGTAGATTGATACCTGCAAAGGCAAGGGTAACATCATTGTATCAATCATAGTAATTGAACACTTTTTTTCTATTTACTCATCCATATTAATTCAAACCTGAAATTTTCAGTCTCAACAACATTGTTCACTCACATTAGTATTTAATACATTCTTCTTTGCCCAGGCTAATGATTATAGATACACATGATTCCCATGCCTTCAAGGCATAAATTGAATGTAATTAGCATATCATGTGTGCTTAACGAACAGAAACACGAGTATATTAAAATGCAAAAGTTACAGAGCCAGCCAGATTATCATATGCAATCCTTAGTTCTTAGAAGAGGAATATGCAAGGCATAGTCGTATTTTTTTTTTTGTTTGATCGAAAAGGAGGGATTATTAAGACCTTATTAGAATTAATGCTTGACAATATAAATAAATAAATTGGCATTTTATTGTTAATTTATAAAGCTGGTTTTGAGAGTTATATTCCCATAATTGGTTTTGTATGGGAATAATGGCTTTATAAAGCCAATACTATGTAACAGATTTTTGAGTAATGTGAATGACATAAGTTTTGAATTGGGAGTAATCTCATTTCTCTTTCATTTTATCATGGTATTAGAGCAGGTTTTTTGGGCCTCAGTCTGATTATCATCCATTGATTCATCTCTTCCTCACAGCGGTGCTTACAATGGTATTGCAGTGAAGACCACATGCAACTGCTATTGTTTTTCCACCTTTCTTACATGAATAGGTGAGCCATGTAGACCACATGTAAAATCCATTTGACTCCATCATTCATTTGCATTTCTTCTTTTTCTCTCTATTGTGTCCATTCTTGCCATCATTTAACACTTCATTCTATTCATCGTTATCATTCCAAAATTTTAAAAAATAGAAATCATATATACACCCCAATCTGCTACAAGCGTGCATTCAAAGAGGCGTTTCAACAGTGACAAACATTTGAATTTTTTTACAGTTTTTAATATTATACAGTGTTTTAATGAGGTGTTGAGGGTCTTTTTGAGGCGTTTGGACCATTTGAAGATAATTGAACAATTTTATTACCACTCCAACAACATTTATCTGTTGTTTTCTGCTACATTATTGTTCCAGTTAATTGGTACGCCCAGCCACTATGATTTTAACTGTTTATTAACTGAATCTTTGAATGTTTTGGATGGGTAGGGATTGGAACAACAAACAAATTATTGCAATATTTTTCACAGCAGGTAAAATATCCCAGTTTAAAGAATTTACATTATTGGTATGAAATATTTTTACAATTTCCAATAATATTTACAAGATTAAAAAGGAGATATAAGGGTATATTTTTGGTTGAAGCCAACATACATTGAATACAAAATGGGTAAACTAAGTCTTTATGAAAGATCTCTGAGACATTGTTGATGGTACTATGACAAAGCGAACAGATGGAAATGAACTTAAAAAATGGAAGGTAAAAGATGAGAAAAAAAATAGGTTAGAGAATACCTTTCACCTGATTGGAGCCCTACACACAGATTAGAAACCATTTCCCACAATCACACTCATTAGCAGGTTATAAGTTGATATAACCATTAACCACAAACATACTAATTGGCAGATTATCATAATTAAACATCATTAAATTCATGGCCGATTTAGTAATTCAATCATAAAGCATTTCAATATCTTTGGAGGGCTCAATCATAGGAGAGCATGGGAGAATGTGACTTGGATGGGGTGCCTCAGGACCTCTACCCTAGGCCCAAGAGTGGATATACCATCCCTCTTGGCCTCATGTGGCCCATGCCATCCATATGAGGTGGCCTACCTAGTGAGGTGTGCCCTTTCTGTTATCTCCTCATCTTGCCAACCATTTCCCTTTCTCTATGGTTTGACCTCTTGTGCTGGTTCATGGTGATGGAGGAGTGAGATTACAATAGGTGCCCCAAAAATCGTAAGCCCAAGTCGCTGTACCATTGGTACCCCCTTGGCCTCCTTGGGACTACTTGGTCCCCCATCATGAGGTGGCGTACCTAGGAGAGTGCCCCATCGCTGTTCCCCTCTTGTAATCTCAGCCCCCTCTATTATGGCTAAAACATTAAGGCTTATGACAAACAAATATTAATCATATTTACTGATATAAGGAAGCAGTCATAACAGCAGTGTATCATTAGTGTCTAATTAAATAATCACAATCACTTATATTAAATTATGCTGCACCATATAACTGTAAATCGGATTTCATACCAACTTCGAAAATCGGACTGCTGCCCAAATGCTAAATATTTGATTATTTCTAATTTGGAGGATGTAGACCTCTATTCCCTGTTATCTGTTTATATCTGCAGATGATTGCTGCCTTAATATTCAGAAATTATTGATTTTCCAGACTGAGTAGTTCTCTCTTCAATCGATGCCTTCTCTGCCTTGAATTGTTCACCCTTTATACCACGATAGGACTGAGGGTCATAACTTTTAAAGATATGAATTCGTCAAGGGACATGACTCCTTGTTAATGCCTTCTTAATTACAGATAGGAATAATTAATTTGACTAACATTATTCCTTGTGAAATCGCTCACTTATGAAGTCTGCCACCCTTAGTTATTATCATCTTGATTGCTGTTTTAAGGGAGGTTTCTTTTGGGTTCGAGCATTATTTAATTTAATCACATCCCCTTCATTAAATAATCACATCCTTTCATTAAATAATCGCTTCCTTTTATTTCTTCTCATTGCTGCCTTGTGAGGGATGACTATGGTTTATGGCGATCTGGTTCTGCTTCAACCCGTGTTTGGATTTGAAATTTGTGGGGCATGATAGTCCTCCCCTCCCAAATTTGCTTGTCCTAAAGCAATCACAACTTAAAATTTGCAATTTTTAAATATTGCTCTTTCTTGTGATGATATTAGCTTTAGTTGTGTTATTTTTGATAGGTATTGGAAACTCTAAACCAAGTGACGATTATTTGGTTATGTTTGATTCTATGTTCTTGGAGAGTGGCTCATAGTACTTGACCAATGAGGTTAATACCATCCTCTAAGTATGGGGGCAATTTATTGTCTTAAGTACTACCATTCCCCAATATCTCTCAACAACAAAATTGAGATTTTGGAAATTGGCAAGATTTGTAACTTAAGAAAAGTTTTCTCTCATTTCATCACTGCAAGAATCCTAGGCAAAGGTACAACTCTTTATGTCCCTTTGTTGAAATCTAAAGTCATGATGGACTATAGGAATGTTGTGAATATCAAGATCCACTCCTTTGTGCCAGATCACTTTTGCATTTGCGTAAAGGACCTAGATGTTTGAATGATAATTTTCCCTTAGATAAAGTATGTTTCATTTTGTGTAAACATTAAAACAAAGTTTGAGGCAAGTTTGTTTCTAATGAGGGGCTTATAGTGTTTTAGTCAAACATCTATCATTCCCATAAGTAATTAATACTTAAGTACAAGCTTATGGGATTGATCAAGTCAACCAAAAAGATGTATAATAGTTTAGCATTCCTAGCAAGCAATAGGACTTAAATTTATAGTTTTACCCTATTTTCCAATTCGTGTTCTAGCCTCCCAAATTAATTGAAGGTTATCATTCCTGTTTGACATATCCCCATTTTCATATCTTGGAAAAGTATTGTTTGTTTCACCCGATTCCTTTAGACAATATCAATTTATTCCAAAGTTTGAAAGGCGAGAATGGTCCTGGGATTTGGGGGTTATCGGCCCATAATGTAACTTGATTTGTATTAAATTTATGAATGTAGAGCTACTTTAATCAAGAAAAAGAGCTTAGGAGAAGAAGACCCTTGGAGGAAATGATCTACTCTAGATCGTACGTATAGGAGTGAATTTGGTCCACAAGACAAAGTTCACTAGATCAGTTTTGGAATATTTTGTGGACCTTAATGTTATTGTTTGGCTTTTAAGGAATTGGCTATCCTAGGTCAAGATGATATCCCAATGTACTTATGTCTGGAAGTAAGATAATCTTAATCCATCTTTGTATCTTACTGATTCCTAAATTTCTGTGACAACTAGTTATGGCCACATGTGGATTTCTCTTTAAAAATCAAGTTGTATTGTTAGATTCCATTCTTGTCTATGTTGAGTTGTTGCGATTGATTATTTCATCCTTGGGAAATCTTCTGGTATTTTGATTGCTTGATTTCTTGATGGGTGATGATTGCTTATTGAATGTTAATGAATTGAATCATCCCTCATATTCATTTCTTGAAGGAGTCACCACTCTTCATGATTGCCTTTGATAGCAATACTTTAGTTCCAAGTTGATTGTTAAATTCATTTCCTGTTGATGGTTTCTTTACAAGGAGGTGATTCCCCCTTTATATATTTTATTGTTGAGGGAGTCATAGTCTTTCATATTTGAAGGGTCACAACTTTTCACATTTTCACACATCTTCACTATCTTTGAGAACCTAATTTAAGTCTCTTATAAAATTACTTAAGGTTCTATTTTAAATTGAATCCCTCAAATGATGGTATGGATGAAATGCTCTCCCTTTTGTACCACAAATCTGAGGGAGTGACACCTTTTCACTTCAATAGTCACAAGTTACAACTCTTCATTATTACATTTGGATACTAATAATAATTCAGTTTTAGATAAGTTAATTTGTTCGTGCCTCCAAACCCCAGAAGCATTTTGATAGACAACATTTTTAACATTTTCATAGTTTTAAAGCATAAAGTAATCTTAAACACAATGACGAGCTCCACCATATATCACAAATACCCAATAACAAGCTCCAACATACATCACAAATACATAGTGACTAGCTCTAACATTCATCTCATACACAATGGCTAACTAACACATGTCCATAATGCATCCTAGATAGAAAGATTATTGGTGCATTGCACGCTACATCGTGGGTCCTATCGTTTCCTTTGGTCTTCTGCACCAATGGACAAATGGGAAGAGGATTTGGTGCATCCCATACTACACTGCGGGTTTGTCCTCAACCCCACAAGGCCAAGTATACAATCTGATAACTGGGAAGGGGATTCGGTGTATCCCATACTACATCGCGGGTCTGTCCATCATCCCAAGGTATTCGTAAGTCACCAAGTATACACAGGAGTACACGTAATACATAAAGAATACACTGGAAGCATGAAGCTTACACGCGAATAAACGTAATACATGAAGTATACATATAAATACACGTAAGTCGCGTGAATACACGTATACATATGAGTACATGCAAGTTACAATATACACTTGAATTCACAAAGTATATTCAAGGTATACACATAGTCGCATAAATACATGTAGGTCACAAAGTATACACATGAATTCACAAAGTCACAAGGTATACATGTGAATACTCAAGGTCACAAAGTATACACATGCCTATAGAAATGTATGATTGGCCTACTTAAGAAGAAGGTTGAATAGTTAATTCTAATTGAATGGCGGTTAAAGTAGGTATGTCTCGTAGGCTGGCAGGAACATGCTCTGATACCACTTGTAATGTTCCCTAATTGGGAGTGCCCTAAATTTTCCCTAATTCCTTAATTTCCAAATAAAAAAATAGGTTAGAGAGTACCTTTTACCTGATTGTAGCCCTGCACATAGATTAGAAACCATTTTCCACAATCACATTGATTAGCAGGTTATAACCAAACTGATTTTTTTTTTTGCATACTTTTATCTCTTACCACATTAGCTGAAATGATAATTGATATTTGTTATTCGTTAATTACAAAGGAGATGAAAGCTCCTTAAATAATACAATGCAAGAGGATGTTTCTAAAAAGAAATAGACGTTAACAAGAGCAAAGAATTGAAAGTTACTAAAAACTAACTAGATTAACTGAAAGTAAACTACTAACTAACTAAAGGCTAAGATGACCATTAAATAATACAATAATACTTTAATACCCTCCCTTAATTGTAATGTCCCCTTTTTGGGATTAACCTAAAACTATGTACTTAATAGATTTTTGTCCTTCCCTCTTTCCTAACCCCATCGAAAGATGGTAGATTTTCTGTGCCAAGGGCGTGTGAACAGTCTCCAAGTGGACTCCCTCAAGGTTCCCTACCCATCTTGGGACCATCCATCAAGTGACCGAATTACCCGCCTTTCCCTCCACAAACTCCCTATCCTCAATTGGGTATTAGCAAAAGTGAGTATGCTCAAAAATCCATTCTTATATTAAAGAATCATAATTGCTTATAAGGTTCAATAATTGCTGCAAGCATCATTATTGCACAATCATGAATATAGTCTATATAAATATGTATGTGTCATCATCTCTAATTGACTTTAGTCTATATAATATATATATCATGATCTCTATATGAATATGTATGTAAGTTTCTGAGCTATAAACACTTAGATTATCTACTACGATTTGAATAACTATATATTCTATTAACTATAATCACAAACCTTCATTATACTACCATAATCAACCCTATATTAAAATAAATTATGATTATTTCTATATTTGAATAAAACATAGATCTAGATTAGCATACACATGGCTATTAACTATTTTCCTCCCTTTCTCTTTATTCACTTTTCATTCCATACCATTCCTTTAGCAGATCTGTTAGTAAATTTGTTCTGCTGAAATGAAATTATTACCTTTATTTCTTCCTATGCGTTTGGCAGGCATCAACCCATAACATCTAACTTTCACCCGAAGGTGTGGAGCCACTGTTATTCCTTTTTATTTTCTCTTCATTCTATTCGATGCCCTTCTCTTCAATCCTCATTATCCTTTTATATCTTCCCTTCTCCTTGAATAATTACACCCCCATTTTGAAAGGTGGTGACTTTCTGCTCAATTATGACTTTTCTTATTAGTTGTTATTCTTCCCAAACCAATCGCACCCCCTTGATAAGCATAATCGCTGCTCTTGGGATTAATCAATGACTTCTTACTAAAATCCCGCCTTTGCTATAATTATTGTCTTTTTTTGATTGTATCATTTGTTTATTATAATTTACATGTATTATTAAGATGGTAATGATTATACTTCTGCCCTCCAATTGGAATTCATGTTTCATGGCCTCACCTTCAATGACGGTTGATATAATACTTGGGACTTTCATTCCAAGGTTGCGCCAAGATTCTCTTTGCACCAATATAACTCTCTTGGACACTCCCAAAACTCCACGATTGCTTTATAGAATATGAGTAAAATCCATGTTGACCTCCATGTAAGTTGGTATCTCCACGATAATGAGAACGTGTAAGGATTGCCCTAAATGATTAATGTCCTCTCTAGATACCTCATGTGAATCGAGCGTCTCACGTCTAATGTTAAGGTACGCTGATAAAGATATCTTAGTAAAGCCTTCGATGCATTGAAGGTGGTAGTAATGAGAATGGTAGTTGCGGCCCTTTATTAAATCCTTCGTCTATTATAAGGTGACTCCTTAGTTGGAACACAGGAAGGAATGTTTCCATTGTCATGAACATACGCCCGTCCTTGACTAAAGCCAAAGATGTTTCTTCAAGTATCGGAACATGACATGAACCCGATGATGGATTATTCCTTTTGATGAGTATAGTTTCTGGTGGCGGATAGATAGAATTGCCCGATATTCAAAGACCGTGATGTATATAATTAAATGTCCAATCTTTTAGATCGAATACATGAATCGTTAATATGTATTCGTCTAGCTTTAGCGTATATATCTTTCTCTTGCTAATATCTAACCCCCCTATGATAATGATGCGTTCATTGGATGAGTTTGATCTCATGAAAAGTTCATTGGTCATTCACACATATATGATTTCTAGTCTTAGCAATATGAATGCGCTACAACCTCTCACTTTTCCCTCAATCTGCTCTTGATATCAATAGCATCATTCTCCCGATTCCTATAATTCTCCCTTGTTGTAATCATTCCTTCTTGACATGATATGAAATTGCGCCTTTAATTTTGTTTGTTTGCGAATATATGATTCACTTGTTTGTTCAATCTCAGGCATAGATGAATTTATTTAGTAATGATATTAATATCCTTCACTATCTTATGGTTATAATTGTTACAATTAGTTCTGCCTATTGTTATTATTATTATAATAATGGTTTTATAATTATGATGTTATCTACGATAATCATAATTACAACAATATTTGAACTTTCAATTTATTTACACTTATATTTTTGATATCTTATTTTATTTATTTGTGATTCAATATCATGTATTTTAGTGTTACAATCACGGGGACATGACATTAATGGTCATTCTACTAACTACACCAAGCTTATCCCAAAATTTTACAAATTTATCTGGATTGAGAGACTTAGTGAGAATGTCTGCAGTCTGATCCTCAATTGGAACATATTGCAACATCATAGAGCCATCTTCAAAAAGTTGTTTGATGAAGTGACGGTGAAGCTCAACATGCTTGGTTCGCTTGTGGAAGACTGGATTCTTAGCAAGTTTGAGAACCCCTTGATTATCACAAAATAGGGGTGAAGGCCCTGCTTGAGATGTTTGCATGTCAACAAGCATCCTTCGAAGCCATACTGCCTCACAAGTTGTCTTAACTGTTCCTCGATACTCTGCTTCGATCGAGGAAAGAGCAACTGCTTGCTGCTTCTTGCTTGTCCATGTGATTGCACCTGTACCAAGATTGAAAACTTACCCAAAAGTGGACTTCTTGTCATCCACTAAACTTGCCCAATCTGAGTCTATAAAACCAATCAGTCTAGGATCTTTACATCTGCTATACAAAATGCCAAAGTCAGGTGTCCCTTTGACATATCGCAATACACTCTTCGCGGCAACCCAGTGTTCCGCCTTAGGAGCGGTCATGAAATGAGAAATGTAAGTCACAGTAAAACTGAGATCAGGTCTAGTGATAGTAAGATAGATGAGGCTGCCCACAAGTTGCCTGAACGCACTCATTTACCACCGGTGAGTCTGATTTGGCTGAAAGTTTTAGCCCCTTCATAGGAGTGGATGAGATTTTGCAATCTTCCATCTTGAATTTTTCAAGCAAACTGCTAGCATACTTCGGCTGAGAAATGAAGATACTGCCACCTGTTTGCCAAACTTCTACACCAAGACAATAGTATAGGGTACCCAAGTCCGTCATCTCAAACGCCTAACACAAATTTGACTTGATCCGTTCAATCAAATGTAACCTATTACCAGTAATGATGATATCATCCACATAGATGACAAGAAGGATGATATCACTGCCAATGTTCTTGACATACAAATTTGCATCTGAGGGACTCTTGTGAAACCCCTATGCAACTGGGTACTTATCAAACTTCAAGTACCATGCCCTAGGTGCCTGCTTGAGGCCATAAGGATCTTTCCATAATCTGCATACCTTGTGCTCTTGTCCTGTAACCTTAAAATTGGGAGGTTGCATCTTGTATACTTCTTCCTCCAAATCTCCATTGAGGAAGGCACTCTTTATGTCCATTTGATGGACTTTCCAACCAAATTGTGCTACCATGGCTAGGACAAGTCGGATGGTGCTCATCTTTGTTGTGGGAGCAAAGGTTTCCTCATAATCAATACCTTATCTCTGCGAGAATCCCTTAGCCACCAACCGAGCCTTGTATTTATCCAGTGGTCCATCGGCCTTGTACTTGACCTTGTAGACCCATTTGCAGCCAATGGGTTTCTTCCCTAGTGGAAGATCTGACAGAACCCATTTGTTGTTCTTCAAAAGACTATGATGCTCAAAATCCATAGCCTTTTTCCCATTTAGGTTTACCCTTGGCCTTCAAATATTGCTGAGGCTCATAAATACTCTGAATGTTTGCCATAAGAGCAAAGTTTATTGTGTTCTTTTTGCTCTTGCCTCTAGACGATCGTCCTTCAACGAGCTCATCATCATGAACATCACCGATGAGCTTTGCCCACCACTTAGGACGAGGAGAAGAATCATCTTCCAAATCAGAATGAGCATCATCATGACTTGGGCTGCCTAGAATAATACCATCCATAGTATTCTAAGGAAAATCTGCTAAGACAAAGTCTTGCCGAGGAGATTCCACAATGTTAGAATCATCAGAGTTCCTCCCCGCTGGTAGAGGATTTGGTTTGGAGATTCTACAATGTGTGAAGCATTAAAATCCCTCCCTTTAGGTGGGGCTACTGACAGCTTAGCTCACAAATCCTTGGTCTTTAGAGGCTGATTGTCAAGACTCTTGTTGGGAGAAGGGAGCAAAAAGGGCCCACCTTCCTCATCAAACACAACATCCCTACTAAATGTTAAACAGTCAGTATCCACATCAATCAACCGACAGGCCTTGTGATTGTCACTGTATCTTGTTAGCATCAACTTCTGGCTCTTGAAATCTAGTTTGGTTCTTTTGGCATCTAAAATCCAAACATACGCAGTTGACCCAAAAAATGTAATGCCCCGAATTCAATTTAACCCTGGTTGACCTAAATCTAAAATAGTGTTTATCAACACTAATTAAATAAAAAATAAAAGATAGTTCTTTGGCCGACCTGTTCTGTTGGTGCCTAGTTGAGTTTAAATTTGAATTCTTTTTATTTTTGATTGTGGCCAACTACACTTGTAGTGGCGTGTTTGCTTAGTATTTAAGGAGGGTCAATTCAGTCATTTAATCATCACGGATTTGAGCTTGGAGCTAAGTTTGCTGTGGTAGGGACGTAGTCCCCTGTGCACAACTTTAGGGTGAGGACATAGTCCCTCAACTCTGCTATCCGTGTTTGTTTCTCTCATTTCGCTTACTCCACTAAACTTGTCTTGCATTGTGGCGTACGTCTATCACTGGCAGGAGGCATCGATATAAGATCAGGCCGAGCCTTTGGCTCTGGCCAATCCCTTCATAACATACCAATTAGGAGTGTTGAAGAAGTGAATGGAATAATTTGTAGGCCTGGATCAAAACACTGAAGTTATCGAATTGGAAAAGTGATTAGTTTACCAAAGTTGAGACTCAGCACAATTTGGCCGCACGACCCAAGCTTACACATTGACGGACTATTGAAAGCGTATAGCATTGAAGTGAATCATCATTTGCGTCGCATGGATATGAGGTTGTCGACAATCACCGATCTAAGCATCTAATGAACATTCCATCCTTCAAATATTGGCGTCTCTCCCACCAGCGACATCGCATACTCTTCTTTAAATTTTTGGTGGGTCGGGTCGAGCATTGTAAGCATGAGATATTGATTCCAGCGATCACTAGTTTCGTTGTGTTTGAATTACTGGTTTGCCTGTTGCATCATTTTTGTATGAGCTGAACATGTTAATGGTCGATGGTAATTCATTTCGGATTTGTTCTATGTTTCGAATCTTTGCTTACTGCATTCAATTCGATTATTGAATTTATTTGCTGGAAAGATCAGTTATATTATTTATTTAAATTTTCCCGTTGAGGATTAGTTGAGTTCCTACAAAAAACCTTGAGGTGGGTGATTTTTGGTTTCCTCCTAGACCATGCTTCCTCGAGAGTCATCTTCTTAACGGCCTGTGTGCGAGACCGGTTAAGAAGGTATATTGCAAAATACACTGCCTCAGCCCAAAATTTCTTGGGAACACTCTTGTTTTCAACATACAATGGGCCATTTCTGTGATGGTACAATTTTTTTGCTCAACAACACCATTTTGCTGAGGGGTTTAGGGTGTGGTAAGCTGGCGTGTAATGCTGAAATATACCGAGCCAAATTTTTTCGATTTTTCAATTGCAAGTTACAATCAACACGCACCCGTTAAGGTTAGCTCTAAACCAAAACGATGCTAAAAGCAACTCTAACTAGAATGTACACCAGGATCCCGATGTGGGCAAGGTGTGAGCATTGGTCAGAGGATCTTAAAGAAATGCTGATACAAAGAACTCTAACCAAGAATGCGCCAGATGACAGCGAGCATATGGTTAGAGGATCCCTATCTATTACAATACTGAAAGCAACTCAACACCAAGTATGTGCTACTCAATCCAGGATGGAGATGAGGCGACCATATGGTGGAGACTTATGATATTACAATGCATTCAAGTAAACAGGCGGCAAGCCAGCCTCTTCCACTTATTCAGTGGGCAGTTACAAGCATGAGATTAGCAAGAATAAGAAAGATGCTGACAGTACTACTGTTCAGCTTACAATATAAGAGTTTTATCTGTTAAGCACAAGATAAGAGTGTTCTCAATGTTGCAACAATGTATAATGCTATCCTTAATGCTCTCAATGACTCTCCTTTCAAAACCTAACTCAAATGATGGATTCTATGCAAGCTGTTATGACAGAACAATGACTGAAACTGATAACCAGCAGTACAGAAACTCAATGAAATGCTCACAACTCACTCACTACTCACCCGAATCGCATGAAATCTGATGCAAATTACTCCTATGATGAAGGCGCCCAAGATGGAAACATAAAACAGAACCTAAATGCTGTTATTTATTTTCTTCACGAATTCCAATGACACTCAAAAGGGTACGGCTGCAGGAGGGGCGATTTTGCCTTAATAAATTATAGACTTCAAATTAAATTCCCAAACTTCTCTGAAAGGGGCGCCCTTACCTAGCAAATGCATGGGTAAACTACCCAGAACCAAAAGAAAATCACACAATGACTTATGAGCTAAAAACCAAATCTGCAACACAAACCAGCAACTCCAGATTTTTTGATTATTTTGCAAATATAAGGATTACAATGCATAAACAACAGCTATAAGCAAACTCACTACAAAATCACTCAAAAGCAAGCAAACCTCTCCACTAGGTGCTATCTCACAAGCACGAAGTTGAGCCAAGCTAGGAGGCATTCATTCCTCGAAGCAGTCCAACACCATTTCGGCAGCATAACATTTCTCAAGATATCAGATAATCCAAATGAAGACCAAGACCTCCTTTTATAAACTTGAGAAGACTCTCCAGAAGCTTCTAGAAACCCTAACTTTTCAAATTTGAAATAACTCCTTTTCCCTCCAAAGATGGCGTCCCTTTTTCTTCAAGGCAATTTGACTTTTAATTTAAAATAATCTCCACCATAAGATAGGCGTCCACTTTCAAGCCTTGTATTTGACCTTAAGAAAGTATTAAATCATCTGCATGAAGCGCCACCCCTTCCAAGTCCCCCTTTTAAGAACAACCTAAAGTTGTTTCACTAGGCTAAGGGGTCACAATATTAAAATATAACTTTTAAATATAACATTTTAAATCAACTGGACAAGTCTCACCAAAAATTGCTTCCCAAGGTCAAGATTGATCCAACCAACTGGACTAACTGAAGATGAGAGCCAACCGTGCCGAAGCCAATAGGACCACTGCCAGAAATAGAATTTACTAAAAATAGTAAATTCACGAAAGTGCTTAGAATGCCAAGAAAAATGCATCACCGAGAAGCTCACGAAAAACCCAGAACGGATCCGCAATTCAATCACCAATCCGCGAGCAAAAGAAACCTCCAACCATGAAACCCTAATTTCACCACCGAGAAGCCTACGGGTCTCCAGAATAGGCCAACGGTCAACAGAAAAAGTCATGCTCGAGAAGGGGACATTACAGCCGTGTTTTGGACAGAAGTTTGTGAATTGGTTGGAAGAAAACTCACCCCCATTATCTGACCTAAGAGTTATAATTGAACATCTAGACTCTTTTTCAACTAATGCCTTAAATTTTTGAAATTCATTAAACACTTAGGATTTTGCTTTGCGAAAATACACCGACATTTTTTTACTAAAATCATCAACAAACAGGAGGAAATACTTGGCACCAGTGACCGATGTAGTATTCATTGGTCCACAAACATCTGCACGAACCAGCTGTAGAACCTTGGATGCTCTCCAAGGCTTTCCATTTGAAAATGGAGTATGATGCTGCTTCCCTGCTTGGCAAGCTCCGCAAACACCATGTGTTTGCTACTAAATTTCAGGTAAGCCTTCTACCAAATTCGCTTGAGCTAGTTGAGAGAGGTAGGCAATATTGAGATGCCCATATTGCTGATGCCAAAGAGTGTTGATAGATGAATTCCTCGCGACTAACGCATGCACCAATAGATCTCCAGTATCAAGCAGTCGATACAAACCATGATTCTCGAGCCCAATTGCCACAGTTTTCTTGGTCTCCTTATCAACAATACGACACTTGTGTGAATTGAAAATGATGTCCAACTTCCAACTATGGCGCATAATTTGACTCACAGAGAGTAGATTAAGCTCCATGCCTGACACATAGTATACATTGAGAAATATTAAATTTCGCCACCAAATGTGATATGGACATTGCCCTTGCTGAGAATTGTATACTCTTTGCCACCACCAAAGATGACGGAATTAGAGCAAGCCATATACTCCGTGAGCCAATCTCTCTTGTTTGTAAAATGCCGAGAGGCTCCAGAATCGATGTACCATGCAGATGATTTGACACGATATGTTGGTCGTTTGGCCATCAATACATAAGAGGTAGACTCTTGTTCAATTTGTGTAGATGTCATCGCTCCTGTTTTCCAAAAGCACGGAAAACGATGTAATTTTTTTTGCCTGATATGATTGGCACTACTCAACAAAAAATGTCTAAAAAAGAGGTTTAGTAAACTATCCAAAATGCTATTTGAATCTTCAAAAAAATTTGATTCTGGGCGATACCCACAAACTACTTTGGCACAACAAAGTTATAGCAAACCCTAGGTCGTTGGAAACCAGACGAAAAGAAGAAGAAATCCCCCCAGGAAATAATGAGTAGTCGCGATTCTGAAATATGCCAGAAAATATGAAAATGACGCCACGAAAATCTGAAACTGACACCACAAATCTGTAGGAAATCACTTCAAAAGTTAAGATAAAAAAATGCGCCAATAAAACTGTAAAAAGAACCCATGCGTGACCACGAAACTAGGCAGAACGCGAAAAAAATCAGGTATTGTTCTAGACATAGGAAAAAAATGCTATTTTGTTGCAGAAAAGAGACGTGATTTTGTTGAGGAAGGAAATCTGCCACAACACTTCCAGAACACGTGATTTTCATATGAAAATAACCCATGATTTTTATTTAGTAATCCACGATTTTTCTTCACAAAAAAAAACATGAATTTTCCAGGGAATAGAAGCCCTTCGATTTTCTTTACAAAAAATAGCTTGAAAACTTTCAAAAAAATTTCCTTTCACAAACCCTCGATTTTTATTTAAAAAATCAACTAAAAAAACTTCTGATGATTTCAAAAAAAACTTTAGGTAATCGACCACAAATTTTTATTGCTCAAAAAATTCGCAATAAAAAAAAAGAGCCTAAGCTCTGATACCATGAAATGATAATTGATATTTGTTATTCGTTAATTACAAAGGAGATGAAAGCTCCTTAAATAATACAATGCAGGACGATGTTTCCAAAAGGAAACAGATGTTAACAAAAGCAAAGAACTGAAAGTTACTAAAAACTGACTAGATTAACTGAAAGTAAACTACTGACTAACTAAAGGCTAAGATGACCATTAAATAATACAATAATACTTTAATATTAGCGGGGGTTGAGTAAAATAATGTTAATGCAACATTTTCAAAAGCAATTTGTAATGTCCCCATTTTTGCGAGCATCAGAGTTTGGTGGATTTAGCCTATTCCTGGCCCTTGTAGGCTAATATGTCTTGTTAGAGGGTCCCTTTTTGGCAGTGAATAGTGGTTTCTCTCCTTCAGTGCCTCATGTGGGTTCAAGCTTAGCCTTTGGTTGACTCAGTTTGACATACTTATTATTTATAGTAAGTCACTGTTTAGGGTTTCTATTTTTAGATGGGCATCCGATCACATGAAGAGCAGGGAGAGTCGATTCCTGGTTCAGACGACATAGCAATCAGACAAGTATTCCAATAGATATTAGTGTTTAAGTGACTTAAGTGATTTATTTAAATATTTTAATGTTATGAACTTATTATAAAGTTATAAAGTAACTTTATAATAATAAAGTCACTTTAATATCATAAAGTGCATTAAGTGAATTTTAAAGTGGGAATATATCTTTTATCCCACATTGGCCAGGAAAGTGTTTGAGCTCTCACAAGAAAAGAATAAAAAGGGACTTAAGAGCTCATTCTCATCATCCAAGATTTGATATTTGTTTGAAGATTTCTCTTTGGCGTTTGGGGAAGGGAGCCCTAGGGTTTCTGCCAGCGTATCAGCATTGGAGAGCGTAGCTGCTTCATTGCAACAACATGCTGAGGTTGTGAAATATCAGCTGAAGGTGCTTAACTGTTGGCTTCATGCAGAGGTCAAGTTTGTGCTTCATCAGATTTACAGCAAAATTTCAGAATAAGGATTTCAGCGTCTTTATAATATTAGAAGATTGTATTCCGGGTATGCCCTAATGTAAAAGCTTTTAAAGTGAATCAATAAAGATCATCTATTTGCTGTAGTAGGGTTTTATATTTCATTTCCTATATTTTATTTCTTGCCTGGCAATTATATTATTAAAAAAATAAACAAAAAGGGCAAATATACAAAAAAAACACAAACCCTAAGCCGAGCTTTAGAAGTAGGAAGGAGACGAGTTTTTACAGTGGTATCAGAGCGGTTTCTTGCCATCCTGTGTTGGGGTTTTTGGAAAAGAAATTTTCCGAATTTAAGGGTTTTGGATACTTACAAATTTAATGGCCTTTGGCCAAATCTGAGAAGAAATCATATTTGTAGATTGAAGCTGAAAATCAGTCTAATAAGAGAAATTCGATTTGTGTGAAGCAAGCCTAAAATCATTCTCAATTAATTCAAGGGGAATTGGTTTGTCTTATTTGGGGAAAAAGGACAAGCTGTAGAAATCGATTATTACATTCAAAATATGATAATCGATTATTGTATGTTAATCATTGGGAAACACAGATAGAACAAGCCCAGGAATAAGACAAATATTATATTAAATAAGTCAAGATAGGGAAAACGTCTGGAGGAAGACACGACCTGAATAGTGTGATTAAGACAAGAGAAAGATATATTTGCACAAAGAAACAAAAATCGTCAGAACTCAGAAAAAGACAAAGTTAGACAAAAGGAAAGTCGAGCTTGTTAGAAAATTAGGACTAGCTTGAGAGCTTGCTTGAAATCGAATGTAAGCAGAAAGGACAAAAGAAAAAAAAAAAGACAGCTCTATTTCCTCCTGTCGGGTCCTACTTGAAAGAAGCGCACAAGCCAAGACGTCAAGGAAAATATGCGATTTGCTGAAGTAGGCCGTTAAAGACAAAGCCACGCATTATTTATCAAAAAAAGCTCTATAGATAAGACACGTTTGGGATAGGACAAACAATGGACTTTTCAAAGATGCGTCTTCATCACTAAGACGTCTTCATTTAATCAGTCGGGAGCTGCTTTGGCGCCTTATTCTTGGTTAGCGATTGAGGGAAAAGCTAAGTTTTGGAGAAGAAAAGACAAGCCTAAAGTTACATATCGATTGGGAGTCTTCTTTGAGGAGCTTTGATATTCAAATCATTATGGCTTTTTTTTTTTTAGAAATCGAGCTTCATTGCCAGATAAGACAAGTCTGAATAGAGATGAAACAGAGAAGTCTCCTGTCGGGAGGTGCTTGTATGGTTGCTTGCATGTGTTAAAGAGGTATTCGCATCTCTTTTGAAGTCAGACGGGAAGTCTAAGACAAGGTTAAAGATTTAATAAATCAAGGAGGCCGATTTAGAGTTTAGCGGGAGCAAACATAAGAAGAGACGTCACCCCTGCTATGCAAGTCACAACAAAAGAAGAGTGGATGCGATTAAGATTAAAGTTAGGTACATGGGAAGTATTTGCCAGCTGCTTGGTAATTTAGGAGACAAAGTAAAGTCAAGCAATGTATCCAATCGGGTCGATATCATTCAAGCAACAAGGGAGTCGAGTCATTTCTAAGAGGTGTAAATTGGAGAAAACGCTATAATTGCTGAGAATATTCAACACTTGAAGGAACTTGTCACCTTGCTGGGAAGTGTCACTCCAACACCAATCATCGACCAGGTTCTTAATTTATATTATCTTGCATTTACAATTACTAGGGAGTCACTGTTTATACAACAATCTATGTATTTCCACCAATTGCATTCTACCAAAATAAAGCATTTAGGACTGTTGTTGAAGTTGCTATCATAGCAACATTTGCTGAGTCATTGTCCTGTTTGTATTGTAATTATTCACTCTTGAGGAGTAAATAGCTTTTGCATTGGGATCAACATTATAGGATTGTAAATGATAGAGTTTCAATTATAGCAGTAATATGGAGTTTGGTGAGGGCATACAAACTGTTCGTCAAAATGACATGTTGATGTAGTTGTAGTTTGTAGTCATTTTAACTACATTGAGAAATTCAAAAACAACAAACAACAATTTAAAGAAGACACAAGCAATTGTTTGACGAAATTTCGGAGTTCCAAAATCAGAAAATTCAGAATCATGGCTTCTAAATTTGCTGATGAGGTAATGATTGCTTATGAGGAGTATTTAGCATTCCCAGATATGATCAAAGAGTGTTTAGACTTCGAGCAATATGTGGAGCATCGGATGGATTATAACAAGCAAAGAAGCAAATCAAAGAAATCTGAGCAGCTAAGTGTTGAGAGCACCTTAAATAATATTCAGCGAAAACCTATGCCTTCACAACAAAGATTAGCTCGTAGTTTGCAGCAGTCTGAAGATTCCATTTCAAGACGAAGCTCATCACAAAACAAAAAGAAATTGTGTTTCTGTTGCAAAGGGCCTTACGATGAAAACCATGATTGCCTTTTGAGACCAAAGGGCAAGGCGAATAGAATAATGTGGGCACCCTATGAGGATTTAGAACCTAAAAAATCCGACTAGCAAAGTAATCGTGAAGAATCTGAGTCAAAACATGAGGTCTGTATAGGTGAAATATCCAGAAGTCTCTATGATGAGTTTGGTTTAAAATGTGATAAGTTAGTAGATAATAATCTTCAACCTACAGATGGACATGGGTTGAAAATGAAGTGGTGGTTGATAAGGAAATTTTACATCAAGAAAATAGTATGGTGGAGCCACAAAATGATATTCACAACATTCCAGAAGTTGTGATCAGCATTGCTAACAATTCTGATTTTCATGACAACAGTGATAAAACTTTGCTTTAACATGAGACAGCAGTGATTGCACATGTGCAAAATGATTCTGTTGAGTTGTCACAAGAAGGTACTCAAGATTTGGGTACTAATGGTGCAGTATTTGATGTGGATTCATGTCATGGTGAGTCTGATTTTTCAGATCAGACCTTAGAGAACAAGTTTGAAGATTCATGTGCTGGCATAGAATCCTAGGATCGTGAGTTGGATGGTGATACAGTTACATTGGAAGTGGAAGTGTGTGAAGATACTGTCATATTAGCAACTTCTACCTTATTAGTTGAGCCATCCTTTGGGGTACAAGCAGCAGTACCTTAGTTGTTGATGTGTGCATTGATGATAGCACACATGATGTTGCTGATCATGAGGTGAGCGATGGGGATTCAACCTCTTACTATAGTGCGGATTTGGGTGGAAATGATGAGTCACAAGGGTATCGTCATCTGGCGGGACAGTTGAAGATTAGCGATGATATGATTGTTACAACTTTGGAGCATTTTGATGTTGTTTGACAGATGTTGGCAGCCTACGGTTGGAGTACTCCTATGTCAGATGAGCACGGTGTTAGTAGTATTTCCCTTGCAGAGTTCCATACACTACGAGAAACTATTGGAATGATGAAACACAATTACTTGCAACTACTTGCTAATAGGGACTTTCTTCTTGAGTGGGATTGTATTTGTTATGATGCATTGAAGGGGAAGGAGGAGGAGGTTGATGAGCTTACTCATGAACTTGAGATGATTATGGACTCATTGCGGAGCGCCCATTTGGCCCTTCAGGAGTCACAGTCACAATTAGAGGAGCTTACCGTGGAGTTTAGTTTGGCACAGTCTCCACCAGCTACAGTTACAGTATAGTTTCCTACAGTGGCAGTTGGTCATGATTTGACATCCACGGGTTGTAGTGAGGATGTGGTAACATCCATCTCGGATACAAGGGCAGTTGACTCAGTTGAGCTGAGTACTTTGACTGAGAGCAGTAGAAAAGCATGTTACATAAGGCTCTCTTGTGGTTAGTAACTTAGTACTATGACAAATGGTGCAGGTTCGATAGCTGATAGCTCTTGTGTGGCTGTGGTGGATTCTCCAGAGAGTTGTGTGTTAGTACATGACGCTACTCCATCATCTCCACAGGGGACTTCCAGAGTGTCATCTTGTTGGGAGTATGGCTCTCATGTTGATTTGTTTCCCTCTCTTGGAAGCAAATCTAATACATCATCCTATGCAGCTGATTTTGGATGCCAGCTTGTTGTGTCTCAGAGTCAGAGTGATCAGCTGCTTGATTATAGTATTGCTAATGATGAGCCATTAATTGAGGTTGGGGCATTTTATCGCAACTACACAGTGAGAAGTGCTCATCATTTTTCTTTTGATCCACACACGGAGGACTTGATGATGCATTGATGTGGATTGGTTTCGGGGTTATACCATCCATTGTGGGATGGGAGTTGGCCATCTTCAGAAGACGGGATTAGTGGCTGTAAGTTCTTGACTCAGTTGATTGTGGAGAATTGCTTGCAGGAACAGCAGTCAGTTATCCATCATGCAGTCATGTATCCGACAGGGCTTGCTACTTCTATATTACAGAGTGACTATGGTGTCAGTTGGCATGATGGCTTGGCGAGTTATCACATCCATGGGGGTTTAACAGAGGACGAAGAGAGATTTGGTACAACAGATGCTTCTATATGCTCTTATTTCCACATGACAGATGGATGTGAGTTCAGATTGTATTGGGATCCAAGTGGTGACAGGTTTGGCACTGAGTATTGGATGGGTCCCATTGGGTTGCTTCACCACTCCTGGCAGGGTGAAGTTGGGATCAGTATTGAGCAGCAAAAGTCTGAAGATGTTCTTCTTAGCAGGCCTCTATTCTAAGTTTGGGATCTAGGGATAGCTTGGGCAGTTGTGTTTCTGTTGATGCTATAGGAGACAGTTAGAGATGTATGGGACACTTCACAGTTCTTCTTTTGTGCCTTCCAAGGAGTTGGGTTTCTTTGCAACAAAGATTGCTTGGGGACAAGCAATTTCAGGGAGTGCGGACTATAATGTCCCCATTTTCGTGAGCATCAGAGTTCAGTGGATTTAGCCTATTCCTGGCCCTCATAGGCATAGGCTAATATGTCTGGTTAGAGGGTCCCTTTTTGGCAATGAATAGTGGTTAATCTCCTTTAGCGCTTGTGTGGGTTCAAGCTTAGCCTTCGGTTGACTCAGTTTGACATACTTACTATTTATAGTAAGTCACTATTTAGGGTTTCTATTTTTAGATGGGCATCCGATCATGTGGAGAACAGGGAGAGTCGACTCCTAGTTCAGACGGCATAGCAATCAAACAAGTATTTCAAGAGATATTAAAGTTTAAGTGACTTAAGTGATTTATTTAAATATTTTAATGTTATTAACTTATTATAATAAAGTCACTTTAATATCATAAAGTGCATTAAGTGAATTTTAAAGTGGGAATATATCTTTTATCCCACATTGGCCAGGAAAGTGTTTGAGTTCTCACAAGAAAAGAATAAAAAGGGACTTAAGAGCTCATTCTCATCATCCAGTATTTGATATTTGTTTGAAGATTTCTCTTTGGCGTTTGGGTAAGGGAGCCCTAAGGTTTTTGCCATCATATCAACATTGGAGAGCGTAGCTGCTTCATTGCAAAAGCATGCTGAGGTTGTGAAATATCAGCTGAAGGTGCTTAACTGTTGGCTTCATCTAGAGGTCAAGTTTGTGCTTCATCAGATTTACAGTAAAATTTCAGAATAAGGATTTCAGCATCTTTATAATATTAGAAGATTGTATTCCGGGTATGCCCTAATGTAAAAGCTTTTAAAGTGAATCAATAAAGATCATCTATTTGCTGCAGTAGGGTTTTATATTTCATTTCCTGTATTTTATTTCTTGCCTGGCAATTATATTATTAAAAAAATACACAAAAAGGGCAAATATACAAAAAAAAACACAAACCCTAAGCCGAGCTTTAGAAGTAGGAAGGAGACGAGTTCTTACACAATTCAATTCTGTGTTTACAAAAACAATTTATAAGATACTTCCCTGTTCAGTGGCTTTTTTTTAAATGCCATATTTAATAATGATGTGCAAACCTAACATTCCATTTTGTTGTGTTTTTTGTATGACTTCATAATCTTTTTATGAGTGTCTAGTTAGTTTTAAAGATGTCTTGTAAGCTACATGTAGAAATATTCGTATCAGCATCATCATTTCTTTTGATAGGTCTAATTTGCAGTTAGTGGTGGTAGTGCTACTTATTATTGGTGAATTTTGTGTTCTATTTGTTTTACATGTTTTTGATAGTTGTGGTACTTCTACCTTTATTGGGTTATTTTATATTGTTTGTTTTATTTGCTTCTTGTTTAATGTGTTATTTAGGATTATCATATGCCATACATATTTTGTTCTGTTTGCATTGTTTTTTATTTTGTTTTTAAATGTGTTGGTTTGAATGCGGAGAGGATCTTCATGTTAGATCTACCATTTTTTGGTATTGATCATTTTTTTAGGAAAATTATTTTACACGGAACTGTTAATGGCACTTATATGACATGAACTGTAATCGCAGAGCCTAATATGGGAGAATCAGAAGGTCATTTGGCACCTGTGCCTATATATATTGTCACAGAGGCATCACAACTTCCATGTACATTTCTTGAACCGTCTCCTCTAAACGAATTGGTCATTGGTTTTGATTGTGAGGGTGTTGACCTAGCTCGGTATGGCCGTCTTTGCATCATGCAGGTGACATAAATCTTAACTTAAGATGATAGCTATGAATGATTAGGAAGCCTTATGTATTCAGAGGAAAAGTTATCCATGCATTCATAATCTTGTAGCATATGGAACTAAATATGGAATTTGAAGTATTCAATCGAAATTTTGGCTTCATTAGAGATAACTTGCAATGAACCTCTAGAACATATTTGGTATGAATTTTAAGTACTATTTTGTTGTTATTATGGTTTTTAAGCTTATTTCATTCTTTTATAGCATTTATTGTCTTCAAGGTTTTCAGAAATGATCAGATCAAACCTCTGTGAATTACAAATAAATGATCTAATGCCCTAGATGTTATTCCCATTCAGTTTGTTCTTACTTGACAATCTAAAATTGTTTTCCTATATTTGTGTTGGTAAAACTAGAAACACATTATGTTACGATTTTAGAATTATTAGATAGATAACTGTCCTAGAGGCTAAGGTTACAAAAGAAATTTTTTTTTCAAAATTTCAGACTTTGCAATACAGTTTCCTACGAAAAGATCACCAGAAAGCATAACTGTTAGTGAAATCATTTTTTCAGTATTAACAGAATTGGTCTTTGGAAACTGGGCCATGTCACTTACAGTTCATGAGGCGAAACAAAGAGAAACTATCTTAAAGTGATCTGTAGTAGGTGTGAATATTCTATTACATAACTTACCAACACAAATATAACTATTTCAATTGTGTTATGATGGATTTAGTTGTTGATTCTTATGCGAAAGTGCAGAAAAGACAGTCATGTGACTAATTTCGTGTTAAGTGCAAACATACTGAAAGGGAGAACAAATCTCCTTTTTATAATTCTAGGTTAAATAAATAAATAATATAAGCATTCAGAATCTAGACTAGAATAAAAGAGCTGGGCAATGCAATAAATGTACTCAACTAAATGTTTTTGAAATTAAATAATAAAATAATAAATGCTTCAGCTTGCCTTGATGTCCTTAGTCTGCCCTCACATAAAAACTGGTTTTGGTGTTTGCTAGTTTGCACTCTGCAAGGATAATTGCTTCGCTTGTGCCAAGCTGTGTAAGGATACAAATTTCACAGCTAGATAAAAGATTGTGGACAATGCTCTCAAACATGCAAAATACCCTAGATGCTTGTGCAATACAGATTCTCTAATACTTGTGCCCTGATTATGCGAGTAAATAACAATTGATAGCTTTTAGAATGAGGTTTAGCATGTAATGATCAGATTTAGTTGATGATAATTGGATGATCTAAAAGGGACTAAGGTTACCGCTTTAAATACAACACCAAGTGTTAAATGAAACACTTAGTGCCTTGGGGCAGCACACAACAGTCACAAAGAGAGGTAAAGTTGGCCCCTATGTTTGAATTTGAATTTGAATTGTTAAGGGGTCCTTTGCCTGACAGCAGATCACTTCCACAATTGCAGATTCCCATATTTCTGTTAGGACTAGTCTATAGAAATAAGTGGAGACAGGAACAGAAAAGACCTGGTGTGTGTGCTCACTCTTAGCCGAAAACAGGCCGTTTGTACACTTAATATTGCATAAAGGTTAGCCAAGTCAAAGTGAGTCTAAATCAAATATGGAAATTGTAGGGTATGCATGTTTAACCATTACATTTTCCCCCCACATTTACTTGCACGCAAACTATCATGAGAATGAATTTCAAATTAAATACAAGCAGCCAATAAGAAAGTAAATGCACAAACATTCATAAAGAATATTGACATGGATGAAGATTCTGCCTTGGTACTTGTTCCCTTGAAATGAGTGCACCATCTTGGAAACTTGAAAAACAAAAATAAAAGCAATTAATTGCATCATGTAAGTGTTTAAATAGTAATGTACTGTCTATTCTCAAAAATAAAAGAAAAGAGAGGCAGGGATAGAGAGGCCACTCTTGAAGCAATAGGATGGATGGGTAGCATCTTGGAGCAGCCAAAGAGGTTTGATACTATCTTTAGATAGCTTTGAATCATTTGGTAGTCTTGCAATCATGCTTAGATAAGAGGAACTACAGTGACTTCACATGTGCCCCCTGCATACAAGGGAAGCAAATAGATTGGAGGAGGGTAGATAATATGTAAAACAAGATCAACCCAATAAAGGTTAGTGATCATGTTAAGATAATGAGATATGACAGAAAAATATAGTAATATATGCTCATAAAAGCTTCTTAAATGTTAGGCAACAGTTTTGCCTCCAATATGCCCCTAGTAGGGCAAGAATTATAGCAATGAAGTGCTACATAAAGGTATCTTGAAAGATCAAGCAAAGGTGAGATATCATTTGAGTGCAAGATATAAGCATAATAAGCATAACGTGAACATTAGTTGAAACTTGTGGAAGATAAGCATAATAGTCATTGCTGTTCCTATAACCATAAAAGAAAGATAGGAATTAGAAATACATGTAATGAAAATGCTAAAAACAATCATGTGAATGGTAGGAAAATGCTAAAGATAATCATATGAATAGTAGGAAGGATATTGTAAATGCATCATCATAAGAATATAACTGTGGTCAATGGCATAAAGATCTTTCCAGTTGACCGTTGGCCTATTCCGGAGACCCGTAGGCTACTCGGAAGGTAAAATTAGGGTTTCTTGTTTTGAAGGATGCTCTTGCTCGAGGTTGGTTGATTCAATGGCGGATTCTTTCTGGGTTTTCAGAGAGCTTCGTAGTGATATGTTCTTCTTGGCATTCTGAGCATCTTCAGGAATTTACTATTTTTAGTAAATTCTATTTCTGGCAGTGAACTTGTTGGTTTCGGCACGGTTGGCTTTCTATTTCAGACTGATCAGTTGGCTTACTCATTTTTGGCTTCGGGGCACAATTGGAGAGATAAGTTCGAATTATTTTAATTAAGTCATGTTTTAATGTTATATTTTAACATTGACCCCCTTGGCCTAGCTACAACTCTTTAAGTTGTTTTTAAAAGATGTTCTTTATGGGTGGGCGCTTCATTGAAGGAATTAATTATATTTCTCATTAAAAAATTTAATCCAAGCATAAGTTGGACGCCAACTTCAAGGAAGAGATAAAGTTTATAATTAAAAGTAAAAGTATTGCTTGGGAAAGTGGGACGCCACCTATTGGAGGATTAGGGTTTCGAGAAGAGTCATCTGGAAATTATAAAAGGAAGCCATTGGTTCTCTTTTGGATCATCTTTTGTCTACAAGAATGTTATGTTGCCGGATTGGCTGTGGGATTGCTTCGAGGAATGTAAGCCTCCTAGCTTGGCATTGCTTCTCGCTTGAAAGATAGCGACTAGTGGTGAGATAGATGTAGTTGAGTGAATTATTGTGAGATTTCTGCATTTTAGTTCTTGTGTGGCTTTGTAATTCAGTTTATGCATATTAGTGAGATCTTGGAATTGCATATTTATAACAGCAGATTGTAGTTTTCATTCATAAGTCAAAAAATACAAAAAGAGTCATTCTGGGTACTGTTTATATCTTTCTGTTTGTGAGGGGCGACCCTTCTCTACAAGTTGCAGATTTTTTAGTGAAGGTTTGAATTTTTAAAGGCAGATTGAACTTCTTGCTGGGCCGTACCATCTGTCCTTGCCTTGAAATTCGTGCATAAATAATATAGGGTCTTTTGATAGGGTTTCAGTGTTCTATTTTGGTCGCCATCATCCTAGGATCATATTGCATTTTGTTTCATGAAATTTGAGTGAGTCTGGAGAGAGTTGTGAGCAAAATAGTGAGATTCAGGGCTGCTGTTCATGCATGTGAAAAACAGGACTGTCATAAATCAGATTTGTCAAATTGGTCTTTACAGTGGGTTTTTGATCTAAGCTTTATTAACCAGTGAAGAAGATTCAATATATTGTTGCAGCTTTATTCAACTCTTGGTTCACGTTCACAGCAAGGCATTCTCTATCATGTTGTAAGCTGAACAGTAGTACTGTCAGCATCTCTCTAATCTTGCTATCATGTTGTGTAATTTTTAAAGTAGCATTGTAATTCATTATATCTCCGTCATATGGTAGCTCCCATTCCGTCTCGGGTTGGAAAGCACATTTTTGACGTCGAGTACTTCAGCATTCTTGCTTATTTCCCTTAATTGCATTGTAATTCCTTTTATCTCCGCCATATGGTCGCCTCATTTCCATACTGGATTGGATAGCACATACTTGGTGTTGAGTTTGTTTTCAACTTGTAGTGGTAGAAGATCCTCTGACCATATGATCGTCCTTCGCGGACTCATTCTTGGTTAGAGTTACCTTCAGTTGCATTTTGTTTAAGGCACTGACGATCCTCTTGCCATATGACAACCTCTCTCTTGTTGAGATTGAGTGCGCATTCTTGGCAATGAGTTAATTGTAACTGTTGATTTGAATTATCTAACCCTAACGGGTGCTTTCTGCATTGTTGTGTACTTGGTAAAAATTGAAAAAATTGGCTCGGCATATTTCAATTTGGGATCCAGGTATTGACATGGATGGTGCATTGGTACTCAGTGATCGTGGTGAGTTGCTTCAGTAGTTATAGTTATATGGCATGTATATCAAAGTGGAGTAGCGGACTAGCATACGATTGCTTGAGGACAAGCAATGACGAGAAGGGAGGATTGTAATGTCCCTTCCTTAGGTAGCTCGGACTATAGCGGAGGTTGGCCTACTATTAGGGTTCCCGTAGGTCAGCAAAATGGTTAGGGGACCCAATTGAGGGCTGTGGAGCTGAGCTGAGAGCTTTACGAGCCTTTCAGTATGGAGTTCAGTTGCTGAATCTAGGGATAAATTGGAAATATTAAAGTTCGCTTTAATGGAATAGTAAAAAGTGAATAGTAACAACAAATTATAAAGGGAATAGTGAAAAGTGCCCCCCCCATCCTAGTAACTCAAGTTGTTTTTAAAATGTGGCCCTTTCTTTTGATGAGGAAAGACCCTCAAGATGGGTGTAGCCTCATAAGGAGGATTATTTTATTGATTTTTATAAAAAAAGCTCATGGGAGGTTATAAAGCAATATGTTGGGCTTATTTTTGGGCATTCTATTCTCATTTTGACAAAAGCAATTGCAGGTTTGATCTCTTGGAAGAGGGTTTTTAGCAGCATATAGGTCTTCTAAGGACGAAATCCCTTGGATGATAGTGAATTGGATGAAAACCCAGTTCACAAAATAGGGAAATCTTCTTTGGGCTTCCATTTGGGCATCATTGGCCTTCATCACAGGGTAATTTGCATTTAGAATTGATTGCAGCAGTGAGTTATTAGAATATAATTGCAGATTGGGGCTTGTTATCAGCAGATATCATCATTTCAGTGCATTCACCAGCTGGCCGTATCATTTGGGTGTCATTTTCAGTCAAAACCCTAGCTGGAAATTAGGGTTTTCAAATCACTAAGGAGCAAATTCAATTCGGCCATTGTTGACATGCCTGTAGTTGGTTACTGAAGTTCATACTGGTCTTGTTTCAAGGTCTGGATCAGCCACACCAAGTTTATCTGGAGCTGTATTGTCAAGGAAACCATCAAGCTATCATTGGGTATGTTCTTGGCATGTTGGGAATATAAATCTTTCATTTGTATGGGGTGTAATAGTGCTGTTACAGCTCTGACAACTTTATATCAGACCTGTTATTATTGTAAATCAGCCCTGATATAGATTGAATAAAAGGCAACCTTTGAAGTGGAATTCATGTTATATGTTTATGCAATCTTTGTTTACCATTTCTATACATGTTCTTTTTAATTTGGCAACATTAAGCACTCCAGCAGGGCTTCAAACAACACATGCACACTCAGAAATCAGTTTCAGACTAGATTACATGCCAACCATTTGACGAAATGTCAAATGTTCAAATCTGAGTTTTTTGGGTTATATCTAGCAAGGGATATTTCATGTAATGGGTACAAATTGAAAGTAAATCAACTCTTTTGCATTTCAGTGGTGAGCGCAAGCCAAGAACCACTTATTCAGGGGGGTCATTACAATGTAGCCACTTATTCAGTGGAATAAGAAAATAATACCACTTATCTAGTGGGGTACGAAATGATAACACTTATTTAGTGGGGTAAGTAGCAAATCAAACCAAGAGCTAATTCATTGATGGTACTACCAATTAGTGTTACAATATGAGCTCATGAGAAATCATTCAAATCAACTACATACACGCTGTTACAACTTATAAAATGATATGTAGAGGATCTAACAAGCCAAATGAATTCTCAAACACAGGAAAACCAATACCCAGCAATGTAATAACAGGAAAACCTTGAGATGAGAGAGCTGGTATGGACAAGGCGGGTTTGAAATCTCATTATCTCTGTGGATAAACTGTATAGCAGGTCTGAACAGAGGATTGCAGGTCTGATGATACCCTCCTACAGATCCCAAGCCATCCAAAATCATCCAAAGGGCACTCTATGCAACCAGGAACACCTCCAATAAATGCCCAACAATGTGTTACATGCCTAATCTCTTCCAACAGCTCCTAATGGCATGGAAAGGCGATGAACAGGTTTGCTGTTGATGAAATCAGAAGTTGGTCTGAACAGGGACAGCTAGGAGATTATTTATTTTAAATTTTTTGTTCACTCCCCAACACACCATATCATTTGGAGACAGTTGGAGTCTCTTCATACACCCTAGGCACCTCCTAGTAAGTGAACAACAGTCAATAAGAGACCATAAATGATCAGATACAGTCCACTTATCCCTGCCTGCAGTGGTACGGCTTGCCTGGAGGGGTGACTTGAAGCTAGAAATTCAGAAACTCCCTTTTAACACTTGCAATTCTTCCAACCTGGTTGCCTATCCCAGGGAAATCAGTGATACAAAAATTGTCAAAAACTTGATTAAAAAATCCCACAACAAGATTTGAAAAACCTAACTGACTACTGTTTACATCCACGATTTAAAAAACTACCAAAAGATCGTGAACAATAACCCTAGTGGCTGGACTTGCATAAATGTTCTAGCGATGGTTTTTGTTGGTAAAAAAAAAAATGTCGTCGTGACTTCAAAAAATCCGCAAAAATATTTTAATCCTGCCCATGTGCAATTTTTGAGACACATAAACCTATGTTTCTCAAAGGTAGACGATGTGATTTTTTTGCGAAAAAATTGGTCGCCACAAGTTTATATTAGTATAAAAAAATGCCAAAAACCTTTAAACAGACTCCCAGCTGCGGCTTGCAAAAAAAAATTTCACAATTTTAGAGAAAATGGCGTGCAATTTCAGCAGATAAAAAATCCAAACAATTTTTATCAAATAACAGGCCCATGATTTTGTAGAAATCTGTCATGCAAATTTTATTAGAAACCTGTCGCGATTACAACCACAAACCCTTGATTCTGTATGACATTGCATTGTACCATACAATGTCCTTTTGGTCTTGTGTCACATGCGTGAGTTGTCACTGCAATAGTTCATAGAATTTCACGTGTTCACTGATCCTGAGGTGTGACTAGAGCTTTGATATCATATAATGAAAAATATAACACAAAATGATTACTAAGATATTCAATAATAACAAAGGAATGAAAGCATCCATAAATAAGACATACAACAGCTTTATCTGGAAAGGATAAGAGCAACAACTAATAAAGCAAAAGGATAAGAACTTAACTAAAAGAATAAAGAATATTCCTAAAGTTTTCCCTTGTTGATGTGTAGCCGTAGGCCTCATACTTCCAGCGGCGATATTAATAAGCAATAAATTAAATATAGCCAACGGCTATTTATTTATTGGAGGCGATTTCATTTATTTGTAGTTAATATTTATATTCCTTATTTCAAATGAGGCCGACTATAGTGAAGAGACGCATTGATTAATGAGCAAGCTGATCCTTCATGAAGAGGCATGATATCTTGTATATATAGAAGTCGATTTGATCTTATCATTCATTCATAGTCATCTTTGTTCAAGTTCGCATTTAGCGAGAAGTTGAGTCTTACATACAACAGATCGATTCAAGAAGAAGGTCGATACTCATTAAGTGTGGTGTCAATATTATCCATACAGATCGGCCTTGTGTTTGGCCTCATTGTAAATCACTTTGTTGTTCTTTGATCAATATATAAGAGATATATTGTTGTTGGGTTTTTTCTCCCTCAAGTTGGAGGGTTTTCCCAGGGTACATGCTGTGTCAAATTGCTTGAAATTGTTCCAATTCTGCTTATTTAGTTTCTGATCGTAAAACTAACATGGTATCAGACCGGGTTTAAGCAAGATTGTGATCAGATTTCTTAAGCAACGTGATCTGCCTCTCTTATTCTCATCTTAGTGTGTCTATCTTATCTTCGAAAATGGTGAATGGTCTGAAGGTTGAAGATAAGACTTGAAGGTGCCTCTAACTTCACCTCTTGGAAGTTTAGAGTTCTTATTGCATTGGAAGAAAATGAGATTCTTGAGTTCGTGGAGAGTGAAGTACCTGAGCCTTCCGATGAGAATTAGAAGACACAATGGAGGAAGAATGGCACAAAGGCCAAGAAGATATTGATTGATTCTGTGAAGGATCACCTTGTGCCTATTATCTCCAAATTAAAGACAGCTAGAGAGATGTTCAAGACTTTGGAGGGATTGTATGAGATCAATAACACCAGTCGAGCTCTTGCATTGAGGCAACAGCTACATCACATCAAGATGGCGAAAGGAGATTCAATCATGTCCTTTATGAAGATCATTGAGTTGAAGGATCAACTCTATGCCATTGGAGACATAATTGATGATCAGGACTTAGTCATGTTTGCGCTTAACAATCTTCCTCAATCTTGGGAGCCCTTTATCTAAATTATAAGTGGAAGATCTAAGCTACCTAAGTTTGATCGTCTTAGGGCAGATTGCTTTCAAGAGGAATCAAGGTTGGCAGCAAAGGGTAATGATCGAAGTTCTCACAATGAAGACAATCATGTTCTTGCTGCTCAAACTTCAAAGAAGAAAGGAAGAGAAGGGAGAAAAGGTAACTTCAAGAGGAATAGAGACAGGAAATCTGATGCTGCTTCTGAATCAAAGAAGAAGGATCTCTCCCATATTCAGTGCTTTAGATGTGACAAGTTTGGTCACTATGCTAGAGATTGTGCAACAAGACCAAAGTAGCATGCTTCTACTGTGGATGTGGATGATGTCTCTCCTCAGAAGGATTCAAGAGATAATTCAAGTGGATTTCTATTTATCTCTGCCCTATCAAGCAGTGTACCAACCAATAGCAACACATGGTTGATTGATAGTGGCGCTTCTTGACACATTACTGGATATAGAAAGCACCTTTAAGATTTGGTGGAGAGAGAAACCAACATTCAAGTAATAATCGGAGATGATGCTTGCTATTTTGTGAAGGGTGCAGGAGCCTCCTCTCTTCACCTAGATTCCGACATCTCTCTTCATTTGAGTGATGTCTTGTTCGTACCAGGTATCAAGAGGAACCTTGTATTGATTTCAGCTTTGGAGGACAAAGGATATCAAGTTGCATTTTTTGAGGGAAAAGTTCTTGCTTGGCCAAAGGACTCTAGCATCAAGACAACCAATGTGATTAGCGTTCGGCAAGAGAGTCTTTATAGACTTTTCATTCGTCCAATGCAAGCATTGTTGCATGATTCCACTAGTTCAAGCGAGCTTTGGCATAGAAGACTTGCTCACCTCCATTTCAGAGCTCTTCCATCCATGGAGAAGATGGTGTCTGGCCTTCCAAAACTCAGTCAAGAGCATGATGGTACGTGTAGAGGATGCGCATTGGGTAAGAATACTAAGGGTCCTTTTCATAGTAGTGAAAGTAGATTAAAATGTATTCTAGATCTTGTTCATTTTGATTTGTGTGGTCCAATGTCTGTTGCATCCTTGAGTGGTTTTTTGTATTATCTAATTTTCATTGATGACTACTCTAGAAAGACTTGGATTTATTTTTTGAAATCTAAGGAATCTGAAGAAGTACTTGAGAAATTCAAAGAATTTAAGGCTCAAGTAGAGAATTTGTCTGGAAAGAGGATCAAAGTTTTGAGATTCGATAACGGAGGAGAATACACCTCTGGAGGCTTCCGCAACTTTTATATCGAGGTAGGGATTAAGAGGGAGTTTTGTGTTCCTTACAATCCACAACAAAACGGAGCTGCAGAAATGAAGAATAGATCCATAGTTGAGGCAGCTAAAGCTATGATCCATGATCAAGACTTGCAAACCTTCCTTTGGGCAGAAGCATCTAAAACTGCAGTGTAAGTTTAGAATTGGAGCCCTCATCGTATTTTGGAGAATATGACTCCTGATGAAGCCTTCACAGGTGTGAAGCCTGAGGTTAGTCACTTGAGAATATTTGGTTGTCCTGTTTATATTCATGTGCCTAAAGATAAGAGAAGTAAGTTAGAAACTTAGAACCATCTAACAAGAAAGGAATATTTGTGGGTTACAGTGAATCCTCAAAAGCCTATAGAATTTACATTCCAGGACAAAAACAAATAGAGATCAGCAAGGATGTCTCTTTTGAAGAAGATGTTGCATTCAAAACATCTAATGGTTCATACATGGAGATAGATAATGAAGATCAGGAGACTCATCAGGACATGGATGTTGATCATACTCCTGAGATTCAAAGGGAGTCTACTGAACCAGAAGAAGATATTGATCCAATTGAGCCTTTGGAACCAACAGATGGGCCAAGAGACATTGTCATAGGTCGAAAGAGAGCTCTATGGGCTAGGAAAACTGTGTAGGAGGCAGAAAAGTTTGCAGCTCCTAGAGGTACATTCAGAGAAAGCAGAAGACCATAGAAGTTTCCAGGCTATGTTGCATTAATTAGTCATATCATTGAGTCTGAGCCTTCCAGTGTTGAGGAAGTATCAAGTCAGCAAGTATGGAGATATGCTATGGCTGAAGAATATCAATCCATTATCAAGAATGATGTTTGGGATATTGTTCCAAGACCTGAAGGGAAATCCGTTGTATCTTCTAAATGGCTCTTCATGATCAAGCATGCGGCTGATGGAAGCATTGAGAAGTACAAATCTAGATTTGTGGCTAGAGGATTCTCTCAGAAAGAGGGAATAGATTATGAAGAAACTTTTGCTCCGGTTGCTCGTTATACATCCATCAGGACTATTATTGCTATTGCAGCAACTAAGGGATGGAAGCTACATTAGATGGACGTGAAGACAACATTCATTAATGGTGTAATTGAAGAAGTATACATTGAGCAACTTGATGACTTTGTGATTCATGTTAAGGAGTCTCATGTTTGTAAATTGAAGAAGGCTTTGTATGGCCTTAAGCAGGCTCCTCGTGCTTGGTATGGGAGGATTGATCGATACTTGATGAGCTTGGGCTTCTCCAAGAATGATGCTGATTCAAATCTCTACTTCAAGATAGTTGATGGCGAGGCTTTCATCTTGGTTCTTTATGTTGATGATCTATTTCTTATTGGAGCAGAATATCTCATTATCAAATGCAAGAAGGAGTTAGCTTTTGAATTTGAGATGAAGGATCTAGGATATATGCATTACTTTCTAGGGTTGGGTATGGCAGAGACCCAATGAGATTATTCTGAGTCAAGGGAAATACACCATAGACATCTTGAAGAGATTTGGGATGATGGATTGCAAATCTATGTCTACATCAATGGAAACTAATTTGAAGAAATTAAGTGAGGCTGCAGCCAGTTCAGATCTGGTAGATCCTACTATGTATAGGCAGTTGATTGGATTGTTGATGTATCTAGTCAATACTAGACCAGATATTTGCTATGCAGTGAGTGCACTTAGTCAGTTCATGTGTGAACCAAGGCAAATACACCTAGTTGTAGCTAAGCATATCTTGAGATACTTGCGTGGTATAGTTGGATATGACTTGAGATATACTTCCAGTGTAGATCTAAAGTTGCAAGGTTATTCTGATTCTGATTGGGCAGGGAGTGTAGTTGATCGGAAGAGCACCTCTGGATGTTGCTTTAGCTTGGGGTCTGCGATGATTTCTTGGTGTAGCAGGAAGCAGTCTTCAGTGGCATTAAGCATTGCAGAGGCCGAGTATATTGCAGCATGTGTAGTAGCTTGAGAAGCAATGTGGCTTTGAAAGTTCCTTGCAGGATTGTTTGGACAATCATTGGAGCCGACTGTTATTCATTGTGATAATCAAAGCTGTGTGAAGCTTTCTGTCAATCCTGTGTTTCATGACAGAACAAAACATGTTGAGATCAAATACCACTACATTAGAGATATGGTATTGAGGAAAGTTATTCAGTTGAGATATATTTGCAATGATGAGCAGACGACTGATATTCTCACCAAGCCTCTCTCTAGAGTGAAGTTTGTGCATTTTCGAGACAAGCTTGGAGTTGTGGAGAATGAAGCCCTTGCTGAGAGGGAGACTCAACATCAGTGATCTCTTGTGATTTGCTTTAATGCATCTTTCTTTGTGATAGAGAAATTTGAGGTGAAAGCCCTTGTTAATGCATCTTTCTCTGAGATAGAGAAATTTGAGGTGAAAGCCCTTGATAATGCATCGTTCTTTGTGATAGAGAAATTTGAGGTGAAAGCCCTTGTTCCACCCTCTGGGAGTAGCCATGGTGGATGTCATGTTGAGAGACTCCATGACAACATCACGTTGAGAGACTTCGTGATGATTCCCTTGTACTTGTGTTTATCCACCTTCTGGGAGTAGCCATGGTGGACTTCATGTTGAGAGACTCCATGACAATGTCACGTTGAGTGACTCCGTGATGGACACTTGTACACATGTTCCTTTCCACTCATGGGAGTAGCCATGGTGGACATCACGTTGAGTGACTCCGTGAGGAGCTCCTTTCCACAAATGGGTGTCACCATTGTGGATGTCATGTTGAGAGATTCCATGACTTGGATATCTGGAAGTATTCCTCCCTAGCTAAGAGGGAGTGTTGATGTGTAGCAGCTTGATATTAATAAGCAATAAATTAAGTATAGCCAAAGGCTATTTATTTATTGGAGGCGATTTTATTTATTTGTAATTAATATTTATATTCCTCATTTCAAATGAGGCCGACTTAGTGAAGAGACACATTGATTAATGAGCAAGTCGACCCTTCATGAAGAGGCGTGATATCTTGTATATATAGAAGTCGATTTGATCTTATCATTCATTCATATTCATCTTTGTTCAAGTTCACATTTAGCAAGAAGTCGAGTCTTACATACAACAGATCAATTCGAGAAGAGGGTCGATACTCATTAAGTGTGGTGTCAATATTATCCATACAGATTAGCCTTGTGTTTGGCCTCATTGTAAAGCACTTTGTTGCTCTTTGATCAATATATAAGAGATATATTGTTGCTGGGTTTTTTCTCCCTCAAGTTGGAGGGTTTTCTCAGGGTATATGCTGTGTCAAATTGTTTGAAATTGTTCTAATTCTGCTTATTTAATTTCTGATCATAAAACTAACACTCCTAAAGACTAATTGACCGTTATATACTAAATATTATATTATTACTTTAATAGTACCTTTAGAAGATGTAGTAATATTATCATTGAATTGAACCTTTGGAGTTTTATGATAGGGATGGAATTATCCTTGCTTTGATACATAAAGGATAAGTGACATCTTGCTCTTGCTTCATTTGTGTTGGAGGACAAGAATTGTAAATTGCCTTTTGTTCTTGAGGAACCTTAGGAGGCAAAGAAGAGGGCTTCATTAGCTCCTTATTTTGCCTTTCAACTTTCTCTTGATTCTTTTGTTGTAGATTCATTTGATATAATTAATGAACCCTTCTTTTCCTAAATAAGGAGTTTGTAACGCTCGAAAATTGATGCTTACTAAGCCATAATATATTACCACACTTAATGCATTCCAAGGATAATAAAGTAAATAATACAATTCCCATAATTGCTCAAAAGGGAAATTCAGATTATATTTCCATTCATGTATGCAAGTTAAATAAATTTAAATGACATTAAAGATCATTGCATTGATACACATATGATTGCCATTCACTTTTCAATAAGATTCCATAGATTTGCTTAAGGTTTCAATTACATCTTTAACTTTCAAGCAGTACATCTGTTTCTTTATACACCAAAACTTCTTTTCAATACATCTATTTCAATGTTACAATGCTGATTTACAAATACAATTACATTTGCAAGTGAGCTTTTCAAGCCATTCATAATAATACAGGATTACATTTATAACAAATAAATCTCCGAACCGCAACCGCCGTGACACCGCTGGTCTTCTTGCAAGGGCCAAGAGTGTGATTAAGGCGCCTTTTCCGCCCAACCACAAAGTGCAATACTTCCTCGGGTTTCTTCCTAATTCGAAGAAATCCCCGGCCCTGCACGAGGAGCCTAGCAACCTGAAACAACGATGCAGGAGGGAACTCTCGATGCAAGCCCAGTGCCTATATGCATTCCTAACATGAGAATCACATATTTCTTGCAAAAGGAGGTGGCAGAGACATATACTCATTTAATTCTAGGCTTTTAATTCCATCTATTTCAATGCTGCAAGTGCTTGGCCAAGCATAAGGAAAGTAAAAGATAGTTTTAGAGAAGGTAAAACTATCGTCTCTGTGGTCCACCTTCGGCATCCTGTCCCGAAAGTTTTGTCAAATACAGTAAATAATTCATTTTTCCATCTAATTTCACATTTGGTTTTTACAAAATTTCTAATTTCAAGAGAGGTCACCATTTTCAAAAGATTTTGCAAAGTTTTGCATGCATTCAAATGATAGAGTTTTCTTGTACAAATTCAACTGAGTTTTCAATGCAAAATAAAATCAGCTTCAATTCTTTTTCTTTTGGATTAGTATCGCTCACAGTAAATTTAATAGTTTCAGCAAAATGTAAATCACTCTTTTCAGAAAATTCACTATTTATAACTGTGTTTTCTATAGTCTAAATTCACTATAAAGTTTCATTTTCAGCTCACGATATGGCCTTATATATTTTCACTAAAGACAGAAAAGATAAAAGATGGCTCAAACAAAGCAGTGTTATTTAGAAATTCACATATTTCATAGAGAGACAATACTGTGTAAACAGGCAATTTGCAAGTAAATTTGAGTTTGTAACAATACATAGCGAATGTACTCTGTTTCTATTCTAAATTTTAATCTTATAGCTATGAAACTCTCTGTTCAGATTTGTAAATGTATTCATTTCGTAGGTATATATATTAGTAATATTTACTCTTTCATATAAAAAATATGTTCAAGGTAGAATTACTACTGTGTAAATATCTATAAATGTATATCTTATATGCAATACTGGGTTCATTCTTGGGTAATATCAATGGCAGAAAGACAGTATTTTCTGTAGATTACAATGATCCCTATGATAAATATAAATATAGGAATATAAAACTGTGCGTGTCTATAACCTTGTATAAGTTTGTATTTTGTGTAAAAGAATATATCTCTGTTTTTTTATATATATAAGTTCAGTTTAAAACTACTGACAGAGAGAACATTTCCAGTGCTAAGTTTAACAGAGTAAATTAAAACTAAAATCTGCTTATAAGTGTGTGTGCTTTTATATATATATATATATATTTACAAACATACATAGGTATATATATATACCTTACTAAATTTGAGATTGGATGCAATTGTTAATTGCTGTGCACAGATTTGAGATTCGCAGCTTTTAAAACTCTAAAATTAAAAATTAATTGCTATGGTATGTAGTGTGAGGCCAACGCCTTCCCATAGCGGAAGGCGCTGGCTGTGAGGAGGCAGCGCCTCCTCCACAGGCCAAGAGGGCACTGACCTCTCACAGCGCCGCCCTCCTCTATGGACGGGCTGGGGAGAGTAATTCCCACACATTAAAATACACTTCAAATAAAAATCAATGCAGAATTTAATATGGAATAAGAACTGCGGATTTCGTTTTTAACACAGGACAATGATAATGGCCTTATATATATATATATATATAAATAATTATTTAAATAACCATAGTATTGAGATTGAATAGCAGACTCAGAAACTATAATGAATTAAGGAAGAAAAAAGAAATAATCCCCATTCTAAAAGTGGAGAAAATGTACAACTTTTCTTAAAGCACACAAAAGAATAGAGATTCTTCCCCAATCTGGCATTCAATTTAATCTAACATTCAAATTTCTCAGTTGTATCTACATATTTCAATCAAGATTTTGTGGGAAAAGAATTAAAAACCTGGAAATTACGTTTCCAGCTGGAGATTGGAGAAGGTTGGAGATGCTCTTCAGGCGACTTCTTTTCGCTTCTTATTCAATCTGGTTTTCCTGGCAAGCTTCTTTTCTTTCCTTCTTTCCAGTAGCTTTTCGAGCTCTTTCTTTTCCTACTATCCTCCAAGGGAAATCCTCAGCTCACTATTTCAAAGATTCAGCATCTTCTTGGCAGCCATAACAACAAAAGATTGCAGAGTTTTTTTTTTAAAAGAAAGTTTTTCAAGAACCGTTGCTTTCACGGGAACTCACTTCCCTATTTAAAATTGCTTCCCATTTTCCAATTCTCTACCCTAATCTTGAAAATGTATTTTAAAATTAATAATAATTTCCAATTTATTTGCATGTAAATCCCATTTCGAGAACATTTACTCAACAATATAAATAAATATCTTAAAACTTAATATTTAACTAATAAACTCCAAGTTTAACACCAAACAAAAGAAGGGTAACATGCATAATTATTTAAATCAAGAATCCATAATTAACTTATATTTAACAATTTATCCTTTATTTTACCATACTTTATTCTATTTAATTTACTATTTATTATTTAATTTGCAAATAATTTTAAAACAAAAACATCAAAATTGACATTCCTAAATGCAGTCTATATGAAACTAAGTGCGTGTGTGTAATCGAGAGGTCTTCCTGCTTTGTCCTGTCAAGAAGCTAATCACCTCTCCTTAATCACACCCTTGGTCTTCGACTTCCTGCAACTCAAGTGCACTCAGGCACACAATAATAATTGAATTAGTATCTTATTAGAATATAAATAAAAACATTGCATTATATTAATTAAAATGCTTCTACTCTATTTGCTTCAATTCCAAAATAAAACTTATTCAATACTTTTCAACTTTTCATAATTTAAAATAAACACTTTCATTTAACACATGCCCAAAACATCATCATCATATTAATCATTAATCTACCAGGCACAATAAAACATGTAATAAATCCATACAAAGCCAAAAATAATCTGCATCAGGATTGAGATGTGACAGAGTTTCTATGTCATGTTCCTTGTTCTTGTGGTCATAGCAGATATCTTGGAGAGTTTTATCATAATTGTCAAGTGTGAAATAACTTGACTCAAAAATAGGTACGTGTACATCTCTCCACCTTCACAATTTTATCTCCATGAACATATTTTAAACATTGATTGACCATAGAGGGTAACCGCCTTTAGTAGGTCTAATTGAGATATTCCGAGTGACATTGAGAATCTATCTTTGAGAGAATGATGTGAAACTCTATGTCCACCACATTAAGTTCCACCTAGAGAGGCAAGATGATGCTTCCCAAAGTGTTCACAAGGATGACATTTGTCAATTGCAATGTTACTACTAAATTACAATCACATAAAATTTCTTCCCTACATATATTATATTGATTGGTTGGATCAATGAGGATACCCTCAAATTGATAGCCATGTAGGAAACCTTGAATGTAAAGTGGACCGTAATAGTTATTGTTCTCAAATTGAAAAATAGAAAGGTACATAAGGAGAGGAAATATTATAAGTCATGCTCATGCATGTATTTATAGAAGTGTGGGAGGAGGAACCAACATGTTATATATCCATGAAATCTCTATCCATATGTGTATGTACCATGGAATTAGTAAGTTGCTTGGGCATTTATTGATATCCAACATTGTAGATTGTGTATGTAATGGAAAAAGACTAGTATAAATTTGCAAATTTGATTTGGTGAAGTGACTAAATGATTGCCCCCATTGTTCACACCATCAACATGAATCGCATTATTGTCAGTGAGATCTTGGATTTTATACTTGAGTGCCATACAAATTTAAGTGTGGTGTCCATTAATTGTATGGAAATTGTCAAACATTATAAGACTTTGGTAATCCACTAGAGGGGTCCAATGGACAAATGAGAGGAAAAGTGATCAAATTATTAGTAAGGTTTGAAGATGTTTTTTGGCACGATGCTAAGATTTCTAAATTATTTAGGCTTTTGAGATATGAAAGATAGAGGATTGGAAGTAGTAGCCACTTGGTTGGTGCTAGCTTTAGATTTTGTCCTATCATTCACTTTTTGAAAAACATTATTCTTCTCAAAATTTGAAGGGTAAGAATTGGTAGAGGAAGTAGGGGAAGCCCCATGCTTCAAACCATTAGATGCAGGCAATTTAAGTTCAATAGTTCCTACATGGCTGCAGAAAGCCATGAAAGAAGCAAAACCATTCAAGTAAATGCTATCTTTGATTGGAGGAAGGAGTCCCTCAAGAAAGGCAGACTCTAACTCATCGTCATCTAGTTGATGCTTCATTTTATCACATAAAGATTGGAAGTCAATGACATAGTCATTGATTGACTCATTATGTCCTTGTGCACATTTAATCAAATTAGTCATAGTTGTTTTGAAGCCCACATTGACATGGAAATATTGTAAGAAAGTTGTGGCTAGCTCATCAAAAGAATGGATAGAACCAAGAGCTAAGGAATAAAACTATTAAATGGCATAGTGCCTTAAGCTTTGTGGAAACACTTTAGCTAAGATTGATATTCATATGCAAAATCTAGGAATACAAAATTAGAAGCTTGTAAATGAACATTGGGATCTCCTTTTCCATAATGTAATTGAATGTAGGTGCCACATAGCTAGTGGGCATTGGATATGTAACAACTTCAAATGCAACAAGTGTGTGCTGTATATAATAGTGTCATTAGCTAGGAGGCATAGCATCCACTTTCTTCTTAAGTCGATCAAGTTTCTTCAATAGTGTATCCAAGGTAGAGGTGGAAATAGTAGCAATAGGAGTAGCAGTGGATATAATGGAGGATGTGTAAAGACTTCTTGTCCAATGCAAAACATATCTCGATGAGTGAAGGAACTGTAGGTGAAAGAATTCTTTAGGTTGAGGATGCTTCATTGAGAGTTCGAAAGATAGGATTAGGTAGACTCGCCTTTCGTTGTGATTTGGTGTAGACCTTATTAGCTAGGATGAGAAAGCTTCATTCAAAGGTGACAAGGTTGCTTTTCCTACTACAAGATTGGTTTGTATAATCTCATTCACCTATAGAGCTATACACACTTTTCTGTTTTTTTGCAAAATACAAATTAAAATGCTAACACTCATAGAGGTGAATGGATGTGTTTTTTTGAAGCAGCTTGCAAGCCTTCTATCCTCTACTCCACTAGGGCTCATGTGATGTGTTGTGTCAATAGAAAGAGGAGTAATCTCATTTTCTGGTCATACATAATCTTGAGAAACAATGATCTCCTAGGTTTTGAAGAAATGATAACTCAATTGTACTCGGGAGTAGTGATAGCAAGGGAGTGAAGTCTAACTCATGTTCACACCTTCACACCTAGTACTCACAAGACCATCCGTAACTTTCAAATGAGAACCAAACTCACCAAATTGATTGGGTATAACCTAGATATCAATTAGGACTTTCATCGTATGCATTATAATAGCCATTTTCACTTAGGGAATTATATTCTATTTTATGGCAAACCATAGGTGCAAAATTAGACATAAGATATTATTGCAAATGAAACTGCCAAACAAATATTTGAAAAATTGACTAAGTGTCACTAACGTTGAACCTATGTGTTCATGCAACACTAGGGCTAAAATTGGGTACTCATATAGACTCTAGTGCCATATTAGGGGACATTTGTAGTTGCTAGAGATAGATTGGGGTGCTCACAAGGTCTCGAACACCCATACCAAACACTATTGCAAACTCTATGAAGAAACACATACACACTTATACTGAGAGGGGGGTGGTGAATCAGTATAAGAACAACTTTTTCAATTTATAACTTTAGCAATCATAAGCAATAATCAAAAAATTCACAAAAGTAAGATCTAGCAAATTAGAATACAAGATGCACACACTATTTTGTGTAGAAGCCCTTGGGGGAGAAAACCACGACAAAATATGGCTTTTATAGAAAACTTCTTACAATTTCGTAGGCACCAACCCACAGGAAACACCAATCCCTTCCATTAAGCACCAACTCAGCAAGAGACACCGATCTTTTTGAGTGAGAGGCTCTAACCTCTTGAACTCGCAAAGTAGAAGGCACCAACCTTCAAAAAGCAAAGTGATTGTAATGTTGTTGGATCTTCCCTAGATCCCTTCAAGGACTTCAATGAATCTGCCCACTTCTTCTCACAAATCTGGAATTTATCCTCATAGAAATCTGCATTCTGTCTGCTCAACATATATGTCTGATTTCTGCTTTTAAGTCTGCTGAGATTTGCTCCTCCAAATGTCTGATTTTTGCTCACAAGTCTGCTGCGTTTTCTGCTCTATATCTGCTCTAGAAATAGGAAAGATATGCAATGAATAGTTGTTTAATAAGCCTCCAATGAATCCTTATTTATATACCCTCAAATGCCTCTTCATCAACTGTTACATCCCCTAAAGGTAGGTTGGCCAAGTCATTGTTTTGTTTATATTTTTTATCATTTAAATTCACCCAAAATTGGGCGACTCCCTATGCAAGGTCGACCCAACAATATTTTCTTTTAATTTAATTTTTATTTTTAAACTTTAAATCTCAAAGAGGGGTGCTCAAACTCCAAGGGTCGGCCCTCACAAGTCATAATTTTATTTGTTTAAGGCAAAACAATATCTTTGATTTGAGTGACAAAACTGTTTTTTTAGTCTATGCCTTGCTATCCTTTGACATTGTTGGTTCACGTTTTATCATTCTCCGAACATTTAGAATAAAATGTCAAGTACACTCTACCCTCTCTTGAACAAAATCACTACGTGTGCCAAGATTGCAAGAAAGATCACATGGCGACTCCAAGGTTTATATGCGCGAATGAGCGACTTTATGTTGGATAGCTGCCTTGGTTATGTATGCTGAAATACAAGGGGGACTTGCATTAACAAATCATTCACAAGCTAGGACTTAGACAAATTTGACAGCAAATGCTCTTTTTCTCTCTTTTTTTTTTCGGATTTTCAGTTTTGGAGTTTCAAAAAAAATAACAAAAGGATAAGGGTTTAGAGGTTTTATGCTACTTCTCAGAACTCAAGAGATGGTTAAGACTAGGTGAAACCAATAACAACACTTTGCTTCACCAGATGAATGACAACTACACAAAGTGAGTGCAATCTTCTAGGGTTGTGCTCAAGATTTTCATACAATGAATAATAGCATCAATGGGACAATATTTATTCAAAGTAGAAGTTAAAGCACCCACAATATAAGCTCAGGCTAACTTTACGCATTGAACAAAAATCATTCATTCAAAGAAAGTATGAGCAAGAGTTTCACCAATCTATACTATCAAATCTTTCATTCATCTAACAAGCGTGCAAATCAAATTCTATTCTAAATCTATTCTATGTTGAAGGAGATATGCAACCATGCAACCACTTGATAACAAGAAGGATTCAAAGCAATCTTGCAATATGAACTTTTATTATCCACTACTAAGCAACAATTTGATAAAACTCTCTTCACAGTATGAAATGAGAGAATAGGAGTTTATATAGAGTTTTGAAAACAAATGAAAGGCCGAGATCAATCCAAGATCAACGACTGAGATTAAGATATAACAACCCTAATTAGGGTTTCCCAAAATAAAATCAATAACAAGTGGATGGAAGACAAGTGGTACGAGGAGCTATCTTCTAGGAGGCGCATCCTTGTCCTCTTGAGTGGCAGTATATTCAATGAATCTGGACACCATTGGGCTGACCTCCTCCATTGTGACATGTGGCAGCATATTCACCTTGAATTCCTATCCGTCCAAGTCATTTGCACACTCAACAAAAGCAGTCTCCCATTCCAATTCCTGTGCTTGGAAGGCATCCCAGATGGACAAGAAATTTGATGCCTCAGTCAAATTCTGCTTCAGGATTGGTCCAGTGATGGCGAAGAAAATCTCCTGAGTTTTGAGCTTTAGACTTTCCATTTGCATATCATTTTTCCGGATGGCATCATTCTCAAGTATATCCGCAGCTACAAGGAAAATCTTATTCTGAATCTCCCTTATTTGTTCTTCAGCTCTGATACCATCGATGTTCACTTTTTCTAATACCTCACTTCGTGCAACCAATGCCCAGTACCAAGTGTTGAAATCATATGCAGCCCTTGCTACAATTACTTTTCCATCAAACAACTCCTGCTTTGGAACTCCTTTCAACACTCTAAGGCACGGGATAATTCTTTTCTAAACATCTTGAAGGTTATCCCATGCTTTCGCCATGACTGCAATTCTGGAAAGCAAAGAAGTCTGTCCATAGGCCAATATCAATCTTTCCACAAATGTGGCTGCTTTTTCACTTTTGCTTGCCATCCACTCCTTGGTTTCTTTGGCTGTTACCATTTCTTCTTCAAAATCTTTGATCACTTTCTGCGAAGAATTGAAAAGTGGAGGAGCCACTGAATCGCTTTGATTAAGAGGTTTGGTCAAGTGCTGAATATATTCCTTCAGGCGCTCAATTTCCTTCTTGTATTCTCTTTTCTTTCTTACCTCCTTTTCCAATCTTACCTTCATGGAAGCAACTGAATTGTCTAAGTCGTCAACCTCTTGGCCCTTTGTAGTTGGTCCCAAGTCAATAGTAGTGATTGCATACTTCTGAGGAGTAATATCTTCCTTTGCCTTGTCCACTGTTGGCACAACAATTTGCACTGCACGGTAGCTGGCTTCATCTCTCCGGATTGTGGAAAACTTCTTGGTTGGATTCTTCACAACAACCCTCTCTAATCTGGCTAAGAAATCAGCCGTATCATCTTCCTCTTGAACTTCCACTGGTGCTTTCATTTTCAACCTTTCTTTCAACCAATCAGGAATTGTAGGCTGCTCAATGCCTTCCTCTTCCTGATTACTTTCTTGACATGGAATATCTCGAAATCCTCTAAGAGTGGAAATCATTCCCTCTTGAAATTCCTCATCCAGAATATCCATCTCATTTTCTGATTCAAGTATTTTCGTGCCTGTAGGAGATGGGGGTTCATCATCGTCTTGCTGGATTGATTCAATATTCTCCTCATGGATTGGAGAAGGAATCCTTATTTCAGCCAATGACTCATCTTCAATAGTTAATACCTTGTTCGCATTCCTGGATGTGGCAAAATGGGATGACTCTGATCTCTGCTTCTTTTGAACAGGTTCCTCGTTTATGATTTGCTCCTCCTTCGACCTTGTGGAGTCATCAACTGCTTCCTTCCTTTTTCTGGAATTAGTGCTTTCAATCAGTTTGTCACTTTGGGACGCTCCTGCAATCGAAGAATATGATTCCATTTCGCCCATCAAGTTATAAGTGAGGGTCAAATTTCTTCGCCTTAGCCCCTGGACTTGCTAATCAACCCACCACTGTGAATACATAACAACTCGCCTCATCAAGGTGGCTAGATCTATGAGCTCTGGTTCTGACCATTTCACATAAGGAAGAGGCCAATTCTCGTCATAGCACGGCTAAACATAGTCTCCATCATCCTCTAACTAGTTAGGCACACGGAAAAGCTCGGTTGTTTTGATCAAGCTTACTGGCAATGTAGACCATAGTCTTTTCCTAATATCAAACTCATCTGCAGCATTTGCCCAAAAATCCTCGAGGTCTACCTTATGTTTGTACTTCTTTCCATTCACTGTCCCAATATGATTGTGAGGATTGAAATCAGCCCTGGACTGGTAAGATGTGAATGGATACCACTGCATTTCCAACATGGCACTCTCGACTGCCTGTGTCGTTGGGAAAGACTCCAACATATTTCCATTGAAAAATGTAAAGGAAATGGCTGCTTTCTGCTTTGTTCTCTGGAAGCCCTGATATGTTTACAATTGTCTAAGGACTTCGAGCAAGACCATTCTGTTGGTAGGGTAAATTGGAAGTCGGTAAGGACATCCGGTAAATCCTTGAACTCTTATATACGTGAATCTTGGATACTGGATAAATCAGGATCCATACTTGCTTATCAAGCTCTTGGCCTCCTAAGTGAGCCTCTGATGAATTCCTCCTTGCAATATCCTGGTGATGTACATCAAGAAGGCATTATTTACCCTTCTAAAGTGGGTCTTCTTGCTAAGCTGTAGCTGTGGATAACAGTCATAGGTCTTACTCATTTTTTCCATTACCTACCATGCCTTTGCAAATCAATCCTGTGTATCTGTAATTTCTAGCCAACAAGTAGACAATGTAGGAGCTCATGTAAAAGGACTTTGTCCTTTTCCAAAATTTTCAGCTGTTCATCAAGATTATTGCTGATTATCCGAGACCAATTGAACATTTTAACACCTGAGGTGATCTCATCAATAAAATAGTACATCCAGGTCTCAAATGGCGAACCCTAAGGGTTGCCCATTACTCTGTTTAAGAGCAAAATGATATCACCATACTCCTCTTTGAAGTCAGTACGAAGCAACTTCTTTGGCACTTTCTTGAGGGAGGGCCTTGCTTTTCTAACCACAACTTATTGACATTTATTGCATAGGGCTCAAGCTAGTCATAAAGTTTTTTGGTGTCTTCTTTGGTTTTATAGGAAGTCCGGTTGTAATTTGGTATCCCAAATGTTTCCTGAATGGCTAACTCTCCAAGGTGAGCCAATACTCTCCCATCTGGCGCAATAATTTGTCTTTCTTGTGCATTGTAATGTATGGCACACTCGATCATCAACTCAGCGCACTCCATAGCCGGTGGAAATCCAGTTGCTTGGACAATGCCATTTCTCATCATCCGGCAAGCAATAGGTGTTGGCAGGAATTCATATTGCCCATACATTCTCCTTTTAAAATCCTTGAAATCCATGTGCCCGAGGTTGGTGTCTGTGACATTTTTCCACTTGGAATTGATCTTTGACTCCGGCTGCAATCCTTTATTGGCGAACTTCATCTGAGATTTTCTTGAAGGTCCTCCTTTGGTGGTCATCAACCCGCAACAAACATGAAGAAAATTGACATTAATTGTAAGATCCTAATTCTGATTTTTTTTTTTGTTTTTTTGCACTTTTTGGATCTTTGCTCGAAAATTTCACTTTCAATTTGTGAAAAATCAGACTGAAAATGGAAGAAATTGGCTAAACACTTAGCAAATTTCGCAAGGATAGGTGAATAAGACAGAAGAAGGATGAAAGAAATCAGTCAAACTCAGATTTTGAATCTTCAAAACTATATTTTTGACGGTAAATCTGCCTTCAATTATGAAAATTCTGTCTTTAACTCAGAAAAAGAATGTTATTTTCTGGAAATTATGTCCTTCAACTCAGAAATTTTACTTCATTCTCTGTTCTCCACTTCAAAAATTTACTTTCTCTTCAGAAGTTCTCCCTTCAAAAAATTATCTTTCTCAACCTTGAGAGAGCAAAAACACATTCACACGTTCAAACTTTGGAGAGAATGAATTGAAAGAGACAAGTTAAACTTTAATATAGAGTTGAAGAGTTCGATGATTTTAGCAACTTCGTGTTTTTCTTTTAGATTCGTCGAATCTGGACTATTTTATATCCTCCATAATGGCAACTTAATCTTCATTGAAGATTTTCGAGAGAAAGTTTCTAATTTTTTTACCATGGCGCCATCCTTAGCCAAAATATCCTTTGAGTTGGCACAAAATCTTCTAGATTTTTCTTGAGTTTGAAATTTTTTCTATTTGTTGGAAATTTCGAAAATTTCTTATAATTGTTAGAAAAATATAAAAATATTCTAAGTGTTGAGTTTTATTTTTCCAACCTTTTCGAATTTGATCACCTTTCATTTTATCCATGGTGAACTTCATGGTCTTCATGCCAATTTTTCCTAGGCGGACTTCATGGTTTAGTCATTTTGCTAAGGCGGACTTGGAGTTTTCTTGGTCAAGGGCGGACTTCATCATGTGTTGGCCACTTTCTTTGTTCTAAGCGGACTTGTAGTGCTCTTGGACAAGGGCAGACTTGAAGGTTGGCTGGACAATATGCACATTTCCTTTGGCGGACTTTGAGCTTCCTTGGACATTTCTCTTCCTTTGGCAGACTTTGCCAACCCATTGCCATCTACCTTGGGCGGACTTTTCCAACTCATTGCCATTCCTTTCCTTGGGCGGACTTTAGAATCACCTTGCTAGTTCTCTACCTTGGGCGGACTTTGCCAACCCATTGCCATTCCTTTCCTTGGGCGGACTTTAGACTCACCTTGACATGCTTGGGCGGACTTCAAGGTTGGCTGGACAATATGCATGGCGGACTTCAAGGTTGCTTGGACAGTGTTAGGGCGGACTTTGCACATCCTTGGACATTGCTCTTTCTTGGGCGGACTTTGCCAACCCATTGCCATTCCTTTCCTTGGGCGGACTTTAGACTCACCTTGCCATGGTTGGGGGGACTTCAAGGTTGGCTGGACAATATGCATGGTGGACTTCAAGGTTGCTTGAACAGTGTTAGGGCGGACTTTGCACATCCTTGGACATTGCTTTTTCTTTGGCAGACTTTGCCAACCCATTGCCATCTCTACCTTGGGCGGATTTGCCACATCTTTGCCATCCTCTTCTTGGGTGGACTTGAAGGTTGCTTGGACAACGTTAGGGCAGACTTTGCACATCCTTGGACATTTCTCTTCCTTGGGCGGACTTTGCCAACCCATTGCCATTTTTTGACCCTTGGATGAATTTCTTGCTCAACAATCTGGAACATTTGGAACAAAACCTCGCTTGGAGATTTTCCCTTGCTTTTTATACTTGGAGACACAAATTTTTGATTTTGAAGATAGAAATGCTGTTGCCATGACTTGAGGGACCCAATCTTAGGTCAACTTTCAAAAAAGCTGAAAAAAGCAAAAAGCAAAAAGCAAAAAATAGGCCAAAAAAGTTGCTTCCTGAATTGGTCCCAAAGTGCCAAAAATAAAAAAAGCAGAAAAAACAAAAATCAAAAAAGCAAAATCCCACAAAAATAGGAAGTGTCAGAATTGACCCTAAGCAATGGCATTTTTCGTCCTCTGGGCCTTCTGAGCACTTTGACGATGTCTAGACATTGCTTTGAGCCATAATTCCCTATTTGACTTGGATGATTTCTCAAAACCTTAACTCCAAACTCTCAAAGAAATGGGCTAATGAAATTGCAACGCCAAGAGAAAAACCCTACCGGGGGTCCCCTTTTGCAATGGGGTGATGTGTGAAATAGGTCACAACAGACATCAATGACAATATTGCAAGAATCTCCCCCTTTGTCATTGTTGGTAACCCTGTAAAGTAATAAACTTGAAATGCGACATGACCAATACCTCTCCCCCTGACAAAATTGCTCCCCCTGATTGATATGCTCCCCTTGACTCTACTCCTCCCCCTTTGACATCAATGGCAAAGGGTATCTGGGGCTAAATAAATAAGACAATGAATAGCTCTCACTGAACACATGCTTCTCTTGAAGAACTTAGTGAATGGATGAGAGTGACATCACTCCCAAGTTCTCCCTTAGGTACTCAAAAGTCTCTCTTGGAAGAGGCTTCGTGAAAATATCTGCAATTTGGTTTGTTGTAGCAACATACTCCAACTTTACTTGCTGCTCAAGTACTTTCTCCTTTAAAACATGATAGTTAATCGGAATATGCTTTGTCCTTGAGTGCATAATTGGATTCTTTGATATGTTGATGGCACTTGTATTATCACAAAGTATGGGAATGGGATGCTTATATTCAACATTAACATCTTTCAAAATCTGTTTCATCCATAAAACCTATGTACAACAAGCTGCTTTTGCAATATATTGTGCTTTCACCGTAGATAGGGAAACTGATGCTTGTTTTTTGCTTGACCAAGATACAAAGCAATTTCCAAGAAAGAATGCTCCTCCACTAGTGCTCTTCCTGTCATCAACACTGCCTGCCCAATCTGCATCTGTATATGTTGTAAGGGTGAAATCTTCACCCCTTGGATACCACAATCCAAAATTCATTGTCCCCTTCAAATATTTCAATATTCTTTTGATTGCATTAACATAGATTTCTTTTGGGGCTTCCTGAAACCATGCTACCAAACCAACTGCTTGCATAATTTCTGGCCTTGTAGCTATTAGATATAGCAAGTTTCCAATCATAGATCTATGCATAGTCTGATTTGCTGCAAGAGAATCATCATCTTTGCTCAATTTGCAACCAATAACCATAGGTGTACTTACTGGATTACAATCTTCCATTCTAAACTTCTTCAACATTTCCTTAACATATTTGGTTTGTGATATAAAGATCCCTTTATCTAAATGAGATATTTGCAATCCAAGAAAGAAAGATAGCTCACCTAGCATAGACATTTCAAATTCTTTATGCATGTTTGAGGCATAGTCTTGGCACGTCTTATCATTGTCACCCCCAAAAATGATGTCATCGACATATACCACAACAATTAACAACTTATCTCCTTCATTCTTGATATATAGGTTGCTATCCGCCTTTCCTCTTTTGAAGCCTTGCTTTTGGAGGTACTTGTCTAACCTTGAATACCAAGCCCTTGGGGCTTGTTTTTGTCCACAAAGGGCTTTCTTCGACCTACACACATAATCTTCTTTCTGTGATAAGATGAATCCATTAGGTTGCTCAATATACACTTACTCTTCAAGATTTCCATTAAGAAAAGCTGATTTGACGTCCATCTAATAAACTTTGAAATTCTTGAAACTTGCAAGAGCTAAGAACATTTTGATAGCCTCTAGAATCTTGCAGTAGGGGCAAATGTCTCTTCGAAATATATTCCTTCAACTTGTTCATAGCCTTTGCACACAAGCCTTGCTATATTCCTTGTGACTTCCTCATCTTCATTTAGCTTGTTTCGAAACACCCACTTGGTTCCAATGACGTACTTGTCCTTAGTCTTGGGACAAGCTCCCAAATTTCATTCTTCTCTATTTGATCCAATTCTTCCTCCATACCCTTGATCTAGAAAAGTTCTTTGGTTCAACTTTGGAAAGCAAACACAAATTTGCATGTTTTGCTGTTTTTGCAAGTCTTCTTCTTGTTTGAATTTCTGTGTCTTTGTCTCCAATAATTAGATTTTTAGGATGGTTCTTTTGAACAAATCTAGATGGTGTCTTGGGTGGTGCCTTTGATGGAGTCTTCGGATTTCTTTGCTTAGCTTCTCGGGTTTCAATTTCTTCCTTTGTTTCTTCTTTGCAAATTTCTTCATTTTCATAATCAATTTCTTGCACTATCCCCTTATGATGTATTTTTTTGTCAACTCTCACATTTGCACTTTCAACAACCATGTGTAGTCTTTTGTTATAGCATTTGTAAGCCTTACTCCTTGTGGAATATCCAAGGAAGATACCCTCATCACTTCTAAAATCGAATTTTCCGAAATCTTCCTCATCCCTTCTTATATAGCATTTGCTTCCAAAAACCTATACTTCACTGATGCAAGCCTTCCCTTCCAAAGTTCATATGGAGTTTTTTTGTGTAAAAACCCTAGTTTCCCCCTGATACTGATTCTGATTGAGTTTTGAGTTTTTCTGAAGGTTTTTGGTTTTTTTGCAATTTTTGTGTTTTTGCATAAATAAACAAGAATGCGATTTTTGCAAGGAATATGGAATAAATTCTCTAAAAATAATTTAACTCTGTAAATCACAAACCCTAACACAAATACTGAAGCTATATCATGTATTATTCTTCTGGAATGATTACATAGAAGATCTGGTAACATGCAAAGTAAAGGCAATGAGTTTTATCAAATTTGGAACCTGATATTTTGCTGCAGCTGAAGTACAGATCTGGTACGGCTGAGATCAAAAATGCCTTTCTCCCTCAGACTAGTGGTTGCAGATGACTCTAGCTAGGTAGGCGCTCCCACTGGTGAAAGTTTGAAACCAATACAGAAGGCGTTTCTCACAGGAAAAGGAAACACGTCTTTCTCTGCTGGTACGGCCTGTCAAAACAGTACGGCCTGCAGCAGTAATTAATGCAGATAGTACGGCTTCCCTCTGAAACTCCAGAAACTCAGTAAAGATAGGCGCCTTTATGGTTTGATGTCTTCTGAATGAATCCTCAGCAAATCCTCTGAAATAATGAATGCTCAATGACGTTCTATGACTTCCTCTGAATGAAGAAATCTCTCAGTTGCAATAGATCAAGTGTTATTTCACACTCTCTGAATTGCTTCCAGTGGAGATGGCTCGTTCCCCAAGGAATTCGAACGCGAAACCCTAAAGTCTCAGGCTCAGATCAAAGTTGATCAGTTTCAATTCTCAATAATCTCATAATGGCTCAAACCCCAAGGCAAATCCTCTAATATGCTGAAAAGTGCGATTTCCTTAAGAATAGGGTTTTAATTAATATTTGACTTTTTAATTCTTTTATTTCTCCATAGTCCTCAATCAAATATTTAAATCATAATTTAAATGCCAAATGGGCCCCTTCTGATGATGGCGCACCCCTCAGTGAGAAATCACTTAAGTTATAATTTAATATTATAACTTTATATTATAATCATTAAATAATTAATATTTAATCAATATAATTAAATATTAATATCTTCCTCGTTAATCATCCGTCCATCTGAAGTGACGAACGAAGTGATTCCGAACAAAGCCATCTAAAATAGGGGTCCCCCCCGCCAGAAAAAAAATAGCAAAAAAGCCTCCGATCGAGCCCAAACGAAAGCCTGCTGATCAAACTCTGCCAACTGAAGCTGAGCCAAGCTCCGAAGTGACCCTCTATCCAGTCTATCAGCCTACGAGGGTCGTGTAATAGGCCAATCCTGTACTCCGAGAGATGTCACTGAGAAGGGGACATGACATTTTGTTGTTCACCCTGATTTGTGCTCGGTTTGAAATGTATACAGTTGTATGAACTGCATCTTTCCAAAAAGTATTAGCTATCTTGGATTCATTGAGCATAGCTCTTGCCATACCTTGATATTAAAATAATAGTTAGATTATTATTAATGGTCAATATATTGTATTATTGTAAATTAGTAGATTAGATTCTTTCTAATTCTTTTCTTCGATATTGTTTCTATTTTAGAAACTATGTTTTTAGAAGCATCTACTTTGTAAATTCTATATGAAGCACATTTGCTTCTTTCTTTAATACATCGAAGATTTCATATCATTTCATGGTATCAGAGCGGGGAAAATTAAATTTTTTTGGGCTTCGCCTTTCTAAAAAAAATCGCGTTTGTGGTGAAAACGTATTTTTTACACGCGGTTATTTTTTTTTGGGCATTCATCTAATATGGAGATCTTCGCCTGCACAAGTCTTAAATCGTGTAAAGGTTGTTTTTTGTGAAAATCACGGCTATTTTTTTGAAAAACATGGGTTCTTTCCTTTGGAAAAATTGTGCCCGATTTTTTTGCAGAATTGAGGGTTTTTGGAAAATTTGCGATGGGTTTTCTTGTGTGATTTCCTCTTATTTTTTCGTGCGACTGCACTATCTTGACCGTGTGATTTGTGTGTTTTGGTGCACTATTTTTGGGCACTGTTTTCTACATACCTGGGCGTCTGTGTCTGCAATCTCCTCTTTCTGCATGCGTTTTTTTCCTGAGTACGATTTAGGGTTTTCTGTCTCATGTTTTGGCGTGCGATCCTTTATTTTTGGGCGTCTGCAACTCGCGACCTGATTTTTTTTGTTTTGTTGCGTTTGCCAGGGTGTGAGTTATATCTGTAGCCAAATTTTGATGACAATTTATTGAAAATTGGAGCGACCTTTTACATCATCTTTTTATTGGGATCTGGGTGTCATTTTTGCATGTTTTCAGTTACCTCGGGTTTCGAGCTTGCTATTCTGGGAGATTTCTAAGTTTGAGGCTTTCTATACATCTTTCTGTCAGATTTCTTTCTGTGCAAAATGGCATCTTTGTCGCATATTATATTGGAAGGCAGTGAAAAATGCAACGACCTCAGCTACAACACCTGGAAGTACAACACCTGGAAGTAGTGTATGATGACAATTTTTGATATCGCTGCCTTGACCAGATTATTCTAGGAAACAAGACACAACCTACAACGCCAGACAAAGATCAAGAAAAGTTTGATGAGCAAAATCGGGAAGCCGTGATGCTTATTAAACTGTTTGTCATTGATGAGCAACTACCTCAGGTACCATCTGGCAAGTCAGCTAAAGAAATTTGGGATCTTTTGAAAGATCTTCATGAAACATCCGACAAGAGCCGTGCGTTCTTTTTGAAAAACATGTTGTTCTCCATCATGATGGATGAGAAGACAACTCTGGAGGCGCACTTGACAAAAATCAAGGATATCCATGATCAGCTAGAGGCTATAGGTCGAAAAGTGGAGGAAGAAGATATGGTAGTCATCACTCTAAAGAGTCTGCCAAAATCTTACGAGCACTTTATTGAGACACTCAACATTACCTCAACTAATGTTGATTTGAAGTTTTCAGATCTTTGCACCATACTTCTACAGTAGGATTGTTGGAAATAGTAGTTTGGTAGTGGTGCTAGTTGATCCTCCATAGAGCAAGCATTTCCTGCCAAGACATTTCAGAAGAATAAGGGCAAGACTCAGCCCTCATAACAGACCAGTCAAGCTCAATCCTAGGATTCTTCCAAAAAGAAGAATGTTCAATGCAACTATTGTCATAAGTATGGTCACATGAAGAAAGATTGTTGGAAACACTAGGCTTCTGAACAGAACAAGCAAGGAGAGTCTAAACCTAAAGCCCATGTTGCAGAACACATTGAACAAAAAGAGTCTGTGTTCTATGCCTTTATGGTCAAGAGTCCAGCAGATCTTATTAAATCCTTTGCCTGGTATATTAATTCAGGTGCATCTCGACACTTCACTCATTGTCGAGATTGGTTCATTGAGTATACGCCATTCAAAGATTTTGTTATCTTTGGAGGAGGCGAGGAGTATATTGTTGTCGGAAAGGGCAACGTGTAGATTCATTCTGGAGGGAGAAATTTAATATTTCTCGATGTATACTTTATGTGACAAAATCAATGTTGTTCTTATATTAAACAGAGGAATGAAAGTTCCTTAAATAGATTACAAGAGACAATGTTTCTAAAAGAAACAATCGTTAGCAAGAGACGAAGTTAGAACAAGTGAGATGACCATCAATGACATAAATAGAAAGATATTATTCTAATACCCTCCCTTAATGGTCATCATTCTAACTATCCAAAGATAACAGAGAAGGGTGCCCCCTTCTTCTCAGAACGCTGTTGCAACAAAAGACAAGAGCCTGCCACTGACTTTGCCACTTGAGATGAGTCTGCCACCAACCCTCCTAGAAACTGTAGAACTTTTGGAAATAACAACACCAATCGTTCAACCTGATGTTGGAGAACTGTCCCTCCCTGTAACCAGAGACACCGAGAATAGCTGCTACGATTTTGTAGAAAAATCAGCAAATCTTCCAAACTTCTGCAGATGAGCATGATGCCCCAGAACAGATTGCAAGAAGCCAGATGTGTAGATGTTCGCCCTAGCAACTCCAGGTGCGACCAAAAAACTGACTGCAACAAACCACGATTTTTGAGGAAAAAATCACCAAACCCAAGATTACAAATCATCATTTTTTTTCGGAAAAAATGGTAAAAACCAAATACCAGAGAGCCCTCCCGAACAATAGAAACCCTGACTAGGGTATACAGGAGAAAAACTCTTAATTTTTGAGAAAATTATAAACCCTCCCAAAATTTTTAAAATGTAGAAGACAATTTTTTTTTTCTATTTACGAGACAAAAAAATATTTAAAAAACCTAGAAGATAGATTTTTTTTTTCTCTTTACGGGACAAAAAAATATTTAAAAAACCCGGAAGACAGATTTTTTTCTTTACGGGACAAAAGAATATATAAAAAACCCAGAACATCGATTTGTCAGCTTGAAAAATAAAGAGTTTTTGAAAACCCTAGCTGCAAGCAAAAGGCACCCAAAAAAGTTTATGAAGACCCAAAATTCTTGTTGAAAGACCCAAAAAAAATATGAAGATAGAATTTTAATTCGACCAAAAATCTGAGGATTTTTATAAAAACCCTAGGTCGGCTGATAAAGACGGTTTGCAAATACTTAAATTCCTTCGTAGTTACAGTAGAAGAAGTCACAAATTTGTCAAGTTCGTGAAAGTTTGCAACAACGTCGCGCTGAGTAGACAAGGCCGTGCAGAGCAGACAAGAAGACCCGTTGTGGAAGAAAATGGAGCCAAAAAAGGCCGACGCGAGAGAAAACAAAACGTCCGTAGACACAGACCAGGTCGCGTGTTGGAGCAAAGCACGCCGTCGCGGGTAGAGAAAAGAAAACAAAATGCGAGCAGATGGATTCTTCAAAACCCTTGCCACAGATGAATGCAGTCAAAAAATGCATCCACAGAGCTTGAAAACACGATTTTATTCTGCAAAACGCAGGATAATTGCGTCCAAAGACCAGAGGACGGCCTGCAGAAAGGAAACAGGAAATCGCGCCAAGAAGTCTTCAGAAAACGCGATAAAAAATCGCACTGAGAAAAGTGTTGACGAAAATGACAGAAGCCAGCAGATTCAACTCAAACACGAATTAGGGTTTGCAGAGAGGTTGCGCTAGACAAAAAATGCGACAACCAAAAGTGTTCGAGCAAGATGAACTCCCTCAATCTTCAAAAAAAATGCCCACGAAAATTTTAACAATAAAAAAAACAATTTTCAAAAACCTTGAAAAATTCTTTCGAATTTTTAGAAAATCGATTTTTTTAATTCTCCAGATCCAACCCACAAAATTTTTCGAAAAATTTGAAACAAATATAAATATTTCGAAAAAAATTAATTCCCTGAGCTCTGATACCATGTTACAGAATCGATGTTGTTCTTATATTAAATAGAGGAATAAAAGTTCCTTAAATAGATTACAAGAGACGATGTTTCTAAAAGAAACAATCGTTAGCAAGAGATGAAGTGAGAAAAAGCGAGATGACCATTAACGACATAAATAGAAAGATATTATTCTAATACTTTGTACCTGGCATGGAGTTGAATTTACTTTTAGTCAGTTAGATCATGACTCAGTCTCCTTAGCTAGATATTGTTTTCAACACGCATACATGCAACATTGTTGATAGAGAGACTCACACTACAGTTGTTCAGGGACTTGAGGATCATGGTCTATATAGACTTGTTGATTCTGGTGATTCTCAAGAGCATGCTATGGCAGCTAGGAGTACTTCCATCAGCAGCCTTTGGCATCAACGTTATGGGCACTTGAATATGCAATATCTCTCTCAGCTATCTTGAGATGATCTGATTGGTGGCCTACTTGCAATTCAAACTTAGAGTCATGGAGTATGCGAGGCTTGTCAGGCTGGGAAGTAGCATCAGACTCCATTCTCAAATGGTGACTCATGGTGAGCTTCCAAGGTATTACAGTTGGTTCACGCTAATTTATGTGGCCCAATGAACACTCCCTCAGTTACTAGTTGCAGGTATTTTGTGTTATTTGTTGATGATTTTAGTAGAAGAATGTGGTTGTATTTTCTTAAAAATAAATTAGAGGTGTTTGGTATATTTCAGTAGTTTAAGGCCTTAGTTGAGAAAGAGTCAGGCTTTCCTATAGTCACTCTTAGGTCTGATAATGGGGGGGAGTTTTTTTCTAATGACTTCTCCAGTTTTTGTGTTACACATGGCATTAAGCGCCAACTTACCACACCCTACACCCCTCAGCAGAATGGTGTCGTTGAACGTAGGAATCACACCATTACTGAAAGTCTGAAATGGCTCGTTCTATGCTAAAGCATAGAAATGTTCCTAAGAAATACTGTGCTGAAGCAGTTTATTTTGTAGTCTATCTTTTGAACTAGTCTCCTACTCATGCTATTAAGAAGATGACTCCTGAAGAAGCCTGGTCTAGACGCAAGCCTAAGATCATCCACTTGAAAATTTTTGGTTCTATTGCTCATGTGTGGATCCCAGATGCCAAGCGCACTAAGTTGGATTCCAAAAGCTAGAAACTAATGTTCACTGGTTACAGTGAGAATCATAAGGCATATAGGTTGATTGATGTAGATACAGATCATCTTATCTTTAGTTGTGATGTTGTGGTTGATGAAAATAGTGGGCCCTTCTATCAGTCTTCTCCTTCTGTGAATCCTGAGGATCAGTCTATGCAGACTTTTGATTTGGGTTTTCTTCCCCTAGCTACACTTGATGGGAGGGATTCTGTAGTTGTGCAAGCACCCAACAAAATGTTCCACCACCCGCCCTTCCTAAGGACAATCTGGATCCTAATCCAAATGATTTTGTTCTAGCCACCCCTGGTGATGTTGCTCCTCCTGTTTCAGATATTGGTATATCTACTCTCCGGCCTAAATGGTATGCTAAAACCATAAGTGATCTTCGTGATGATGAATTAATTGAGGGTAGATCTGCTTGGAGAAAGAGCAATCAATGGAATACTGTTAATTTTGCTCTCATGGTCAATCTTCACAGCATCTCTGAGCCTCAAACCTATTCTTAGGCTAAAGGCGTACCTGAGTGGGAACATGCTATGGAAGGTGAACATCATAACCTTCCGAAGAATGACACTTGGGTCCTCTTCGATCTTCCACCTGGGAAGAAGCCCATTGGCTGCAAATGGGTGTATAAAGTTAAGTACAAGGTTGACAAAACCCTTGATAAGTACAAGGCTCAGTTAGTAGCAAAAGGGTTCTCATAGATATAGGACATTGATTATGAGGAGACTTTTGCTCCTACAGCCAAAATGAGTACTATTCGGCTTGTCCTCGCTATTGCAGCCCATTTTTGTTGAAAGTCCATCAAATGGATGTCAAGAGTGCATTTCTCAATGGCGAGCTTTAGGAAGAAGTCTATATGATGCAACCTCCTAGTTTGAAGGTTGCTGGTAAAGAACACTAGGTTTGCAGACTCGTGAAAGCACTCTATGGCCTTAAATAGGCTCCATGGGCATGGTACATGAAAATTGATAAGTACCTTGTTGATCATGGTTTTTAGAGGAGCCCTTTTGATTCTAGTTTGTTTGTCAAACAGTTTGGTGATGATATTCTTGTGCTTGTTGTCTATGTTGATGACCTTATCATTACTGGCAGCTCAAAACATCTGATTAAGGAGATCAAACACAATATCATTCTGGTGATGATATTATATGTTGATTGTCTCGGTGTTGAGGTTCGGCAGACAACTGATAGCCTCTTTATTTCTCAGTCCAAGTATGCTCGCAATCTGCTTGATAAGTTCAAAATGAATGATTGCAAACTTGCATTTACACCTATGGAGAAAGGGCTAAAACTATCAACAAAATGAGATTCGCCTGTGCAAAATGAATCAGCATTTAGGCAACTAGTAGGCAGCCTCATTAATCCCACTGCTACTAGACCCGTTCTCAGTTTTGTAGTGAGCTACAACTCTCGCTTCATGATAGCCCCTAAAGCTGAACATTGGGTTGCAGAGAAGCGTGTTTGGCATTTTGTATGGAAGGTGCAAAGATCCTAAGCTGATTGGCTATACAGACTCAGATTGGGCAGGTTCTGTTGATGATAGAAAGTCTACTTCAGGGTATGTATTCGGTTTGGGTATAGGTGCAGTTACATGGACCAACAAGAAGCAGTAGGTAGTTGCGCTTTCCTCAACTGAAGCTGAATATTAGGGAACTATTAAAGCAGCTTGTGAGGCGGTTTGGCTTCGAAGGGTGCTTTCTGACATGCGAATGTCTCAAATAGGGCCTTCCTCCTTGTACTGTGAAACCAAGTGGTGTTGAAACTCGCCAAAAATCCAGTCTTCCATGAAAGGACAAAGCATGTTGAACTTCATTGTCATTTCATCCGCCAGCTTGTCGAAGATGGATCATTGGTATTGTAGTATGTTCCTACTGAGGATCAGACTACTGATATTCTCACCAAGTCTTTGAGCCCGGATAAGTTTGTCAGGTTTAGTGGGCACCTTGGTGTAGTTGATAGATTGACCATTAAGGGAGGGTATTAAAATAATATTTAGGTTATTATTAATGGTCAATATATTGTATTATTGTAAATTAGTAGATTAGATTCTTTCTAATTCTTTTCTTCGATATTATTTCTCTTTTAGAAACTATGTTTTTAGAAATATCTACTTTGTAAATTCTATATGAAGCATGTTTGCTTCTTTCTTTAATACATCAAAGATATGATATCATTTCACTTGAATGGTTCTATTCTTTCTCTCAACTACTCCATTTTTCTATGGAGTTCTTGTAGCTGAATATTGTCTCCTTATCCCATGCCTTTCACAATATTCTTCAAATTTATTTGAGGTAAATTCTCCTCCTTTGTTAGATCTAAGGCACTTAATCTTCAACCCTGTTTCATTCTCTACTAAGGCTTTGAATGCCTTAAACTTCTCTATTGCTTCAGATTTTTCTTTAAGAAAAGCTACCCAAGTCATCTTGGAATAATCATCAATCAACAACATGAAATAATTCTCACCTTGCAAGCTTTTCGTCGTCGTTGGCCCACACAAATTAGTGTGAACTAGTTCCAAAGGCTTTGGCATAAAATATTCCTTAGATTTGAAGCTTGATCTTGTTTGTTTGCTGTATTGGCACTATGTGCAAATAACATTTGAGGGCTTTGCTATCTTCGGCCTGTCCCTTATTGGTTGCTTTTTGCTGATCTTTACAATTTTGTCAAAATTCAGGTGTCCCATCCTTCTGTGCCACAACTAACTCTCATCTTCTTGCCCCATATAACATTTCTCACTTTTGACTTCATTGAGAATGTATAGATTACCATCTGTTCTATAAGCCTCTGCTATCAATTTTCCATCTTTCATGATTGTACATCCTTTAGAATGAAACATGAAGGTGTGCCCTTGGTGACAAAACTGACTCACACATAGGAGATTATGCTTCAGTCCTTCAACATATAAGACATCCTTAGTTTTAGGTATTCCATTATCCAGACTAAGTGCGCCTTTACCTTTTATGCTTGCCGTAGCATTGTCCCCAAATTTCACTGTTCATTCACTTTCTTTGGAGAGAGAAATTTGCTTGTCATGTGAGTTGAACAACCACTATCAATATACCATTTGTCTTTCTCATCTTGAGCATGTAGTGCAACTTGTACAAGCATTGATTTTTCTTTCATTTCTTGTTCCTTCTTTTTCCAAACCTTACTTGATTCATCCTTTTTCTTGTCACAAACATCCTTCCCCTTATTTTGTCTCGAATGTTTGGGAAAAATAGTTCTTGAAAAATGTGCCGTGTCCCCAAAATTGTTGCACTTGTGACATATGATGTTATAATCCATCAGAGGAGCAGATGAATTATAATTCCTCTTTGTGAATTCAAAATCATTCCTTGTGCGAACTCTACAATTTACTACTTTATGCCCAAATTGGTTACATGAAAAGCAATAACCATGGAAATAATACTGAAACCTGGTTGTGTGTGTCTTCCTTTGAGGAGAGGACCATTTGAGGTTGTCCTTGTTAGTTCTTTGAATTTGTGAGGCTTTATCCTCCTTGTTTTCCTCTTTGTTCGCCTCCTTTTTGCTTTCTTCCCTTTTATTCTCTTCTTTGTTCACCTCCTCTTTGTTGGAACTTTTGAGGGCCGCAACATAATTCTTACTTTCCAATGTCTTTGTAGTTTGTGAACTTTCGCCATCAAAGCGAAGACCACTTTTGATGAATGGTGATCTTTGTGAGTTGATAATGTCCTTTAACATTTCAAAACTTATATCAAACTTTATGTTTTTGCTGAACTGATCTTGAGTCTTTTCTAGCTCCTTCCTCAAGGAAACAATTTCAGATTCAAGCTTCTCACACTCAGATTCTTTTGCCTTTAGCTGATCTTTTAAGACATCTTCAATGCTTTTGACTTCTTCAACTTGAGTCTTCAAATCCAAAATTATATTTCTGGACTTTTCACCGTCTTCTCGAATTTGGTCTTTCAACTTTGAATTCCACTTGTTGAGTCTTTTGATTTCGTCTATGGCAACAGTAAGTTCTTCCTCTAGAACTGCTATTGTATCTTTCTTGCTTTCAATCTCTTTACTCCCTTTTTCTTTGCACCTTGGAGCTTCTTCTTTTGTTTCCATGGCCATGAAGAGAATTTCTTCTCTATCACTTTCTAAGAAACTTTCATCACTTTCCTTGGACGAACTATTGCTTCCTTGAACATATAGGCTCTTCTTATGTCTTTGGAAAAACTTCTTCCTTTTCGGATTTCCTTTGAGTGGACTTTTTGTTATAATGACTTTTCTTGCCTTTCCCTTATCATAATATACTTCTTCTTCATTGCTTTCACTTCCAACTTGTGGACATTTGGCAGAAAAATGACCTATATTACCACAATTAAAACATTTTAAGTGTATACTTACCTTTTCGCTTGATAGTTTGTAATGTCCCCTCCAATTAACTCTCCAGATATTTTCTAGTGGCTTATTTTATTCCCGTAAGCTATTTAATTAAATTAAGGGAATTAATTATTAATTAATTAATATTGTTCTCTCAAAAGCAAATATTTTGAATAATATTAATTAATTATTATAAAGTCTAAAGTGGGACCTAAATATTATTTCCCTCCTAAAGTTCAATATTCAAATATTCAAATATTCAAATATTTGTGAAGCGGTTACCTCACGGTAGGCTACAAAATGGTGATTCGGGAATGCTTTATTCATGATTTGGAGTTTATTTCATTGATTTTCCTAAGAGCTTTTGGGATTGCGGATATGGGGTTTGAGTGGTGAAACGAATCCACCCTAGCTTGTGATAATTGGCCAAATTCGTGGGTCTCCTTTGGAAACGAATTTACAGGTGAATGATCTATGCGACTATTTTTGGGTGATTAATATATTGTGGTGTTCTTCATATTACTACTGCAAACATTCTTCAAATTGGTGCGATTATTATTACTATTGGTGGCTACCTTTTTGTTGTATGCACGAAGGTATTTATTATTGCTATTGAAGGCATTGCTTAATTCAATCGTTGGCGATTCAAGTAGAATAATGGCATTTATTTAGAATTTATTTATATTCGCCTGCACCATCCAGTTTGGTGATTAATATTATTTTCCAGTTGGCAAGATTCATATTGCACATCGCTGGTTCATATTTATGTGATGGTTGCTGTTGTGCAAACATATTCTATATCCATCAATTGATTAAGGCTAGCCGATATTGGTCAAAGACTTTAGGAAGGCCGACAATATTAGCAACCGCAGATGTTAGAAGAATTGCTATCAGCATATCTGTGATTAAGGGTTGACATCGTTATTCCAACTGCCACTCACCAATCGCAGCCTTAAAAGATTAAGGCGATATTGTGGAAGGGTTGTAACTTTGACTATGTTGACTATAATACGTGGAGGCTATCAGGGGAAGAATAGTCATGCTGGCCACTACTCTTTAGCAAATCGAGACCTCCTTTTTTTGTCTGATAAAGCCGCCACACCTTTGAGAGGAGCATCATTGAGTATATATGTTATCAATGTGTTATTTGGTGAAGACATTAATACTGAGGTCAACAATATTAATACCATTCTTGATAATGAATGATTATTTCTATGTAATTGCTGAGTGTTGGTAATATGGATGATATATCTGTTTTGGACCTGCTATTCTGAATTATCGAGTCTAAAAGAATTTGTATCTCAGTTGCACAACATTATTATTGTTATCATTTTTTATATTCGTGTATGTTGGCAATGAATCATTGTATATATTGAATCATTGAGAATAGTCAAACAATCCATGTGACAAGGTTAAACAATTGGAAATAACTCAAAACAACAAATTGTTTGACAAAATGCTTGCTCTATTAAACTTTGCAAAATCGTAAAAACTGGATCAACTTGGGCAAGGGTCTTTATAGTGGTATCAGAGCTGGTGTTCTTGCCAACTTGTAGGGTTCATGAGTGATAGAGAGAGAAGATATTACAATTGGGAGATTAAGAAATAGTGGCAACCTACTCAGGTTCTTGAAGGGGAAACTGCTTCTGGTATTTTGGGAATACACCAGATATCTCCTTTTGGCAGTGGCACTGACTCGTCTATAGGAGGTGGTGCACATATAGAGGCAGCAATGGGTGATAGGGGAGAAGATCAAAGAGGGGAAGACCTCATTAATGCACTACTGGTAGAACAAAGAGCAACAAATCAAAGAATGACTTAATTGATGGAATTAATGACCCAAACTATGCTCAACAATAATAACAATGGTAATGGCCATAACGAAGGCAACAATGGTCATGGAGATAATTCGGTTAATAATTAGACTCCTAACTGGCGTACTGCTCTTGCAAGCTCAAGGCCTTTAATGCCTATTTTTCCACCTAGAGTTGAGCCTTAGGAGGATACTGGACCTACATTGATCATTTGTAATAAGAACTGAGACGAGATTGGGTTGATGCAAGACCTGGTTTTCAACATGATATCTCCCTCCGCGACTACATAGACTTGAGAATGAGACATATGCCCAATAGGGGTAATCGAGAGCATCACAATGATCTCAAAAGAAAGGTTGGTAAATTTAGTTTGGCTTATTTTGATGGGTTAGGGAAAACATTAGCACGTGCTTGGGTTCAAAAGGTTGATACCTATTTCTAGTTGAATCCAATGCTTGAAGATGAAGCAATCAAATATGCTGCCATACATCTGGATGGAATTGCCCATGAATGGTGGCATCATGGAATGGTCACAATGGGCCATGATCAGTTCACCTCTTATGCTGAGTTTATCGAAAGATTAATTGAGAGGTTTGATGTTAAGGATCCTGAACTCCATTTCAAGGAGTTAGCTCAATTAAAGAAGCGGGGATTAGTGGACAACTACATTGCTGATTTCCAGAGACTTGCTGTTCTAGTCACTGATATTTTAGAAAGATGATTGCTGGTTTTGTTCATGGATGGTTTGATGGATCCCTTAAGAGGTTGGGTTAAAGCTCTCAATCTTAGCTCGTTACAGGAGGCAATCAAGAAAGCTAGGGACATGGATTCTGCTAACCTGAAGAACAAATTTCAGTCTAAAGGCTCTACCTCTCAAAAGGACAAGGGCAAGAAGCCTTTCCAGAAAGAATGGGCAAAGAAAAAGAGAATGGATGATGAGACTCGCAAGGAGTTGAGGAGAAAGAAACTATGTTTTAGTTGCAGAGAGACTTGGGAACCAGGACACGAATGTCTTGGTAAGGGCAAGGTGCATTACATAGAGTTTATTTCAGAAAGTGAGGAGAAGTCTGAGCATAACCAGGGCAGCGAGCACAGTGCATCAGATGATGAGTAGTTGGATGCCAATGAGGCGCCACCTAAGGGAGTGAAGGGTGGTACACTTGCTATTGTCTGGTACACTAAGATTTAACTCTTTCAAAGTTCGTGTAGTGCTACAGGGACAAAGGATCACAATTTTGATTGATAGTGGGGCTACCCACAATTTTATAGACTTTGCTATGGTTACTAGGAAAGGTTTGCAGACTGTGGAGCATGAAGGATTCAATGTCATAGTTACAAATGGGTATTAGATTTCTTGTATGTAGAAGGTTCCTCAAATGAGCATCACGATTGGTAACTATACAATTACTGATGATTTCTATGTGGTTGACCTTGGTGAGACTAATGCCATCCTGGGTATTCAGTGGTTACACTCGCTTGGGAAGTATTCCCAAAATTTCTAGACCATGGAATTTAAATTCAAGGTAGATGAAAGGAAAGTGGTATTGAGGGGCATGTCTAATGGAGCTCCTAGAGTGGTTTCAGCCAAACATATGGAGAGCATATTTAGACGTGGTGATGTTGCTTGGGCAACACAATGTCTAATCTCTTCTAAGTCCATGGATAGTGGGCCAAAGCCTTACTAGGATGATTTGTAGGAGGTATTGAACAACTGCAGTGTGTTCTTCAGTGACATCCCTCCAGGGAGACCACCAGACAGGCGTTTTGAGCATACCATTAAGCTTGAGGAAGGGGCTAAGCCTGTTATTACTACTCCCTAACGACATTTCAAAAAATTTAGGGATGAGATTGAGAAAGCTATCAAGGAACTACTAGATATGGGTCATATCGGGCTGAGCTCAAGTCCTTTTGCATCTTCTGTGGCATTGGTTAAAAAGAATGATGGCGCTCTCAGAATGTATATTGATTACCGTGCATTAAATAATAAGACAATCAAGAATAGGTATTCAATTCCTAGGATCTATGGATTGTTAGATGCGTTGCATGGGGCTATCTACTTCTCGAAGATAGATATTAGAATGGGATACCATCAGATTAGAGTGCGGGATCAGGACATACATAAGATAACTTTCAGGTGCCATTATGGGCATTACGAGTTTTTGGTCATGCCATTCGGTTTGACCAATGCCCCCACAACATTTCAGTCCTGCATGAATCAAATTTTCAACAAGCAATTGCGGAAATTCCTCCTTGTATTCTTCAATGATATATTGATATACAACAAAACATGAGAGGACCACCTGAAACATCTTGATGAGGTGTTAGGGTTCATGGAGGCACAATCATTGTATGCCAAGGCCTCCAAATGTGAGTTCAGGATGAAGGAGATACTGTACCTGGGTCACATCATTGGTGCACAAGGAGTTCAGGTGCATCAGGAAAAGATCCAAGCAATCTCAGATTGGCCACCATTGAGGACACTCACGAAGCTGCGAGGGTTCTTTGGCCTATGTAGTTACTACAGCCGATTTGTCAAACGGTTTTCACAGCTTGGGGTACCTCTCACTGATCACACCAGGAAGGGTGCTTTCAGATGGAGCAACAAGGCTCAGTGAGCCTTTGACAAACTTAAGGAGGTCATGAGCACATGTCTAGTGCTTGCATTGCCGGATTTCACCCAACCCTTTGTGCTGGAATGTGACGCATTAGGAGAGGGGTTTGGTGCAGTATTAATGCATAATAGGCATCCCATTGCTTTTGAGAGCAGGAAGCTCAGAGATGCAAAAAGTTATATTCTATATACCACAAGGAAATGCTTTCCATCATGCATGTGTTGGTGAAGTTTAGGCAATAATTGGTTGGTGGGTGATTTGTTGTCAAAACAATCATAATAGCCCAAGGTACTTCCTGGAATAGGACTTGAATGAACCCCTTAACTATCAATTTTGACAAAACTTGTCTCTAAACTATAGTTTCCCCCAATCTCTACTTCATAGAAATTCATCAAAATAACTATTTACAAGCATTCAAATGATAGTATAGTCATTGACATGCATAGCAAAATGATTTAGATTCATTCCCTAATATTAATTTGGTCAAATTCTTTTTCCTAGTTTCTAAGATCAAAACTAGGGTTTACAATTTTCCTTTCTCTACTATGTCAATTCTAGGATATGATTCCAATTTCAATTTTCAGATTTATTAGCAAAAATCAGATTGCTACAAATCCTAATTTCATCTAATTCAGTAACTACATTGATTTCCATGTCCAACTAGTTTGTATTCTCTAATTTCCTAGGTTTTCAATCCAGTAGTTTGTTAGTTTCAACAATGAATTCAAACATAGATTTAATTCAATTTAATCCCCAAAAAAAAAAGAATCCTAAGACTATTTCATGCACAGATGCCAACCTCTTAATGCACAATGGAAATTCTTTTTGATTGAAACTAAAACCCTTGATTCCGTTCTTTGAAAACCACATCAAATCATTGAACAATCCTCTAAGTTTAATCTTCCAAAATCTTGATGTATGCAAGTATGTGTAAAGCGAAAACCCTTGATCTTGTTCTCTTAAATGCATTTCAAATCCTTGAACAATCGCTGTTAAAATCCTCTAAGCTCAATTTTCTAGAAACTTGGTGTATGCAAGTGTGTATTCTTTCCTATTGACTTCAATGTTTTTATAAGAACCCTCCTAAAAGCTCACTCACTAATTCCTTCAATTAGCAACCCTAATTAAAGTAGGAAGAAAAAAATATTTTCTTTTATCAAAGAAACATTGATGGAAATATTGTCATTGATGTCAAAGGGGCATGGATTGTTTGTCATTGATGTCATTAGCAGATTGAACACATGTTATAGTGACGTCTCCATTGAAGAAAATTGATGAAGGATAAAATCAATGATAAAGACAAAAGATCAAGGCTGATTCCTCTAAGGGCAACTGTTAAGTTCAAATTAAAGACTTAGACTTGGTGCTAAAATTTGGAGATCTGAAATTAAATTTTGTGAAGCGCCTCACTGAAATTATTATACATGGGCCTACCCATTCCTTGGTAAGCGCAAACTAAAAGTAATTAAATTAAATTTGTTTCATGTGAGGCCAACCTTTGTAAGGAGTCACCTCACTTGTGAAGAGGCATGAAGAAGGTATTTAAAGACAAAGTGGATGGTTCAAAATGAGTAAGCATTGAATATTATTTTGAATATTCAGCAGATTTAAAGCAGACCAAAAGTGTAGAAAGTATGAAGAATATTTCTGATTCTTATTAAGTACATATGCATTTCTATATGAGATACATGTGCAAGTTTATTTGAAGAACATGAGCAGATTTTATGATCAGATTTATGGAGGATTTTTGATCATATGTATAAAGTTTTTATGAGCAGATCTGAGTTTACTACAGCAGGCATTAAAGCAAAAATATATGTGAAGAAGTTGTGATCAGATTTGTAAGTGAAATTAGAGCAGACCTTAAGTCAGAATTATAAAAGAAAGTATAGCATTATTTGAGAGAAAATTTGCGAAGGAGAATTGTTGCATCATCAGCATCATCATTAAAAATTACTTGTGAAGGAAAGCAATTACATCATCTACAAACCAAGTCATGAAGGAGAGTACTTGTGTGATAACCGTTAGATCATCCAAAGGTGTGAAATAAAGTGCATCTATGATCAGATTTTTGTGAGACAATATCAGAATTTGGAGGTTGGTGCCTGTCAAATAAGGGATTGGTGTCTCTTGCTGAGTTGGTGCTCGGTTGTGGGGATTGGTGTCTCTAGTGGTTGGTGCCTACAAATTTTGTGTGGATTGGTGTCTCTAGTGGATTGGTGCCTACAGGAGAAGATTTGTAAAGGAAGTAGGTTGGTGCTTACAAAAAGATCTACATATAAGCAATATTTTTTTTGTGGTTTTCTCCTGCAAGGGTTTCCACGTAAATCGTGTGTTCATCCTATGTTCTTAATTGCGAGATCTAGCATGTGTGTTATTGCTGTGGATGATTAAGTTTTAAAGTATAACTGCTATGGTTGATTAAGTTTTGAAAAGTGAAAGATTGTTGTTATATTGATTCACCCCCACTCACAGTATAACTGTGTGCTCATCATACATAATCAAAGACTATAAAGCAACTCACGCACAAACTTTAACAAAAGTAGTCCAATATAATAATAAAATTTAATTTTGTGTTAAATAATTATTCGCTATCAATTCTAAGATAGCCCATGCTTTTATTTTATATTTTTAAGGATATGCTTTCTTTAATTTATCTATGCTATTCCCTCTAATTAAAGTTTGCTCAATGAACAAAGTAAATTAGTATGACTTGTATGTCAACTATATTTTTCCTATTCTATTTATTTTAATATAAATAACAATAAATCAAATTGAAGTGATGAAGGCGAGCGGACGGAGCGGGCTGGGCGGGAGAGCAAATTTCAAATCCTTTGAAGGCGACGAGGAGTTTGATGATGAAGACAAGGCAGATGGCCTGTGTATTCCGTTCGGGATACTTAGGCTGTGTTTCCTGGGCACGTCTATGGGTATTTTTGCTGAGGTGGGTGTCATGTTTCTTGGTCTTCGGTGTGATGGGTTTCTTTTGGAGCGCTCTGGCGGCCCCTCTTGCTGTTCGTGGGTGGCTGAGGGTGGTTCTTATGGTTGTGACTTTGTTCTGTGGCCATCTTCTTGGTTCCTCTTGGCGTGTGGAGTGGCAGCTTCTTTTGGGTTCTCCTTGGAGGTGTCCCAACCCGGGGTTGTCTTTGCCGGCCAGTTTGTGGTTTCCAAATGGCAGTTGGGCTTTATTGTTTATTCTTATGGTTTGGAACCTATTTTGGGTCTTTGGCCCTTGTTGTGGTGTGGCATTGCTGCTCGGGGTGGGAGTTTTGCCTCTCTTGGCCTTGTTGAATATGGTGTGATCCTGCTCTGGTATGCTCTGGTGGTTTATGTTGTGAGAGCAGATGAATCCTTCTTTCTTTTGTTCCTGGTTTCGCCCCCTTGTTCGATGTTGTTTTCCTTTAGTGAATGGGGGTTGGTGTCTTGGTTTGACCCTTTGTGTGTGGGTTTGCGACTCTCCTCCAGGGAGTGCTTTCATTGGTTGTGGGTTGTCTTTCTGTCCTCTAGTGCTTTTCTTTCAACAACACCTTGCTGGGGTTTGGGCCGAGTGTGCCTCAAGAGGTTGCTCTTCATTATTTCTTTTGCTTTAGGGGCTGTTGTGGACTGGTTTTTTTCCCTCCCTATTGCTGATAGAAGTGTGTTTTTGGATGGCAATGAAAGATGGCTGGTTTGGCTCCCCTTCTGGGGCTTTTGGAAGGGGTGTGTGTCCTTCTCGGAGGTCATTTTTTGTGATTGGGTTCTTTTGGCTGGGTGGCTTTCCATGTTTTGTTTTAGGACCCAGATTTTCACTAAGCTAATGGACATCCACGTTGTTTCTGTGGAAAAGTTCCCGTGTGTTGTGATGGTGTTGGTTCAACGTTTTCAATGGCTCTCCTTCTGTTGAAGCTGTTTTTGGTTTCTTTGGAGGTGCGGTGGATTGGGTGGTATTCAGAGTTTGTTTTGAAGACCTAGATGCTTTTGCTGCTGGTGTGTGCTAAGCTCATTCTTTTTGTTGCTGTCATTGCCTTTTCTCTAAATACTAGGTCTTCTTTTGAGGTGGAGGCCTCTCCTATGGAGGTGGAGTCCTCTCCTTTTGTGGGTGAGGTGTATTTTATGGCGGATGGCTCTCTCCTGCATTTCCCATTGAGGCGGAGCCCATTCCTATTTAGGTGGAGTGCTGGTGTGCAGGTGTGTTGTGGTTGTGGTGGCAAGGATGAGCTTGGTTTTTTCTCCTATAGAGGTGGAGAGTACTGCTGGCTTTTATGGGACAATGTTGGAGCCTCGAGTGTGTATGGTGATTTCTCCTATAGAGGTGGAGAGGAAGTGTTGGTGGGATCTATTTTTTCTGCCCTTGTGGCTGTCTCTGACTTGGTTGTTTCTACTAGCGGTTTGAAGAGGTTGATTATCTTAAATGACTGGTGTGCTGTTGCCTGGCTGTTACAGGCGATTTCGTTGGGTTTAAGGTCCTTGCCAAAACCTGTTTGTAAAGGGTTGATGGTTCCTTCAAAACCTATGGGTTCAAGATCCCTGTAAAATCTTGATTTTGTGTTTGGTAGTTGGCTTTGGCTGTTGGTTTGGGTTGTGGTTTTGTTTCTGTTTGGTTGCTGGGTGCTCTTGCCTTTTTCTTTGAGCAACATGATTGTCCTGGTTTGGGATTTAGGGCCCTTCAAAACTTGATGGTTTCGGGTCTATTCAAAACCTGTTTGTAAATGGTTTTGGGTCCATTCAAAACCTATTTTTCCCTCTAATCAAAACAATAAATCAAATTGAATACTCTAAGTTGCCAGTTTTGGTACTGGTTCGGGTTCGTGGGTTTAGAATTAGGATTAGAATATCACATAACATCACATAAACAATAAAACCACCATAAAATTGAATGTCATTTAAAACATGCATGATAAATATTCATCGTTCAAACTTCAAGTTCAATATTAAAATAATAATATCAAGTTCAACATTACTTGGTTGTGTGATTTTGCCAAGCAACTTGGTTTGACAAACCTTAATTAGATTCTCAAACCTTGTCCTAAATGACTTTAGTCAATTGAAGACTAAATGAAATCACTTCACAAGGCTCCATAAGTGAGAGAGGAGGTGGTTGAAATACAACTACCCTCTTAAATTTTTCTTATAAGACTCTAACCAAAGCCTCTTCTAGAATTATCAAGTTGTTGATAACACAAATAATCTTAAGATCATAGAGTGTTTTTATAAAGGGTGGATTTATTTAAGATAGCCTTACAAATAAGAAGGCATGTAAGGGGCAAGACAATTTGTTAAAAGTGATCTTTTTATTAAAATAAACTTTAACAATATGGAATAGATTAAGTAGAATTTCATTTTGAGAATGCCTAATTAGTTTGTTGGGATTTTGCTTCCACAAGACAATAGAGATTCTTTTTTCACGTGCTTCTTTCACAAGGCAGTGGAGACAGAAAACCAAATGAATAAGCATGTGAAAAAGAGTAGAAAAAAGTGAAAAATCCTATTTTGTGTGTTCGGGTGCGTTCTGGGTTTGCCCCAGGGGAACCGGCCCCCCTACCATAGGAACCCTATCAGAACCCACAAAGGATTTGAATAGGGACCAGGATCCGGTGCGAACCGAACTTGGATCCGCCACGGTAGGAGGCGAACCCGGCTACCTAGTGAATACTTATTCTAATTTCTTGAATTAACCAACAATTCTAATTAATTCTTATAATTAAATAAGCAAATCTAATCAACTCTAATTCTAATGTATTTAATTTATTCAAGCAAGGTTATTGCTTTACAATCCCATGTCAAGTTGTTTAACACACTTCACAAACCAAATCTAGCTCCATCCTCCTCGGTACCTGCTCTTGCATTCATTACAAACTTAACATATCTTAGTAGCATTTGTTAAATGATAATAATCCATATAACCAAATATTGAACATTCCATTTCACAATAATATTTAGGTAAACACTTCAATCAATAAACAAATACACTCAATTGAAAATTGAGGCAATGTTGTCAAACTCATATGTATGAACTGACCATTAAGCAAGGTCCAGCAGCTTGATTTCATAAGATACTTACAATTGAAATAGGTCAGGAATTAGGGATTCTATGATAGATGGATATTTTTCTTGCTTCCTTCAGTTCTTTTTTGATGAGTTACATTCATGTTTGCATTTTGCTACAGTCTTCTCCATTCCTCAAGGCTCTACATTTATCCTAGGTTGTCTTACAATCGGTAGGGTCACTTTGAGGATGCAACTGTATTGACATTGGCTTGAAGTATGTGTAGGCTGATGCTTATTTGTGGTTGGGGATTTCATTATTCATGGTTGTCTGTTTTTTGTCATTGGATTTTTTTTTCATATGGTGTGCTATACTTTATTATTGACTTTTGCATCACCTGTCATGGCTTTACAATTGCAATGATTGTTTTATGTTGGGGGCCATAAATGGTAGCTTGATCATAATTTTTATGTTTTACCTAGTTTCATATAAAATTACCAATTTAAACTTTTTGGAGGCTTATTGAACATTAAGTTTGCTTTTTCAGAGACCATTTTTGTTTTAATTGTGGTGTTGGCACTAGAAGTTTGGATACTGAAGTAGAGTTTATTTTGGATGGGAATTTGAAGTAGGCAGAGAAAGCTTCTTTAAAATCAAAAAACACTAAAGCTTTTTTTTTTTATAAGTATTGCATTTCATTGGCAATTAATACATTCAGGCTTTTAGATACATGTAATTTTATAATTATGATTCTAATTTCCATTTTTAAAAAGCAATGCAAGATTCTTCTGAAGTATTTAGGTCACTTTTAAGCTCTTTTGCAGCTTGCATTTGAGGACGCAATTTATCTAGTTGATGCAGTTGAGGGTGGAGACCCACTTATGCAGGCCTGCAAGCCTGCTCTAGAATCCATTCATGTTACCAAAGTTGTTCATGACTGTAAACGTGACAGTGAGGTATGTGATTATGATGTTTTGCTTTTCATTTCATTGAAATTCTTTGGCAGTATAGGTCATGTTTTCCTTTTATTTCACCTTGACGCATCTGGATATTTTGTACAGGCATTGTATTTCCAGTATGGGATCAAATTAGATAATGTAGTTGATACTCAGGTGCGTTTCAATTTTATGATATGCCCCTTTTGACTGTTAAGAAGTTGGATTTAACAAATTGACATGAGTAAGATTCTATGAGTAGCTTTCTCACATTTTAATTTTTGATCCAATATTGCCTTATTAGCTTTCCACAGACCCTTCCAACTACACACAAATCAGCGCATTGTGTTTGAGTTCCAATATGATGAGGCAGGTCTGCCTTTTAGATAAATGACAACTTTTTTTTTGATGCAAAAGCTGAATTGTGTCAATTTACTTTTGAAATGACTAATTGCTACATTTTTTCCCTCAATTTCATAATAGTGACTATACCAGAGAGAGAACATTGTGTAAATTTCCATTTTAGACTTATTTGAGTTCACACTTTTTTTTAATCATTTGTTAAAATATATATAGAAATAGTATACACCATAAATTTTAATTTTGACCTGCACTGAAGATCTATTTTGTTTATATACATGTTTTCTGCCCTGTGGATGTATCTTGACAGACTAAAGTAGGCCAAGAGTTGCTTTCTACCATTTCCAAGTGGTTATGATGATGTAAACTTATTTCTTGCTTGAGTACAAAAGCAATTTTTTGTTTATTAACTCTTAAAGAAAATCTGATTGGTTGAATTATTATTGTGAATTAGATTGCATATTCACTGATTGAGGAACAAGGGGGAAGAAAGTGGGCTCCTGATGACCACATCTCATTTGTTGGCCTTCTAGCAGATCCACAGTATTGTGGTACTCATTCTTCCTTTCAAATATTATTTATTTGATTCAGCATTTATCATGTTATCATCTAGGATATTGTGTTCATCTTGAGAAATACTGTTGCTGTAGCGTACTTAGATATTGAGAATCTAAGTTACAAGAAACTTCTTCTGGTTTCCATATTGTAACCTGTTGTACCCCAAAATTAAAATTTTTGTTACACTTAGACATTTTGAAGAAATGAGTAAAAGTCTTGTCAAATTAGTCAAAAAAGGTCAAAATTTGGGTGTGAATGTCTTGCATGAGGGGTTAAAACGCAAAATTTTCAATTTCTAACGATTTGGGTCTGCTAAGAGCAGCTTAACCTACAAAACCCAGATCTCAGTTTTTCATCCCTAAATTTTAGGAAAACTGCTATTTTTAGAAATTTTCTAAAATTAGTAAACGTTTTCTGGGTTTTTTTGGGTTTCTTTCGAAACGGATACTGGCAAAATTTTCTAAAAATAGAAAGTTGGTCCGATAGGGTCCGAAATGATTTTGATTGGCTCAAAATGCGTCCATATCAGGTTGGTGCAGTCAAAATCTTAAAATAATCAGTTTTGCCCTACTGGGTCTATTCTGCTTTTCAGAAGCATATCTGGAACTCTGAGATCATCAATGGAGGTCATTCGACTGCCAGGCGTCAGTTTCAGCACTTAAACTTCCAGCAGAGGGTGAAAAGATGAACATGCACGAGGAACGAGGAAGAAAGTTGAAAAGTCATGAAAATTTTCTAACACTGCTGAGTTTGGGCACCCCTGTTGAAGAAAGGCGCCCACCTTTTTAGGGCATTAGATGAGTGAATTAGGGTTAGGACCTCCAATGGAAGTTGCTCAGTATTCAGTCAGCTTCGCGATGGATATCCTCGTCAGAGCGTCCGACAATCCAATCTCCGGCAAATTCGAGTCAAAGTGGAAGGTATAGAATGAAGATCTGAAACTCGAAGAAGAAGATTAAAGTAAAAATTGAAAATTTTCTAAGTTTGGAGAAACTGGGTGCCCTAGGTGAAGGAGGGCGCCCAACTTTTCAAGGGTTCAAACAGATGAATTTGCAGTCAAGGTTATAACGAGATGTCTTCAGAATGCAACAGGCTTTCCAGTGAGCTATCCAGCACGACAAACGGAGCTTGCAGTCATCAGATTCAAAGAGCCGAACAGAGGGTCCGATGAGAATTGAAAAGAGAAATCCGAAAGCAAAGGTGAAAAATGCAAAAAATAAACTAACTATGGTGAAACTGGGCGCCCCAGCTTGCCAGGGGCGCCCAGGCTTTTGAGGACTTGAAATCTACTTTTTGGCAGAAGTGTTTCCAGAAGACCCCTCCTGAAATCTTCTCAGCTTCGCAACGAGCCCAAACATTCATCAATCCGACGTCCGGAGCTCAAGATTCAAACAAGATCGCCTGTAGGAGTGAAAGACATGAATAAATTGAAAATTTTCTAAGTCTGGAAGAAGTGGGCGCCCCAGTTGAGGAAGGGCGCCCAAACTTTTGAAGCTCATAATGATGGAGTTTGCAGAAGTAGCATCCAAGAATGCCTCACCAAAATCAGTCTGGCTATCCAACGAAATATTCAGACAGTCAGTCGGATCTACACAGCTCCCGGAATCGAAGATTCGTCAGAAGATCAAAGGGAGAAGGAAGAACTCGGAAATCATGAAAATGGCTAACACTGAAAAAGTTGAGCGCCTCTGGAAGGAATGTGCACCCGTGAATTCGGAGGTCAAAATGAAGTCTCTCGTTAGAGGTGCCTCCAGGAATTCTTTCTCAGTTTCAGTCAGGCTCTGCCATGAACCATTTAGCTCGCCTGTCGGGTCAATCTGTCAACGGGAAATCAGAGGCGAAGTAGCACGTCAAAATGGAGAAAAGTTGAAAATATCAAAATTTTGACTAACACTAGAAGAAGTGGGCGCCCCTTGTGAAGAAAGGCGCCCAAATGTTCATGCCTTAGAGAATTTTCGAAGTTTTCAAAATTTCAAAATTGCAAGAGGAGAAGGATGGCGTCCAAATTCAAAGAGACTGAGATTTAGGGTTTTGAAAATAAAAGCAAAAAGAAAGCAAAACCTAAATCAAACCCTAAGTCTATTTAACACCATTGTTTCATGTATTTTTCATTATTTTTGCAGGTAGCATCTAGAGGAGAAAGTTGGAGCAGCAAATTTGAAGAATTTTTATGATTCAAGAATCCATCCTTGCTGGTTTTACATCAGATTTTTCAGACCAGCAAGCATAAACCCTTGCTTTTTCAAGCTTTTTGTTCCAGAAGATCAAATTTTTCAAGCAGAAGGCCAAGGCTTTCCATTTTTCAGTCATCTAGGTCTTTTTGCCTTAATCTTCTGAAGAATTTTTCAAGAACTTCATCGAGTTGCAGCAAGTGCTTTTATTTTTCTTGTCAGTGAAAACCTCAGTGCATTCAAATTTCAACCATCTGGGTCCTTTCCAATCAGTCTTCTGAAGAAAACCCATATCGCAGCTTTTTTCAAGAAAGTTCAAAAACTTAGGGTTGGCTGCTTTTTCGATTAAACGTCAAGGTTTTGCAAATCCAGTCAACTGGGTGCATTTCTAATCTTGTTTCTTTTTTCGAGAAAAATTGAAGAAATTAGGGTTTGCTGCTTTTTCAGGCAAAATTCAAAATTTTCAAAACGGACGATTTGGGTTGTCTTTGCATCGATATTCTAAACAAAACCCATATCTCAGAAAAATTTCTCAAAAATTTGTCGTTGGAGCACAAAAATCAGCTTTCTAAAAATAGAAATTGTTCAAGACTTGTCTGAACCAAGGCGAGTTTACATTCATTCTTGAGTTTTTCTGAAATGGAGTACACTCCTAATGTTTCGAATCATAAGCTCTCTTTCACAATTATATCAAAACAGCTAGACAGACATCATCATGTCAAGCCGGTGTTCGATCTACATGCCTTGGAGAGAGCAGGCAACACTTCAATCAAGAACCTAGGACATTCGGACTCCTCGCAGCAGCGTCTATTCCTATATTAGTTAAGAGCCTTGAGTTCGTATTGCATTAAGCATTACAACGCTACTAGGGAGATCCAGTCAGCGAGGTAGATTGATTTGCAGTCTAAAGCCGATATGGTCGAAAGGTGTTTCCATTCCCCCGTGGCTTGAAAGTGTAACTCTCTCAAAGGGTGAATGCGAAAGGATATGGAATATGCACAAAGGAAAATTACAACAAGAAGATTGTACTGAAGTGAATAAGAGAAAAACATAAGACTCTGCCAAGTCACATTTCCGTGATGTCAACAAAGTTCGATAAAGCGGCCAATGAGGTCGAAGATTTCCTGAGATGTATTGCAGATGCTGAAGATATTCTTGAAAAGCGGTGCTTTACTGTTGATGGCATAGATGCACCGAACCGGGACACAATCTCTAACTTCCTAGTGGCTGTGATCGAGCTTTAAAGCAGCTTTCTTCTAGAAGCTTTCTTTCCCGCTTTCTTTCTATTCTTGGAATAATCCTTATCTATTCTTTGAGGATAGAAAGAAGATAAGATGTAATAGTTTGGCGTTTCCCGCTTTTTCTGCTTTCTAGGGTTTTATCTTTCTAGATTTAGTAATAAAGCTTGCTTGCTGAGCAAGCCCTAGATTGTGAAAGCAAGGAGATTTTAGGGTTCCCTACTCCTCTACTTCTCTATAAATAAGAGCCTGTGCTCATTAATTTTCTTTAACGGTTATTGTCATAGCAAATTGCGAGCCTGAATTGCAGCAAATTGTTATTCAGTTTTAGTTCACTTAGGAACTGTGCTAGTGAGAACAAAACGCTGAGCCTATTGTGCCTTCTATTTGTTGCTCAAGTATTGTTCATTTGTGTTGTGATAAGCAAATTGTTGAGCCTCTTTAGCCAACAAGGAGTTAGTGTGATTGCTGTTTTCTATTGTGTTAAGAATAAGTTTGCAAGCCTCTTTAGCTGCAATTTCTTGTTCAAGGCATGTTAGAAGTGAGCTTTGTTTCAGAGATTTGAGTAATAAAATCATGAGCCTCTTTTGATTTCCGTCTATCTATGTTCTACTTTTATGATCTTTATTTCAGCTTGCAGTGAAGTGTGTAGGTGTTCGTTGGAAGAAAGATTATTGAAGTATTTTTGTCAGAAAATCTACCTTGTTAATTTCTAACTTCTCTTGCTCTGCTATTACTTGAGAGGTTAGGAACGTCTTTAGTTGAAGTTAGTCGTAGTTGAACTTCTTATTTCAGAAAATCTCAGCTGCGGCGTTTGTGTTTAAAAAACCTTGTGCTCTAAGCTGATAAAAAAGATAGGCAACTTAGTTTTAGTTTACTTTCTTTCAAACACCATCAGCAAGAGGGAGCTTCCCCTCCTAATTTGAAGAGCAGTTTATCTGTGCATAGCTGTCCGTTTTCAAATCCACATTCCAGAGGTGCGAATTTAAACGCCAACATAACCAATAATTGATGCAACCTTATTTATCCTCAAGAATATGCCTTGGCAAATATAGCTATTTCCCATACCTTTTTGATGGCTTATTTCTGCTCTCCTAGCATTTATACTACCCTGGAAAATTAGGTGAAAATTCCAAGATTACTATAATATGGTATTCCCCCACATTTTAGATTTTAAGTGATTTTTCTCATTTATCTGTGATTATAACATAATTTATTTCAGAATATCAGTTTCACACACATATTTGAAGTCCTTGTCTCTCAGTACTCTGGAAATTTGATAATGGTTTTACAATTGATCTATCACTCTCTGTCCACAAGCAGCTTCATTCTGTAAACTTTACCTGTCTCTCTATACTAAGCAACTTGATCTGGACATAAACCTAACCTTTTTTTCATTTGTAACCTCAACCCATGATTTAAAGAGAAGTATACGGAAAGAGATTAGAAAATGTGCTGCTCAAGGAGAAAAATAGATATACTCAGTCGAGATTTGACATTTACCAAAGAGTTTTATTGCACTATATAGAACTGTTAATTTTCAGCCATCCACAATTTAAGACGAATAGAGAGTATATCTCCTCCCATTACCAATGCCTTGGTTAGTACTTAGTAGTTCTTGTTCAATTTCTTTAATCATGGAAAATGATTTTGTCTAGTTCCTTAAATACCCTATTTAGTATTTAGACTCAGGGCACTTGAAATAAGGAATGAAAGCAAAATTAAACTCTTAAAATATATAAAAATTTCAAGGATTCTTTCCAGACCTTTCTTGAATGCTGTGCTTTTCCATGCCTATGCATGTGTTTTTGAAGTTGTCTTTGATCTATGTTGTATACAATGCAACCAGTGCCATTGATCTAACAGATTTAAAATGTTTAGCTGATTGCTTGCCTTTAGAGATTTCATAAAAGACTTCTTTTGTTAAGCCTCCATTAATTGTTTGCTTAGTTTCACAAGATCCACTTAGTATCTAGGTTGCAGATGCCTCTTGAGTCTTTACTCAATACATCTCATTTGTTGCCAGCTTTCTTTTCTATATTGATACACAAACTGATAAGCACATTAGTGATATGGATATCTATAACCTCCTTTAGTCTCATGATTTGTAAGATGTAAAAATCATGAACATTTATAAACCTTATTTTCTATCTAAATTGCTTTGTACATTTATAATGCTGACTACAAAATCTTACAGGTGTGTCGTATGCTGAAAAGGAGGAAGTCCGGACTCTACTTAGAAAGGTTGGTCGATTACCATCTATATGCAATCTCTATGTGGCATTACTTTATATGATTTTCTGTTATATTTCATGTGCATCACATCATAGTGGAAACGTTTATTTTTCATTCTTGAGAGGAGATGCTATGACTGAGCATGAGACATATTGAAAATTGCAGCCAGTCCCCAAAATAATGAATTTTTTAATGAAGCTGTATCAAATAATTGCCATAAGAGACTAGAATAAAATGTTGTATAGTTTATTAATTAGAATTTAAGTTCTGTTAATTGAATTCTTTTTATCACTAGCTGTAGCAAGTAGTTGAACTTATTTAAAGAACTTAAATTTTTTTGTGGTCTACAATGGTTGACAGCTCTTTCAAATATATTTCATTCTTGTATCTGGTCTTTGGAATTGTTTAGAATGAATTGAACAGAATTCTCAGAAAAAGTGATATTGAATGATAATGTTGAAAATCATAGAAGATCATGCTGCAAAGTTTAATGCATAGTAACGAGACTCGCCATGACTCGCCATGACTCGGCGAGTCCCGGGCCGAGCCAGCCTGGCCGAGTCTGGGGAGCTCGGACTCGGACACGCCGAGTCCAGAGCCGGACTCGCCGGACTCGCCGGACTCGCCAGACTCGCCAGACTCGCCCAGACTCGGAGAGTCCCGACCCTGTGACCCGGCCGCGGCAGCAAGAAGTTAAAACACTAAAAAAACATAAAACTAAAAGTTAAAGTTAGTTTTTTTTTTGTTCTATATGTTCTCTCCAACCCTAAAAGCAACTTCATTTCACTCTTTTGGCAAAATAGGAGGAGAAGAGAGAGTTGTGAAGAAAAATAGGAGGAGAAGAGAGGGCAACCAGCAAATTGTTTAAAACAAAAGCAAGGTCATATATCATTTGGGAAGCTTCATACTGCTAAGGAGGTGCATTGAAAGTTCATTGCTAGTGATTGGGAGGAGTTTGCATTGCATTCCAAGCCAAATCTAAGAGGTAAGTTTGATTTTAATGGTTTTTTTTGTGTTTTTTTAACAAATAATTCATTGTAATTTGTAAAATCATTGTTTTTAAATTATTATAGTTTGCATTTTTATTTACAAACCCTACTTGCAACTTAAATAATTTTACAAACCCTACTTGTTATTGCAGCCACATTCATTTGCAAATCAAACCATATTATTATTTTCACAATGTCTCAAACCCCAGTCAGAAAAGACCCTGCTTGGAAACATGCTGAAATCTTTCCCGGAATGAAAAGAGGAGAAGCAAAATGTAAATACTGCAAAACAATATATCATGGAGGCATAAATAGATTGAAATACCACCTTGCACGCATACCCATCCATGATGCAGTGGGCTGCACCCTAGCACCTATTGAGGCTGTTCGTGAAGTGCAGGTGCAATTAGAAAATTTTGAAAGGCAAAAAGAAATTAGAAAGAGACAGAGGGAGGAGTTGGCAGGTGTTGGAGTTGGACAGGGACTTGGTGCTGTTGGAGATGCTTCTTCCATGCCTCCATACCGTCCTAGTGCTAGTGCTTCTGCTAGTGCTTCTGCTTCTGCACCATCTATTCCTATGCGTACTCCTAGTGCTGGTGGCGCTGCTACTGCTAGTGGTAGTGGCAGTATTAGTATTGGCCCTAGAGTTCGTAAATCTAGGGTGGACTCATATTTTGTACCACGCACTACTCCTGGTTCCCAACCGTCGCTTGAGAGCATGGGTTGGAACAAGGATGCACACGATGCAGCAAAAAAAACAATTGCAGACTTTTGGTACTACTGCACCATTCCCTTCCATGTAGCCAGGTAATTCTTTTTTCGTTTAATTGTTTTAAAATTTATATTTAAATTTTATTGTTTTAGAATTTAGATGTATCTCACTATCGAATTCAAATTTAAAGTTAAAAACTTAAATCTTTTCATTTTATGACATGTTTTAGGTCTCCTTTTTGGCAAAACATGGTTGATGCAATAACCATATGTGGGGCGGGGTTCAAAGCCCCCAGCGAAGATGAATTAAAGGGCCCACTTTTGACTCAAAAGGTGGCGGATGTGAAAGCACAATTAGAGGAGCAGCGTGTGCAATGGAGGAGGATTGGTTGCACCATCATGACTGATGGTTGGACCGATAGGAGAAATAGGACGCTGTTGAACTTTCTAGTTTCCTCTGGAGGTAATTGTACTTACCTTAATACATTGATATTTGAATTTGATTTAGTGATTAATAATTTAATAAGGCTGATTTATGTTTTTAATTTATTGAATAATTGGTAATTTGGTTTTGCTTATTTTTTCAGGTGACACTGTCTTCATAAAGTCCATTGATGCTTCCGCCCAATTCAAAAATGCCACATACTTATGTGAGGCTATAGAGGAGGTGATAGCCGATGTGGGGGAAGAAAATGTAGTTCAAGTGGTGACAGATAATGCAGCAAATTATGTTGCTGCTGGTAGATTATTGATGGAGAGGCACCCAACTATATTTTGGACTCCATGTGCCGCCCATTGCATTGACCTCATGATGGAGGATCTTGGCAAGCTCCCATGGATAAAAACATGTATGGAATCAGCAAGAAACATTTGCAAATTTGTTTACAATCATGCATGGGTGCTTAACCTTATGAGGCAATACACGGGGTTGAGGGAGTTGTCTCGTCCTGGCATCACTCGGTTTGCATCAAATTTTATCATGTTGCAATCCTTGATTCGGTCAAGGGCACCTTTGAGGCGCATGTTTGCTAGTGAGGAGTGGTCTTCCTCATCCTTTTCTACAAGCACTGCAGGGATTGCTGTGGCTGATTGCATATTTGATGAGGCAGGGTTTTGGACACCAGCAGATGAGATTGTGAAGGTAACATTTAATTCTTTATTATGTTTTAATTTTTAATCATATCTTACTTTTATTTGTTCATTTTCATTGACAGTCACACTTACTTATTTGTGAAACATGTTTGCACTTTGCAGTTTATTGAGCCCTTGCTAGTTCTCCTACGAGTTGCAGATGGGGAGAAGCCCGCAATGGGCTACATATATGAGGGCATGGATAGGGCCAAAGAGGCCATTAGATCAGTCTATGGTGGAGTTGATGATAAGTATCGTCCCATTTGGGAGATCATTGATAGGAGATGGCAAAACCAACTCCATAGGCCCATCCATGCAGCCGCATGTTTCCTAAATCCGGCCTTCCACTTCCGCCGTGATCTCCGTGCAGATAGAGAAATTCTTAGTGGGCTCTACTCGACGATAGAGAGAATGTTGCCCTCTGTTACTACACAGATAGTGCAGGAGATAGATGCCTTCACTAAGGCACGAGGAGACTTCTTTGCACGTCAAATGTGCAAAGATAGTAGGACAAAATTAATGCCAGGTAAAAATATATTTAAGGCAATAATTTTCATCTTTTTATATTATAATTTATTATTAAATGTTGAACTTGAACTTGAAACTTGAAATGAGATTGATTTTGTTTCTTTTTCTCATCTCAGATGGATGGTGGGAGATGTTTGGTTCTGATACACCGAACCTGCAAAATGTTGCCATACGAATATTGAGCCAGCCATGCAGTTCATCCGGTTGTGAGCGCAATTGGAGTATGTTTGAGCACATACACTCCAAGAAGCGCAATAGATTGACAGTGGAGAGGATGAATGACCTGGTATATGTTCATTACAACCTTCGGCTCAGATACAGGAAGGCTTTTGACCACGACAACACCCCGATCTGTTTAGAGGAGGTTGATCCACAGTCTGAGTGGATCACTGAGGCTACAGACGCAGTCTTTAGTGACGAGGACCTTGATTGGGTGGACCAGGCAGAGAGAGAGGCTGAGGTTGTAGCCATGGCTGAGGAGGAGGCTAGAGCACGAGGAGACATAGCTACTGGTGGAGAGAGTGGTATGGGGACTCAGACACAGGCAGAGACTATGGCTGCAACTGCAACATCATCCAGGACCTTTAGACACCTTCGTAGGAAGGATGTTGGCTCCACTGTGCCATAGGCATAGAGTGATAGACTTATAGCTATTGTTTTGAATCTTTTGATATTTCATATTTGTATGGAACATTTGATGTCATGGATTTCATTTTCCATGAGTTTTGTATACATTTGACTAATTTTATATATCAAAGTATGTTATTTCTTTCAGCAGCGCAACTACAATTTGTGTACTTTATACTTATGTGATCATTGTATATTTGTGTATGTGATCAAATTTTCTTTTATTTGTGTTGTATTCAATAAAGGGTGCTTGAAACAAGTTTTAAATCTTTAAAAATCTCTAATTTTCTAAGGTTTTTTCAACTTTTTTCATTTTGCCGAGTCTGCGCCGAGTCCGAGTCCGAGTCGCCGAGTCGCCGAGTCGAGTCACCCTAGCCGAGTCCGAGCCGAGTCCGAGTCTCGTAACAATGGTTTAATGTTGTGGACAAATCATTGCAAGAGTATTGCAAATTGTATTTGTTAATAATTGAATATTTTCGTACTATAAAGTTTTAAACTCTGAAGTTTCTGGATCTTTGTCTTACATGTGATGTATCTAATAGCTGATAACAGCACTAGGAACCATATAAATTGTTTTCTTTTTAAGAGCAGATTATTTTCCCTTTGAGGGTTACCCATTTTCTAAGGCATCAATTTTTATTAGAAAACTTCCTGAATTCCTTGAAAAATTTCAGGATCCAGAATTTTGGGCAAGCAGACCCTTAACAGAAATGATGAAAAGAGCAGCTGCAGATGATGTACGCTTTCTTCTTCACATTTATCATAAAATGATGGGAAGATTAGAGCAACGTTCTCTATGGCAACTTGCTGTGAGAGGATCTCTTTATTGTCGTTGTTTCTGTGTGAATGATAATGACTTCAAAGATTGGCCACCTCTTCCATCTTTACCAGGTTAGTTGTGAATGATTGAACCTTATGTAATAATTGGGAGAAAGTAATTCTGAAAACATCAGCTAAAAACTTTGAGATTCATCTTTGATTTATTGATGCTAGGTGTTTCTTGTTCTGATATTTTTACTTTTCTGATAGATGCTCCTACTTGGGTTTAATTTGAATACTTTTTGTAGGTCCTACTTTTGATAGATTACATGCTGCCTTCATTGTATATATTCTGAAAATAAAATTGATTCATAAAACAATAGTCACCTTAATGTATTGTGATGTACTTGGTATGAATTGATGAATTTTAAGCCGTAAAGGTTGCCAATGACTCAACTATTTTCTGTGTATGTGTTGAATAGAGTTGATCCAGGTTCTCAACCATTGAGATTATTGTCATAATTTATGCAAGCCATACCTCCATAATGAAGAACATGCACATCACAATTATATCAATCAATGAAGACATTCTACTTTATCTATAACATCATGTTTGTATTTGATTTGATGATGATATTTTGCAAACTCTTGCAAGGTAATTTTGTACTTGTAATCACAGTTGAAAAACTCCTACTTGGAAAAAATTCGGGAAAATACTTGGAAAATTTTCCAAACATTAGAAAACGCATAAATTTGTAAAACAATCTTAAAAACATGCATAAAACTGAATTTACAAAATTTTCAAGTAGTTTTTCCTGCATCTATAGATAGAAAACAAGTTCACTTCACATCATACTGTCATATGAGTATAAATTACATATTTATATTAATATTTTACAAGTTCCATATGTAGAAAATATGGGCCCAAAATAAAATTTATTTTTTTCTTTCTAAAACTAGTGTGCGGGCATGGGGGCAGCAGCATCCAGTGGGGGTTGAATGGCAACACCCTTGGTGGGGGTTTGGAGATAGAGGCCCCATTGGGGTTGAATGACAGTGCCCCTCATGGGGCCTGGTGGTGCTGCCCCTTGCACATTCCCTATTGGCATAATTTGTTTTTGGAGGGGGGAGGGATGGTTCAAGGGGAAGAGCCCCCACTGCCAAGCCCAAATTAAGGCCTTTGAGACCACATGAACCTTCTTGGTTCGGTCAAACACTTGAAAGAAATGATCTGAAAAATGCTTAAATTTAGTGTTTTTTGGTCAGACTGTTTTATTTCAATGCTTGTCGAGTTTTTGAGTTGGACTTGCGAGTTTTATTCAAGCTTTTGTGTGAGTTTATGACAAAAAACCAACCAAAAACTTGTTGGCACTGAGTTTTTCTGTGAGTTACTTGCTGAGCCCATTTGATCCATGTGTACTTGTGACTTGTGAGCCAAGTTTTTGGAGAGTTTTTCAAATATGCTTGTAATTATTGTTGGATGTTGGTGCTATTGCTGCATTGTATCCCAACCATCTTTGGGAAGCCAAAATGTGATGTTGTCACCCATTATTTAATCAGTACAATTAAATCTTGGCATCTATGTTGTCCATTGTATTAACTGTTAATAACCATGAATGATCAAGTACTTCAATGTGATTAAGAAAATACAAACAATTATAAGAGAGAAGTACTAGAGTAGGAGCACTATAGGTTATGAAAATTAACTAAATGATAAATAGAAAAGAAAGTTAAACAAAATAAGAGGAAGTAAACTTAAAGTGGTCAAAACACAAGCTAGACTATAGGTATAAATAACTTCATGAGGGAAGGATCCCTTAACGAAGCATGAAACTGATGAAGATCAAAGCAGGTTTCTACTAAGGCTTGGATTGAAGAATATCATCATTGTTTATCACCATGGAAAGAAAGAGGCAAAGAGGAACGTCCAGGGCTTTGGGGCCAAGTTGGGCTATCCTAAGAGGGAGCACTGAGATAGGGAGAAAGTCTTGAATATTGAAATGAAGCCTATTCACTCTACCTGGAATGAGATCACGGGAGCTGGTACACTTTGTATGTAGTAGTACACAAAGAGGAAGATAGTCTATTTGATTTGTCTCCCGTTGTGTTTGAATTGGCTCTATATAAGGGGTACCTAATGACACCAATGCCTATCAACTTGAAAGTGGTAGGGGGAACTTGCAAGAATTTGTGCATGAGTGATAGCTTAGAAAATGTTTTTAAAAGTAAAATGGAAAAAATATATTGATGACATGAAGCCAATCTCCAAGAAGCCAACAAAAGGCAAGTAGAACATTGCAAAGGATTTGAGTTCTTTTTTGGACATTGCTTTAAATTTCCTTCTACTCTAAGAAGAACTTACAAGACGCATGTTACACTCTAGTAGGTTTATGAGAAACTAGTGTGGAATGAGCACATTTATAGTTTGACAATCATCTTGCCAAATTCCTTTGCATAATGGCACAATGGATTTGATGCTCTTAGAGAGGAGCACTGATAGGTGGATCAATATTTAAATTTAAGTTAGCAATCAAAGACCAACTATAGAAGGAGGATGATGTTGAGCAATGGGTTTATTCTTTAATGATCCCAAGAATTGATTGGTACCATATGTGACAAAGTTTAGCTAGGGCTTTAAGTTTAGGAATCTCATCGAGTATGATGACAAAATCAACAAGGTGATGGTGTTGGTAATAAACATAACTACGGAACCAATTGCTGACCTATCACTGAATTCTGGAACTGCAATGAGTGGGGCTACTTCACAAAAATATTCCCAAATCGATAGACTTCAACTTTTGACATTTCTTTGTCTATAGTGTAGTTTCAATGACAACAATGGCAATAATTGCCCTAAGTAGGGCTAACAATGTTAATCTTTATTTTCATTGGAAGCTTCACACATAGGTTATCCTACAAGAAATATATTTAGAATTGCTGTATATAGATTCATATCACAACACAGGACACAAGATGGAGAAAGGAATAGTCTTTCACATAATTTGAAAGCTTAGACCGACAAAAACTTGGTAGGCCTTAAATTTGAATTGGACTCGAGACTTGGGAAAACTTTGCAAAATTTCTAAACTTTAAACAACACATGAATTTGTAAAATAATCTTTAAAAACATGCATAAAACTGAATTTCAGAAGTCATAAGTATTTTTTTGGGTGCAATAGGTGCACGGCGGTTGAATGAACAACCATTAGACAAGCATGCAAAGCAGATAATGAAAGCTAAAACTAGAAAGAAGAATAATGGAAATCGAACAACAAAAGAAAAATTAATTGCAAAGAAAATGAAAGAACTACAAATGGGCCACCAATATCAGTATGTGAAACTCAATTATGCTATGCTACTCAACCCTTGAGAAATATGCATAGAGATTTTCAGCACTTACAATCAAATCAGGCTAAGCTCTACCCAAAATGCAATCTGCCAACAAGCTCCTGAAATGACCAAGAGTTCAATTTATATAATGTAAACATGAAACTTGATCTGCACTGAATTGGAAGAATGAAGTAGGTCATTTCCATGCATGTATGCTTAGGAGGAAATCTGACTAGCAAGATTTTGTCTACAAATAGAACAGTCAACCATTCCTCAATAAATTTGAACTTTACATTTTTTTTGACCTCCAAAAACTGACAAGATATTAGAAAATCCAATTGCTACCATCTGATAGAAGTGTTTTGATGAAATGACCAACTCCTTGGCATTTGACGCCAAATAATAATATCTCTAGGGTGCATGCTTGTAATGAGCTGTGTGGGGTGACATCCACATGGCAAGGGGTTTTGTGTGAGTAGAGGTGTGTAGAAGAAAGGAAGTAGTGCCAATTAGCATATAGCTCATAGGACAACACAATTGCCCAACATTCAAACAACATTGGCATGTAGGTTAGGCCTACATGAAAACAACTGCCACAACGCAAGTGATGTGCGTTGCTTAAGCCTGCGTACAAAGAAACTACAAACACATTTTTGGGTGATGCAAGATTATGTCAACTCAAGGATTTTCTTGCATCAAATACCCTTGGTAAAAAAACATTGTGAACTAGGTGCTCACAATTGGAACTATGTGGACAATTGATTTGGTCACCCAAGTTGCTTACTTGAGCTTCAAAAACCCATGAGCCTTCCTCAAGCCCTTTACCTTCCCAAAGAATAAGATATTACTTGTACTTATGTTGTTGAGCCTTATTGCCTATTGACATGTCCAAGATTTTGCACAATTCCTTCTCACTACTTTTCTAGTATCTTTTTTCTCTAATTAGCGGCTTCCATTGACCGTGTGTCCTTAGGAACATGTTAGGAATACAAATGAAATACATCAAATATCAGTGAGATATCCAACCCTTTTGGTAGTTCGATCTTGTGTGTCCTCAAAATAATTGTGTGCAATGCAACATGGACTAATTTTCTTGGGCTTTAACTTGTTCATTCTTCTAGGGAACTGCTCGCTCCTTAGATGCGCCAGACTTACTTACCCTTAGAGGGAGTTTTCTCCCTTTGACACCCATCTGCGTGCAACTTATAGCTTTTGCTGCTCTCGTTCGACTACTCCTCCATTTGCACATGCATCTCCATGTATTGTGCTAAGTCCTTAGCCTTGTACTTATGTGCCTACCTTATGCTTCCATCCCAACAAATTTGTGAGACTTCATAGGGATGACCCACACACCACTTGAAATGGCATCTTTCTAGACAACCTATTCATTGAGTTGTACACAAACTTCACTAACACCAGCACAGAGTCCCGATATGTAGGCTTCCCATACTAGACATTTGAAATTGTCAAGGCTTCGATTGATAATCAAATAGGTTGCACTAGAAATGGCTAAGGAACTTTGTGTTGTCATCTAACATAATGCTCTGCAACAATCCATGCAACCAAACTATCTCCTTGAAGAAGAATTGGCTATCCTGGACATGTCATTTGATTTCTGAGAAGGAAAGAAATATGTCGTTTAGAAAATATTCAGATAGAGTCATTACTTTTCTGTGTGTGTAGCAATCCAAGGAAAAAATCCATGGATAGCTCCTCCCAAGGTCTGTCTATTGTGTGCAATAGCTTTTACAAGCCAATGTTGTATGTTACCTATCAGTAGTTCTATCATGCACAAGTGCTGCCTGCAGCTCTCAGACAGTGAATTGTGCCACTTACCTCCAATGCTTGTAGTTGAAATTAAATTTTATCCTAACAATTATTCTGGTTTGTGGAATTAACTGTTTTAATTTGTTGAGGTGAATTGAATTTGATCAGATAATACAAAAATATTCCATTTGGGGATATTACGCCCATATTCAAACATTGATTACCAATAGTGATTATATAAAACATTGCTAGAAGAAGAAAATTGTTTGCCAAGCAAGTAATAAACAAGTCAAACACAAAAGATAGGTAGCCATTTCGTGCTTAAGCATGTTATCCTCACAACTTGATGTAGTATTCTGGTACCGCATGCTGGTGATAGCACACTTATTGCAATACATGGCATGTTTTGATGCACTCAGTGCATATGTAAATTGCGTAAATAGAGCTTTTGGCTTTGTCATAAGGATACTTTTTTCTATTCTGTAAGCAATTGTATTTACTATTAGCCTTAATGTTCTTTGTTTTATAGCTGAATGTAACTGACCATTATTAAAGCATTTAAGATAATGTTTTTTGGCTTATGTTGGCTCTCAGCATTGTCTTATTTATGAATACCTTTTCTGTTGCAGTATTAGGTTCTTACTTTTTACATTTAAGCTTTTTTGTGTACTGCATATTGAAGTTTGATCAAACTATTTTGACACATTGCCTTATATTTTTCACTCTCTAGTATTAGTAATAGTGTAAGAATATGGGAGCTAGCTTAATCTGAACTTTGCTCTGAGTGGAAACTACCTGGGAGCTTCCCACTGTATTTAACCGTGGGTGCTTCCTTTATACAACTTTTCTGGATAACAATAAAAATAACATGCATCAGAAAAATCAAAAATAATTTACAGTAATAGATGTCCTACTTATCATTGTAACAACACCACCATATTTTTTTTGAAAACAAATGCCAATGGAAGAGTATGACATAAACACTACCAATAAAGTTTCTTGCAGTACAAAGGGTCTGATATTGTGAGTAAGTAAAGTTCTTGCAAAGTCAGGTCTGATATAACAGTAATTTCAATCTATAAGCACTGCTATTTAAAGGTATAACAGTAATTTCAATCTATAAGCACTGCTATTTAAAGGTATACATTGTCATGTAAGTTTCATCATTAAAATGAACAGCAATTGCTTTCCAATACAAAATACCTCTGAACAAGGATGATGAAGTAGATAGCAGGTCTGCTAGAATCTCCACGAGGTTGCTGTATGAATCAACACAGGCCTGAAGTTTGATTGTAGAACTGTTGCAAGGCTGTTGCAGGGAAGTCAGGCACCCAAAACACTATTAAAAACCTACTAGCAGGTAAAACTCATCTCCTATGGTTGATCATCAACCCTAAATGCATTCAGCACCACATAACAGCTTGAAGGCAAATTGTATAATTTGTATTGCAGGTTCGAAACCTCTTTGATGCAGGTCACAGCATCTAAGTTCTCTCAAACTCCTTTCAAGGCGCTCTTAAAGACTCCTCCCAGAAGTGGAAATCAACTTCCCACACACCCAACCGACATCAAGTAGCCTCAATTGGAGAAGAATAACAGATCTCAGGTCTGTTAACTCATTACAAGTCTGATATAGGATTAATGCTGGGTAATCAGCAGCTCATAAACATTGGAAACTCCTTTTAGCAGATAGAGAATGCCTCCCAGGTTGATCTTCAGCCTTCAGTCCCTTTTAATCACCACCTACAACCACTTAATGCAAGGAACATCAACATACAGGTCAACTGACACATAGCTGACTAGGCTTGAGAAGGGGACATTACAGTCAATTTAAAAACTAATAAGAATCACATGTAACATCTTCATGAATAATTAAGACAATTTAAAAATTTCCAAGATCAGATCATGCCATAGGTCCATGACCAAACCCAGGAATCAAATTAAATGTTGGACTATCCTTGACTGCTCTAACTAGCTATTATAATTTGATGATTTACAATTTCAGTTTGAACAAGTAAAATAGCTAAAGGGCCCACTTTATGAAGTGGAAGCTGTAATGAACCGGACCAATTTTTTTTTTTGTTTTTTCACAAATGATTACAATGCAACACGCACCCGTTAAGGTTAGCATAAACCAGAACGATGCAGAAAGTAACTCTAACCAGAATGTACACCAGGATCCCGATGCGGGCAAGGTGTGAGCATTGGTCAGAGGATCTCAAAAGTAAATGCTGAACAAGAACTCTAACCAGAGATGCGCCGGTGAACGACGAGCATTCGGTCAGAGGATCCCTATCTATTGCAATACTGAAAAGAGCTCAACACCAAGTATGTGCTACTCAATCCGTGATGGATAAGAGGCGACCATATGGCAGAGACTTAAGGAATTACAAAGCAAATAAAGCAAATAGGCGGCAAGCCAGCCTCTTCCACTTATTCAGTGGGCAGATACAAACATTGAATTTTGCAATAATATTAAAGTTGCTGACAGTACTACTGTTCAGCTTACAATATATCAGAGAACTTGTCAGAATCACAAGATTAGAGGCCTTCAATGCTGCAACAATATAAGAACCCTCTCCAATACTTTCAAACTCCTTTTACAACAACTACTCACTCAGCTATTAACTTTCTCAAGTCTGATATTGACTGATTATGTCAGAAATTACTCAGAACAGCAACATAGGGACTCACTAGAATGCTCATAACTTACCCAAAACACACCCAAATGACTTAAAACCAAATGCAGATTACTCTAGTAATGATGGCGCCCCAAATGGAATGCATAAACCTCACCAAAAGACTTTCATTTTTTTTTGCACAGAACCCAAAGCCAACTGCAGAAAGGTACGGCCCTCTTACAAGGGCGATTTTCTTTTAAAAATCCCAATGAGCAATATAAAATCTATAACTTGGCAAAGATGGACGCCTAGCTTAGGAAAACAGATTTCTTTAATGCCCAGAACCAAAATAATTTTATTTCAAAAGCTGCGAGCAATTCTTACATTCCCATATGATATTCAGCAATTTCCAGAAATGAACATAAATGCAAAACTAGAACTCCAAATGCATATACTAAACTGAAAATGCAATATAATTCCTAATACATGCTAACCTCTCAACTAGTTGCTATCTTTCAAGCAAGAAGAAGAGCCAATGCTAGGAGGTATGCTTTCCTCGAAGCGAGTGCCTGAAGACAATCCAGCAGCATAACGGTGTAGTAGACAAAAGATGCCAAATGAAGAGCTGAGGCCTGAATATATAGACGAGAGAGAAACATCTAGAAGCTTCCAGAGGGCGCCCAAAACCCTAATTTCAAATTCTCCTTTTCCCTCCAAGAGATGGCGTCCATTTTTCACTTTTGCTTATTTCACATTTTAAAATAAAGTCAAACCTTCATATAGGCGTCCTTTTTCAAAAGCTCAATATTTGACTTTATAAAATACAACTTATTCCTCCATGGCGCCTAGACCCTTAAAGTCCCTCTTTTAAAACAACTTAAGTTGTGCTTGCTATACAAAAGGGTCATATAATATTAAAATATAATATTATAAGAAAATTACTTATCTCACCAAGAATAATGCGCCCAAGGCCAAAACTGAAGTGCCAGCTGAACAACTGAAGAAGTGATCCAACTGAACTGAAACCAACTGTCCACTGCCAAAAATAGAATTTACTAAAAATAGTAAATTCGCGAAGTTGCCCGGAATGCCAAACTGAACACACCACTGCGAAGCTCTCTGAAAACCCAGAAAGAATCCGCAATCAGAAATCCAAACTCCAAGCAACAACCTCCTCAAAACTAGGAAACCCTAATTTCACCATCCGCACAGCCTACGGGTCTCCTGAATAGGCCAACGGTCAACAGAAACGATCACTGCTGAGAAGGGGACATTACAGTCCGCCCTCCCCAAGATTGCTTGCCCTCAAGCAATCGCAAGTCTGGATGCTGTAGAATCTCCTCATCCTCCCAAGTAGCATCCTCCAATGGTAAATTCTTCCACTTTACCAATACTCTTTGATTGTTCTCCTCCTCAAGGAACGCTCTCTGAAATCAATAATCTGTTCTGGAACCAAAGTCAACTGCCCTTCTTCATCCAAAGGAGGTAACTGTGATGAAGCCACAACGTTGTGTCCAAGTGCCTTTTTGAGGCGAGACACATGGAAGACATTGTGGACCTTACTACTCGAAGGTAGTTCCAACTCATAGCCACCGCTCCAACCTTCCTAACAACTTTGAATGGTCCATAGAAGCGTGGTTTCAGCTTCTCAGCTCCACTCTTCTTAAGTGTGGACTGTCTGTAGGGCTGAAGCCGAAGATATACCATGTCACCAACCTCAAATGAGCGCTCAACACGCTGCTGATCAGCGTACATCTTTTGCTGATTTTGTGCCATTTGAAGGTTGTCCTTCAAGGATTTCAAAACATCTTGGCTCTGCTGCAACCAATCCTTGGCTTGAGGAGCTTTGCTATCGCCAAACACCAAATCAGCAAAGCTTGGAGCCTCGTAACCATAGAGGGCCATGAATGGAGACATCTTTATTGACATGTGGAAAGATGAATTGTAGCAATATTCTCCCAAGTGGAGCCATTTTACCCATGCTCTTTGCTGTTCTGAGACATAATTTCTGAGATAGCCCTCCAACCATTTGTTCACAATCTCCGTTTGACCATCCGTTTGTGGGTGATAGCTAGTGCTTGGAGTAAGCACTGTACCACTCATCCTAAAAATTTCCTGCCAAAAGGTGCTTAGGAACTTGCTGTCCCTATCACTCACAATATTTTTAGGCAACCCATGCAATCTAAACACTTCGTGGAAGAACAAATCTGCAACTTGAGCTGCTGTAAATGTGCTAGTGATGGCAAAGAAATGAGCGAATTTGGTCAATCTGTCCACTACAACATAAATACAGTCTTTGCCTTGGGCCTTAGGCAACCCAGTGATGAAATCCATAGAGATACTCTCCCATTTTTGACTTGGAATGGGAAGTGGCTGCAGTAGACCAGCTGGAAGAGAGTGCTCATTTTTATTCATTTGACAAGTACTACACTCCTTGATGTGACGCTGAACATCATCTTTCAACCCCTTCCAAGAGAATCTCTCTCGAATCTGCTTGTATGTCTTGAAGTACCCTTGATGACCAGCAAGTGGACTGTCATGGAAAGTCACCAAAATCTTCTTCTTAAGTTTAGAATCAGCCACCAAGAAGATTCTTCCCTTGTAGTGGATCAACCCATCAACTACCTTGTACCTTTCATCATGAAAAGTACCTTCAATAACGCTGGTTGCAAACTGATTTTTGGCATAATCAGCAAGCAACAACTCCTTCCAATCAGCATTAAGCTCACACAATGAGCTCAAGTGAGGCCTTCTAGACAAAGCATCAGCCACAACGTTATTCTTCCCTTTGACATACTCAATGTCAAAATCGTAAGCTTGTAGCTTACTCACCCACTTCTGCTGTCTCTCATTCAAGTCCTTCTGATGCATAAAGTGCTTGAGACTGTTGTGATCAGTCTTGACCACGAATTTACTTCCCACCAGATATTGTCTGAACTTGGCTAATGCATGCATGATTGCAAGCATTTCTTTGTCGTAGATAGAGTAGGTCCTTTCAATCCCTCTTAATTTTCTGCTTTCAAATACAATTGGATGCTTCTCTTGCATCAAAACAGCCCCAATACCTTCCCCTGATGCATCACACTGTAACTCGAAGGGTTTGGAGAAATCTGGTATGGCCAATACTGGGCAAGAACTCATGATTTTCTTGAACTTATCAAACACACTCTGAGCTTTTTCTGACCACATGAAAGCCCCCTTTTTAGTGAGGTCAGTAAGAGGAGCAGCACTTTGAGAATACCCCTTTACGAACCTTCTGTAGAAGCCACAAAGACCCAAGAATCCCTTCAAATGAGTCAGATTTTCTGGAGGTGGCCAATCTACTATAGCCTTGATCTTTTCTGGATCAACCTTCACCCCTTCAGCGCTGATTATATGGCCAAGGTAGAGCAGCTCCTTCATTCCAAATTCACATTTGGACTCTTTTGCAAACAAACTTTCTGATTCAAGAATGCTAAGCACTTCCTCCAAGTGCTTGAGGTGTTCTTCCCACGTCTTGCTGAAGATGAGAATATCATCAAAGAAAATTAACACAAATTTCCTCAACTGCTTCTGGAAGACTCTGTTCATGCAAGACTGGAAAGTGGCTGGAGCATTAGTCAAGCCAAAGGGCATGACTAGGAACTCAAAATGACCATAGTGGCATCTGAATGCCGTCTTCTCAACATTTGAGCCCCTCATCCGGATTTGATAGTAACCCGATCTCAAATCAATTTTGGAGAAGAATTTAGCACCATGTAGCTCATCAATGAGCTCATCGATCCGAGGAATAGGATACCGATTTTTTATTGTGCTTTGATTCAAGGCACGATAATCCACACACATGCGGATGGTGCCGTCTTTCTTCTTCACAAGGACTACAGCTGAAGCAAAAGGACTCTTGCTAGGGCGAATGAAGCCCATCTCCAGGAGTTCCTTAATGTTCTTCTCAATTTCATCTTTCTGCTTCTTAGGATATCGGTAAGGAGTTGTGATGACTGGTTTGGCCCCTTCTTTGAGCTCAATAACATGCTCAGCACCTCTTTCTGGTGGTGGCCCAGGTGGTAGATCAGCAAACACCTTACTCCTTTTGGTGAGTATGGATTGAATATCAGGAGGATATTCCCTCTTGGTCTCAACTGGACTGGCAGGAAGAACCATGCATTCCGCAGCCCACTCCACTTGGTCATGTCTAATCAGCCTTTCCATCCTTTTGAAAGAAACTATACGAGGACCACCATTAGACATTCCTCTCAAAACAACTCTCTTACCATCAGATTGGAACTTGAGCTCCATTGTTTGCAAGTTGAGGGAGATTTCACCAAGTGAACGTAACCACTGTATGCCCAAAACTGCATCGGTGTCACCAATAGTAACCACATAGAAGTCATCTTTGACTTCATAGTTCCCCAACTGCAAGGACATGTTAGGAACTCTTCGTGTGCAGGAAATGTGAAACCCATCAGCCACCATGACTTTGAAGCCTTCAAATTCTTCAGTTTTGAGACCTCTCTTTGCAACCACACCTTCATCAATGAAGTTATGCGTTGCACCAGTATCAATTAATGCAACAATACGATGGCCTCCAACTCCACCACGAACCTTGAAAGATTCGTTCTTTTGGAAACTAGAGAGTTGGGCAATAGGGCCCCCAACTCCTTGTTCATGATCGGACTCTTCTGTGGCTCTTTCATCCTCGCTGTCCCCAAAATAAGACTGCTGATCAGACATATCAGATGCTGATTCATAATCTGAATAGGTTCCCATTTGATTATAACGCCCTCTTCCAGGACATCTATGGCCTTTAGTCCAAGGCTCTAAACATGTGTAACATTTGCCCTCCTTTCTGAGCTGTTCACGTTGCTCTTCAGTCAATTTAGGTGGGAACTTCTTGTGCTGATTAGAAGAATGTCTTCTATCCTTATCCTTCTTGTGGCCAAAAGGCTTAGGCGGAAATTTAGGCCTAGGGGCTGACAACTCCATACTACGAGCCTTCTTGATTGCCTCATCAAGACTTGGTGGATCGAAAGCTTTAACCCATCCTTTCAAGGGTTCAACCAAACCTTCAGAAAACAACACAACCAATCTTCTTTCGGTGATGTTGGGCACCATCACAGAAAGTCTCTGGAAATCAGCAATGTAAGAATCCAAGGAGCCATGCTGTTTGAGTTGTGCAAGCTCGCGAAATCTTACTTCAGGATCCTTAGTGTCGAACCTTTCAATCAGCTTGTTGGTGAATTCTCCATAGGTTCGAATAAGGTTATGGCCAAGAGTGACCAAACCATGGTACCACCACTCATGGGCAGCTCCTTCTAAATGGAGTGTTGCAAACTTGATGGCATCTTCTTCTGGCATGGGACGAAGTGAAAGGTAGTTGTCTAACTTCTGAACCCATGATCTTGCTGAACACGTATCACTTCCATCGAAGTGAGCCAATGTTACCTTCCCTAAGGCTTGATGGAAATCAGTTCTAGGAGCCCAATTAGCTCGGTTATCAACTCTTCTTCCTTGTCTTCTGTCCCTCTGATTCAAGAATTGATCAAAGGACCATTGGTTCCTAAGATCAGGGGGTAGGGTAGCATACTCCATATAGGCTTGTCGGGCATCGTCTACCAAGGGAACGGGAGCTTCAACTGGTTGTTCTTCTCTTGGAGTGAATGTAGGAAAGAGCGGTCTAGAGGCTGATCCGCTAGAGATGGCATCATGCTGTCCAATGGTTCTACTACCTCCATTACCATTGTTTCCATTATGCCCGTTGTTTCCATTGACACCACTGCTTTCTCCTGTAGCATGGTTTTGATTCGGAATATGGTTCTGAGTAGCTTGCTGATCCATTTTAGCAAGTAATCGAGACATCATCTCAATCATTCCATCAAACTTCTTTTCCATCCTTGCATCCTTCTCTTCCATGGCTGTCCTAAGATTATCTGACATGTTCTCAACTGTTTTACCCGTATCCACTGTTATTCCAGTTACTCTCAAAGCCTCTGAAAAGGTATCTGCTTCTGGCACTGACGGAAGCTGTATCTGTTGTCTTCTGGCCTGACCTCTGGTGAAGTATCTGCAATCACTGTCACTCATCTGACCATTGAATCACTGTTGGGCACAGGTTGGCAGAATCATGGCTCTGATACCACTGTAATGAACCGGACCAATTTTTTTTGTTTTTTCGTAAAAGATTACAATGCAACATGCACCCGTTAAGGTTAGCATAAACCAAAACGATGCAGAAAGTAACTCTAACCAGAATGTACACCAGGATCCCGATGCGGGCAAGGTGTGAGCATTGGTCAGAGGATCTCAAAAGTAAATGCTGAACAAGAACTCTAACCAGAGATGCGCCGGTGAACGACGAGCATTCGGTCAGAGGATCCCTATCTATTGCAATACTGAAAAGAGCTCAACACCAAGTATGTGCTACTCAATCCGTGATGGATAAGAGGCGACCATATGGCGGAGACTTAAGGAATTACAAAGCAAATAAAGCAAATAGGCGGCAAGCCAGCCTCTTCCACTTATTCAGTGGGCAGATACAAACATTGAATTTGCAATAATATTAAAGTTGCTGACAGTACTACTGTTCAGCTTACAATATATCAGAGAACTTGTCAGAATCACAAGATTAGAGGCCTTCAATGCTGCAACAATATAAGAACCCTCTCCAATACTTTCAAACTCCTTTTACAACAACTACTCACTCAGCTATTAACTTTCTCAAGTCTGATATTGACTGATTATGTCAGAAATTACTCAGAACAGCAACATAGGGACTCACTAGAATGCTCATAACTTACCCAAAACACACCCAAATGACTTAAAACCAAATGCAGATTACTCTAGTAATGATGGCGCCCCAAATGGAATGCATAAACCTCACCAAAAGACTTTCATTTTTTTTTGCACAGAACCCAAAGCCAACTGCAGAAAGGTACGGCCCTCTTACAAGGGCGATTTTCTTTTAAAAATCCCAATGAGCAATATAAAATCTATAACTTGGCAAAGATGGACGCCTAGCTTAGGAAAACAGATTTCTTTAATGCCCAGAACCAAAATAATTTTATTTCAAAAGCTGCGAGCAATTCTTACATTCCCATATGATATTCAGCAATTTCCAGAAATGAACATAAATGCAAAACTAGAACTCCAAATGCATATACTAAACTGAAAATGCAATATAATTCCTAATACATGCTAACCTCTCAACTAGTTGCTATCTTTCAAGCAAGAAGAAGAGCCAATGCTAGGAGGTATGCTTTCCTCGAAGCGAGTGCCTGAAGACAATCCAGCAGCATAACGGTGTAGTAGACAAAAGATGCCAAATGAAGAGCTGAGGCCTGAATATATAGACGAGAGAGAAACATCTAGAAGCTTCCAGAGGGCGCCCAAAACCCTAATTTCAAATTCTCCTTTTCCCTCCAAGAGATGGCGTCCATTTTTCACTTTTGCTTATTTCACATTTTAAAATAAAGTCAAACCTTCATATAGGCGTCCTTTTTCAAAAGCTCAATATTTGACTTTATAAAATACAACTTATTCCTCCATGGCGCCTAGACCCTTTAAGTCCCTCTTTTAAAACAACTTAAGTTGTGCTTGCTATACAAAAGGGTCATATAATATTAAAATATAATATTATAAGAAAATTACTTATCTCACCAAGAATAATGCGCCCAAGGCCAAGAACTGAAGTGCCAGCTGAATCAACTGAAGAAGTGATCCACTGAACTGAATCCAACTGTCCACTGCCAAAAATAGAATTTACTAAAAATAGTAAATTCGCGAAGTTGCCCGGAATGCCAAACTGAACACACCACTGCGAAGCTCTCTGAAAACCCAGAAAGAATCCGCAGTCAGAAATCCAAACTCCAAGCAACAACCTCCTCAAAACTAGGAAACCCTAATTTCACCATCCGCATAGCCTACGGGTCTCCGGAATAGGCCAACGGTCAACAGAAACGATCACTGCTGAGAAGGGGACATTACAGAAGCCTTTGATGATTTGCCCTTTTCTTCTCCTATTTACTGGAATTCACTTATTTGATTGACTTCAATGGGATTTTTGGAACCTTTTTCTTTCTTGAAATGATACATCCTATAGTTGTGCACAAGTTTCGTGACTGCATCATCATAGGAGTATCATTCAAGCTTTGGTATACTATTTGAATAACAGGTTTCCATTTTTTGCAACTTGCTTGCCTTGTATTAGCTGCTGAGGCTCCATGTTAGTTTAGGGACAATTTGACTAAATTACCAATGGAAGTCTTTTTTAACTAAACAGATTTGGTAAGTTCCCATTTTATGAAATTTGACAATTCTTCTTTTATAGCTTTTGAGGAACACATTTTACTCTGATCATCAAATGGCTTGCAATGGATTTTCTCAATTAATTCCTCAATTCGAGTTATAATATGAACATTCTCAACTTTGACCTTTGGGAAATATGCTATTCCTCCGTTCAATACTGCAATTTTGATATCAATTTCTTGCGACCATTTATATAAAGCACATTCCTTTGGCTCTTCAAACACACCAACAATCAGCATTTCTATCACAATTTTGACCATCTCTTTATCATCAGCATGCAAGTTGGCTCACATAATACTTGTTCAAACTTGCCTTTGTGGTAACTAATCTTCTCTTGTTGATTTGGTTGTTTTTTGAACATTTTTCACTGTCTCATTGATAGCTTTCAACACTTTTATCAAGAGGTCTTTAGTTCATGCTTTGGTTGCCTTGAAATATTCAGAAATTTCTCCTACTTTGGGACTTGCATTATTGCTCAAGTCTAGGTCAAGGAATTGAAGGTGGGCTTGATGCTGTTTAGAGTTAATAGGACCGAGGAGGTGCTAGATATAACTGCCCAATTGATTGACATGATCCTTTAGATGCGCCTTAGTGTGTCCATATTTCACTTATTTATAATGGTTGATTTAACCACCATCTTTAAATGTTCGAGTAGAGCAATATTCTAAATTTGATAATTTGAAGCCAACTTATCATCCTTATTTTTCTCAACTGATGGGTGGCTTTTTTAGTATTTTGGCATATAGTTGGTCCAATTCATCCATTTTGATGATACTTTAAGCTTTGGAACTTTTAGAAGGTTTTGGATGAGAAGAAGACAATATGGCATCAAAATAGTGAATGATAGATTATTGGGTTTTTCCAGTTGACCATATATGGAACCCATTGTGGGAACAAGGAGGTGTAATCATGTGTGGCAATAGCAATGTCAGATGAGGTGGGTGGATTAGTGTTGGCCTCTGTGGCCAATTGGCAATGGTTGTTTATAAGGCACAATAAGGTTCTAGATTTGGACTTCAAGCTCTCAACAATCATCCTTGGGGAAACAATTCACATTCTATGTTTGAGAAGAGGGAGGATTTGAAAAACATGGGAAGAGCAAGTGTTATTGTCAATTAAAGGAGAAGAATCTAGCAAGTTGAGGGGAAAGAACTAACATTTTGTTGAAGGACAAGAGATTTCTGAGAGTGAGGAAGAACAATGCTATATTTACGATACTTGTCCATGTTGTCATTGAATGAAGTATCCTTCTTTTTCCTTCGTAGATCATTGTCTTCCTCATCACCTCTTGCATATCTTGCAGCATTCCAAAAATATGTTTGATTTGCTGTGAGCAATTTTTTGCTTGAGAGGCTAGATTAGTTGACTTTTGATAGGAGTTCATGCTATATTTATGATACTTGTCCATGTTGTCATTGAATGAAGTATCCTTCTTTTTCCTTCGTAGATCATTGTCTTACTCATCACCTCTTGCATATCTTGCAGCATTCCAAAAATATGTTTGATTTGCTGTGAGCAATTTTTTGCTTGAGAGGCTAGATTAGTTGACTTTTGATAGGAGTTCATGGAATATTTAGCCAACAATTAGCAACATTCTTGGTGCATTTTATGTTTAGCCACATCAAAGTCCTATCCACAACCGCTACGATTCTGTTTTTAAGAGAGTAATCTTCATCCTTGGACCAGTTGACTTTTGGCAGGGGCTTATGGAATATTTGTTTTCAAATAGATATGGGGGATTTAGTGTTTTTTCTTACTCAGTGACCTCTGAATCCTAGGATCGATGAAAATAGAGGATTTGGTCAAGACTTGAGAGACATCTTTCAATAATTCCTGTGATAGATTTTTGCCTTATCGTTGTAGTTGACCCAAAAATCCTTGTTTCAAAAGATCAAAATGTGTTGTTAGAATTTTAATTTGCACCATTCGGTGTGATTCAAAACATAATAGATGCGTGGTAGAATTGCTATTTGAATTAGAAGGGGAAGCTCCCTATAAAATAAAACTTAACTTACTATGAACACTATGTACTTCTAATTTACAAACTTTATAGTGTTTTCGAGGGTGATTCATTCATGTGAATATGTGAATAAAATTTAGATGTGTATCTTTTTGGGTTTGCCTAGTGTTAAAGGCTGAAATGCTCTTTCAACACAAGGCAAAGGATTTTATGCTTAGTGACTAAAAATAAATCCTAAGATTAGATGCTTGCACCATTTAGGCAAAAAAGAGACTGAGCAAGGCAAAGTACACACAAATCGAATAGAGTAATACATAAAAACATGATGGTTGTAGTAAAGTAAATGAAGGATTTGGTCTAAGTTGCCAGTTGTGGTACTAGTTCGGGTTCGGGGGTTCGATTCGCGGGTTTGGCTAAAACTTTTTTTGGGGTTTTGGTTCGTGAGTACAAAAAACATGTAAAATTCATATATATATATATATATATGCAACCTAGAAGCATGAATTAGGATTAGAATATCATATAACATCATATAAACAACAAAACCACCTTAAATGTAATGTCCCCGTTTTTGGAGGTAATTTGATTTAATTAATTTAATTAATTAAGTTGTCCAAAATAATGATTTTCAAGAGGATGACTAATTAGTTACTTTAATTAAATCATTAAGTGGTATTAAGTTAATTAATTATAAGGTTATCAAATAAAATTAAAATTAAAAGGTGACCTTATATTTAATTAATTTAATAAAGTGACTTGATTTTAAAAATATATTATAAAGTCACTTAAATAAAATAAAAGAATATTCTAGAAGCTTCTGGAGAAGTTGGAGAAAAAGAATAAATAGACATCTTGGGCTTCATTCTCAGGAGGCAGATTTGATGTTGTTGTTGTTGTTGTTTCATCTTGTGGAGCCTAGGGTTTCTGCAGATTGTTTTTGTCATAGGAAACGAAAACTTCCTATTGATAGCAATTTTGAGGGTGTGAAATATCACCTGAATTATTGCAAGTTGTGGAGGTGATAAGACAATCATCTCAGCTGGGCTAAATTTCGTGGCCACGGGCCAAATTTACTTGCAGATTTGGAGACATATCGATTAGAAGACAATTCCAGATTTAAAGAGATATCATTTGGTAATTTGAAGGAGATCATACATTGTTCATGATTCTGATTTTTATTTGGTTTGGAGATTTATTCGAGGGCTTGGAGAATAAGTGCTTCATCGATTTTTGCTCTTTGTGTCATCTGATTTATATCAAACCATTTCCAGTCACTTGTGTCAGCAATAAAGGAGCTATGATTTTGTTCCTATCCTTCCCCTTTGGCATCAAATTCTCTTTGTATTTACAGCGCTTCATATGAGGAATAATGGAGATGAAATCTGGTATAGTTTGAAGGTTATTGGTGGTTCATAAATTTATTTACAGAGGTCAGATCTGAGAAAGCAGGGTGATACCAGCTGGGGGCGATTTTCAGCAAGGAAGAAGGAATAAATTCGAATAAAATTCTGGAAGCTTTGTCAGTGGATAAGACAACTAGGCGCTAGTGTTTGGATGGCAAATTCAATGCAGTCAATGAGAATCGAATTCATCATTGAGGAAGTCGAATTATATTGACATTTTGATTATACCAGCAATCTGATATTTATTACAGTCATGGCAACTAGCATCTTGGAGGCACGTTTTTGGTCATTACTCACTCATGCTTGAGTGAATTCACTTGCTACTTGAGTGCTCACTTCCTTGGAGGCCAACAATAATATTTGATGCATTTTGAAGGGTTGGCACATTGAGATTTATTCTATATAAATTATTTCCTCCAGAACAGGGGCGGCTGAGTCTGCAGTTCGATTTGGTCTTTAAGGAGACTTTTTGGCTTGGTTTTGAGTTGCTTCAACATCTACAAGGCTAGGCGACTTCATCCATCCAGGTTCTCTTGTTTATTATTCATCATTGTATTGCATCCTAATAGAAACAAGTTACAGCTGTAGGTTGCATTCATTTTCAGTAGTTGGCATATTTGATGTCTATGTAATAAGCCAAGAGTCTTGGCTAAAAAAATTAACTCAGCATTGTGCTTCAATTTGTCATTGCAATAAAAGAAAGATAATCTGCTTGTCAAATTGCTATATAAAAGTTCATGTTGATTAGAGTTAGAGTTAGTATGTCAACTGTTTGACATAATGTCAATGGCTGTAGATGCATGATAATCATATAGTTACTTGTCATATGCATTGGAAACCAAAAAAAGATTGCATTGCTGTAGAAGTTATTTTCAATCATTGTAGAGGTCATTATAGCCTTAATATTCCGTTTGGCAACACAAATTTCAAGCATGAAAACTCAGATCAACAAGCAAGACATTTCATGTAAACTGTTTGACAATTTTCCTTGGGCAAGAAATCAGAAATTTCATATCAGTTTGAGCAAGGCTCATTACATTAAACTTGAATGTCATCTAAAACATGCATGATAAATATTCATCAATCAAACTTCAAGTTCAATATTACAACACTTTTAATCATCAAATGGATTATCTAAATCATCAATATCTAATTCACACTTGTCCTAAATTCTCTTAGAATAGATAAACATCATCAGCTGTTATAAAATTTCCAAAGAAGGTTCTATAACCATAATATCTAAGCAGCTAACATTGAAAACCTCCAAGTTGTGACAATGGGAAAGGATTTATACCAGCACATGAATGACACTGATCAATAGCCTACTTGCAGGAGGTCTCAAATAAATGTATCAACTTGTGATGTCAGAAAATATAGGCTGCTAGTATTGCATTGCTTTGTCCCTCTAAGCCATACAATACATCTTGGTAAGCATTAGCTAGAGATCTGCATTCTATTAAAATAATGTTTATTTATTTATTTATTAATGCTCAATATTGTAAATTATTGTAATTTAGAGATAAGATAGTCTCCGATCTTATCTGGAATTTCTTTTTAGAAACTTTCCAGTTTTTGTAAATCTTGTAAACTATTTATTGAGCATCTTGCTCATTGTTTAATACATCAATTTTTTACCAATTACCTGTGTAATATGGTATCAGAGCCAAATTGCTCAATATTGAATTTTTAATTCATAAAAATCTTTTCAATGGTTTTTTCTGAATATTGAATTAAAAATTTAATAAAATCTTCCTGGGAAATTTTTGAAGATTTTTTTTGAGTAAAATTTCGAATTTTTTTTTTTCAGAATTTTCTGTGGCTCGTTCAGAAAAAAAAATTCGAGGTTTCTGAATTCGAAATATTAAGAATTTCTTTAAAATTCTGGTCGCGTTGTTCCTCCTGGGCGCGTGTCTTTGTCAAATCTGGGCGTCGCGCGTGTTTGATAGTCTTTTTTTTCACGACTTATGTGAGTCTTGCTCACGTTTTTAGATTTTGTTTCTGCCGCACGAGTTGATCTTCCGTCTGCCGTGATTTCCTAGTCATCTGGGCGGCAACTTCTTGTTTCTGGTGGACACGTGATCTCTCACAACCAGTGGCCGCGTGATTTCATTAAGGATGGACGTGATTTTGTGAATTTTTTTTGCCCGCGATTTCAAAGTCGTTTTGACGCGATTTCTGATCATCTTATGCTCAATTCGTGGTCAACCAGACATCTGTAATATATTTCCCATGATCTTTTTCAGATTCAATCTGTTTCCTGCAATTTTCTGGCTTGTCAATGGCGGCTAGGGCATTTTGAAAAGTTGTTTAGGGTTTTGACCCGTTTTTCGAAGGCGGAAATTTTTTTTGATTATAGATTCCTGGTGGGTTTTTCGAGAGCTCAACTGGGTTGGTCTCCAAATTTTTTGGGTGCATCGTTTTTCGTGCCTCGAATTTTGTGCCATTCGTACACTGTACTTTCTGCAGTCTGTACTTGAATCTGCCTTTGTTTTTTGCATTGGAATTCGTGCCTCGAGTTTCGTGCATCAGCCTCTTCTCAGTACCTCATTTTTTATGCCTTGAAAAGCGTGAAGATGGCCAGTTTAAGCAATTTAATGCTGGAGGGCAGTCAGAGATTTAATGGAAAAAATTACAACACCTGGAAGCAGCGGATGCTGACAATTTTTGAATACCGCTGCCTTGATCAGATGATCCTCGGCAAAGCTACTCGTCCCGACACGGCGGGTAAGGATCAGGATAAGTTTGATGAGCAGAATCGTGAAGCCGTCATGCTTATTAAGCTTTCGGTTACTGATGATCAGCTCCCTCAGATTCCACTTGGAAAATCAGCTAAGGAGATTTGGGATCACTTGAAGGGTTTGCATGAAACTTCCGACAAGAGCCGTGCGTTTTTCTTGAAGAATATGTTGTTTTCTATCATGATGGATGAGAAGACAACTCTGCAAGCGCGCCTGAATAAAATCCAGGAGATCATAGATCAGTTGGAGGCGATTGGTCGGAAAATGGAGGAGGACATGGTTGTGATCACCCTGAAGAGTCTACCGAAGTCCTATGAACACTTCATAGAGACTCTCAACATTACGTCTGCTAATGTTGATCTCAAGTTTCTGAATTTGTGCACTATCCTGTTGCAGTAGGATCGCTGGAGACAACAGTTCGGTAGCAATGAATCATCATCCTCCACGGAACAGGCTTTTGCAGCTAAAACCCATCCGAAGCATCAAGGGAAAGGTCAGCCTTCACAGCAGAAAGGCTCAAGTCAGACCTCCACCAGCCCGAAGAAGAAAAATGTTCAGTGTAACTACTGTCATAAATTTGGCGACATCAAGAAAGATTGCCATGCTCGTTTGGCTTCTGAGCAAAAGAAGCAGGGAGGGTTTCAACAGAAAGCGAATGTCACCGAGCACTCTAAGCAGAAGGAATCTGCCTTTTATGCACTCATGGCAAAAAGGCCCACAGACCATGTCAAATCCTCTGCTTGGTACATAGATTCTGGTGCCTCGCGTCATTTCTCACATAGGCGTGACTGGTTCACAGACTTTTCCCCTTGCACTGACTCAGTGATCTTTGGAGGAGGTGAGGAATACACAGTTGTCGGCACAGGCACTGTTCAGGTTCACTCTGGCGGGAGGGATCTCATATTCCTCAACGTGTATTATGTACCTAATATCGAGCTCAATCTTCTCTCAGTCAGTCAGATTATGCGGCATTCTCCCTAGATGGATGTGGTGTTCAGCTCGCACAGATGTTCAATTGTTGATTGTGAGTCTCGCACAACGGTGGCCGTTGGGATAGAGGATCATGGCCTTTACAGGCTTGTGGACACTGGTGATTCTCGAGGAGTTAGCCTTGGAAAATTTGTCACCGGTCTTTGGCACCAGCCGATGGCACTTGAATGTGCACTATCTCTCTCGGCTTGCTCGGGAGGGACTTGTAGATGGCGACATTCAGACTCAGCATCAGGGCGTTTGTGGTGCTTGTCAGGCTGGGAAGCAGCATCGCACACCGTTCAAGGATGGCGACTCTTGGCGGGCTTCTAAGGTACTTCAATTAGTTCATGCTGATATTTGTGGCCCTATGTCTGTTTCTTCTGTAACTGGTTGCAAGTACTTTCTACTTTTTGTTGATGACTATAGTAGGAAAATGTGGGTGTACTTTCTTAAACAAAATCAGAGGTTTTTAATGTATTTCAGAAGTTTAAGGCCTTAGTTGAAAAAGAGTCCAGTTCTTGTATTATAACTCTTAGGTCAGATAATGGGGGGGAATTCTATTCTAGTGCATTCTCCAACTTTTGTGATACTCATGGGATAAAACGTCAGTTAACCACACCCTACACTCCTCAGCAAAATGGTGTTGTAGAGCGACGCAATCGTACGATTATTGAGATGGCTCGCTCCATGTTGCAACACAGGAGTGTTCCTACCAAGTTTTGGGCAGAAGCAGTCAATACTTCAGTCTATCTCCTTAATAGGTCACCCACTCATGCTGTTAAGGGGAAGACTCCTGAGGAAGTTTGGTCTGGTCGAAAACCTAGGATCAGTCATTTGAAAGTTTTTGGCTCTCTTGTGTATGTTTGGATTCCAGAGGCCAAGCGCACTAAGTTGGACTCCAAGAGCCAGAAACTCATGTTCACAGGGTACAGTGACAACCACAAGGCATATAGGCTGATTGATATAGACATTGATCGTCTTATCTTTAGTCGAGATGTTGTTTTTGATGAGGAACGAGGTCCATTTCACTCTTCTTCACCTGTTCAGCATTCAGAGGATCAGCCTCTACAGGCTCCTGATATGAGTGTCCGACTTCCGTTAGGTTCACCTGATGGGAGGGATGACGAAGACCTAGTCTTTGATGATGCTCAACCTGAGTTTCCTCCATATGATAATGAACACCCCCCTGCTGAACTTGTTCCAGATCCACAACCAGATCCAGCTCCTCCTGTTACATCCAATGTTGGCCCCTCTACTCTCTGGCCAAAATGGTGGGCTAAGACTATCAGTGATCTTCGTGCTGATGAGCTCATTGAGGGTAGATCATCCAGAAACAAGAACAAACAGCAGTCTACAGGGAATTTTGCTCCCATGGCCAACATCCACAATGTTTATGAGCCTCAAACATATTCAGAGGCAAAAGGGATACCTGAGTGGGAAAAGGCGATGGAATCAGAATACCAGAGTCTTCAGAAGAATCACACTTGGGTCCTTTCCAATCTTCCTCTAGGGAAGAAGCCCATTAGCTGCAAATGGGTGTACAAGGTGAAGTACAAAGCTGACGGAACCCTTGACAAGTACAAAGCTCGTCTGGTTGCACGGGGTTCTCCGCGAGAGAAAGAAGGCATTGACTATGAGGAGACCTTTGCTCCTACGCCAAAATGAGTACCATACGGCTCGTCCTTGCCTTAGCAGCCCAATTTGGTTGGAAGGTCCATCAGATGGATGTAAGAGTGCTTTCCTCAACGGTGAGTTGAAGGAGGAAGTATACATGACGCAGCCTCCAGGTTTCAAAGTTGCTGGTCAAGAACAGAAGGTGTGCAGATTGGTCAAGGCACTCTATGGCCTGAAACAGGCTCCTCGAGCTTGGTACATTAAGATTGACACGTACCTCACAGATCATGGCTATATCAGAAGTATGAGATTACGCTTGTTGTTGTCTATGTGGATGACTTGATCATTCTTGGAGTTGCACATTTGATCACTGAGATCAAACAGGACTTGTGCAAAACTTTTGACATGACAGACTTGGGCCTCCTGCATTATTGTTTAGGTGTTGAGGTTTGGCAGACAGAGAGCAGCATTTTCATCTCCCAGTCCAAGTATGCTTGAAGTCTTCTGGATAAGTTCCGAATGCAGGATTGCAAACCTGCCTCTACACCCATGGAAAAAGGGCTTAAGTTGTCAGCTAAGTCCGATTCACCTGTGGTAGATGAAACATTGTTCAGGCAACTAGTAGGACCTCATCTATCTTGATGCTACTAGACCTGATTTGAGTTTTGCGATGAGCTACATATCACGCTTCATGACCCCCAAGGCGATCATTGGAGTACTTGTGGCGTGTCGCTTGCGTTATGTGAAGGCACTCCGATTTTGGACTCTTGTACACTCAAAGTCCGTGATCCTAAACTTCGGTGGGTTCCAGATTCAGATTGGGCAGGATTCAGTTGATGACAGGAAATCAACATCTGGGTATGTGTTCAGTTTGGGATCCGGTGCAGTCACATGGACTAGTAAGAAGCAGCAGGCAGTGGCTCTCTCCTCGACAAAAGCAGAGTATCGGGGAGCAGTAAAAGCAGCATGTGAGGCAGTTTGGCTTCGCCGGATGCTTGCAAATATGCAAATATCTCAAGCAGGTTCGACTCCCTTGTTCTGTGGTAATCAGGGAGTTCTCAAACTTGCCAAGAATCCGGTCTTCCATGAGCGAACCAAGCATGTGGAAACTCACTGCCATTTCATTCGGAAGCTAGTTGAAGACGGATCAGTTTAGTTGCTGTATGTTCCGACAGCGGATCAGACAGCAGATATTCTCACCAAGTCGCTCAGTACAGATAAGTTTGTAAAATTCAGGGGGCATCTTGGTGTAGTAGATAGATTGAGCATTAAGGGAGGGTATTAAAATAATGTTTATTTATTTATTTATTAATGCTCAATATTGTAAATTATTGTAATTTAGAGATAAGATCGTCTCCGATCTTATCTGGAGTTTCTTTTTAGAAACTTTCCAGTTTTTGTAAATCTTGTAAACTATTTATTGAGCGTCTTGCTCATTGTTTAATACATCAATTTTTTACCAATTACCTGTGTAATACATTCAAACCTTGTGGCCTAAAGCTTTGTTTGTTGGGTGTTGTAGGCAGTCAGTCTAACACTATTATTGATTTATTTTTGTTAATTTTAGTCTTTAGATCAATAGAGTAGCCATGAATTGCAAGTTGTAACTTGTATCAGTGTACAATGGTACTTCTGTTAGGGTTCCGTTGGGTGCTGGTCAAAGTCAAAAGGAAAAAACAATTTAAAAAATGCAAAAAAAAAAGTTTTAACTCTGCTTGGGCCACGGGTTCTGGTTGGGTTCGACCCAGACGAACCAAGGAGCATTTTGAAGCACCCTGGGAGAACCCATAGGCGGACCGGCCCAGAACCCGAACCAGGTTCGAACTAGACCTGAATCTGCCCCTCAAAACAGCGAACCTGGTAAGAGAGAATTTGGTAGAAAGCTACGATATCCAATTTTAAAAGACCTGCAAAGCAATGCTTGCAAATTTGGTAGAAGCTATTTAATGTACCTTGGCACACAACAAAACATCTCAATAGATACTTAGAAGCAAGTTGGGCGTAATAAATTCTATTGAGTGAATAAACATTGAATTTTGGATTAGCAATCAATGAATAGGAATTTTAACATAGCGCAGGCATGAGAATTACCATTAATTGATTTTCTTCTTGATCCTCCACTAAGTGCAAAAAGACACTTATTTATACTATTTACAAAGCTGCATGAAAATAAATAAAGTAAATTGACTGAACTTCTATCTAACTATGATTGTTTGTATGTGTTGGTGTTTAAATTCGCACCTCTGGAATGTGAATTTGAAACGGACAACTATGCACAGATAAACTGCTCTTCAAATTAGGAGGGGAAGCTCCCTCTTGCTGATGTTGCGAAAGAAAGTAAACTAAAACTAAGTTGCCTATCTTTTTGATTAGCTGCGAGCACAAGGTTTATAAAACTCGAACGCCGTAGCTGAGATTTTCTGATTTGGAATTTCAACTACGACTAACTTATGCTAAAGACGTTTCTATTTTCTCAAGTAAACGCAAAGCAAGAGAAATAGAAATGAACAAAGTTTGATTCTCTGACAAAGTACTTAAACAAACTCTCCTTCTAACACACATCTACTTACTTTCAATGCAAGTTGAAATTAAAGATCATATAAGCATAACACAAATAACGGAAATTTGAGACATTATTTCAGGGCAAAATAGGCACAAGACTTTATTTCTCAAACTTCTAGAACAAAGATTACACTAGACACATGCACGGAACAAGAACTTGCAGCTAAAGAGGCTTGCAAACTTGTTCTTACACAAAGTAAACAACAACTACAACAACAACTTGCTGGCTAAAAGAGACTCAACAATTTGCTATCATAAGTACAATTGAACAACACTGAATAACAAATAGAAGGCACGAATAGGCTCAACGTTTTGTTATCACTAGCATGGTTGAAAATAAATGAGCAAGACTGCTCTTATTTATAGGCAAGCAGAGGAGTAGGGAACCCTAAAATCTCCTTGTTTTTACAACTAAGACTTGCTCAGCAAGCAAGCTTTATTTCTAAAACTAAAAGAAGATAACATCTAACACCTAAGAAAGCAGGAAAAGCAGGAAATGCCAACTATTACAATTTATCTTCTTTCTCTTCTTCAAAGAATGGATAAGAATTGTTCCAAGAATAGAAAGAAAGTGGAAAGAAAGCTTCTGGAAGAAAGCCGCTTTAAATCTCAATGACATCCGCTAAAAAGCAGGAAATTGTGTCCTGATCAGGTGCATCTATACCATCAATAGCAAAGTTGCGCTTTTCTAAGATATCCTCTCCATCTGCAATTGATATCAGGAAATCTTCAACCTCATTGGCTGCTTTTTCAAACTTTGCTGACATCATGGAAATGTGACTTGGCAGAGTCTTATGTTTTTCTTTCATCCATTTTAGTGCAATCTTCTTGCTGTATTTGTCCTTGTGCATTTCCCATATCCTTTCACATTCGCCCTTAGAAATAGTCACACTTTCAGGCCAAGGGGGAATTGAGAAGCATTTCTCGATCATGTCAAGTTTCAAACTGCATATCAATTTGCCATCTACTGATTGGATCTCCCGAGTTGCCGGATTGTAATGCTTGATGCAAGCGATTGCAAACTCAAAATTCTGAACTGAAATAGGAATGGATGCTGCTGCGAGGAGTCCAAAGTGTTCTAGGTTTCTGATTGTAGTGTTGCCTGCACTCTCCAAAGCGTGTAGATCAAACACTGGCTTGATGTGATGCAAGTCCGTCTCAGCTGTTTTGATGAAGTCATGGTAGAGAGCTGATTTGGTCTTAAAATCATTAGGAGTGTATTCCATTATGAAAACCTTGAAGAATGACTGTAAGCTCGCCTAGGTTCAGACAAGTTTTGAGCAACTTTCTATTTTTAGAATGCTGGTTTTTCTTCTTCAAATGGACAAATTTTTGGAATTTTTTTTGAGATATGGGTTTTGCTCAAAATTTTGTTGCAATATGTAATTGTAATCAAAATTTATCAAATTTTAATCCTAAACGTACCTATGGAATTCTAAGCATGAAAACCTGTTCTTACTTCTAAGACAGATTTAAATTCTATATGTCCAAATGTACTGATTGCAGAACATTTATCGATTTCTGTATTCTGCAAGTACGGGAAAGAAGTCCCTTATATATGATGAAGACGCGCCTCAAGGAGAGACGCGTCTCATGAGAGGACGTGAAGATACGTCCACTCATGGGACGTGTCCCTTGAGTGCGTGGGCTTCTTAACAAACATAAGCCATTCGGATTTAAACAAAACTATTATGAGTGATTCAATAATCATTTATATAAGAATTCGATTTATTCAATTTCAAATTTTGATCATCTTCAGAAATTCGAATATTTAATTTGAAAGATTTATATTTTAAGAACAGTTTAGGTTAAATATAAATGATGATGATGCATGAATGCAATCATCATTTATATCTGACCGAAGCTATCTTAAATCAACACTCCCTCTTAGCTAGGGAAGATATTCCAAATTAAATAAGAGGAGATATCACCTACACACGTGATATCAAGATATGATATGTTTTCATAAGATTGTCAAGTCACATGACATTCTTCATAATCACATCTTCATTATGGTATGTGCACTGACATCAAGTCACATGATGTCTACCATAATAGTTCATGGCATATCCATAGATGTATATAGTCATCCACCATGATTATCTCTTAAGGATCACAATGATCTTCAAATAACATCAAGTCCATGATATTCATCAAAGTGTCCAAGAGATACTATCATGACATGTCCACAGATATCAAGTCACATGATATCTATCATGATAGTTCAACTCAACATTGTAGAGTCGTCACTTTACTGTCATATACAAGTGTTCATTATTAGAAAGATCGTCATCTTTCAATAATGCACATAGGGGGAGTAGGCCCATAAAGTCATGGAGTCACACACATGACAAAAGAGTTTACACATTAAACATCTTTATATATTAGTACAATTTTATTAACAATTTGTATTTCAAACATAAATAACAAATTACATTTCAACCATACCAAGTTTCTTCTTGAAGTGCTCTACCTTGATTTGGGAGAGAGGCTTGGTGAGAATGTCTGCAGTTTGATCATTTGTACTAATATACTCCAACTGAATCACTTTCCTTTCCACCATATCTCTTACATAATGATAGGGGATCTCAATGTGCTTAGATCTATCATGAAAGACAGGATTTACAAAGAGTTTGATGCAACTCTGATTATCACAATGAATAATTGTAGGATTCAAAGGCTCACCAAAGAGTCGCACAAGCAATTTACGAAGCCAAATTGCTTCTCTTGCTCCCATTGAGGCTGCAATGTATTCAGCTTCTGTTGAGCTCTGTGCAACTGAAGATTGTTTTCTGCAAATCTAGGAGATCATAGCTGATCCTAAACGGAAGCAACATCCTGATGTGCTTTTCGGATCGGTTACACTTCCAGCCCAATCTAAATCAAAGTACCCATATAGATCTAGATGATCATTCTTGTAAAGAAGACCATATCCAATAGTGCCTTGAAGATACCTCAAAATATGTTTCACAGCCATTAAGTGAATTTCCTTTGGCTCACACATGAACTGGCTGAGAACATTCACTGCATAGCAAATATCAGGGCTGGTGTTGACTAGATACATCAAGGATCCAATCATTTGTCTGTAAAGGGTTGGATCTGCACACTTGGATTCTGCTGCTGCTTCTTTCAATTTGTGAAGGTTGGTTTCCATAGGTGTAGACATCGGTCTACAGTCCAACATTCCAAATTTCTTCAGAATATCTATAGTATACTTCCCTTGGTTTAGTATAATGCCCTCTGATTTCTGCCATACTTCTGAACCTAGGAAGTAGTGTAGAATGCCCAAGTCTTTCATGTCAAATTCAGAAATTAGATGCTACTTCCCTTGAGCAATGAGGTGATCTCCTGTTATCAGCAAGTCATCAACATATAAAATAATTATTAGCATATCACCTTTGATTACCTTGAAGTAGAGATTGGAGTCAGCATCATTCTTGGAAAATCCTAATCCCAAGAGATAGCTGTCAATTCTTTCATACCAAACCCTGGGAGCCTGTTTAACTCCATAGAGGGCTTTCTTCAGTTTGCATACATGTGAGTCAGGTTTATGTATCACAAAACCTTCAGGCTGTTCCAAATAGACTTCTTCTTCAATGGTTCCATTCAGGAAGGCAGTTTTCACATCCATTTGATGGATCTTCCAACCTTTAGCTGCTACAATGGCTAACACTGCTCTCACTGATGTGTAACGGGCAACAGGTGCAAATGTTTCTTCGTAATCAATGCCTTCCTTTTGAGAGAAACCTCTTGCCACAAAACATGCTTTATGTTTTTCTATACTGCCATCAGCAGCATGCTTGATTTTGAAGAGCCATTTGGAAGAGACAACAGATTTCTCTTTTGGTCTAGGCACTATATCCCATACATCATTCTTTAGAATAGACTGATATTCCTCTGTCATTGCATCCTTCCATGCTTGATGTCGGAAAGCTTCTGTAACACTGATAGGTTCGGAGTTTATGATGTCATTCATTAGAGCAACATAGCTAGAGAAACGTTTGGGTCTTTTACTCTCCCTGAACGTTCCTTTGGGTGCTGCATGATCCTCTGCTTCTTTGATCATCTTCTTGGCCCAAAATGGTCTCTTTCTGCCATTGTCATTTGTATTCTCATTTGAAGTAGAAGGAAGTTCATGTGGCATTTCCTCAGGATGCTCCCTCTGAATCTCAGGAGCAGGTTCCATTTTAGGTACTCTAGGGGAATAAGTTTCAGTCTCACTAGAACTTCTTGCCCTCTTGAATGCAACGTCTTCTTCAAAGATGACATCTCTGCTCAATTCAATTTGATTCTGCCCGGGTATGAATATCCTGAAGGCCTTAGGTTTCACAATATCCCATAAATATCCCTTTCTTTTTGGAAGGTTCAAGTTTGAATCTCTTCTCCTTGGGCACATGAATATAGACGGGGCAACCAAAATCCTAAAGTGACTAATGTCAGGTTTTATGCCAGTGAAGGCTTCTTCAGGAGTTTTGTTATCAAGATGAGAATGAGGACATCTATTTTGGATGTAGACAGCAGTCCTAGAGGCTTCTGCCCAAAAAGAGGTTTCAATGTTTTGGTCAAGCAACATTGCTTTGGCAGCTTCTACAATGGTTCTATTTTTTCTTTTAGCAACCCCATTTTGTTGAGGGTTGTAGGCCACTGTGAACTCCCTCTTAATTCCATCACTCATGCAGAATTCCTTAAAAATCTCCGAGGTGTATTCTTTCCCATTGTCTGTCCTTAAGGTTTTTATTTTCTTCTCAGAGAAGTTTTCCGTAAGTGCTTTGAACTCTTTGAACCTTTTGAGGATTTCTATTGACTCTTTACACTTAAGGAAATAGATCCAGGTTTTCCTAGAGAAGTCATCTATAAATATGACATAGTATAGAAATCCTGCTTTAGAAGGTACAAACATGGGTCCACATAAGTCAGAGTGAACCAGATCTAACACATTTAGGGTTTTGCTCAAACTAATGGGAAAGGATCCCTTTGTATTCTTTCCTAAGGCACAACCTTTACAAGTTCCTTCATGAGATGGTTTTAACTTAGGTAAGCTTGTTACAAGTTTTTCCATAGAAGGTAGGGCACAGAAATGAAGGTGTCCTAATCTTCTATGCCAAATCTCATTTGACTCAAAGGTGTCAAGGGTAAGGGCTTGTTTAACTTCAGTGCAAAGTTTGTAAAGGTACCCTTGTCTTACACCTATGGTTTGGGCTTTCTTGATAGTTGAGTTTTTAGGCCATGCTAGAACTTTTCCATCCATAAATGTAACCCTATATCCATTGTCTTCAAGGGCAGAGATGGATATTAGATTCCTCTTTATTCCAGGTACAAATAAGACTCCAGTGAGTTGAAGGGAGAGACCAGATTTCAATGTGATGAACAAGTTCCAACCCCTCTTGATGTGTAGAGTCATCCCCAATTGTTACATCTTCATCAGACTCTTTAGTCATAGTGTCTAAGTGTTCTCTAAACCCTGTGACGTGCCTCGAAGAACTACTATCAATCACCCAGTTGTTGATATTGTTAGATACTTGACTAGATAAGCTGAATAGAACACAAAGTTCTCAGATTCATGATCTGAATTTGTCTTTCCTACTTTGGCAAAAGATGCTTGTTGCTTTGATCTATCAGGGCACTTCATTGCATAGTGGCCATATAGATCACATCTAAAGCATTGCACTTGAGAGATGTCTTTCTTTTTAGAAGATCCCTTTCCATTGGAATTTCTCTTTCTTTTAAAAGATCCTTTCTTGTAGGAGTTTTTCTTATTCCTTTTATTAGACGATGTGTTGAGTACATGAATGTCTTCATCTATGTTTTTCTGTTTGTTTTCTTTTGAGGAGAGTCTTGTTTCTTCTTGAAGGCAGTCAGTTCTTAGCCTGTCAAACTTAGGGAGTTTAGATCTTGCACTTATTCCTTGAACAAATGACTCCCATGAGTTTGGTAGGCCTCCTAGTGCAATTAGAGTTAACTCTTTGCTATCAATCTGATATCCAATTGTGGATAATTGATCCCTTAGTTCAATAATCCTCATGAAGTATGCATTAATGGACTCTCCTTTGTTTATTTGAGCATTGTTGATTTGCCTCTTTAATGCAAGAGTCCTATTGGTGTTGTTGATCTCATAGGTACTCTCAAGAGATTTGAACATATGATATGCAGTTTCATGTTTTGCTAGGATGGGCACTATATGATACCTAACTGCATCTACTAAGATTTTCATGGCTTTTTCATTGCTTTCAATCCATTGAGTTTTCTCAGAATTAGCCTCTGGTTCTTTTTTATTTTCTCTCACAAGTGTGTCTAATTTATTCTCTTTAAGGATCATCATGATTCTAAATTTCCATGATGTGAAGTTGTCTGCTCCTGCAAGGCGATCTTCAAATTTGATCACACTTGACATTATGAAGAATGTGATGTGAATTCGATTTTTAAAATACGAATTTTTCTAGAGTAATCTGATATTTAGATTTGATTTGGATTCACACAACGTGGCTCTGATACCATGTAATTGTAATCAAAATTTATCAGATTTTAATCCTAAATGTACCTATGGAATTCTAAGCATGAAATCCTGTTCTTACTTCTAAGACAGATTTAAATTCTATATGTCCAAATGTACTGATTGCAGAACATTTATCGATTTTTGTATTCTGCAAGTATGGGAAAGAAGTCCCTTATATATGATGAAGACGCGCCTCAAGGAGAGACGCGTCTCATGAGAGGACGTGTCTCCACAAAGTGAAGACACGTCCACTCATGGGACGTGTCCCTTTAGTGCGCGGGCTTCTTAACAAACATAAGCCATTTGGATTTAAACAAAACTATTATGAGTGTTATTCAATAATCATTTATATAAGAATTCAATTTATTTAGTTTTGAATTTTGATCATCTTCAGAAATTCAAATATTTAATTTGAAAGATTTATATTTTAAGAACAATTTAGGTTAAATATAAATGATGATGATGCATGAATGCAATCATCATTTATATCTGACCGAAGCTATCTTAAATCAACACAATACAACCCAGATTGCCCGTTTTTGAAAAATTTGAATATAGACTGAAAAAACAGCAAACCCTAATTTCTTCAATTTTTTCATGAAAAAAGCTGGCACCTGGGTTTTGTTCAGAATACAAGTTGGAATGAACCCAGTTGATTAGATTTGAAAAACATTGAGGGCTGATTGAAAAAACAGCCAACCCTAGTATGTGAAAAAAAGCTGTGATATGGGTTTTCTTTAGAAGATTGTTTCAAGAGGATCCAGATGATCAAAATTTGCAAACTCTGACGAGTTCTCTGACATGCAAGGAAAAAGCAGCTGCTGCAACTTGAGAAAATTCTTTAAAAATTCTTTAGAAGAATGAGATGAAAAAGACCCAGATGGCTGAAAATTGAAAATCTTAACCTCCTTCAAAAATTCGATGTTCTGGATGAAAAAAAGCATAAAAAAGCAAGTTCTTATGTTGCTGCTCTGAAAATTAATGGAGAACTTCTTGAAAATCAACAACCTTGAACTCTTGAAGCTTGAAATAAAAACTTCAAAGTTGCTGCTCCTCTTCAACTTGGATGCCACTTGCAAAGAATAATGAATTTTGAATGATAAAAGCCTCTTAAATAAGCTCTAGGTTTGAGATAACTTTGCTTTCTTTTTGCTTTTATCTTCAAAACCCTAAAATCAGCTTGTGCATTGAACTTGGACATTCATGTTCATCTTGGAAATTTGAAAATTTGAAAATTTTGGCTAAGGCAAGACAACTTGGGAGCCCTTCTTGGCTAGAGGCACCAACTTCTCCTAGAGTTAACCATTTTCCTGAGTTTTTCAACTATTCTCAATTTTGAAACCCTACTTTGATTCCGATCTCCGGCTTCCAAGTTGATCCAATGGACGAGTTGAATGTTTCATCGCGAAGCTCAAGTGATTCTGAGAATATTGTCCTGGAGGCACCTTCAGCTAAAACCTTCATTTGATCCTTCAAAATCATGAGTGCCTTTCTTCTTCTGGTGCACCGAACCTTCATAGTGTTGGCCATTTTTGTGTGATTTTCAAGTTCTTCATTTCCCTTTGATCTTATGATGAAATCTTGATTCCGAGAGCTACATTGATCAGATTGATTGACTGTCAGTTTCGTTGGATAGCTCGATTAAATTTGACGAGGTGATCCTGGTGACTGCATCTGCAAATTCCATCATTTCAAGCTTCAAAATCTTGGGCGCCTATTCTCTCTAGGGGCACCCATCTCAACCAGACTTAGCCATTTTCACGTTTCTTCATCAACTCTTCCCCAGATGATTTTGTCAGATTTGATGATCCGGGCGTCTGATCAACTGATGGCTGGACTCGTTGCGGAGCTGAGGAGATTCTAAGAGGGGTCTTTTGGTATTCACATCTGCAAAAAAGTTCATTAGAGGCATCAAAAGCTTGGGCGCCCCTAGCTAGCTGGGGCGCCCAACTTCACCAGTGTTCGAATATTTTTCAATATTTTTTTCTTTGCTTTTGACTTTTTATTTTTAGCTCTTGTCAAACCCTCTATTCAGCCTTTTGCATCTGACGACTGCCAACTCCGATTGACGTGCTGATGGTCTCGTTGGAAAGCCTGTTTAAATCTGAAGAGGTTACGCTAGAGGTTTTATTGGCAAATTCATCTATTTAAGCCCTCAAAATCAAGGGTGCCTATCTCCTTCTGGGGCTCCCATCTCCTCTAGACTTAGAATATTTTCATTTGATTTCATCTTCAAATTTGAATCTTCATCTTATACCTTCAACTTTGATTTGGATTTGCCAGAGATTGACCAGTCTGATCGCTGCGAAGCTGATTGAATTCTAAAGAGATTGATCCCATCTGTAAACCCTAACTATTGAGTTAGGTCTCTCAAAAGGTTGGGCGCCCAAAGTTCCCAGACTTAGACAATTTTCAGTGATTTTCCATGATTTGCATTTTGTCTTCTAGTTGAAACCTCTCCGTTTGATCTCGAATTCTGGGTGACTGAATGATCTGATGATGACACTGCTGGACTTGTTGCTGAGCTGGGAGGAATCTGAACAACTTTGCCTGGGAGCACAAACCTTGATTTCATCATTTGATGCCCTAAAAAGATGGGCACCTATCTCCTTTTGGGGCGCCCATGGCTAGCAGACTTAGTCATTTTCTGCAGATTCCAACTTCCTTCTTCGTTCTTCGTGCATGTTCACCATCCCATCTTCTGTTCAGTGCTTGCATGTTGAATCTGACGCCTGGCAGCTAACTGGCCTCCATTGATGACTTTTGAAGCTCCCGAAATGCTTTCTGAAATTAAAAAAGCAGAATAGACCCACTAGGGCAAAACTGATCATTTCTTGATTCTGAGTGCACCAGCCTGATGAGGAAGTATTTTGAGCTGATCAAAATCAGTTTGAATCCTAGTGGACAAACTTCCTAGTGGACAAACTTTCTATTTTTAGAAAATTTTGCTAGTATCCGTTTTGAAAGAAACCCAAAAAAACCCAGAAAAATTACTATTTTCAGAAAGTTTCTAAAAATAGTAGTTTTCTTGAAAAGTAGGGATGAAAAACTGAGATCTAGGTTTTGTAGATTAGGCTGCTTTGAACAGACCCAGATCGTCAGATTTTGAAAATTTTGAGTTTTTACCCCTCATGCAAGACATGCAAACCCAAATTTTGACCTTTTTGACAAGACTTTCACTTATTTCTTCAAAATGCCTAAGTGTAGCAATATTTTTAATTTGGGGTACAACAGTATGATTTGCAAGCTTTATTACAAATTATTTGGTCCACGAATTCTAATTTGACATCATGGGACCATTAGTTTAATTGAAGAATAAAATATTATAGTTATCCCTTAAAAGCTTTTGTCTCTTGCATGATGATATAAATTCCAAAGTAAAAATAGCAAAAAACTATAAATAGTAGGATCCAACTAAAAATAGCTTATCGTGGAATTATGCTCTTGTTCTTGAACATGACAAGCTATTTTTAACATAGGATAAAATTAGACTTTTGCTAGGTGGATTTGGATGATTTTGATTTGATGATACTTACCTTTGTTTTGATGAAGTTTGGCAAAACCTTTTGATGAAGGTTTGAAATTCTTTGAGATTTCAAAAATTTTGTTTATTCGTTGAACCTTGGTGACTTCTATCTGAAACCCTTGATGAAACTTTGAAAATTCACTTTGACATTTTGAAACCAAACATCTTCTTGTTGATGAAGTTTGGTGAACTTGACAAATCCTCTGAAACTTTGAAACTCTGACAATCTTTCTGATGTCTTGAACCTGAATAACTTTTGCTTTGTGTTAGTGATGTTTATCTACTTGCCTTATTCATTGAATAAGCTCTTGGTGATGAGATGAAAAATTGTTTGAGAGGTCTTTTGTGGTATGCTTTTTTATTTTCTCTTGCTTTTTAAATTTTAGTTTTTAAAATATCAGTTGTAATTTTTAAACTTAAATAATAGTAACTAATAAGCAATACTGCAAAATTATTCTTTAAAAATAAAAATAAAAATAATATTTTAGAAGGCTGCGGGTTTGAATGATAACAGCATATATTAAATGGGAAAAAATAAAATAAAATAAAACATAGGGTATGCAGGGTGCACTGAAATCAGCGTGCCCTGCATACCCCATGTGAAGCTTCGCAAAGGGCTGCAAGCAGTGCTGAAAACAGTGCTTTTGACTTTTTTAAACATTTCCTATCAAATACAAAACAGCGACCTTTGCTTTTGACTTTTTAAATTTTGACTTTGATTTTTATTTTTGTCTTTTGATTATTGATTATTGATTTTTTATTTTAAACTTTTCAAAAATAATAATTAGTAATAATAAAATTTTAACAATTAATATTATTAAAAATAATAATTAGTAATAATAAATTATTAATGATTTATATTTATTAAAAATAATTTATTTTCTCATTTTTTAAATTCTTATAAATTTTAAGCAATAATGATAATATTATGAATATTTCAAATACACCAACAAATAACATAAAAATATTAATAAATAATTAATAATAAGTTATTAATTAAAAATTAATATTTTGAACAACAATTTTAACTAAAATTGTTAACTAACAGCTGACAATAAATCATCAACTATTAATTAATATTTGAAATTAAAATTAATGGGCAAATTACGAACACTTGACAATTCAATATTTTGGATTTGGACACAATGATCTGCGACTTGGCCAGAAATTGACTATTTTGGTCCTCAACATAATTTCAACACACACAAATGATGGTTTGACAATGATTTTTATTTATCACAATCAAGTTGCGGATTAAGTAAATATTGCACATACCATGACTAGCATAGGGCTTTGAATTGAACCTGGGCAACCTTTGCCTTGGACCAACTTGCTATCGTAGAGATGGGCAATCTTTCCCCAAAATCGTCAAGATTGCCAATTCCTTTTTTTTTAATTAGTAAATTATGGTCTTGGGGAGCACTCCCCATATATAATAATATATCCAAAAAAAAGCTCATCAGTTAAGCTGTTTTTTGGAAAAGACCATTATCCTCATGCATGTGCAGGGGATTACATTATAAAACCTTTGGTCTTTTTGTCTATATTCATACAATTTTATCTATCTTCTATCAACTAGCTGTGTACTTCATTTTATGTATCTATTAGCTGTTCTATATTTAGACAGGCTGTATATTTAACTAGCATAAATTCATATTTCTTACTTGTGCTCAGAGTTTTCAGATATTAGTAAGTTGAGCCAAATTATGCCTTCTGTCTCCTTAAACCTTAAGGCCTATTTCAGGAATTCGAATCCTCTTGTTGCCTTATTCTTCCTTTTGGTTTCATTTTTTGGCTGTCTTGCTGATATGAACTACCTCCATTGTGCCCAAACCCCTCTGCTATTTGCTATCAGTGTCTCATCCAGAGGTGGTAATCCTGCATCATATATTGCTTCTGTAATGACAGCATCTAGTCCTCCTAAGAACTGGCTTCTAATCAGGGTTGTGGTGATATTCTTTATGAGCTCTGTATCTTCTCTGAGATCAAACATTACTGCCACGAACATTGAGGAAATATTTGAATTTACTCTGTATCAGTGATTTGCTTCGATAAATTCATCTCCAAGCACCCATTGAATAGCATGAAGTAGTAATCCATTAAGCATTTTGAAAACACATTTCAGCTTTCTGTCTTTTATTCCAGCAAGAAAATCCATTTGGATTTGACTACTCATTAATCTCACTGGCATATTCATTGAACTGCTCAGAAAATAGAGGGTTTGATTTCTACACAGAAAGAGCTCCTTTAAATTTTGTGAAAAATAAAGCCTATCATCATTAATGCTTCATCTGATTGATCTCAACTCTATCTAAAAAATAGGGGAGTTTTTGGCATGAGCAAATCTGTCCTCTTTAATGATGGATATGACTTGCTTTCCTCGAAATTTCTACAACATTATATATCATGATTAATATCTTTGATGTTTAAACATGAGTTTTGCCTTTGTGTTTTCAATTTATATGTGTTAATTTTGTCTTTCAAACTTAGCCAGGGATCCACATTAGAGTCTTATATACAATCATCTTTCATGTCCATTGCATAATTGGCAAGAATATCAGCTTCAAAATTGATTTCCCTGTATAAATGGTTTACGGTGAAACTTTACGGCTTTTCTAGAAGAGGTCAAACTGTAAAAGAGAGTTGTTGATTTTCCAATTTGGTGATTTGAATTTCACAGGCAAAGAGGGTGGTTTTGGAGCTGTGAAGTGACCTAAAGATTTGTGGGTGATATATTTTGTTCATGTGAGTGGAAGGATAGTGCATATTGTGCATGATGATTTGCATAGAGAAGGCAAAGAGGAGCCAGGAAAATTGTGTTGTTGAAATGACAAGAGGTATAAATATATGTGAGAGAGTATGGGAACAGGCAAAATAGGGAACATTTGGAATATTAAATGCCGTTTGCGTGTGCAAACCTTAACTTTTTCTTCATTATGGCTTGCTTTTAGATTTGGTCACAAGTGTTGTTGAAAATTTGAAATGACAAAAGGGATAAATAATAATATATGTGAGTATTATGGGAATGCTTGGAACCTTAACTTTTTCTTCCTTATGGCCTGCTTTTAGATTTGGTCGGGGTTTTCAGGGTCCGGTACACCCTTTATGTGTGTGTAAGAGTAGCAAGAAAAAACAAGTTCCAAGAATTAACACTGAGGAGCTTCAGTCTGGATTCAGCATGAGTTGAGAGTTTTGATTGATCGATAGAATTGGTCAGGAATTGGGTCTGTGTGGTTCCTTACATCCTTTGCACAAATGAAAATGAAAGGGGTGTACATGGTGCTGATCAGTCTGACCAATTGTTAAGAAGAATTTCATCTTTTTTTTTGTATCAAACAGTTAGAATATAGATGTATCTTTACATCATTCAAAGGGGTGCAAAAAGGTCTGCTGTGTGCAATTATTTGTATTGGAAAAGATTGTGACAAAAGATAAGTTGGTCGATCTTCACACCCTTCACATATATGTAAGAGGTGTAACATGGTTTGCTTGGCTTGATCAGTTCCATTGTGATAGAAAACCCTTTGAAATGATTCAGATGATTGGAACTTATTTACACCTTTACACAAATGTGTGAGGTGTAAAGGGGTCCAATAGATCTGATTACTTAAACACCAAAATATTTTCTTTGGAAAGAGTAGGGAAACAGTACTTGTTTGCATGCATACATGAGGTGTAAAGAGGGCAAAAAGGTCCAACAATTAATTGAATTTAGTGAAAAAAAGTTGAACAATCAAGATTTTGATGCATTCTTTCACAGAAGTAAGAAGGGAAAAAATTTCCAATTTCCCAGGCCAAAGTCACAAGGCAATTATTTCAAAGAGGAAGAAAAGTGTGTCAAGGAACACTCTGGCTGTTGCAAATCAAATAAATTATAATCAAAGAAATGGAAGGTGATTGGCACTTAACATTCATGACAGATGGAAAAATTTGGTAAACCCCCTGGGGATAATACTACCCTAACTTGAACTTTGTCATGACTAGTGTCATTTCTTTTAATTGAAAATTAGTCAATGTTTATTGGGAAGAATGTGACTTTCCTCTTGAAGATATGGAACAAACCAAGCATTGTGAATCAGTTGAAACAATGATTTGGTCAATCCCATGGCTTAAGGCCAACCATAGGCTGTGTTTGATCCCTGTTTCTTCTTCCAGGTTGTTGGTCTTCTATTACCTAGAAGGTTGGTTATTCCTCGTGGTCCTAACACATACCACTGCCCTCGGCTGTTCCAGGGTTTCACAGTCTCTTAAACATTCCACAATGTGATGGAGGGGGCAAGCCCATAATTGGGGCAACTTTAGTGATCATGACACTTAATGAATTACAAATATAGTTACAAAACAAACAATGCAATAACTATTTAGTCACCATCTTGAAGATGGCAGGGCTCATTACTCTTGTCATAATTGTAAACTTCATGGTATACATGTTTGTTAAAGGGATATTGGAATTTGTTTTGTTTTGATATTTCATAATGTGCATTTTGCTAATCAAGCTTCCGTTTTTTAATTAGATAATAACTAGTTTCAATAAACTTTGTCACAGAACTTGCAAAGACAGAAATCATAATTAGGTTCTCAACACAACATGCAAATGTGGTGATTATTTTTCCTGTAAGTACTTTTAATTTTATTTGTAAATGTTAATACATTTCAAATATAGGCTTGCAGCTATGGGACATTCTTTTTTTCTACAGAGCTCTTTATTACTGCAGACGAAAAATAGAATTTTAGAAGATCCTTAATTTTACAAGTCAATACATTTTTATAGAAAAACTAATTGTCAAAGTTTTTATTTCTGCAACTAATTCCATATACTTTGGCTGCACAACATGACCTATTGTTGCTTTCTGTTAAATCCCCAGATCCTGGGTGAAATTTATTAATTAATTTATAAATTCTTTTAGTCTATGATGCAAGTAGGTTTACCTATGATCTAGTGGGGTCACTCAATTCTTAACATTATATGCGAATCAAATACTTCTTATGTCCAAGGGGTTGAGCTTGATTGGTTAAAGCATCGAGTTCTCATTGTGGAGACCCAAGTTCAAATCCTAAAGGGAGATCTAATATGGAATTCTAAGTTGGGACACTTGGTCTTCCATAGTTGGCTTCTAGTGTGGAGGTGGTTTCTAAATAAGCGGATTTCTAAGTTGTGACTCTTGGTCTTTCAAGGTGGTTTCTAGTGTGGTTGCTTGAAAGGAGTTGGTATTATTCTCATTGTTGTGCTCATAAGAGATTTTATCGGTCTCATCTTGATGCTTGTATGAGCAAAATATTTGTGAATGATTAGCAATATAAAAAAAATTACTTCTTATGGGGCTGTGCCAAGTCTAGTGATCATGCTATTTTCTGTTCTTTGAATCCCTTGATTTTCAAGCTTGTATGTGAGTCCCACTAAATGATGCTTTCTAGAGTTTCAAAGATATCTTGTACTTTTAAGTCATTTGGCGTTTTAAAATTCCCCATGGCACCATCGTTGTGTCATGCTGCTTCACGAATTCCTGGATTGAAAACGCTTAAATGTCTTGGATTCTCAAATTCCTAAATGGCATAATAAACTCTCAGATTTATTAAATTCTGTTCCTAAGTTCCAGCCTTTTGAGGCGAATTAGAGCATATATTGTGCACTCTTTCCTTCAAGGTCCCAGGCTTTCAGATTATGTTTTATATGGGAACTTAAAGACTTTACAAACTTCGAGTTAGTTGCTTTAAGGTCCCAGACTTTAAGATTATGCTTTATATGGGAATTTGAAGATGATATGAACTTATGAATTAGTTGCTTATTTATATATGCTCTTTTAGGGTTTTGGATGATGTGGAGACTGCTAACAGGTTGTCTTACGAGCCCCTCAGATCCTGGATTACCAGACAAAGGACTTGAAATTTTCTGAACATAAGGTCTCCTAGAAGTTCTTTCTACAAGATTTTCTCTCAAAATAATCAACAAGCTTCAATTGGAATATGGATTAAAGCGGTAGGATAGTGTTGGAGGGGGGAGCCATGGTGAAGTAAGCAATGGCTGCTCTACGAACTAGTACTATCAAAAAGAGGGGCATAGGATGAAAATTCAGTTACATGTTGGTGATAGAATGGTAAGTGGCTGGTGTACATAGAGGATACTTATGAAATTGACCCATTTGAACTTAATGTCAGATTAAAATTAGATTCTTCCATGTGATGGATCACAAAAGCATTTTCATAACTTAAAGAGTGTTCCCTAGTTTCCAAACCAGTACAATTCTTAATAAGTGTTAGGACTTTCATAATCATTAGAACCGCATTTTAGACTCTGATATACATGGTCAGTGCGTGAGTTCTTAATAGATACTAATTTGACATGCAAAAAGCATTGAAGTAATTGAAGCAGTGAAAACATTCTACAAGTACAGTATAAAGTTATAAACCATAAAGATCAGCATCCTTGACATATTTCCACTCATTCTGAAAGCAGTGAAAACATTATACAAGTACAGTATAAACTTCTAAACTATAACCATTAACATCCTTGACATGCAAATTTTATGGCTCATCAATCATATGGCATCTCATAATAGACAGTCTTGGAGTTGATCCAACTTAGGTCATTCGTTTTGATGTAATTCAGTTTTGTTTCAGTTGATTAGCTTCACTCGTTAGTACAACCAGTGATGAACTGAAGACATATTTGCACTCTCTGAAGGCATGGAAACATAATATACAGATTGTACAGGATATTTTACAGAGCAAATGGAAGACGACAAAAGGATGGTCTTGACTCCCAGAGACCTTACTGGTGATTGAAAAGGAGATAAGTGCACTGTGCCAAATGTGTCCTGATAGACAAATGAAGAATCCAACTGTCCAAAATGGAAGCTATGCTGTATGACCTTCCAACTGTTGAGGTAAAGAGGTGTTTCAAGTCTCCTGTGTTATTTGGGTGGTCATGTAGAGGCATAAATACACTAACCGGGTTCATGTAAAACCATCTTGAGTTGTAAAATGCTTGTACAGCTGAGTGTAGGAGTGAAGTAAGTTGTCTTGAGTGAGTTTCAGAGCAGGGAAAACTTGTGAGAGCATTGTAGAAGTTTTTACAGCTGAGTATAGGAGTCAAGTAAGTTGTCTTGACTGAGTTTCAGAGTAGGGCAAGCTTGTGAGAGCATTTTATAAATTTTGGACAAATTCCATCGTGTCTTGGAGGTCAAATAAGAGCAATTGATTGTAATTATTGGTGACTTTGGTTGAGAGAAGGAGGTGTATCCCAATGTCATGGGAATTTTCTCACGTTAGGTTTCTCTAGGGTGAATTATTCTGTTTATCTCTCTTTGGGTGATTGTTTCCAGTCATTTACTTGCCCAATTTCATACTATGTAACTGCTGTCATACATCCCTCACCTAGATGGCTTCATAATTCTGTTCCAAAGTCTATTTTTAAGCAAAGATCTTTAGGAACAGAAAAATAAATCAGTTGACTTTCGGTTTATATCACAAGCATGTTAAGATTTTTGGTGGTGAATTAGGAACAGAATATGTATCCTAATTACAGATCTTGAAGAGCCTTAGAGATGAACAATGGTTCAATAGTAAGTTTTCTCCAATAACCTGGCCTATATTTTTTTTTCCTTCCTTTACTAACCATGAATAAAGGTTATTAGTTTTACTTTTTATGATTCCCAATATGTTAAACATTATGTCAAGAGAATTGTCTGATGGCTGTCTTGAACAGATGAAATAAATAATTTGCAATAATTCATATATTAGTATAAGTGAGACTTTCCTTTGTATACTTGCATCCTGTGTTATATTTATATGCTTGTTTAGGTGTTATGCATCTAATTATATGTATCTTTTTATGATACTGTGAATTTGGCGCATTTTGGTTTTCAGATAATCTGGCCACAGAAGGAAAAATCCTTGAAGAAGAAGTTCTTTCTGTCATAAATGTTCCAAATGGGAAAATGGGAAGAGTAATTGGAAAGAAAGGTGCATCAATTTTGGCGGTTAAAGGATGTTGCAAGTATGAGCTCTGGTCCATCTGATTTGAGGTTCTTTTGAATTTTTGTTTATTGTTTTAATGCCTGATATTTTATGAAAATTCTAAATCATGACATTATCTTATGATTTCAGGGCCGAAATTTTTATTGGAGGTGCTAAAGGGCCACCAGACAAGGTAAGCCTGTTGGAAAGTAGAATTCATTCAGAGAGGTTTCTGTTTTTCAGTTTTCTTATGCTTGGAGTAGATTGTACAACAATCAAAATTAGGATTTTCTGTGGAGGCAGTTAGATTGCTAGATACTTATTACAACTAGCCTTTCTAAATAAACTTAATTTGGAATTGAAAATCATTTTGCAAATATAAAATTTCCCTTAATAGATTTCTTCTTTAAGAGTCTACTGGCACTGATCAGAAGTTTTTAAATCTTAAATATCAAAGCTTCAAACATGGTCCAAGGGGCTGCATCCCAACTCATGTAGTTTCATTAAATTAAATGTCAGATATGATGGGGTATATGTTTATCCAGCCTTAATAAATTTTTTCTTGAAGCATCTACTGGTACTGATCAGATGTTTTTAAATCTTCAAAGCTTCAAGAGACATCCCAAGGAGCTGCATCCCAAAGCATGTAGTTCCTTTAATTTAAATGTCAGATAGAATGAATATCTATTATCCAAAGTTGCCTGGGTCCTTCACCCAAATCATATCCTTTTTTGTGCTCATGCCACTTGACTGGAGAAGCTTATAATTGGAATAGAATCTTGGTGGACTTACCTCATGAATGAGCTAAGGTCCTTTTGGAAGACACAAATTTTCATTGTGAAAACCTGCTGAAAATTGAAGAGTGGTTCCGTTGAGTTATGTCACAATATTCATTTTTTACTCAATTGTTAGTTGTTACAAACTATTCCATCCCTAGGAAAATTAGAAATTTTGAATCTTTTTGTATTTTTTTTAACTTGAATTAAGAAATGCTGAAAGGCTATGAGTTAGTTATCTGACATATTGGATTGTCTGTAGGTATTTGTTGTTGGAGCCATGAAGGAGGTCCGCAAAGCAGAAGCAATCATCCGGGGAAAGATGCTTTGATATTGCATTATTAGGAATATGTAAATTGTACCATTGCTTTTCAAGGATAATTATGCAACAGGGAAGCATTCAATAAACTCTAAATGAGTGTGTGTGGGAGCTCCTTCATGAATGTTTTGCTAGGGTAGCTACTTTTTAACAGTTCATTGGGCAGCTACTTGTCCATCATATCAAGATATGCATCCTGGCATTTATTTTAGATTATTTATATATGAATAATTCATAAGAACCTTGCTCTTTTAGGTCTTGTCCGCATCTATCTGAAATAAGGTTATTTGTTTTTTTATCTTCTTCAAAAGGGGGACTCTTGTGTTGTAGAACTAATGATCAAATGTAAAGCTTTGCCTATGACTATATCATATTTTGTTTTGATCGTGATTTTTTTCTGGTTTATATTTGGAAAGTGAAGTAGACTATGGACATATAAATAGTCTGACCATGGACTAATAAATATTGTACGTGTCCCCTTCACGTGTATTTCCTATGACTTCTCAGAAGCCCATTTTTCCTATTTCCTACAAACAATTTGTCACGAGGGCCCTCTGAGATCGTTGGTCCTCTTCAAACTGGAAGAACAGACTCTGTGCAAATGTTGGAATTTTTTACGATATGCACGTCCTTTGCTTGACAGTGCAATGCAAATACTGAATAGAATTTTGATGGGTGTATTTTCTTGTTTATCACGAGTCCCATGAATTAACTGTCATAAATAGAGTTGCAGAGTGGAGTAACACTGTGGTGACTCTGTTTCTTCTTGTGATTCTTGAATACTATGAATTAACTGTTATAGATGGAGTTGGAAAAGTTCATTGTTTTAGAGACCCAATAGAATCTACTGAGAATATAATGAATATTTAATTATCAGAGATTTTGGGCAGAATTATAGAAGTCAAACATAAAATTTTACACACAAAATAATATGTGCTTCACTCATTTCGTTTGATTAATGGATTACATATTTATAGGAGTTTTAGTCCCTACATTATAGGAACAACTCACTAATTATTAGAGTTGTTTTAACTCAACAAACAAACCTTACAAATAATCACAAATAGCTATGTGAGTTGTGTTAATAACTCACATTATGTGAACACTAGCAATACATTTCCCAACATTCCCCCCCTTAGTGTGAACATGGTAAGAACTCATACCTTACATCTGTAGGAGGCCCAACTCTAGTGGCTCATGATCTTGATTCAAAACGAAAGGCACCTCCCATCAACTTTTCATGGTTTTCACATAGGGTTACCACAAACTTGGACATGAACAAGAACCCACCAACTGTCCACTTCGTGTGGTTTTCTTGGATCCTCCCACAAACCCTTTCAAGATCCATGAACTGCATTACATTGTGCTTTTGTTCATTACAATATTTTACACTAGGGGGTTACATAAGAAAATAACCCACACATAGAAAATGAAATGTCACCAGAGCTGATAAGCGGCCCCATCGTTAGTGATTAACAAGAGGATGTTGACTGTCCTCCAACCTCCGATGCCTCCATCCTCCAATTGGTTTGCTACTTAGCAAATTTTTCTTTAAGGCTCAATTTTAAAATGCCCCCCTCAAGATGGATGTCACATACAAGTGATAATGCATCCAATTATAATTGAGGCAAATTTTATGTTTTATAAGTTTTCAAACACTTTTACATAACAATTAACAATTCAGACCCTATTCTAAAAGAATACTACTTGACTTCAAATTTTAGACTATGACAGAGTATCTTAATAAGAACTAGTAAGTCATTTTGAGATACTAAACCGACAATAACTAAACAAAATGAAATATCGAATGTAAATTGTGATTCCCTCTCGATCCAAATAATTCCATGGTCTATTGTTGCATTGCATGAAAGAATGATGTGCTCAAATTTTCCTTACCCCTCTCAATACCGCCAAGTTGGTCTACATTTTTTTTTTACCACAGGCAAAGTCAAAAACATAGCAATACCTGAGCCCAAAGAATGCCCTATAAAAATGAGTGAATACTCAGGATTCTCCTCAATCAACTTACGTAGGAGATCACCCTCCATAATAAGCACCCAACTAGCCAACAATATAGTAGTATTGAATGGTAACTTGTGTAATTAGTAAATTCTTCTTTGATCTACTAAGAATCTTCATAGCATCAAATTATCTTCAATGATTCCCCACGCGGTTTCTTGTATACGGTAGCTTCACACTTAATCGGCTTGCACTATTCATATTTTTGCTCCGTTTAACAAATAACAAGGATACAAACAACTATATGAGATTATGACTTGTTGCATACAAAGGAATGACAACTATCACTGGTGCTTAATAAAATATATTTCTAAACAATTCCATTACCAAACACCTCGCAATGCCAACACAAGATGGAGAGCTGAACCCCACTGTTAGATCCACTCGATGGTATAAATGGGTTTAATATGAATCTCTACCTCTTTTCCAGTGGAGCAGCCAAACCACACAACCTCTACAAACGTTCTCTTGGCCTGTGCAAAATGGGATGTTTAGAAAACTGTGTGAACATCCCTCCAGGCTCTAAGCGCTGCCACAAAAACTTGAACTCCGCACCTCCATGAATAGAAAAATGTCTTCTTTCTCTGCACCCCGCACAAATCCATTGCTATATGATTACTTTTGCTTACTTGTTCATGCTCTTAATGTTATGGATTTAAAAAATAACGGCGGGGAATCAAACCGTGGAGGCACCAAACAGAGATGAATGAAGCCTCTTCAGCTTCACATTTGAATCAATTCTGAGGATCACCATTTCAAAGCCGATCACTAACCAATGCAATTAGAAGACAATCTACTCTCTGACGCAAATGCTAATCTTCATAGAATTAACACTCAAGGCTCTCTCATGTCTTGGGCCCTCTCGTGAGAGAATTAAGCCCAGACTAGCTCTAATACCATATCAGAGATTTTGGGCAGAATTATAGAAGTCAAACATAAAATTTTACACACAAAATAATACGTGCTTCAATCATTTCATTTGATTAATGGATTACATACTTATAGGAGTTTTAGTTCCTACATTATAGGAACAACTCACTAATTGTTAAGAGTTGTTTTAGCAACTCAACAGACAAACAAACCTTAACAAATAATCACAAATAGCTACGTGAGTTGTGTTAACAACTCACATTATGTGAACACTAACAATACATTTCCCAACATTGATAACTAGCACTTTGGTCACTTTTGGCAGCATTAGCCAGTGCGCAGTGCACTTATATCTGTGACCAATAATGGGGAGATTTTTCTTTTAGTGTGGATAAACTATCCTGCAAGCATAAGGAAAATTTGATTAAGTCTGCAGTCCCTTATCTAATTTTTAAAGGCAGTTTTATTCGAAGACTCAATATTTCATGCAGATAATTCAATAAATTTGTTGTTGTAGTTGAGATCTGTATAAAACTTTGATTAAATGATGCAGATAATAGAAATTTTCTCTTTCTTGATTTACAGTAATTTTCTATGAACATTTTAAAAACAAAGCTGTTAGGGGAAGCGTACCAACAGTCGCCATAGCTAAGTTCCCGCACCCATAGATCCTAAACAATACATCGAAATTCAACAATTTTTTTTTGGTCCTCTCTAAATATGACTTATTCGCTTACATCAATATTTTTGGCTTCTGGGTATTAACAAAGCGTGTTGTAGAACTCGTTAAATGAGAAGTGGTCAAAAATAGGTGTTTTGAAGGTATCATCCACTACGTAACAACAACTTCGCCACTACTCGTTTATTGGACAACCAATAGAAACTTAAAAAAATTCTTATTACGAATTAAAAAAACAACTAATTCAACGTGTGTTTGCATGTGGGCCCGCTCATATTTAAATGTTTTAATGCTAGGAGGTGGGGGCAATTTATTTACCTGACCACATGATTATGTCCACTACATGCCACATATACATCTACTTCACCATGGGTTGCCAGGAAATTTTTAGCCCATACATAATTATCTCCCGTGGTTTTCAAGGCTCATTATTTTGTGAGCTCCATTCCTCCTGCTATTCTCTAGCCTGCGACCTCCTGTGAATGGGCTCTTCATGACATGGTCTCGTCCGGTAATAGGTAACAGTCATTGCATCTTTTCTCCTTGCAAAATGCAGGTTTAATAATCGGGTTTTGCTACTAATATTCGTGCATTTTGCTGTGTTTTTCATCATTTATCTATATGGCATGGAGGGTTTCAATGCAATGATTTATTTTCTGTTCATACTGTGCACTCATTGCATAGAATGTGAAAAAAAATAGAGCATTGGTGGATTTTATTCAAAATCTCTCATTTTTAATCATGAAATTTAATGGGTAGAGGATTTGTCCGAATTTCTTGACCGGTTTGAGGATTACATTGTTTATTTGTGTTCAAGGTTTCATTACATTGTGGAAAAATATGTTCTTTATGGCATCGAGGGTTTCAGTGCAATGATTTTTTTGACTTCATATTATTAAATCTTTACATGGAATGTGAAATAAATAGAATATTGTCGAATTTTATTTAGAATCCCTCATTTTTAATTATGAAATTTTATGGCTATAGAGTTTCTGTCCCAATTTTTTGACTAGTTTGAGGATTACATTGTCTATTTCTGTTGAGGGTTTCATTACATTTGGAAAAATATGTTCTTTATGGCATCGAGGGTTTTAGTACAATGATTTTTTTTGACTTCATACTATTAAATCATTACATAGAATGTGAAAGAAATAAAACATTGTCCGATTTTATTCAAAATCCCTCGTTTTTTATTATGAAATTTAATGGGTATAGAGCTTTTGTCCCAATTTCTTGACCATTTTGAGGATTACATTTTCTATTTTTGTTGAGGGTTTCATTACATTGTGGAAAAATATGTTATTTATGGCATCGAGGGTTTCAGTGCAATGATTTTTTTTGACTTCATACTATTGAATCATTACATGGAATGTGAAATAAATAGAACATTGTCGGATTTTATTCAAAATCCCTCGTTTTTAATCATGAAATTTAATGGGTATAGAGTTTTTGTCCCAATTTCTTGACCAATTTGAGGATTACAAATCATGCAATGTCTCCTAATTTGAGGAAACCTCTACACATTATTTCACCTTACATTTTCAGAAAATGATATGGGTTAGTTTGTTTTCCTCCACTTGTGAAAATTGCAACACTCTATGACTGTCACGTATGGTTTCATTATACGCTGAAATTATTTCAGTGACCGTGAAGTAATTACTATTCTATTTGGGTATGGGTTTTCTGTGTTTCAGGTATTACATTTTGCCCACAATGATATATTAGCATCAAATTAATTATGTATGGATATACATATGTATATATCAATTTGATATATATATATATCAAATTATGTATATACATATATATGTATACCAGATTATATATATTTCCTATTTATATAACTCTTACACTTTCATAACATCAAATGCTTTCACCTTGCTCTATGACTGTCCTTGCATTAGGCTGTTGTCCAACTTATTGGCATGTATGATTACCTTTCTTGAGGATTCATAGATCTAAAAATATGTCCTTTATATTACTGCCATGGTGCCTTGATATGCAATATAGACTGTATCTTTTTGCTTCATACTGCCTTTTTCTTATTGTGAATTGTCCTTTAAATATTTATTCCTTTTATGCATTGTCAAACAACATATGCAAGATATCCTTATTAATACACTAGCCTATGTGACATCTATTGTCCTATTTGATTGTCTTTATCTACTTCTCACATGTAGTTTGCTGTCTCTATGAACCGTTAAGGCATCATTTTAGTCCTTCACACATTTTGTCAAAAGGTCATCAATGCCTTGGTACTTATCCTTTTTTTGCTACACAATGACACTGATAAAGGTTTGCATGAATGGATTTTGTATGTTTGATCTTCTCATTGTGTTAATCTATTTTTCCTCCACTTATCTTGTCAAATTCGCAACACTGTATGGATGCCATGTATGGTTTCATTATACACTGCAATTGTTTCAATGATTGTGAAGTAATTATTATTCTATTTGAGTATGGGATTTCAGTAATGTGGTTTGAAGACAATGATATATTAGTATGAAATACAAATATATATATATATAAAATCTGATATAGATATCTATGTATATAAGTTTATATATATATATATATACATATTTATATATTTAATTTGATATATATATATATATATATATAACAACCATACCTTAAGTGTATGGTAATGTAACAACTTTAAGGATAAATTTAAGTGGCAACCTAAGGTTGCAAGCATAATAAGTTTTAAATTTAATTGGTAGTTGTTAGAATTGGAGAATCAATACTTAGAGGACTAGTTTGGTATAAAAATAAAAGAAAATTCTAAGGACCAATGGTCCATTATGCATGCATTAATTAGAATTAATGTTTGAGTTGGACCTTGAGTTGAAGAGCCACTTCTTGACTATTTCACATTTTCACTCTAGTTCTTCTAGGTTGCATGTTAAAATAAATTAGTCATCTTCCTATTGTTTATGTTATTCAATGTTTGTTCTACGTATTTATAACAAATAAAACTCATGGAAAGTAGAATAAGGAAATGAAGGTGATGATTGTGGTTAAGAATGAGTAGAAGACCTAATATTATTTTAATTGGACAAACAACCTAGTCAACCAATGTGCCTAGTAATTGTGTTGGTTATTGAATATTGTCTAATAGCTATAAATATTGTGTAAAAATGATTTTGGATAACTTATATATAAATAATCTGATGTAGATATCTATGTATATAAGATTATATAGATATATATCTATATAAGATTTTATATATATAAAATTGAATATTATCTAATAGTTATAAATATTGTGTAAAAATGGGTTTGGGTAACTTTTATTATGTGTGTATCAATTTTTATATATATATATATATATAATCTTATATAGATATCTATGTATGTAAGATTATATAGATATATATAATCAATTTATGTATATACATATATACATATTTATAAATTTAATTTGATATAGATATCTATGTATATAAGATTATATAGATATATATCTATATAAGATTTTATATAGATATCTATATATATAAGATTATATATATATATATAATATAATATAATCTTATATATATCTATACAACTCTTCCCGTTCGATATCAATGTGTGGGTTGTTTTCCTGTCATATGGTTCTTTGCTCTTTGAAATAAGCCTTGAATGGAGTAAAAATGTTGACATCCAATGGTTGTAGCTTGTGGTTGGTATGTGCAGGCAGAGTTAGTAGGTCTATTCCTAAACTCCTTGCTTCTTCTATGGTCTTGAAAGCCACGTGACTGCTATGACCGTTGAAGATGAGAAAGGCCTTGTTCGTCGGTGAAACCCCACTGGGGATTGACCTTGCAAAATGTTTTAACCATTTGAAAAACAATTCCTTTGTCATCCATGCATGTTCTTAGACTGCCATGCATGCCCCTATCTCACAACTTACTATATAATTTTTCATGTGCTTTTTTGATTTAAACAAGTAGAACCCAAGAATACTAAACCCACACACTTACACAAGCCAACATTGTGATCCACTCTCTACTTTTGATACCAAATGTGGTACACATCTTGCTCCCAATTTGGCAATCACTCTCATGCCACAGTTCCTACCAACCCGCACACCAGTCTCATCATAGTTCCAAATTCAAGTTGATCCATAGTGGTTAAGATTGTACATAGTCTTGAGGTTGTCGTAGAATGTTTCCACGATAGAAGGACGAAGCATAATCGCTCTGTAACTGTCCACTCCTTTAGCTGTTCTGATTGTCAAATTTGGGTGCCTTTTTTTGAAAACCTGCCCACCATGATCACCCTGGGACCCCATTTGTGAATGGATTGGGTCTACTTCCAGTTATTTGGGAAATTGTAGCTTGTAGTTGATTTACCTGTAGTCCATGGCCAATTTCTGCCATGTCCTTGCACCATTGGACAACTTCAACCTCTTCGAATAAAATGGTACATGGTCCCCTCCTCTTTGTGGTGGTAACTCAACAACCACGTCCTCAAACTGCTAGGTGGGATACCCCACTTGATTGTTGTAGACCTAATTGAAATGTTGTGTTCTTCAACACTGGCAATTGCTCTTTCCATATTAGCATATGTCCACTGTCTAATGGGTACAGGCGAGGGCAATTGCACAATAGGTTCAACATCTAGTTTGACCGCAGTTGTGTTGGTTGTTTCATCTACAGAGTTAGGAACATTTTCTTGGGTGGAAATTGCATGTACTTCCTCAGCAAACTTTGGTTCAATGAAGTGTACCTCATGAGTGACTCTAATTCGGCCCCTTCTTCTTCCCACTATTTTGTTTCCTTTTTTAGCTGGTGCCATGATTTTTCACTTAACTTGCACTAATAGTAAAACTAGCATAACTTGTTATTGAAGCATAAATATGTTAGTCAAAATCAGAAACATAAACAAGCATGATCACAAAAGGCTTAAGACTACATTATAACATTCAAACTATTTGTGCTATATCTACAAACAAATTCATGTAATCCTAGGTTTTACTTGTTTAAATCAAATATTGCATGGTCTGTGATTTAAAATCTATATATGTGTATGTATATGTATATGCATGTACATATACATATATATATGTATGTATGCTTGTGTGTATGTATTTATAAATATACATATGTGTATGTATAGTATGCATATGTGTTATTGAAGCATAAATATGTTAGTCAAAATCGGAAACATAAACAAGCATGATCACAAAAGGCTTAAGACTACATTATAACATTCAAACTATTTGTGCTATATCTACAAACAAATTCATGTAATCCTAGGTTTTACTTGTTTAAATCAAATATTGCATGGTCTGTGATTTAAAATCTATATATGTGTATGTATATGTAGATGCATGTACATATACATATATATATGTATGTATGCTTGTGTGTATGTATTTATAAATATACATATGTATATGTATAGTATGCATATGTGTATTTCTTCAAAACCACATCAATGAAACAAAGAAATACCATACCCAAATAGAATAATAATTACTTCACAATCGCTGAAATAATTACAACATATAATGAAACCATACATAGCATCCATACAGTGTTGCAAATTTGACAAGATAAGTGGAGGAAAATAGATTACATAATGAGAAGATCAAACATATAAAATTCATTCATGCAGACCTTTATTAGTGTCATTATGTAGCACAAAAAGGATAAGTAGCAAGGCATTGATGACCTTTTGACAAAATGTGTGAAGGACTAAAATGATGCCTTGACGGTTCATAGAGACACAAACTATGTGTGAGAAGTAGATGAAGACAATCGAATAGGACAACAGATGTCACATAGGCTAGTGCATTAATAAAGATATGTTGCATATGTTGTTTGGCAGTGCATAAACAAAATACGTATTTAAAGGAAAATTCACAATAAGAAAATGGTAGTATCAAGCAAAAAGATATAGTCTATATTGCATACCAAGGCACCCTACATGACAATGCAATATAAAGGACATATTTAAAGGTTTAATGCTAGGAGGGGGGGCAATTTATTTACCCAACCACATGATCATGTGCACTACATGCCACACATATGTCTACTTCACCACGGGTTGTCAAACAATTTTTAGCCCCTACATAATTATCTCCTGTGGTTTTGAAGAGTGTAATGTCCCCATTTCATCCCTATGCTCTCCAGTGGCTATTAGCCTATTTCTGGAGGCCCATAGGCTAGCCAGATGTGGAAATTAGGGTTTCCTATTTTGTAGGAGGTTTCAATTGAGCTTCTGAGTGTTTGCATGTAGGTGGTTGGTAGTGTGTTTTTTGGATCCTTTTGGGTTTTCAAAAAGCTTCAAAGGGATGTGCCATGCATTTCAATCAAGAGATTACATGTAAGAACGGTTTATATGTCTTTATGCATTTTCAAAGAGCTTCAGAATGGTATAACATGCATCTGCATCTAATGACCTTTTCCAAACTTACTATTTTTAGTAAGTTACGATGGTTGCTTAGTTTGTGCTAAAAATGAGTTTGGAGTCACTATTTTTAGCAGTATGCTATTTTTAGGAAGTGCTATCTTGGGCAGTGCTATTTGTAGCAACAATTCAGTACTTCAACACATTGTCTATTTTTGGCAATAAGGCAGTTCAGTTTTGGCAAAGGTATCTCCAATCTTCTTGTCTCAAAGAGGAAAGTTTATAACTTAAAAGTCATTATATTTTATTGTTACTTTTGGACCCCATGCCTAGGCGTATGACTTCAAGTCGTGTTTAAAAGAGGGACTTAACTTGGACATCCAAGTTGGAGAATTAAATGTTTAAAAGTAAAATATTTGTCTAAGCCATTTAGACGCCTATGGAGATTAATCAATCGGTGATCTAAAATTATTATTTCAAATAATTGTTTGGGTGTCCCTCTTAGAGGTTATTGAAGTGATTCAAATTCCAAGAAGAGAGTTATATATTCAATTCCTTGCTCCTTTTGGTATCCATGAATGTTTATTGTATCAAAATGCTGCTGGACTGAATCCAGAGCTCTTGCTTTGAGGAATGCATACCTCCTAGCACCTATTTGTTTAGTTTCGTACTTGCAAGTTAGTACCTAGCTGGATTTTGAAAACTGTGCTTCATCCAATAGTGTAGATTGAGCTTATTTTTCATTTTTGAATTCAAATTGCTATTGTATAATTTGATTCTTTACATTGCTGGAAGTGCTTGGCTGAAGCACGTTTCTATTTGTAGCCTCACCAATGAATTTATTTTGGTTCTGGGTATTGGTGCTAACTGTTCTATTGTACAAGGCGCCTCACTCCTCAAGTTTGTAAATTTTATTACGAAGCTTCTAATTTTTGGCAAGAGGTCAACCTCCTTAAGAAGTACTTTTCCAGCTAAAGTGCATTGGGATTTGTGCCAAATTTCCTAAGCTACTTTGGCACTGTTTGTTGATTGGATATTGGTCGCCCAGGCTATTGGCTTCATTTTCTTTTTGTTTGAAGTCAATCAAAGTTGATTTGATGAAGTTGTGATTAATTTGGTGAATTCTTAGTCTACTAATATGATTTTTTGTATTTGTTGTTTCTTATCAGATCTGATATATTTATGAATTAGGCTGTTTATTTGCATTGAAACATCTTGTATTGGTTAGGGAATATTCTCTAACAATTTGGAGTTTTTTTGGAGATATTATTCTATTTGATTGTGTAACTAAAGCTATTTTTGTAGTGCTGATTTAGTAGTACTATTCAACCATTTAATTTTTGCAATTATTTTCTATATCTTTCACTCGCACTGAAGAAGTGGTTGAGTTGTATTTACATTTCAGTTTGTTTAATTCACTCCCTTTGAATAAGTGGTCGAGTTGCTTTCATGGTTGACTTGACGCCTATTTGTTTACTTTGTAATTCCTCTCTTGTTGGATAAGTGGTTGAGCTCTTATTGTCGGTTCACCGCCTATGCTTTACATTTCCAACATTTACTTTTCCTATATGGTCAACTAGCTACCTACAACATTGCACTTCACTTCCATTTGTAATATCCCTTGCTAGTTTTGATGTAAAATTTACTTCAAGGAATATTGTCAGGTTCACCAAAATGAGAACAAAGATCTTGGTTGCTATGGGCTCTCTAACACTTCTAGGGTTTTTCACCTATAGGAGAGGGATAGACCAAAATGGAAATGTTCACACTTTTAAAACCACTATAATATTCCCTACAATATCTGACCCTAATTGGCTAATTAAGGCCACAAGGAATATTTTCAAACACCTCTCGTACAACCTCTAATCTCGTTGTTCTATATTTTTCAGTTTTCTTGCTTGTCTTGAAATGGTCTCAAATGAGTTTTAAAGCTTGCAAATTAACACTACAATGTCCAAGCAATGATTTAAGATGAAGATGCAATTTTTTATCTCTTTGGATGCAAATACATGAACTCTACATGAGAAATGTACGCCTACAACCAATTGACATTTTTACAAACACTTGGCATGCAAACTCATATGATTACAATGAGTGTATAATATAATGCTAAATTAGATGTAAATGATTACCTACAACAACAAGACTAGATGATTGAAATGTCAATGCAAAACTACTTAAAAATACAAGAGGAACCTGGTTATAACAGTGCCTATGATGAAGAAGATGTAGCAACAAATATCAATCCAAATTGATCTACTCTCTACCCCAAAATGATGCCTTCTCCTAGCCACCCTTGTTCTGATATAAAATGCAATATAAAATAATTTGCATCCTCCAAGTCATCTTTCAAGCCTCAAACACCATCGAATTAACCCCACAAGTGGAGTGCACCAGCTAGAAGAAGAAATCGATGCACCCTTGGGCCTCCATGAATAAAATTGTAGTTCTCCAAGAGGTTGATGAGATGACTGAAATAAAATATTAGAATTTATATAATGAAAAAATTGTCCTAGGAAGGACAAATCAATGATGTCTCCAACAACAAATGATCTTCATATCGACCCTAGGTCAAACTCCTCAAAATTGACCTATGGCCAAAATTTTGCAATGTGAGATGACCGAAATATCACCTCCAATAGCTGCAACCCTTCAATAGATAGTTTCACTACCTCAGTTATGCAAATCAATGGGATTATTCATTCCCAAAGACCTCAAATGTAGTCTACAAAAACCCAAGGCTTCTTCACAACAAAGCATATCAAAGTCAAGTATCAAATGTCCTAGCTAATTAGAAGCAAAGCCCACCCCCTCTTAATATACTTTTCTCCTCTTGAGGTCGGCCCATCTAGAAGCTTCTAATAAACCATTAATAATTATTATTTTTTATTTGTACTTTATAATTATATTAAAATACAACTTTAAAATTCATAAAGTGCAAACATGTTGACAAAACATTATGTTATCCAACATCTGGATAACACAGCATGTTTCCCCCCAACACAATATGTTTTCCAACATTCGGCATAACACAACATTAGGTTTTCGAACATTCAAATGAACATAGGAAACCACCATTATAACCACTGAATCTAGGAGTAGAATCCAATCACTGACTAGGTAACTGCCTGAAGAAGACCCCCTAACCACACACATTAGCCTACGAGCATCAGAAATAGGCTAAACCCTCTAAAAACTAATACTCATGAAAATGGGGACATTACAATCCGCCCTCCCTGAAATTGCTTGTCCCTAAGAAATCTGAGCTACAAAGAAAACTCTTCCCCATCTAGATCTGAAGGGAAGATCTGTGTAATGTCCTTGTTATCACTAAACAACTCCTGTAACACCAAAACTAGTACAATCTGCTGAATCAACTCAATCCAAAAATTGTGATGGTGAATCTGATGCAACCACACTGTTGGAAAGCCAATACCTATTGCTTTCCATTGTGCCACTCTGATACCCCCTATCTCCAAAATGTAGCTAGTCCCCAAGTCCTGAATCAAATGATAATCATCATGAGAGAGAAAGGTAGAAGACCTACCAAACTCAGAATCACCATCTGAGGTCGAAAACAAGTCATACTAGAGCTGACTAGAACACTCCTTATTCAACCTTCCTCTTTGTGCCATAAGAGAAATCATGAAATCTTGTGTATGTAGGATGAAAGTGAACTAGTGAGCATACCTCATGATGTAATCGAGGTAAAAAGCACCAACCTCCTTCAATGGTCGACCATCGTAACCCTTCTCTACAATACCGATCATGGGACTAACCTTAGGAGAACCAAATGAAAAATGTGATTCACTACAACCTTCGACCAAAACACTCATCCCAACTACACCTGTAACTGTGATGGGTGTAACCACATCCTCAACTTGCTCACTACCATAATCCATGGCTATAAGTGCTTCACCAACTACTACCATAGAATCCTGAATAGTATTGAAGAAGGTGAAGACTGTAACAAACTCAACTCCACGGTGGGCTCCTCAAATCGTAACTATGAATCTTGAAGGGCCAATTGGGTGCTTGTCAAAGAGTCCATAGTCACTTCAAGTTCCTGAGTGAGTTCGTCAACATCCTCTTCTTTCCTCATCAAGGCATCTTCTTTGATAACCTGCAAATCATCATGAGAAGACTCTACTCCAATCCCCTTTTGTCTTCTCTCTATCTGAACTGCCCAAAGATGATCCTCAATCTGTTTGTGCATCCTGTCACGATGAGATAATGCTGCAATAATCTCATCCTCCTTCACCATCAATTGGGTCTCCAAGCTATGAACAACTTTTGCCTCACATGAAGAAACTAAAGAAACCTCAATATGTTCTTGTTTCCTCATGTTGGGAATCTTTACCAAGTCCTTCAATTGAAAAAACTTATCAACCTCATCATCATTAGAACAAAGTGCATCCTCAGATTCATCCTTTCTTTGAATAAGGAGTCTTCTAATGTTATCTATCCTTTTTTGTCTTGCCGTGTTGATGAGATTGACCTTTTCTTTCACTTCTTGAAGATGTTGTCTTGCATTGGCAGCCACTAATCTAGCCTCTTGGATTTTTGCAACCATTCTTCATTCATCTTTGCGGACCTCTTTACCTCTTTGATGCCAAAATACACAAAATCAGTCCTTTTATGCTTGATATCTTCATGTCTACCAATTGGTGTAGGGCTGCCATCAATGGATGATATCATATCATTGGATTCCTCATGATCACAAATTCTTATCTCATGAGAATGATGGGACATAATATTGTTGTCCTCAAACAAATCAATAATGACATCATGCCACTGTAAAACGTCTCCTTCATCATGTGTAGTCAGAACACTAGTGGCTGCTCCACTAAGTAAAGGATCAACTTTCACATCCACCTTTATATCTTGGGCCTCCAATAGAATTTCATATGTATGAATAAAATTCATTGAACCACAATCTGATTCTTTACCATGATAGGATGAAGCAATGCTAGACTCACCTAATGAAACATCACAATAAACCTCATCTTCATGTAGCTTCTCTAATGCAACTGGTTTGTCTTCAAACATCACTTGCTCTTTGCCAATCTTTAAGTCATCCTGAAGTGTCTTGTGTCTGACATCTTTCTCTATGCAAGTCTAATTTTTTCTCTCCATAGGATCAACTGTATGCTGGTCACTAACTGCTGAGAATTCATTGTAGAGGCTTATAGATGTTTCTCCTATAGATACCTCTTGCTTCTCCTTCTCTTCGCCAAAATCCGTACTATAGTATGAGGTTGAGTGAATGAAACTCACCTCATGAGATCAACAAAATCATGTGTTCCATCATCAATGCACACATCAACATCGAAGGTACTACTGCTATGTACCACATACGATGTCTCAAAAGATGTTGATGCCATATCTTTGTACACTTCTTCCATGGTAACTGCATATCCATCCAAAGCATTATCCTGAGATTCATTGCCATCAAATGTATTCTCTATTTTGTTTCCTAAGGTTTGATTTGGAAAATTAGATTCATCATGACATGAATCCATATCACACAATGCACCCTTAGAACTCAATTCTTGAGTCCTTTCATATGACAACTCAATAGGATCATTTTGCACATGTGAAAACACAACTGTCTCATGCTCATGCAAAGTTTCATCATTGCTATCATGAAAATAAGAATTAGCTTCTACAATAGAAACTTCTTGGGAAACCTCTTGCAAGGATGATGTAGATAAATCATTACCCAAAGTTGTCCTACTATCTTCTTGAATCAAATCAACATGTTTATCAAATTCATTATATAAATTTCTGCATACCACATCGGAATTTGAAGATAGCGCAACATTCTCATGACGATATGTATCAACCTTATGTGTAGATTCTCTATCCATTTCATGTGTAAAAAATTCATGAGCTATAGTGTGATATTCCTTCCTTGCAAGCTCGGTTTTGTGGCAAAGACTCGGGTGCAAGTCTAGGTAACACTTGAAGGAACGGTTCTTCTTAACACATTGAGGAAGAGAGCTATACTCCTCGAACATGCTAATCACTTCCTCTTCTTTGTTTTATGGTGTTGGAACTTTGTTGGTAGAAAGTGAAATCGATCCTTTAAGCCGTCCAAACTTTGAAAGTGTCTTCTCTAAACATAGCAACTCTTGACTGAGCTTGTATTGTGAATGTTCAAGTTCTTTCAATGCCTATTTATCACTAAACAATGTTGCCATGAAGCCCATTTTCACTCTCCAACTGAAAACCAAATCAAAACTGACTTGTGCATGAATGATTTTCCCACCAATTGAATGCAATCGTCACCCAATAGGTTGGCAGGAAATCGCTTTGATACCACTGTAATATCCCTTGCTTGTTCTGATGTGAAATTTCCTTCAAAGAATATTGTCAGGTTCACCAAAATGAGAACAAAGATCTTGGTTGCTATGGGCCATCTATCACTTCTAGGGTTTTTAACCTAAAGGAGAGGGATATAACAAAATGGCAATGTTCACACTTCTGAAACCATTGTAATATTCCCTGCAATATCTCAGCCTAATTGGTTGATTAAGGCCACAAGGAATATTGTAAAACACCTCTCGTACAACCTCTAAACTTGCTGTTATGTATTTTTCAGTTTGCTTGCTTATCTTGAAATGGTCTCAAATGAGTTTTAAAGCTTTCAAATTAACACTACAATGTCTAAGTAATGATCTAAGATGAAGATGCAATTACTTTTTATCTCTTTGGATGCAAATACATGAACTCTACATGAGAAATGTACACCTACAACCAATTGGCATTTTTACAAACACTTGACATGCAAACTCATATGATAATCTAGAGCTCAATCAATATAAGCATTACATCAAACAATTGGCATGCAACTTTTCCATCCTTTATTGAATGCAATCTCAAGGACAATGCTGATATGAATAACCAAGACTCTTGGCTTACAATGAGTGTTCTATATAATGCCAAATTAGATGTAAATGATTACCTATAGTAGCAAGACTAGATGACTGAAATGTCAATGCAAAACTACTTAAAAATACAAGAGGAACTTGGTTATAGCAGCACCTATGATGAAGAAGATGTAGCAACAAATATCAATCCAAATTGATCTACTCTCTAGCCCAAATTGATGCTTTCTCCCAGTCACCCTTGTTCTGATATAAAATGCAATATAAAATAATTTGCAGCCTCCAAGTCATCTTTCAAGCCTCAAACACCATTGAATTAACCCAACAAGTGGAGTACACTAGCTAGAAGAAGAAATCAATGCACCCTTTGGCCTCCATGAATAAAATCGTAGTTCTCCAAGAGGCTGATGAGATGACTGAAATAAAATATTAGAATTTATATAATGCAAAAATCATCCTAGGAAGGACAAATCAATGATGTCTCCAACATAAAAATGATCTTCATATCAACCCTAGGTTGAACTCCTCAAAATTGGCCTTTGGCTACAATTTTGCAATGGTGAGATGACTGAAATATCACCTCCAATAGCTGCAACCCTTTAGTAGATAGTTTCACTACCTCAGTTATGCAAATCAATGGGATTATTTGTTCCCAAAGACCTCCAATGTAGTTTGAAAAAACCCAAGGCTTCTCCACAACAAAGCATATCAAAGTCAAGTATCAAATGTCCTGGCTGATTAGAAGCAAAGCCCACCCCCTCTTAATATACTTTTCTCCTCTTGAGGTCAGCCCATCTAGAAAGTTCTAATAAATCATTAATAATTATTATTTTTTATTTTCATTTTATAATTATATTAAAATAAAACTTTAGAATTCATAAAGTGCAAACATGTTGGCAAAACATTATGTTATCCAACATCCGGATAACACGGTATGTTTCCCAACATAGTATGTTTTCCAACATTCGACATAACACAACATTAGGTTTTCCAACATTTAAATGAACATAGGAAACCCCCATTATAACCACTAAATCTAGGAGTAGAAGCCAACCATTGACTAGGTAATTGCTCGAAGAAGACCCCTTAACCACACACATTAGCCTATGAGGGTTAGGAAGAGGCTAAACCCTTTGAAAACTGATGCTCATGAAAATGGGGACATTATAGTTCGCCCTCACTAAAATTGCTTGTCTCCAAGCAATCTCAGCTGCAAAGAAGACTCTTCCCCACTTGGATCCCAAGGGAAGATCTGTGTAACGTGCCTGCTATCACTAAACAACTCTTGTAACACCAACACTAGCACAACCTACCGAATCAACTCAATCCCAAAATTGTGATGGTGAATCTGATGCAACCACATTGTTGGAAAGCCAATACCTATCGCTTTCCGTTGTGCCACTATGATACCCCCAATCTCCAAAACATAGCTAGTCCCCAAGTCCTGAATCAAATGATAATCATCATGAGAGAGAAAGGTAGAAGACCTACCAAACTCATAATCACCACATGAGGTCAGAAACAAGTCATACAAGAGCTGACTAGAATAGTCCTTATTCAACCTTTGTATTTGTGCCATCAAAGACATCGTGAAATCTTGTGTATGTAGGATGAAAGTGAACTGGTGAGTATACCTCATGATTCAATTGAAGTAAAATGCACCAAGCTTTGTCAATGGATGACCATCATAACCCTGCTCTACAATATCGATCATGGGACTAACCTTAGGAGAACCAAATGAAAAATGTGATTCACTGCAACCCTTGACCAAAGCACTCATCCCAACTGCACCTGTAACTATTATGGATGTAACAACATCCTCAACCTGCTCACTACCATAATCTATGGCTATAAGTGCTTCACCAACTGTTGCTATAGAAGCCTAAACAGTATATGAAGAAGGTGAAGATTGTACCAAACTCAACTCCATGGTGGGATCCTCAACTCATGACTGTGACACTTGAAGGGCCAACTAGGCACTCATCAAAGAGTCCATAGTCACTTCAAATAGTCACTTCAAGCTCCTGAGTGAGTTCATCAACCTCTTTTTTCCTCATTAAGGAATCTTCTTTGATAACTTGCAAATCATCATGAGAAGACTTTGCTTCAATCCCCTTTTGTATTCTCTCTAACTGAACTGTCCAATGATGATCCTCAATCCGTTTGTGCATCCTGTCATGATGAGATAATCTTGCAATAATCTCATCCTCCTTCACCGTCAACTGGGTCTCCAAGCTACATACAACTTCTGCCTCACATGAAGAAACCTCAATCTGTTCTTGTTTCCCCATGTTGGGAATCTTTACCAAGTCCTTCAATTGACCAAACTTATCAACCTCATCATCATTAGCACAAAGTGCATCCTTAGATCCATCCTTTCTTTGAATAAGTAGTCTTCTAATTTTATCTATCCTTTTTTGTCTTGTTGTGTTGATGATATTGACCTTTTCTTTCACTTCTTGAAGATGCTATCTTGCATTGGAAACCACTAATTTGGACTCTTGCTTTTGCAACCATTCTTCATTCATCTTTGTGGACCTCTTTACCTCTTTGATGCCAAAATACACAAAATTAGTCCTCTTATGCTTGATATCTTCATGTCTACCAATTGGTGTAGGGCTGCCATCAATGGATGATTTCATATCATTGGCTTCCTCATGATCACAAGTTCTTATCTCATGAGAATGATGGGACATAATGTTTCTATCCTCAAACAAATTAGTAATGATCATGCCATTGTAAAATGTCTCCTTCATCATGTGTAGTCAAAACACTAGTGGCTACTCCACTAAGTAAAGGATCAACTTTCACATCCACCTTTATATCTTGGGCCTCCAATAGACTTTCATGTGTATGAATAAAATTCATTGAACCATAATCTGATTCTTTACCATGATAGGATGAATCAGTGCTAGACTCACCTAATGAAGCATCACAATAAACCTTATCTTAATGTAGCTTCTCTAATGCAACTAGTTTTTATTCAAACATCACTTGCTCTTCGCCAATCTTGAAGTCATCCTAAAGTGTCTTGTTCCCAACATCTTTCTCTATGTAAGTTTGATTTTTTCTCTCCATAGGATATGTTGTACGCTGGTCACTAATTGTTGGGAATTCATTATAGAGGCTTCTAGATGTTTCTCCTATAGATACCTCTTGTTTCTCCTTCTCTTCGCCAAAATTTGCACTATAGTATGAGGTTGAGTTAATGACACTCACCTCATGATCAACAACATCATGTGTGACATCATTAGTGCACACATCAACATCTAAGGTACTACTGCTATGTACCACATAGGGTGTCTCAAAATATGTTGAAGAAGCCATATCTTCGTACACTTCTTCCATAGTAACTGCATATCCATCCAAAGCATTATCCTGAGATTCATTGCCATCATATGTATTCTCTATTTTGTTTCCTAAGGTCTACTTTGGAAAATTAGATTCATCTTGACATGAATCCATATCACACAATGCACCCTTAGAACCTAATTCTTGAGTCCTTTCATATGACAACTCAATAGGATCATTTTGCACATGTGAAAACATTGTTGTCTCATGATCATGTAAAGTTTCATCATTGTTGTCATGAAAATCAGAATTAGCTTCTACAATAGAAACTTCTTGGGAAACCTCTTGCAAGGATGATGTAGATAAATCATTACCCATAGTTGTCCTATTGTCTTCTTGAATCAAATCAAGATGTTTATCAAATTCATCATATAAATTTCTGCATACCACATCGGAATTTGAAGATACCAAATCATTCTCATGACGAGTTGTATCAACCTTATATGTAGATTCTCTATCCATTTCATGTGTAAACAATTCATGAGATATAGTGTGATATTCCTTCCTTGCAAGCTTGGTTTTGTGGAAAAGACTCGGGTGCATGTCTAGGTAACACTTGAAGGAACAATTCTTCTTAACACATTGAGGAAGAGAGCTATATTCCTCAAACATGCTAATCACTTCCTCTTCTTTGTTTTGTGGTGTTGGACCTTTGTTGGTAGAAAGTGAAATTGATCCTTTAGGAATTCCAAACTTTGAAAGCGTCTTCTCTAAATGCAACAACTCTCGACTGAGATTGTATTATGAATGTTCAAGTTCTTTCAATGCCTGTTTATCACTAAACAATGTTGCCATGAAGCCCATTTTCACTCTCCAACTAAAAACCAAATCAAAACTGACTTGTACACAAATGATTTTCCCACTAATTGAATGCAATTGTCACCCAACAGGTTGGTAAGAAATTGCTCTGATACAACTGTAATATCCCTTGCTAGTTCTGATGTGAAATTACCTTCAAGGAATATCATCAGGTTCACCAAAATGAGAACAAAGATATTGGTTGCTATGAGCCCTCCATCACTTCTAGGGTTTTTCACCTAAAGGAGAGGGATAGACCAAAATGGAAATGTTCACACTTCTGAAACCCCTGTAATATTTCCTTCAATATCTGACCCTAATTGGATGATTAAGGCCACAAGGAATATTGTCAAACACCTCTCGCATAACCTCTAAACTCATTGTTTTGTATTTTTCAGTTTACTTGCTTGTCTTGAAATGGTCTCAAATAAATTTTAAAGCTTGCAAATTAACACTACAATGTCTAAGCAATGATCTAAGATGAAGATGCAATTACTTTTTATCTCTTTGGATGTAAATACATGAACGCTACATGAGAAATGTACACCTATAGCTGCAACCCTTTAGTAGATAGTTTCACTACCTTAGTTATGCAAATCAATGGGATTATTTGTTTCCAAAGACCTCGAATGTAGTCTATAGAAACCCAAGGCTTCTCCACAACAAAGCATATCAAAGTCAAGTATCAAATGTCCTATAGAAGAAAAGCCCATCCCCTCTTAATATAATTTTCTCCTCTTGAGGTCAGCCCATCTAGAAGCTTCTAATAAATCATTAATAATAATAATTTTTTATTTGCACTTTATAATTATATTAAAATACAACTTTAGAATTCATAAAGTGCAAACATGTTGGCAAAACATTATGTTATCCAACATCTGGATAACACAGTATTTTTCCCCCCAACACAATATGTTTTCCAACATTCGACATAACACAACATTAGGTTTTCCAAAATTCAAATGAACATAGGAAACCCCCATTATAACCATTGAATCCAGGAGTAGAAGCCAACCATTGACTAGGTAACTGCTCGAAGAAGACCCCCTAGCCACACACATTAGCCTACAAGGGTTAGGAATAGGTTAACCCTCTAAAAACTGATGTGCATGAAAATGGGGACATTACACCAGTTTTTTGCTAATGATCCCCTCACTGTATGCTCTCACCTCACCCACATTGGGATCTTGGTGATCAGAAAGTGAAGGGTTACCTTTCAGCTAGTTTATTTTATTGGGATAATGCTAACGATGAAGTTCATGTGCTGTTAAATTAAAAAAAAAATAAGGGGGGCATTTCAGTGGTATCATAGCTAGTTTCCTGCCATCCAGTGAATTCAATGCCACAATTGTCAGATGAGTGACAAGGAAATAAGATACTGCAACAAAGGACAAAATAGAATTTAGTTTCATCTTCTAGAAGTTGTTGAAGTTGATACATTTTTTGAGGGTTTAAGGAACTGTGAGCTATCAGATTGAATCATGGCTTTTGATGAAGAAAAAGGTGTGGCTTGGTCACTTTACATTGCATGACAAAGGCTTAGCGAAGAATTTCAATTAAGGGAAGATGAAGTGGGAATACTTTATACGATGGAACAATGTTTGAGTCAAGTGAAGCAATCACCTTTTGAGGCGATGAAGATGGCATTATCACCTATAGTTACCTCTTTGAATCATCCCTATTGGTTGAGGTATCTTGAAAAAGAAACCAATCTGTTGGTTACTTCATGCCTTAGTGAAGTGATGAGAATTCTAGTACCCTTGATGCCCTATGATGAAACTATGAGGAAAGTACTACTACACATGATTGTAGAAAGCTTTTAGGATCTTGATGAAATTGGTAGCAGTTAGTACTCCAAAAGAGCTGCTATATTGAAGACGTTCTCAGATTTCAAAACAAGTATATTGTTGATATATATATTTTTGTATTAAATATAGAGAGATCATTACAAAATATATTAGAGAATGTGCACCAACATTATGCTGTTAGGAAGCCCTGCAAAAACAGACACAATGTACACCCCAAAATACAAGATATACAACCCAACCCAGTCCTTAAAACAAAGGAAAATACAACAATAGAGTACCTATTTCAAGTACCACCCTAAAAGATATACATAAAGATTAGAGAACTGTGAATACATAGCTACATCAAAAGAGAGACCAACATATACATCTGACCTATAGACAAAGAAGACAAAAAGAAAAAAGGATATCACTAGCCGGTTTCTAAGTAGACTAAACTAAATTGTTAGATTCTCCAAGCACCACCAGTGCCTCAACTAAAGTCACCTCCTCAACTGGCATACTAGGGTCTCTATTCCTCTGTTGTTCCATTAGCACTATAAGCACCTCTTTGCCTTTGTTGAAATTAGGATTGGTCTTTTGACCTTCTTTTAGTTCCTCTCTAAAGGCTTGTAGAGACCTTAAGAATACCTCTACCCCAAGGTGGCCTTCTTACCACATGTGTCCATATTTGGCTTCCATGATACCAATGGTGGTTTCTTTGTTTTCCAAATTCTTCCAGAATTTGTCCTTTGATAGCTCCATAGTGATGAAAACTTGCATAGCAACATTATAAAAAATGAGTCCCTTATAGGACTCAGTAAGCAATCTCCTCCTTCCTTGGAATCAATCTTCATTTAGAGCTTTCCAAATTTCCCACAAAATTTCAGTTGAAAGGATATGCTAGAATAAAGCACCGGTTTTACTCATTTTGTATTTTTGAATAAAGAGTATATTCTCAGGGAGTATATCCCCATTATTCCCCCATACATTATGAGATATGCAAAACATATTCCAAATTTCCTTAGCAAAAATGCAATCAAAGAATATATGAGATAATGATTCAAGATTTCTACATAAACAACATACATCTATATCATCCATTTTACTTTTAAAAGGGAGCTTTTGTAAGATCAAGAGCCATTTGAAACATGCCTTTTTGGTCTCCAACTTTTTCTACCAGTTTTTCAAGAATTTTTTTTGCCATTGGTCTTTGTTTAGATTCATTTGCCAAGATTTATTCATGTGTTCTGTTAAGTCCACTTGTTCAGTTAACATTGTATATATTTCTTTAACTTTATCTTTCATTATTTTGTTACCATTTTGCCAAAGAAATTCTTTATATTGGAGAGGATCATTTTTAGTTTCAACTGGAAATTTGAGATGGCCACATGCCTCTCTCAACATAGTGTATGTTCTCCAGTTACTTTGAGGAATGTTAAATTCTAAAATTGTTGATAGATTTGGGTATGTAAGATCAAATATATTATTTGTTCCATTACCTCTTCAATTCAACTTGGAGCGAACAAGAGGATGATGTAGATGCAGCCGTAAGAAAAATTATTGTTCTAAATATTAATGAGGTTGATGACATTCCTCAGCCTGTCCTATCTCTTTTACTAGACACTTATGAAAAAGAAGGAATGATTTCCCCTACCACTATAAGTTGATCAAATATTTGTTTATTCAATGTGAGGGAAAGCTGAAGCCTTACTTGAAGAAGACAATGCAAATAAATGAGGTGGGTTCTAATGTTGAAGACATGAATAAAATTTTATCTCCTAATGATTCAGTGGTAGATTCTCAAAATGTACCTTTGGATATTCATACTAAGGAAGAGTGCAATGAGGCAACATCAGTTTTTGATACACACGAGGAATTCACAAGAGCCGAATCAATGGAGAATATTAATGTCTGCTGATAATGATTCCCAATCAGCTAATGATCTACTCTTCCATCTCAACAATTTAGGTGGACTTTGGTTTGAATTCCAAACCAAATTTGTGAATGAAGCAAAAAATTCACCCATTACTAAGGCTGATTTGGTTATTTCTCAAGAGTCATGCATCAAAGAAATCACAGAGGAAGTTGTTCCTAGTGGACACAAGACTGATCTATCTTTGCTTGAAGCTAATTTGAAGAAAAGAGCTAGTGATATTGAGGGTACCATTGATGAGATAAGTAGAAAATTACAACAAATGTGTGACAGTCTAAGGAGCACAGTTGAAATAATTTCTGATTTCTTCTTAGCCCACAATAGCACTACATCAACCCTACTAGGTCATGAATGGATCAATCAAAATGTGTTAAATGTTGAAAAGGAAGTTCAAGTTTTGTCCAAACTTGATGATATTCATCAGCATGTGGAAAATTTGATTTATAATGTGCCAAGGAATCAAGATGTGTGCAACATTTCTCTTGTTGATTTGAAGTCCATAAAGAATGGTATGGAAGAATTTTTTTTTTGCAAATGGTTCATGATATAGACAGGGCTACTAAAGTTGTTGATGAGGCATTGGAATGGAACAAGCAAACAAAAGATAAATTGCTTGAAGTTAAAGAGGCCTTAAGAGAAGCAAAAAATCAACTCACAACTGCTCACTATTTCAAGGAACATGAAAACAAAAAAAGAACTGAAGAATTCAAGAAGTTCTTGAAGAACTTGATTTCATACAAGAGAATTATGACTTGGATCATTGTCCTAAAAGTACAGAGAATTCAAATTCCCATCAACATGATTTTCATATTTTTGATAATCCTTTATTTGAAGTTGGTGCAAATGTGTTCCATGAAAATTTACTTTTTAAGATAGATGAAGGAATTCCTCTAGATGCTAGTGATGAAGGGTGGGATTCAGATACTTCTCTCAATAGAAGAATATGTATATGTATTTGTGTGTGTGTGTGTGTGTGTATAATATTTGATAATAATATATCATTGTCTGCAAAATGTAATTATTGAAACAAAGAAAACCTCTACCCAAATAAGTGGAAGAAAATAGATTAACCCATATCATTTTGTGCAAAATGTAAGGGAAAAGGATGGGTAGAGGTTTCCTAAAACTAGGAGACTTTGCATGATGTGTAATCCTGAAACCAGTCAATAAATTGGGAAAAAAACTCTATACTCATTAAATTCCCTGATTATAAATGAGGGATTCAGAATAAAATTTGATAATGTTCTATTTATTTCACATTCTATTTATTGATTTCATAGTATGAAGTAAAAAAAATCATTGCAATGAAACCTTCTATTCCATATAGATAAATTATGATTAAACACAACAAATTACAAGTAGGAATGTAAATTTGATGTATGTAAGTTCGAAAGTTTAACAATAATGATAAGATGCAGGAGATAAGGATATAATTGTGATATGATTAAAAAAAGGATAATACTATTATTATATTTGATGTATGCAGTTGGAAAGCTTTACTATGGATAATATTGCTATTATTATATTTGATGTATGATGTATGCAGGTGATAAAAATGTAACTGTGATATGATTAAAAAATGGATAATGATTTTGTTTCTAAATTTGGAATCTTTAATTTTGAACAACTGACTAAAAGAAAAATAATTTGTATGCCTCAAAATAATGTAAACACTGAGTACATAAATATAAAACAGTGTATTGATAAACAAGAACATGAATTTAGTTATTCTGGGTGTACCGACCTGAATAAGCTCCCTTTTAAGAGGAATATGTAGAGGTTTCCTTTGTAAGCTTTGAATTTACAAAGGATATTCAGTGGAAGTAGAGGAGAATTCACAATGAAAATGACCTTGGAAATTCCCTCTTATAAAATCATTCAAATGTGTAAATTGAATGCATTGAATTGTGGTGGTTGATTTTCAACTTTGAATTTTTCATGGGAAACAATCAATCATTTCATATTGCAGTTGCCATTTATGTCTGATTTCTATGATGAATTGAATGAATTCATTTTTATATTTGGTTTAATTCATATCTAGGGTGGCTTGCATAAATTCAGTTTTATATATGAATAATATAAGTTTTTGATTGGTTAAACAAGGAAAGGGCCCTGACCTGAACAAATTAGTACAACATTAGTAGAATAGCAGGTGGAAAGAAACAACAAAAAAAGGAAGCCTTCCACCATTAACTATGTGTGTAGGTACCCGAAGTAGATGGAGTTAATACATGAAGATGTGATAGGAAGTGTGGGAGAAAGTGCAATTGATAGCCCATAAAGTTGATAAATGTTTTATATTATGTCATAGTAGGCACCATTAACTATGCACATCGACATGTAGATACAATGTGTTTGAAGTTTTGAGCCACTTGCATATTGGTAATTGTAAAAATTTATATACTTATATTAATGTAAAAGTGACTTTATTTTATGCAACTTGTTTTGTGTTGGAAATAGATATGTACCAATAGTTGTTTAATTTTGTTTAATTTTTTTGGTCAACTACACATTCAATAGTGAACATATATAGGTATAATATGCAAATATTTATTGGCATAATTAAAAATATGCAATGACTAAAATATAAATAGTTATTGGGGGGTTAGGTAAGCATGGAGTAAACAACTATTGGAACTATGTTAGTAATTGGTGCTCTTCTCCTAATTACTATGTGAACCTTAGAGCTTAATTGGTGAATATTATTTTTTCTTTATTTTGTGTTGTTTCAATTCTTGGATATTAAATTAATGCATATTTGTGGACTTGGGGATATTTATGGCATTTTCAAAAATCAATTTACTAGGTTTTCCTTTTTAAACTAATGCAGTCTAGATAAGGGGGTCTAGCTAAAGACTACTAACCTAGTAGCCTACTCTCTCTAACAATCACACAAACCAATTGAAGCATGAAAACTATTTGTATTTCTATTAATATAAAAAAAATCTTTATTAGATTTACAAACATTTTGAAAGGATGAAAAAAAATGGTACACACTAAGAACTAAACAAAATAATAGATTATGTCTTCAACAGATGAATTATACATTGAAAATATCTTCTTTATTCTTTTATGTTGTGTGTTCTATTATTTGTTCCTTCTTTATTCTCTATCCTTCTCAGCTTTTCCTTCTTTTCCCTAATTTTTCTTCAATTCCACAACCATTACCTTATCTTTTTGATAAAAAATTTCTCGTATCATTTTTCCCTGATTGCTAACAAATAATAATGATTGTTGAAGAATGACAATTGGTTGACAATGATAACCCTTTGATGACCATATGCTATCAAAATTCAAATGCTATTTTCCAACTCCCACGTTGGCCTACAAAAAATGAAACAAGAAAACATCCATCCAACAAATGTGAATAGTTGCCACCTCAAATAAAGGCAACACGTGATAGAGAGAAAGTCTCTTCAACAACTAGTTGAAAATGATAACTTACCAACGTCCAGATGTTGGAACTTCAAATTCTAGTGTCCAAATCTCATATCCACAAAAAATAATGAAATAAGAAAATATCCATCCAAAGAACGTGAATAATTGCCACCTCAAATAAATGAGACATATGTGATAGAGAACATGTCCCTGCAATAGTTGGTTGATAATAATAACTCTCCAACGCTTAGATGTTGAAACTTCAAATGCTAGTGTACAACTCCCATGTTTGCCAACAAACAAAGAAACCAAAAAATGTCCATTCTAAGAACATGAATAGTTGCCACCTCAATTAACGGTGATGCATGATAGAGAACAAAGGACAACCAAATCATAATGATTTTTTGCTTTAGTGTTGCTAATGACAAGAAAGAAAAGGGCATGCTTCTTTTAGGAAGAAAATCGATCACCATATAGAATAACAACCATCTATATGTCACAAAAAGTTACAATTTTAGTTGGCATTGATTATTATTGCTAAATATTGCTTTAGCAATAATAATCACATGAAAAAATTGACCAACTTAGAACTTATTTCCAAATCCTTGTAGCTTGTTATTATATCACCAATAGCAATCTAAATAGTCCATGTATCAGCTTGCAACATTACATGTAGTGGATTTTTATATGACCATACTAATTCACAAACTCCTATAGTAGCCTCCAAGATGTTTGTAGCACACTATTGAATGCTTGTTCATGGGTTTGGATGCTCTTGCATCATACATGTGGGGCAAGCGAAATTTTATTACACCTTGTTTCGTAGTCACTAAGTTACTTTTACCTTTGTGAGTGAAAATGTTGATAAATGTTAATTGTAACTTTAATATGTTTAGTAAGAGAATGAAATACTAAAATATGCAATACAATGTTATTGATTTAAATGGAATGAATATGTTTTTTATAGATGAAATATGATGAAAATATATGTATTACGATGTGAATATTTTAATGCTTTGTTGATACACATGTTTTATGATGCAAATGAATTTATTATGAATGTCTAACTACCTTGGTGTTGTACTAATCTATATGCAGCAACAAGTTGAGCCTCCAGAAGAGAGGGGAAGTATCACTCAGGAGAAGAGAATTAGTCGGGTAACCCCTAAATGAGTCTAATTGAGCTTTCACACAATTACTTCTAGTATTAGTGAAACCGAGTCGATAGTTTGGGGAATGGTAAGTTATCCTTTGATCTTGTCGGGGAATGTTCTTGATTAAGGTTAGGTGATTGAGTCTCTTTATTGAGTTTGAAGCTCTTCATGAATTTATCATCAATTATATATATATGGAATGTATATATATGTGTGTGTCAATGGAAACATTACTCATGCATAGTGATTATATATGTGCATGTCCATATGAAAGCATGGATACTTCCACATACCATGCACAAATACATCGTATGCATTGAGATGTTGATTGGACATATATTATGTGCACACATAGATATATATGCATTTGGGATATATTTGTTGATCGATACATAGGTAGATATAAGTGTTTATATGAAGATATTAAAAATAATATTATGTAATATATTAATACCTATGTATATAATAATGTAGATACATATATTAACATACTTATATGTATTTGTGTGTATATATATATAAATATATATGTTTGTTATTATGATATATATATTTATATATCTATATATTTATTAATTGATGTAATTAAATACATTTGATAACATATATATAATAATATATATGTATATGTATTCGAGAGATGATATATATATATATATATACATATATATATATATATATTAAATATATATAGTGATATGTGTTAGAGATATATTTAAGCACTTATATAAAGTGCAGGTATATATGTATAAGATCTACACATTTACTCATAGTGCATAAGAGAAGGAACTCTATACTTAGAAACATCTATGACAAGTGTTGAAATTACATTATACATAGCAAATGCTTAGAAGTAGCGTGCAACATACAATATGAAGGAATAGCGCTTGATATAGGATAGCACATAACCATAAGTAATGGTTAACACGATTAAAGTGTTAAGTATATTATATAAGGTGGCGCTAGAAGTGAAGCACTCAGTTATCACTTTCCAATGTATAAGGTAAATTGCCATAGACAAAGTCAATACTATGAAGCGATGCTATCTGAAATGCATAAATAACTTTGAATTAGTCTTGAAGCTTAAAAGCAGACCAAAGGAATAGGAAACATGGTGTTTTGGTGGCGTCAAACTGAGAATTGCACGAACCAAGTAGAAGTATAAACGTGAAATATGAATTACAAATTGTGAAGCAATGAGAAATATTTGAGTTGGTCAATTAGAGAGCTGGCCAAATGAGTCAACCTGTAGGAGACCATTCCCTTGCATTTCTACTATACATTCTTGTTGTCCAGTTGAATGGTGACTCATTCTTATGGTTGAGTATGTGTTTACTGTGCATTGATTCCACCTTTTATTGTTCTTGTTGAGTCAAACTTTCTGAGCTGAGAAGTGTTAATTTTGTTACCCTATTTCCAACCTTTAGTTGTTGATCTTTCTGTATAAATAGAGGTGCCTTTCACTTCAAATGGGACACAATATTGTATTCTACATTTTTTATTTTTTGAGTTTAATTTTGCTACAATATTGATTTGTGAGGGTTTTAGTGTGAGCTTAGGGAGGTTATAGAGAGATTTCTTTGTGAGAATTGGTCAAGGGAAGGAATTAAAAACTACTTGGAGGAGGATGTGCTAGGAAATCTATTGTATTAGTTGGAGCTATTTGGTTACAAGCATGCTAGTTCTCTACTTTATTTTCTATTTTAAAGTTGGAAATATTGCTTGGTTTAGCTTGTTTGTTTCTTGACGGATTCTTGTTTTCGTGAAACCTTTTGGTTGTGATGCATTTATACTTATGTATGTATATGTTCAATATATTGGAACGATTATTAGAAATTATACTTAGTCAAGTAGACTATAATATCATTACATTTAGGTGGTATCTTGAATTGATAGCCTATGAAGTTAGGTAAAGCCTTGTGGATTAATTTGGATAGTAACACCACGTGAATAAGGGCATAATAGGCATATCATCATTGATAGGTTGTGAACCTTGTTGATAATTTATATGTAAATTGTATTGTGAAGAGGACTATGAGTGCAAAAGCACTAAACCCTCGCTAGTTGATATTGTCCTTCAAATATTATTCAAATATAGAGAACATTGTGAACATGTGAATATTCAACTCTTACTAAATGTAGAAGTTTTATGATTTGTTTGTGATCTCTTGATCATTACATTACTTTTTTTGGAAACCCTAAGCTAGGAATAACCTATTTTATAGGGTTGACTATGAGATTATTGATTGAAGCAAATAAGTCAAGATTAATCTATATGATCTACTTGATGATTTGATTGTTGATTATATTTTCAATTGGACTCGATTTATTGTTGAGACCATACTTTTGAGTGAGTCATTTATTGATGAGATTATACTTTGATTGAATCCATCAACAATAAATGGATTCAAGCTAGGAAGGTGTTTAATTAGGATGACTTTCACTAGAAGTAACTAGGTGTGGAATACTTTGTCCAAAGTAGTGTAAGTTTTCATTGTTTACACTATCAATTCACTGTGATCTAGTTAGGAATTCTAGTAAGGGATTGTAATACATGTAGGTAGAAGCTACTGTATGGTAAAGTTCTAGTTTGTAGGACACAACACCAAGCTTAGGGGAGGCTAGTATTATGGGGTTATCCAACCAATCTCTTTGTTGAAGGGTAGGGCCATCTTACTTGATAGGTAGATGTGCGGGGGACCACAGTAAGTCTGTGGTTGGCAGAAAAGTGCTTGAGTGATGCTTCTCCTACTCAGTTGGTAGCTGAGATTTGAAGTGGACTATCTAGACCATACGTATTTCTAGTGCTGGAAGCTCATAAGAGCTATGCATATACTTTGTATCCATTTATATGGAAAGATGTAAACATGAATGTTGTAATAGAGTTTATTAAATATGAAATCAATGATATGGAAAGATTTGTGAAATTACAATGAAATGCAATGGAAATTTGGAATAGTGTTTATTTCATATGTGCATGTAATTTACATTTTGGAAAAGAAAAATTTATTGCTATGTTTGGCATCATGGTTTATTCACTATTGGGTTAAAACTTAGGAAATTTTTTGAGTAGAACATTGGGCATGTTACAAATGTACCATGGATTCTTTCTCGTGAAAATTATGTGAAATTTGGAGCTAAGATTGCATGCTTAGTACTTTTAGATGCACCCATCCATGTTACTTAATCAACTATTTTATTCTTCCAGTTCATGGAGCAATTGTATTCTATTTCTCATAATCACTCATGAGCCTTATGAATCCTTTTATACTATCTCATTCTTTCTTGGGTAATTGTTGTGCCTAGTTTGTCATAAAAATATCTAAAACTATGCTTCCTTTCCACTTGTTTATCCATCATAGTAAGGGTACAAGTTTGTAACATTGAAAAAATGTGAGATATGCATTCCATTTAGAAACTTTATGTCATAGGCATTCACTAGAAAATTTCTCATGACCTTACAAAGCCTATTTTTTTCTACTTTAGTTTGTTGTAAGTTCCTTGTGGGAACCAAACATTCTTCAAACAAGATGAAACCAACTACTCAAATTTTAATTTTTTTTCTATTCTCTTGAATCAACATGTTACTTGTCTATCATTGCTCTTTTCTCCAAATTTAATACTTTGTATTCTAGAAGACACATCTCTCCAGTAACTCATTTTGGGGGAGCACTACCCTAAAATGCATGAACACTTTGGTGTTATGAAGATTTGGTAGTGTTACAACATTTGTAGTGGCCTCACATCCATTTAGAAGTTGAATGTCATATAAAGTTCTATATCCCTTGTTACGTCACCAAGCCCACAAATAAGATGCTTAGGCTTCACACATCCCTTGTATTTACACAAAGACCTCACACATTTATTAGCAAGGATTTTGATGAGTCCAAATAATGGATCAATTTTGATAAGGGTTTATCATATATTTTATATTGTTACTATAGAATTTAGCACCTGGTTATTGAAACTCACCATGTTATTCCCCTAATTTTATGAACCTTGGGAATGAACTTATCCTTGTGACTTTTGGTAATATTAACTTGCTATGTGACATATTTATGTTAATCTTACATGTGATTGAATGAATGCTACTTTAAGGTAGATATGGATATGCAATTGTTTTGTGTGTGCTAATGTCATTATGCAGATTCACATTAAGATACAAATATAAATGAAGCTTGCAAAGTGGAAGAAGTTCATGCCAGCTGGCTGGTTGCTAAAGAAGTCAAAAAGATGGTCATTTAAGAGGTCAATGGTGGGAAACTCTCAATGGAGGGAAACTTCCAATGGAGGGAAACTCCCAGTTCATGTGGAAGTTGTAACTTACCTTTAAATGATCATGTTTGTTAGTTGAGCGAATCTAGGAGGTGTTGTGTTGGATCCTCGTTAAGGAAAGTTTGCTTTGACTAAATTTGGCACATGCATAACTTCCTCCCCCTTTTTCCATGCTTTCAATAAATGGTGTCCTCCTATTATGTTGGAGTCGACTGCCTAGTTAGTTAGGAATTAGTTAGAAGCTTTTCTCCTATAAATAATGGTCAGATGCCCCTTTTCACAAGGTTGGGCATTCTAAGATTGTACTTGCATTTTCAGTTTCAAGTAATACAGTCATATTGCTGATATGATATAATCATGTTTCTAATGAATAAGATGATAATTTGATTTGCTGCACATGAGTTAGCTTAAGGAAGACTCATTCAAGGGGGCCCACTTGGTGAGAATTCCATCCATTCAGTTTAGTTACTTTTCTATTTAGTAATCAGTTGCAGTCTTAGCAGTTGTCTGTTCCTACAACCATTGAAGCTTTGTTGTATGACTATTCCTGCAGCCAAGGAAAACAAAGTAGTTTCTTATCTATTTGCTGAGATTTCTATTTCTGTTATCCATTTTTAGTTAAGTTATTGATACTTAGTTTGGTTGTTGATTCATGCTCAACACTTGTATTAATTCCTTTTAAGCATTTTGTTTTTAGTACTATTTCCTTTCTAGTTATAGGATAAGGATGACTACAATTGAGTCCTAGTGCACATACAGTGCTGACCCATTTCAAGTTCACATCCCTGGGTTGAAAATGAAATGAACCTTCATGATGAGCAAGAAAACTACTTAGTACAAATATCTAATCTCTAAGTTATAAATTAAAGGGCTTAGTTATTTAACCATTAGAGGAGGCCAACATTTTTGGCATCATTACCGGGGATGGTGTCAAACTAGGAAGTTCTTTGGAGTCATTTTAATTTTCTTTCCTATTTTAGTTTTTGGATGTTGTGGATGTGTTGCTGATATGTGGTTGTCATTGATGTCAACACTATTAGAATTTGGTGTATCAGAGGCTATATATGTCGAGGATATTGAGAAAATTGTAAAAGAAAGTGTTCTAGGTTCTCAGTGGAACTATGTAGGTCATGAAGGCATCTTGTTCTATACGTTGAAGTTTAGCTGTTGTGGACTAAAGGGTTTATTCTTGAGAGTATCTAGATCATCCACCAAAATTTTCAAAGGTACGCATATAGATTTGATCATGTTGTGGTCTAATAGTATTTCTGTGGTCTCTTTCAGTGTTCCTAAGTGAAGTTTGTGTGATTATGGTAATCTCAGTTGCTGCAGATGTTTCTCTGTTGTTTCTTGATGTTTTTGGATGTCTCTAGATCGTGCTCTATCTTTGTGGTATGTCCACATTGATCAATGTGCTCGTGGTCAAATATTTTCTTGTGCACATTTGGGTTTTCATATTCTTGGCCGAGATGATGGTGGTAATGTGTTGTGGATCCTTGAAAAGTTAAATTTGAATGTTTGGCACACTTGTGAATATTGTTTTGGGTTGCATCATTATTTTGGCCGATGGTGTTTAGATCCACATTGAAAATTTAATTGTAAATTTGGGCTGACATTGCAAATATGTTTTATTTTCCTGGCCGACTAAGTTGATAAAATCTCATGTAGTGGATATATACGAGCGATTGTTTCATCGGTGCAAAGTGTGCTTCATGTGCTCCTGTGTGTGTATGTGCGAATATCATTCTATTGCAGAGCAAAGTGTGAAGAAGATCGAGCAAAGTGTGAAGTAGTTTTAGTGAAAAGTGAAGGAGTTTTTTGTGCTTAATTGAAACTATAATTAGGCTTGTGCAGAAGCTATTTTCTCAATTCGTACCCTCTAGATTTAATCCTATTCTATATTGTTGGGTAGTGAGCTCCTTCTGTAATTGAGCAACAAGCTCTAGGTAATGTGCCTAAATGCATGTGCATTCCCCTTTATTGTTTTCATTATACTTTTAATAGGGTATAATATTGTGGACTAACATCCACCATGGTTTTTCCCCTAACAGGGTTTCCACGTAAAAAAATCTTGGTGTTCTCTGTCTCTCTGATGTGTTAATTGTTTATGGTTAATTGCTTATTCATCAAATCTAAGATTAAGTGAAATAAAGTTTGAAAAATTTATTATTTTGTGACAATTGATTCACCCCCCATCTCAGTTGTTTTTCCTTATTTTTCCAACAATTGGTATTAGAGTAGGTTCCTCTGAAGAAGTCTAAAATCTTGAGGTGATCCGAGATGGTAACATTCAAGAAGGACAGTCCAAGATTTGATGGATCCAACAACTCACTGTGGAAGATTAGGATGCAATGTCACCTAAGGTGTATTGGTGAAGCCTACTGGAAGATTACAAAAGATCCATATGTTATTCCTCAGAATGGTCCTTCCACTGCTGATGAGATCAAAGATGCTAAAAACAATATCAGGGCTATTGAAGCTTCAGTGAGTGCTCTAACAGATTTAGAGATGGAAAATGTGGTAGGACTATAGACAACTCATGAGATTTGGATGATGCTGAAAACTTTGTATGAAGGAGATGCATAGGTGAAGATGGCTAAGCTACAAAGTTTGAAAGGCAAGTATGAGAATTTGAAGATGGGTGAAGATGAAAATATCACTTCTTTTATGCAAAAAGTAAATGAAATAGTGATGGGAATTACATGTGTTGGTGGTTCTCTGGATGAGGATGAAATTGTAGCTAAGATACTCAGATCCTTGCCTCCCTCCTACAAAGTGAAGAATCACGCTATTGAAGAGCTTAGATTAGTAACAAAGATGTCAAGAGACACGCTGGTTGGTAAGCTTGCTACTTTTGAATTAAGTGAATTTGATGAATATGTTTTGAAGATTAAATCTACATTCAAGGCTATTGTATCTAGAAGTAATAAGCAAAGATATGGTCTGGGAGAATGTTCCATAAATATATCCAAGTATGATGAAGAATTGAAACAACTTGAAGATAAAGAAAGAGAGGTAGAAGAATTGGAAGCATTGATTGTAAAGAAAGAAGGTAGAGGAAAAGGTAAGGATGAAGGAGTGTTTCCTATTAAATGTTTTTCTTGCAGTAAAATAGGTCATTTTGCATCAATATGTCTTGAAAGGGTTCCTAGATCTAAGCCTAACAAGTCTAGATTCCAAAAGAAATGTTACTTTGCTAAAGAAGGAGTGACTGATGATGAGTCTGATAAAGATGATGGAAATGAAGATGAATGGGTTTTCATTGGTACCATTGAAAATAGTCCCGTGGCTACTAAATCTGCTAAAGATGAGAAAGCTCTTGTAGCCCGAGTTGGAGAAAAGGATGAGTGGGTTATTGACAGTGCATGCTCACATCATATGACTGGTGATAAATTTTTTTTTGTAAGTCTAGAGAATTATGATGGTGGTGTTGTAAGATTTGGAGACAACAATGCTAGTGTGATTCGTGGTAGAGGTTATATTTTCCTTGGTGGTAAGGATAACACTAATGATGTTCTTTATGTTGAAGGCCTGAAGCACAATATTTTGAGTGTTGGACATATGGTGGACAAAGGGTATGATCTACAATTCAAAGATGGAAGATGCAAGATATGTGAAAGTTTTGGCAATATGATTGCTACATGTAGAAAGACAAAAGGTAATATTTTTCACCTGAATACTGCTAGTGGGAGTTGTTTAATTGCTCAAGTAGATGAAAGTTGGTTGTGGCATAGGAGGCTGTGTCATGTAAATTTTTATAACATTATCAAGGTAAGTTTCAATCAAGTAGTAAGAGATCTACCTAAGTTAGTGAAGCTTGCTAACACAATTTGTAAGGAGTGTCAGATGGGTAAACATACTAGAGTCTCCTTCCATAGAAAATAGTTTCATTCAAATGATTTGCTAGAGATGCTACATATTGACCTCTGTGGTCCCTCCAGAGTCAGAAGTATTCATGGAGAAAGGTACTTTAGGTTGATTATTGATGATTACTCTATAATGATATGGGTTTCCTTTTTAAGAGAAAAATGTGAAGCATTGGAAAAGTTCAAAAGTTTCAAGGCTATGGCAGGGAATGAGAAAGGTCTGAAAATAAAGTGTTTGAGATCTGACAGAGGTGGTGAGTTCACCTCCAAGGAGTTCAATTTTTTTTGTGAAGAACATGGAATCAGAAGACATTTATCTGCTCCCCGAACCCCTCAACAAAATGGAGTTGCAGAAAGAAAGAATAGAACAATTTTGGATGCTACTAGAACAATGATGATAAAATGAAATGTGCTCCAGATCTATTGGAGTGAAGCTGTAAGCACTATTGTGTATACTTTAAAATGGGTAAATGTTAATGGTAATTCTGGTAAGACTCCTTTTGAGCTATAGTTTGGTTATAAGCCTATAGTTAAATATTTCAAGATCTTTGGAAACAAATGTTATATCAAGAGAGATGATGATATAGGCAAGTTTGATGCAAGAAGCGATGAAGGAATCTTTTTTAATTACTCTAATAAAATCAAGGCCTAATGATGCTATAACAAAATATTGAGAAAGATGGTTGAGAGTGCAAACGGCAGAGTTGAGGATTCTGCTAAATCATCCAAATATTGTGGATATGATTTAGATGAAGATAATACAAACAAAGGGAAAAATGTTCAGAAACCAAATCAACTTCAGATTATTCCATATATTTTGGTAAAACAACCTCAATTTGTTTTGGTAAATCAAGTAAATCAAGAAGCACAGCCAAGTGCAAGTGCAAAAGAAAGAACAAAAGAACCAGAAGATCATGAAAGTCCTAAAACTCCAAGGTATGTAAAGCTAAATCATTCTGAAAGCCAAATTATAGGAGATAAGAATAAAGGAGTGCAAACTAGAAGAAAGATTGCATAACAGTATTGCCTGATTTCCAAGATTGAACCTAAAAATTTCACTGAAGCCTACCAAGATCAACACTGGATGGAAGCTATGAAGGAAGAGCTGACACAAATTGAAAAGAATGACACGTGGACACTGGTTCCTAGACCTAAAGACAAAAATGTGATTGGTACTAAATGGGTGTTTCAGAACAAGTTGAATGAACAAGGTGAAGTGGTCGAGAATAAAGCAAGACTAGTATGTAAAGGGTATTCTCAAATGGAAGGTGTTGATTTTGAAGAAATTTTTTCCCTTGTTTCCAGAATTGAAGCTGTTAGATTATTTCTTGCTTATGTTGCATTCAAGAACTATAAAGTCTATCAAATGGATGTGAAGTCAACATTTCTGAATGGAGAACTAGAAGAAGAAGTATACATTGAACAACCAGATAGATTTCAGCTAACTTCCAAGGAAGATATGGTTTGCCACTTGAAGAAAGCTCTATATGGACTTAAGCAAGCCCCCATAGCCTGGTATGCTAGATTGGAAAAATACTTACTGAAGCTTGGATTCACTAAAGGTACTATTGATAGCAAATTATATTTCAAATTGGATCATGATAAAGAGTTAATTATAGAAGTCTTTGTTAATGACATCATTTTTGGAGGAGATGACAATCTATGTATGAAGTTTGCTGATGAGATGAAGGGTGAATTTGAGATGAGGATGATTGGAGAGATGAAGTTCTTTCTGGGATTGCAAGTTACCCAGTTAGACAAGGGAATTTTCATATCTTAGTCCAAATATGTGAGAGAGCTATTGAAGAAATTTGGGATGGAAGAATCAAAGCCCATTGGAACTCCCATGGTGATTAGATGCAAGCTAACACATAATGATTATTCTCCTAAGGCGAATCAAACTAGATTCAGGTCAATGATAGACCAATTGCTCTATTTAACCCAAACTAGACTAGATATTATGAATGTTGTATGCATGGTTGCTAGATTTTAGGTTGATCCAAAAGAATCACTTGTGACTGCTATTAAGAGAATCTTCAAATATCTGAAAGGAATAGTTGACTTTGGACTTTGGTATCCAAAGGATGATGATCTCACTTTGAGTGCATATATTGATGCAGATTGGGCTGGAGATGTAGATGACAGGAAAAGTACTAGTGGTGGTGCTTTCTTCCTAGGGAAGAAGCTGGTGTCCTAGTTGAGCAAAAAGCAGAATTCCATTTCTCTATCTACTACTAAAGCATAATATATTGCTACTAAAAATAACTGTACTCAAGTGATATGGATGAAACAAATGTTGAAAGATATCAGGGTGATATATGAAGGGCCTATTGCCATATATTGTGACAATTCAAGTGCAATAAATATTTCAAAGAATCCGATGCTACACTCTAAGACTAAACATATATCAATCAAGTTTCGCTTCTTGAGGGAGAAAGTGAATGAGAAAGAAGTTAGAGTGGAGTATGTGCCTACCAAAGAATAGATTGCAGACATCTTTACTAAGTCATTGTTGAAGGATACTTTTGAGTATCTCATAGGAATGCTAGGGGTAATTACCCCTCTTGATAAGAACTAAAAGATGCATTTACTTGCATCAATCTGTGAGCTACATTGTTATATTCTGATCCAGATTGATGTTTCTATGGCTGCTACTCAGGGGGAGTAGTTAGATGTGCAAATATGTGGTTCAAAGCGTGTATATGGAAAGGTCATGGTTACCTTTTCCATTGATGTCAAAGGGGGAGAAGTGTAATGTGAAAAATATTTTGAGCAAAAGAGCCTTGTGGGAGAAAATCAGTTAAGAAGCAAGTGTGTTGGGTTGATGGTATTTTTCACATCTTGTGTTCCCATCAATGCCAAAGGGGGAGATTGTTGGATGCTATGGCTGTGATGCTGATATGTGGTTGTAATTGATGTCAAAACTTTTAGAATTTGGTGTATCAGATGCTGTATATGTCGAGGATATTGAGAAAATTGCAAAAGAAAGTGTTCTAGGTTCCCAGTGGAATTGTGTAGGTCATGAAGGCATCTTGTTTTGTACATTGAAGTTTAGCTGCTGTGGAATAAAGGGTTTATTCTTGAGAGTATCTAGATCATCCATTGGAAATTTCAAAGGTCTGTGTATAGATTTGATCATGTTGTGGTCTGACAATATTTCTGTGGTCTCTGTCATTGTTCCTAAGTGAAGTTTGTGTGATTCTAGTAATCTTAGTTGTTGCGAATGTTTCTCTATTTTTTCTTGATGTTTTTGGATGTCTCTAGATCATGATCTATCTTTGTGGTATGTCCACATTGATTAGTGTGCTCATGGTCAAAGATTTTTCTTGCGCATGTTTGGGTTTTCATGTTCTTGGCCAACATGATGGTGGTAACGTGTTGTGGATCCTTGAAATATTAAATTTGAATGTTTGGAGCACTCATGAATATTGTTTTGGGTCGCATAATTATTTTGGATGATGGTGTTTAGATCCAAATTGAAAATTTAATTGTAAATTTGGACCGACATTGCAAATATGTTTTATTTTCTTGGCTGACTAGGTTGTTGATGAAATCTCACGTAGCGGATATATAAGAGCGATTGTTTCATCAGTGAAAAGTGTGCTTTGTGTGCTGGATGTGCTCATGTGTGTGTATGTGTGAATATCATTTGATTGCAGAGAAAAGTGTGAAGATGATCGAGCAAAGTGTGAAGTAGTTTGAGTGAAAAGTGGAGTTTTCTGTGCTTAATTGGAATTGGAATTAGGCTTGTGCAAAAGCTATTTTCTTAGTTCGTACCCTCCGGATTTAATCCTGTTCTGTATTGTTGGGAAGTGATCCCCTTCTGTAATAAAGCAGTGAGCTCTAGGTAGTGTGCCTGAATGCATGTGCATTCCCCTTTATTCTTTTAATTATACTTTTAACATGGTATAACATTGTGGACTAACATCACTATGTTTTTTCCCCTAACAAGGTTTCCATGTAAAATAATCTTGGTGTTCTTTGTCTCTCTGATGTGTTAATTGTTTATGGTTAATTACTTATTCATCAAATATGAGATTAAGTGAAGTAAAGTTTGAAAAGTTTATTATTTTGTGACAACTGATTTACCCCCCCTCTCAGTTGTCTGTCCTTGTTTTTCCAACATTAGTATCTCTGAAGTTTGTTTTTAGCATACCCTTCATTTGAGAAAAGTAATGATCTGCTATCCTTTCACCAATTCTTTGTGTGAGTTGGTTGATACTGAGTTAATACCGCATGCATAGATGCAGGAGAAGAGATGCTCATGGGAGATTCCTTCCTAATGACCCTAATCCTGATAACCAACTAGTTGAGTTTCAAATTTTGCTAAGAGATGAAGAAGAAGAGGGGGGAAATCCTTTTGGTGATGCATTTCCCAATTTGACTAGCTCTGAAACTTCATCTAAAGCGCAAGCTACCCAAAACCTGATTGAGAATCCATTTGCTTCGACACTCTAACAAGAAAATATGGCTGGTCAAAATCTAAATAGACCTAACCAACCATATTTTCCATTTCCCATCACCCACTAGAATGAAGTTGATAATATCAAGAACATCCTTGCTTCAGTTCTTCCTAAGTTCTATGGGCTTGTCACAGAAAACCCTGACACTTTCTTGTTTGAGTTTGATATCATCTGTAGAAGCTATGACTACACTACTGATGCTCATAGGCTTAAGTTGTTTCCTACTACCTTGAAAGAAGCTACATTAAGATGGTTTATGAGCTTAGGTAGGAATACTGTAGAGACTTGGGATGATATGAAAATAAAGTTTCTTGAGAAGTACAAAGAATATTGAAGGGTAGTGATATGAGAGGGGATGATAACTTCAAGATGCAACAAAAGGGAGATGAAAGTTTAGAGGACTATATTTCAAGGTTCATGTTTTTCTTGCAGAAATATCCACATCATGCACTCAATGAAGAGTCCCAAAAGCTTCTCTTCCTTAAAGGGATCAATGAAAATTGCATTGATGCTCTGGACCTAATAGGAGTAGATATCACCCAAGTTCCTTGGGATGATATTAGGAAGATATGTTAGAACTACTCTAGGACAACTCTAAAAAATGGAAGAGGTTATCAATCCTCTATGGGTAAATCCTCCACTAATGGAGTTTCAAAGATGGAAATCACTCATTTGCTGGTAGATTTCAAGCATGATATAATAAACAATACGACTACTCAACTAGATACTCTTCAAGCAAAGAAGAAACAAGAGGAGGCAGAAGCAATGTTGGAAGAATATTGTCCTTATTACAAAAAAAAGGACTGTAGATGCAAAATGGTAGCCAACATTGACAACATGCAAATTCCACTATAAGTCAAGCTAGTTCAGGTTGATGATGATAAGGTTTTCTACATTGTACAAAGAAGACCATGGGCTCCAAGAAAAGGTATGCCACCAAATCCATTATCTTTTAGTGGACCTTATTTCAATTCTTATGCATCTAGTAATCAATGGAAACCACCATACCCATCCATCTTTGGAGGCTATCCACCTCAGCCTTGGAACAACCCTCCAAATACCTAGCCTGATTACCAAAAATCTTCATCCCAATGGCAACAATTCCAAGGGAATTGGTAGCAACCTCCAAGAAACTAGAAATAGACATCCCAATGGAGGGGAGGACAACAATGGCCAAACTAGACAACTGGTTACGTGCAACCACCCTCACAGCCTCAGTATCTTGCTATAATTACACCTCCTACTAGGTCAAATTCTAGCACAACTAGACCTACTTAGTTACCAGTTCAACCCACACCTAACCCAAATAACAAACCACAACAACAACTAGTCTACTCTACAAATCCTAATCAATTTCCTGCTTATGTTGTGAGTCTGAGTGATATTAATTTGCATTTAGGAACCACCTTGTCAGCACCTTCCACTCCTATTATCATAGAGCTTCTTGTGGAAGAAGAGGAGCATCATAATCCATCTGATATCCTTGCTCAATCAAGTGTACCCAAAAATCCTGAACCAATCCAACAGTCTGATCAAGACCCACCATTTCCTCAAAGGTTAGAAGTTGTTAAGCAAAAGGAAGAGAAGGAAGAAACAACCTTTGATACTTTGGATCAGTTGAAACAAATATGTGTTAAGATACCTTTGTTCTAGGCCATAAAAGATGTCCCCATATAGAGCAAGGCAATCAAAGAAGCATGTCTCAAGAAGCCAGGGAGGAAAAAGAAGGACCCCACTACTATTCATGTGGTAGGACAGTTGGTAGATACCATGCTTGGGAAAGTTACTATTCCTAAATACACTGACCTAGGTAGTCCTATGGTAGGAGTCATTATAAATGGAATCCAAGTAAATAATGCTCTAATAGATTTGGGAGTAGCAATCAATGTGATGACTAAGGACATCCTGCAACAACTGAATGTTGCAAATATGAGACCTACTCCTACTGTCTTGCAACTTGCTGATAGTTCCACTGTCAAACCAAATGGTATAGTAGAAGACCTTGTTGTTACTCTAGAATCTTGGGAGTACCCAAAAGATTTCATGATCCTTTCCCCTAAAGCTACATTAGGAGGGTATCCCATTATTTTGGGTAGGTCATGGTTAGCTAGAAAAAATGCTTAAATTGGATGCCGGTCAGGGGACATTACTATTTATGATGGAAGAAGCACTAAAAAGCTTACTCTCTATCCCCCTGCTCAACCATCCTATGATATGGATAACCCTATATGGCCACATGTTGGAGAAGAGGTTGAGGAGGTCAATTTAGTGGCACAAATCATGATGATAGGTATAAGTCCTTTTCTGTAGCTTCAGGAAGAAGATGAAATATTATCTCATATAATTCAGAACCATTGTGAAGTGCATGAAGAATCATCTAGTTATGCCTGTCCATTGTAGACACTTCTGCCCGCTCCTCCCGCACCTTGATTTCTTGCAACAATAGATATGCTTCATACACTATTTCCACATGAACTAAAAATGCCTAGCATCAATGAAACAACCATGATTGAGTTGACCACACAAGTACAAGTTTCAGAGGGGAAGCATTTGAATATTAACAACAAGCTGATTCAAGAACAATAGTTTTCCTTGAAAAACCTGTTGAAGATACATCAACATGCATTTGCATGGGATTACAATGACATGAAAGGATTAGATCCAAAGCTATGTACTCATTGGATCTATATCAAAGATGACTACACACCAGTAAGGCAACCACAACAGAGAATCAACCCTGCATTGAGGGAGATTGTAAAAGGGGAACTACAAAAGTTATTGGATGCAAGATTTATCTACCCTATCTCAGATAGCCAATGGGTGTCCCCATTGGTAATTGTGCCTAAAAAGGGAGGTAAATGGAGAGTTTGTGTTGAATATAGAGAACTAAACTCTACCACCAAAAAGGATCACTTTCCCCTTCCTTTTATAGACCAAGTATTGGATTCACTTATAAGAAAGCAATATTTTTCCTTCCTAGATGGATTTAGTAGTTATAATTAGATACAAATTGCACCTGAAGATCAAGAAAAGACAACTTTTACCTGTTCTTGGGGGACTTATTCCTATTCAATACTCCCATTTGGTTTGCGTAATGGACCTACAACCTTTCAAAGAGCAGTTATTAGTATATTCTCAGATATCTCACATGATTGTATGGAGATCTACATGGATGATTTTACTACATATGGTGCTGATTTTGCAGAAGTATTAGAAAACCTAAGAAAAGTTTTGCAGAGATGTGAGGACCACAATCTTTCCCTGAATAGTGAGAAATCCTTTATGATGATGCAGAAAGGAGTAGTCCTTGGCCACTACATCTCTCAAAAAGGAATTCAAGTGGACCCAACCAAGATTGAGGTGATTACCAATCTTCCTATTTTTTCCAAGCAAAAAGATGTTAGAAGTTTCCTGGGACATGCAGGATACTATAGGTGCTTCATAAAGAATTTCAATAAGATGGCAACACCACTTTATAATATTTTAACTAAAGATGTTGAGTTCCAATGGATAGAAGATTGTGATAAAGCATTCTCTGCTTTAAAGACAACCTTAACCCATGCTCCTGTGCTTAAAGGCTCTAATTGGGAACTCCCTTTTCATATTCACATAGATGCATCTAATTATGCTATAAGGGATGTCTTGGGACAAAAAGAGGTAGCAATTGAGAATACAATCTACTTTGTCAATAAGAACCTACAAGGAGCCAAGTTTAACTACACAGTGACAGAGAAGGAGATGTTGGCAATCATGTATGACTTTATATCATTAGGTGCACCTTTATTATAAAGTCAATATATGCCATTAATACATGCAATTTATAATTAATTATTATCAAATCATAACTTTAATAATAATTATAATATTATAACTCTATTAATAAACATCCTTTATCAATCCTGCTTACACCATAGACTAACCCACTACATACTCTACCCATCTAGATGCCTTACTAAAAATAGTAAGGTTGGCCTCTAACCACACACATACTTACTATAAATAGTAAGTTCCTCAAAATGGAACCAAAAACCTTTGAATAGCTTAGCCTCAAAATATACCAACAATCTAGAGAGGTAAACACTATCAACTGCCACCTGAAGAGCTCAGTAATTCCCAATTGGACTCTCTAATCACTGAACACTAGCCTACAAGGGTCAATTGATAGGCTAATCCTTTGAACTCCGATGCTCACAAAAATGGGGACATTACAGCTAAATCCTGCTGTCATACTTTCCTTTTGTCCTTTTTGTACTTTATCATTTTCCATTGGTGGAGGGAATTTTGACTAGGACGCTTCTATGTCACATAGATGTTTGCGCATCTCATGAACGTCCTTGACGAATTCTCAAATTAGAGGACATTGAGACATTACACTTCCTATCACCTGTGAAGTGTAACATTCCTTGTGACTGCAGACCTGCCTAGAAATGGCCCTTTTTCCTCCAAACATCCATTTTGAACATAGCTTTTCATTTTATTCACCAAAACTCTCATTCTAACATTCATTCTTGCAACTTCTCACTTCACTCTATCAATTATTCCACTCCATTCTTGCTTCCACTCTCTCTACACCATTTTATTGTAGGTTTCAAGTTCTACATCATTCTTGCACATCCGTCTTGCACTCTTGAAGCTCTCATCCTTCCCGTCGTCTTCTTCAAGCTTGTCAAAGGGAGGGTAATGCTTTGTTATATTATTGCATTATCAATATTATAGTTAGCATATTTTTGTCTTTTCTTTTTATACATCTTTTCTACTTCTTTCTTTATCATATTTTCTACATTGTGGTCTATCTATCTATCCATGGAGGTGGAAATGTCGAAGAGGGGGTTTTTGATTGAGGAAAACTCCAAAATATAGCCCCAACATTTTCTCATTTCTATGTGTGTAGGTTTTCTTTCGTGTAGAGCTTACGAGAGGCCGAACCTACTATAAGTTGCATTTATTTCTCCCTCTACTTGTCATTTTACTCATAGCTAATTTATCTTTCATTTATAGTATTCTTCTTATTGTACTAGTTATATTTTTTACACATATTTAGCTTTTTATTACCTTTTGTTAAACTATTAGATTCTAGCATTTAGGTTGTCAGCAAGCACTAAGTGTTTTAGATTGTAGACTCTACTCTTTGTCCATACGAGATGCCAATGTGTCCTTGAGATGGAAATGTTTCACGCTATCTTCCATCTCTTGTGCTGTTGTCTTCTAGTTGAGAGGTAGTTAGTCTATCACTCAAGACCTCTATGGTTTGTTCATTCGATTCCTAAATTCCTCCATCCTGAAAAACCCAAAAACATAGATTAGCTTTTCTTGCATTTTCCATCCCTTATTTTAATCTTCGTCATTGAGGTGATCTACAAAAATTCACTCCCTTTAGGCCCTATTCATCTTGGGACTTGGGAGTAATGAATCCCCTCCTTTACATTTTGGTGAACTTGATGTGAACCATCCTTCTCTCATCATCCTTATTTAAAAAAAATTCACATATTAGGCCGTGTGGTTGATAGTGCATTGTGACACTCTTTATGAGCTTCATGACCTAGTCAACTACCTCTAGCCACGTTGTTAGGAGTTATCAAAATTTAGACATGGGATCTAGGAGGTTAAGTCCTTCCCATACCTATTTTTCCTTTGATGAGTTCAATGTGGGACTATTCACCAAATATGCTCCTCCTATCCTTGAAGCTAGAACTCATGTTCCTACCCCTCCTGCTTCACCATTGACATCTACCTCCTCTTTGGAAGATGAACCCACTCTCAAGGTCCTTGCAAAGTAGGTTTACTCCTTAGAGTTGAGACTCACAAAGCTTGTGAGATTCTTGGCAGGAGACAATGCTTTTACCTAGGAAGCTCCTGTAGTTGAAAGTTTGAGATATTTGTTAACTAAAGATTGAAGAGGGCTAGTGATTATTCATGGTATTTTTGATATTGTAGAGACCCATGTTCCCTCATACACCTCTACCTTGAGTGTTACTAAAGATGTGGGATTGAGGATCATTGGAAAATAACTGGAAATCTCAATGCCCAAGGTGTTGATGTTCATGATTGACATGGGTCCCTTTACTAACACCAACATCGTGCCTGAGAAAGATCACATAATTAAAGTAAATAAGGTACCTCTGGGCTTTAGTTATTCCACATCTGATTCTAGTACCTCTATCAACACTGGTGTTGGTGCATCTTCTAGTGTTGATGTTGAAGCCCCTAGTGGCATCGACGCTAAGGGCTCTACTAGTGGGGTGTTGGTGGTCATGTTGGTAGTTCAATTGGTCGTACATCATCTACTAATCTAGTTCTCAATGCTATTTTACAAAACAAGGGATACATGTAGAATTGGTTAGCCAATTTGACCAGCTTCTCCTCCTAGCCTATGTTTTAACCTTTTATCCATCATAGTCCTCTTTCTATTTCCATTCTAAACATTCCTATCACTCAGGGAGTGGAGATTCCAAAATTTAAAAAGTACAATGGTTAGGTGGGATTCATGGATGCATGTCTCATCCTTCAATGTGTTGTGTACTTATTTCTTTCATAATGATGCACTTTTGGCCAAACTATTCTTGCATTCTCTCAAGGGCATCATTTTGGAATGGTATTGTGCCTTTCTTGATAATTCCATTTTCTCCTTCAATCAACTAGTTAATAAGTTTCTCCAATAGTTTCAGGCCAATATCAGGCCAAAGATCACTTGCAACAATCTCATCCGATGCAAGCAAGGGACTCATGAGAATTTAACTGATTTTACAGCTCAATATCAATCCATATTTGCTCAAAAATTTTATCCTCTTCCTAATTTTGATGTTCAAAAAGTGCTTATTAGGAACTTGCTACCTTCACTACAAGAAAATTTTATTTTAATGAAATACCCTTCTTTTACGCATCTATGTGCTACCTTGTGAGAGTACCATCAAGTGGTTGTCCAATACAGGGATTCATCATCACCCTCCCACTAGGATGGTCATTCAGTCATGTCAGTCTCGAGAAAGAACAAGGCCATTAAAAACACGGTCTCTATTCCATCAGACAAAAAAACTGACGTAATAGAACTTTTACTAAATTGTCAAAATCATATAATAGTGTCCTACAAAAATTGTTGAAATATAATGTAATAAATTTTCCAGAGATTTGACCATTGTTTGAACCATATCCTTAATGGTATGAATCCCAAAGTTATATCAATACCATCAAGTTGTTGGACATGACACCGAAAGGTGCATTCACTTGCGCCATATGATTCAGGACCACATCAATGATGAGACTATCCACCTCGACGGTAGAAAATAGAAATCTAACAAGTCTATGGCAAATCCAAACAAACAACTATAGATATACAAAAATTCTTTCTCGTTGGACTCGACTAATTTGGTTGTTGCTTTTTCATTGTCTTTTGATCTTACCCCATTTGAATATGTGAATGTAGTCTCATTCACTCATATTTCTCCTGCAAAGCGTGTGAATGCTATCCTTGACATTTCATTCACTTCACACAATATACCCTTGAATAAGGAGCTTTCTCCACTTTACGTTCCTACTTGTATCAATGGTAATGTCATAACAGGAATTATGGTTGATCCCTCGAGCTATGGGAATTTCATTATGAAAGAGACCTTGTTTATAAATAATTTACATAAGGAGAAATGTGATGAGTCATAGGCTACCATTTGCACACACAATGGGTTTTCTATTGTGCCTATTGGCATAATTTCTTTGTCAGTCTCAATAGGACCTAGGACTATGGAAGTCCCATTTGTTGTGATTCCAAAGTCTAACTTATTCAAGGCGAGGCTAAGCATTCATGGATAGCCTCCATGAATGCAGTTGCTTCTATGATCCACAAATGTCTAAAGTATCCCCACAAGGGTACCATAAATGTTGTCCAGGACACTAGATACAAGCCACTGGTAGCACGTGGGGGGTTCTCCTTTGACCATTTTGGCTCACCCTAGTTAGACCTCTCCCTCCTAAGGGAGATATTTTGTATAGAGATTATTGTAGAGACAATGGGGGATTGACATTGAAGGGTGGTTTTCCCCTGTCCGCTTATGTTGTTTCTCTGAAGGCCTACCTGTGTGCATAAAAAAATACTTCATCTTCTTCCCCTCCAAAAGGGAAGGACAAGCTTTATCTTTCCCTCAAGCCTTCCTCTTCTAGTTTCTTTTGCACCTTAAAATTCCTCTTCCTAGGCCTTGGTGGCATCTTCTGTTCATGCTATTATATTTGTCATAGGAAAAGGAAAAGCACCCATCTTGTTAAAGTCAAAGCCCCAAGTTTTTTAGCTTCCTATTTTACCCATGGTTCCTTGACCCACCCTATATGGCAAGGGGAAGCATTCTCCTAGGGTTGTTCTTGTGTTTTAGCTTTCATAGCCTCTATCTATTCCTCTACTTACGACCAAGAGTAGGGAAAGGAAAGAGGCCCATTGTTGAGCAATCTATCTTTGTTCCTGGTTTTGTGTCTCCTCCTCCTACTTATCCCAAGGAGTCCACCCTTCCATCGATAATGGTTGTAGAGGTTACTCCTATGGTTGAGCGGGATCCCTCGGTCTCTTCTCAGGCAACACTTTCTAGTGCCCACAACTGACGTAACCGGCTTGCACATGAGTGTAAGCACCAAAAAAAGGATTTGGCTAAGGAGTACACTACTTTGTAGAAGAGCATGGAGGAGCCTACTTTTTGTGTCTGCTCCTTCTGTTTTGGTTCCTTTTTCTTTTTTCTTTTCTTCTTTCCCAGTTCCAATCACCTTAGTTCTTTCAGATTCATTGGCAGATCTCAATGAACCTCACCCAAAAAGGGTGTAGGTTTTCATTTCTCCCTCAGTAAAGCCTCCCCTTCTTACCTCTCTCCTTGATATTCGTCCTTTCTTGCAGTCCGTGGACATGCCTCACACATTTAGGTGGTGTCCTATGAGGATTTGTCTCCTTCTTCTACTTTCTCTTCATCTATGGGCATTCCAAATCCTCCAATGACGTGCAACTATGAGGATGACCTCGCTTCATGTGATGGTCATAAGAAATTTTCATCCTCTCTTGAGTCTTGTTCCACTTTGGCCTATGTTGTCCTTGTGATGGAGGCGCCCCCCACATCCCCAGAGTTTGTCATTACACCTTCTCCTAAGGTTAGCAGTGACTCTCGTGTGTCTTATCCTACTCACGCTTAGTTGACATATGGTACTCCTAAAAAGTGCATGCTCAACTCATTGGAGGATATCTTGACTTTGTCCTCAATATTTGAGAGATCAGTGACCTTAGTATCACAAGAGCTCAGTGAAGAGGACCTTGATGGGCCTTCTTCCTTGGCCCTTATCACGGGTGAGTCAATTGGTGTAGCCCTTACTATCCCTCCCCTCTAGGATCATCCTCCCTCCCCTTACAATGAGCTATATTGGGAGTAGGTTGACCTATTGGTGGACTTAAATTAGGTTTGCACCTCTTCTACATCTTTAGATTAGTTTGTGTGATTATTTGTGTTCCCCCCATGCTTGTCTATATATGCTTGCGCTCTCACTTGGAGGACCCTTGCTACCCTTTGATGCAATTAAGTTCTTGCAACTCTCACAAACTCCCAACACACAAGCAATTTGAGAAATTGTAAGAGAGGGGGACCAACCACGTTCAAGGCCCTAGGTGACAGAGAGCCAAGAGCGAAAGGATGCCCTAACTTACCTCAACTTAAAAAGGGTATTTTGAAATGAGGGATGAGAATGATGAGGACTATAATGTCCTTCAAAAACTCAGTAGACTTGAAATCAGTTTTGGGGCTAGGCAAGCTAGTTTTTGGGTTCAACATTGTGCCTCAGGTAGCTCTCTGCCTGAGGACAAAAGCGCAGTTCTAGGACAACAACATAGTGCACTGGCATCTCTTAGGTGCGCTAGCGTCCATACGACCAAAGGACTAAAAAGATAATGTGAACCGCCAGAAAATAGGTTGATGACATAGCTAATCACTTCTAAAGGAACAAAACAAAGCTATAAAGTAAGACAAATATGAATGAATATGATAAAGAAAATATATGAGAGTTAAGGAGACAAGAATGATCTCACAAAGGTACTCGTTCGCTAGCTAGCTCCACAAAGAACGTCCACCTACACACAAGAAAGAGGAAAATTGTTGGGGGGATGTATAGGGGCCTGCCTCAGTCAAACCCCTATTTTGGTGTTTCCACCTCCATGGACAACCAAGATAGCAACTGTAGAGAAAAGTATGATAAAGGAAGAATAAAAGTAAAGAACACAATAACACTACAAAACAATATTAGGCTACCCAACCAAATTGTAGAGGAGAGGAGTGAAAATATTACCACCTCCACCAAGAGCTCACTAGCTAATGGAGGAGAAAATGAGAGGACTCAAGCCCTTGCTGCAATGGTGTTGTTCCACACTTTCTCTATGAAGTTGATGGAGTGTTGTTGCTATGACTATGGAGTGCAAAGTGTTGCTTGAAAGCTTAGAATGCAAGAAGTGAATGCTAGAATGCTTAGGGAGTGCCCAAAAGAAGATGAAATGCATGAAGGAAGAGTGAATTTGAAGGGAGAATGAGAAAAATGGCCATATTCAGGGTCAGTTGGTGAAGAGGGGCGTTACAAATCAACCCCAATGGGAAGTGTATCACCTCTGTAGGATTCAAATGCAAGAATCTTTCAAGGACATAAGAACACTGTGTGAACATCTGTGCACCGTGCAGGCATCCTTGACAGTTATTCTTCTGCTAACGCACAAAACAAAGCCAAGTGGAACAAAGGAAGTGAGATGATGTGGATTTTTTCCTTCGAATTTGGATTTCTAAGGTGAGGAAGTGTAAAAGGGGTGTGTTGATGGTGTTTTCTAAACAACAACTCAGACAAGATACAAGTATCCTATCTCTCTTGAAAGGTAAATCTCTATCAACAAGCCTCAAGAGATAACCCCAAGGTCTCTAATGTCAAGTCTTGACAATGCATAAACATCTTAGATAATATGTGAAAATGTTGGTAATCACAAGGGGCCTTACAAATGAACAATGTTGGAAGCATACTTTCATCAGATGCAATAATATGGTGATGCTTTTAATCCTAAAACTAACCCAGATTCAAAATAAACAACAAAAGAGATAAGGGTTTCAGAGAGATTTCTAAGACTAAAACCTAAGATCAATCACAACAATGATGAATGTTGTAGATGGATAGATCCCCAATGAAATCAATCTCTATTTGATCAAGGACAAGCCTACAACTCCACATAAATGGTGCAATCTTCTAAGGAAACTGAAGATTTTCAAACTTTGAACATTCATTCACATACCCAATAACTGGCACAATGTAAACAAGCATCCATAGTTGAACTTAGCACAAAATAAGGCCCATACTAACTTTACACAACAACTTACAATCAACAAATCACTAAAAGTATGGACCGAAGATCGATCAACATCATTAACATTTCACCATCATTGCAAAAGAATTGAAATCTGACATCTAACATATGAGAATCAAGAACAAGAAACCATAAACTATCAAAGTGTAACACAAAGCTTGCCAAATCAATAATCCAATTGCATTAACTTCTCTAACATTACATAACAATTTCCAGTCTCTCTCCTCTCCTACAACTATTGATTTCCAGAATCTAACTTAGCCAATTCTAGCTTTTTACAGCCTCAAACTAGCTATTCTAACCTAGTCTAACCCCTTTTACAAATGGGAAGGAACTGGCCTTTTATAGAAAATTACATTTTGAATCAATGGCTAGGATTTAATTCATTCAATGGCTACAATGGCACTTCTAGAAGCATCGAGCTGTTACATTTAATTTGGGAGCTCATAGTACATCATCATCCAATTGCATAAAAACAATTACATCATGGAACAATGAGAAAACAATATTCTACCAGCCTATCATTAATGAAAATTTTGATTGAAAGATGAAATTAACTTCACATGTCTTCCAAAAAATCCTTCCCGCTGTAGATAGTTTGGGCATAGATTCTTATGCAGGCCCCACTTTTAATATTTGAATTGAACTCTTCTAGATTTCCCTTTTGGCACGAATCCATATGCAAGTCCCCCTTTTAATATTTATTTAATCTTGAAAAACATATATCATCATTAGTAGCTCACATGTTAAAAATCCAATCCATTTTTTAAAAAAAATCCATTTTTTGAAATTTTTATTTTTGAGATTTTTTTCCATCTCAAGAATTTCATTTTCGGGAACATTTAAAATTTCAAGAAAAAAATTTCCATTTCAAAAAAGGCATTTTCGGAAAAATTTCCATTTCGGAAAAATCCATTTTGGAAAATTTTAGAATTTTGAGAGTGTCTTGGAAATTTCCAAAAATAGAAATTTTGGGATTTTGAAGGAGTCTTGGAAATTTTGGGGATTTCCATCAGGGATGGAAATACCCGAATTCCCTACAAGGTCAAAATCCCCTAAACCTCATAACTGTTTTTCTAAAAGGAATTTTCAAAAAATTCAAAAAGCAACCCAGCCTAATTTTTCATCCTCTATCCATGGGTACAAAAAAAATAAAAATTTCTATTTTTGAATTTTTTTTAGGATTTTGAAGGGGTCTTGGAAATATCCAAAAATGGAAATTTCGGGGATTTCCATTAGGGACGGAAATCCCTGTAATTCCTTGTAGGGTCAAAATCCCCTAAACTCCATAACTTTTTTTCTAGAAGGAATTTTCAAAAAGTTCAAAAAGAAACCTAGCCTAATTTTTCGTCCTCTATCCACAGGTACAATTTTTTTTACATATAACATTGAAAATTCACTTCAAAATCCCCATTTTCAAATTCCAAGACAGGTGAATTTCCCCTAGAGCCTCAAAATATTGCCTCCATCAAACCTAATCTAGACTTAATCCCAAAATAACCTCCCAAGAAGAGCAAAACCAAAATTTGACCAAGCCAAGAGGCAGAGATGCAAAAGAAAAAAGAGGGTCCCTGCCTTCGGTGGGGTGTGTGCAAAAATTGCACAACAAGGTACAAATTCACTCCTATACATTTTTCTCCCACTTTAGTGAGCATGAATACCAATGAGTGCTTCGGTAAAGTAGACCGAAGAGGTAGTAGAGTAAGAAATGGATACATGAACCGTCGAGGAAGTAGATCACGATTTGGTGAACTCGAGAGTGTAGGACAAGTAAATGACCTCATAGCCCCACAAAACTACGAAGTTAAAGAATGAAAGCATCTTACAGGCCCACGGACCTGCAAGGAGGCAACCGCCAAGATATCTCACATGAAGGAAGCTCCAAGAAGAAAATGCCTCATAGGCCCGCAAACTTGCAAGGAAGGTGTCCTCAAAGATCTCTCACATAAAGGATACCCAAAAATTTCCTTACAGACCCGTAGACCTGCAAGGAAGTATCACCCAAGATATCTCACATGGAGGAAGCAGAGAAAGCACCCTATATACTCGCAGACCTGCAGGGAAGGTGTCCTCCAAGATCTCTCGCATGAAGGAAATCCAAGAAAGTTCCCTACAAACCCATAGACCTATAGGGAGGTAACCCCCAAGATATCTCACATGGAGGAAACCCAAAGAAAGTGCCCTACAGGCCTGTAGACTTGCAGGGGAGCCACCCCAAATATCTCTCACATGGAGGAAGCTCATAAGAAGCATCCTACAGATCCGCAGACCTGTAGGGAGGTATCCCCCATGATCTCACATGGAGGAAACCAAAGGAAAGGGGACTCCACATAGTCAAAAAGTGGCTTTATAGGTGCACCTGTAAAGTGACATGTTCATCCGCAGTGGCCATGCAAGCAAGTAAGTGGACAGTCACACAGACTGTCAATAAGTTAGTAAAATTTCAAAGGGGTCCCTTGGGAACCTGGCGTAAAGAAGGGTTCCACTCAAGGGACACACTGTTTGAAAGAGATGTTTCTTTCTTGAATTGATTCATCATCAAGGAATCCTTTTGAAAGATGTTCACTTCATCAAGGAATTTGAAAGGAAGAAGATGCCCCCACGTGAGGGGAAGGTCAAAGCTATTCTCACTTCAGAGGAAGGTTCTCAGGCTCTTTCTTTATGAAACCATGATGAAGGAAGCACATTCCATTAGGGTTTCAAGTCAAGAATGTGATTCTTGAAAAGAAGTTTTTGAAGATTCTCGAGAAAACATTTGTTGGAAATGAATGCATTTTCTAAAAATTGAAGTGTTGTAGAAAAGGCGTTTTCACACATGAGAGGGACACCTCAAGCAAAGAAGAGAGAAAAATAAAGGAAAAGCAAAAGAGAAAAGACAACACAAACAAAGGGCACAGGGGTAGCCTAATATTTCAAGGTTATAACTACTCATAAATATATATGTAAGTATAGTAATAGTATATAAAATAAATTGTCATCAACCCATTACTATATCATACCATGTGAAGAATGCATGAGAAGAAAAAGTAAAAATAAAAAATTGGGTCAACATGGAAGGGAAGCCTAGATGCCCCCAACGCTTTGCATTATCACCAATTTATCAAAAATCAAGTCACAAACATGGAAGAATGATTATACAAATAGAAGAAGGTTTACGAAACAAAAACCATGCTTGTATCCAAGCATCAATAGGGGTGACAAGGCTCATCTAGGAACATATAGCACGATCATGGGGGAACACATCACAACACACACACACATCTAATCTAAAGATAAAGAAGATGCCTCCCCCTAACATTGATTGACCAAGAGGTCATCCACTTCCCACTCTAGATCATCACAGGGGGAAGGAGGATGAGCCATCAATGGTGGAATGTTAAGGGGAGGAGTGTCTGACCCTCTCGCAATAAGGGCTAGGGAAGAGGGCCCCACAAGGTCCATCCACTGAGCTCTTGTGGAGCTAAAGTTAGCAATTTCACAAAGATTTTTGGCAAGGTTGAAACCTCGTCCAAGGAGTTAAACATGTACTTTATAGGAGTGCCATGTTTTACCTCAATGGACAAAGAAGGTTGTGCCTGAGATTCACCACTAGGCTCACCGAGTGATTTGGGAGCGATGATGAACTCAGGGGAAGTCGAGACTGGTTCTGTCACTAGGATAGAACAAGTCAGTATAGGACCACCTTTTAGAGAAGGTGGGATCCTCTTATGTCCTCTGTTGCTAGAGGGACCACTCTCCACTTTCCACTCCGTCGGGGGATGTGAACTCCCCATAGACGAGGCAAGAGGTGCAGACAAAGAGGAGGTAGAGATAACCATAGTAGACACCATTGAAGTGTTCGTCATATCTATGGGTTTTGGGAAAGGTGGGACATCCAGAAGGGACATCAAGAGAGGCAGCTTCACCGAAGGAGAAATGGACACTTGCACCTTTTTAGGGTCAGACACATTCCTACTCACAGCGGAAGTCAGAAGCAATATAGAACTAGACTGAACAGAAGTAGAGGGAAGGAGAGAAGACACAGTAGGAGGCCCTGATATAGGGGCAGTCGTCTCCTCTTCCTTCCTCTATAAGGTGGACTGATCAGCCATGAGAGCCTTTCTCCAGTGCTTGCATTCACGTGCAAGGTGGTTTCTGTGACTCTTTGAACTAGAGGATCAAGGCTACAAAGGAACATAAGGCTCCTGCTCAGCCATGGGAGTGTCCACTACAACCGTTTTTGGTGGAGGAACAAACTCCTGAACGAGAGCAGGAGGAGCAAGTTGAGAAGCAGAAGGGGGAGTCGACTCAAGTGCCTTGATAGTGGGTCTCTTCCCATTTACTGCTTTTGGAGTAGAAGTGGTAGGAGGCCGTGGAGGTCGAGACATAAAGGATTCCCCACTAGGACCTTTTCCTCTACCATACAAGTAGTACCAAGGTCCAGGCAGTTTAGTAGGGAGGTCCAATATCCTGATCTTGGGTCTATGCCAAGGAGGGATCATCAAACTTAACAGGTAGAAGCCAGGCTTGCTCATCCAATACTCCTCCTAAGGGAGGGGAGCGGATGAATCATCCTAAGAGGGGACAAGCTTCTCCTTCCCTTTTCAGGAAGAGGAGGTAGCTAGTTGTTGTGCTACAGGAAGAGCCAATTTTGGATGCCCCTTGTCCTCGATCTTATACTTCACATAGTTTTTGTAAAGTAGGTTTGTTCTTGGAGGAAGCGAACTAATTGGGGTGGGCCAAAATGGTCTAATGAATATCCCCCACGGGACACCAAAGGCTGGTATCCAGTGTCATGCACTACATGCAAGGCACCTTCATGGGAGAACTTTAGATATTTATGGATAAGAGGCAATCCCATTCATGGAAGCTATCCAAGGTATGTCTAGCTTCATCCTAAACAAATACGACTTCAAAATGACATTGAAAACTATGTCAATAGCCCTAGGTCCAACTAGGATGGAAAAGGTTATTGAGCCATATGGCTTTAGAGAAAGACCATCATGCGTATGGATGGTGGATTTTGTTTCTTTTTACTCTTTTCTATGTAGTGAGTTAAGCCACAATGTCTCTTCTATAATAACATTCACTCGACTCATAGGGTCTACTAAGACTCTTGTCACAATGTTTCCATTGAGGCCACTGGGAATATAAAGGGGAGAGGACTTGTTATTTAAGGGCAAGTCCTACAATGTGAATGTCACATCTAGTGAACTAGTTGTAGGCTGTGCGGTAGGGGTAACCATGACCATGTTAACATAGGCCTCAGGCTGAGTGATAGAATCGGTGGGATCAACAATCATGTTATTAGAATGCGACGGAAATAGATCCTTATATATTTGCAATTCACTATTCACTTTTTCCATCGATTTATTTGTATTTTGTTTTCTTCCATCAACGAAAATAGTATCGTCTTCGATGTGGTCCTATATCTCATGACACAGGAACATACAATGTTTGGTATCATGTTCGTTAACTCGATAGTACTGACAATTGTATCTAGGGAAAATGGTTAAAGCATACATGATATCAAAATGCTAAGATCATAAAGAAAATATCATGAAATAAAATCCCAATACATCAACAAAATTGTGAGAAAAAAATGCATAAAGAAAGAAATGGAAATGAAACCCCTCGCGATGTGCTTCTCTCACTCCATTTCGTTGTCCTTCTCATTCCTTCAATAGATTTGATGTGTAGCTGTCAAATGTGATCAAATGCACTAAATATTGAAAGCAATTTGATGGAATGATTGCAAGGAAATTGAAGATGTGGTCTCTCCTAAATTGAGAATAAGTCCTCAATTTATAGATTTCGAAAAGATAATTGAATGGACAAGATTGAATGATAATCAACAGACAAGATTGAATGTAAGGATAAGTTAGAAGGGGAACTTGCATTTAAAAGTGGAGGACAAAATAAGTTAATTGAAAATAAAGAAAGTATTTATTTTCATCAAAATATACTTTTTCGAAAGTGGAGGAATGAAAGAGTGAAGGATGAATTAAATTGAGAAAGAGGAGAGTTAATTGAAAATAAATTAAAAAACTATTTATTTTCAGCTAAAAGCTGCCATTTTGAAAGTGGGGAGTGGATTTGGAAAATAAGAGTCATGAGTGGAAAGGGGAAAGAGTTAAGTGAGATAGAAATTAGAAAAATGGAAGAGATAAGTGGGAATGAAAATTGGAAAGTGGAAGAGAAAAGTGGAAGTGAAGTGAGAGAAAGTGGGAGAGATAAGTGGGAATGAAATCTAGGTGAGGATAATTAAAGATTTAATAATTAAATAAGATGAACTATCCTCACCAGGCCTGGAATTTGACGGCCACCCCTACCTGTAATATGAAAATTTTGTGACGGTTTGTTTATTTAAATGCCTGTCACTTTACGTTTTATGAAAAAAATTAACTGTGATTATTCATAAGGATATCCTATATATATTTAAAAAATGTAAAACTAGAAAATATTGATAATTAGAAATAAATCTTAAAATCTTAAATTTAATGTTAAAGTTTCTAAATTATGTAGAAAATAAATCTTGTTAAAATATTCAAAAAGTTAAAAATCAATTATATTCTATTTTGAAAAGATTTTGAATTAATATAATTTTTATAATAAGTAATATAAATCATATATATTAATAAAAAGCAATGATAACTATTAGTAAAAATGTCAAAATCTTTAAAAAATTAGAAAAAACTATATTTAATCTTGAAAATATTCTATTTTCAACAAATTTTGAATTAATAAATATATTTATAATAAATTATATATATAAATATAAAGTGAAATTAGAAAGAATTATTCCAAATCTAAACTAATTTATATTTCTATCATAAAAATTATTTTATTACATATATATATACAATAAATTTTTACGGTTTAATATATATATAAAATAAATTTTTACGGTTTAATAATAATATTAAGTGTCAATTTTACGGTTATATAAAAATATAGCAAGTCAAATGATACGGTCTAATAAATTTTTAGGTTGTAATATACAGTCTAAAATGCAAAAAACGGTCAAATAGACCATCAAATTCCAGGCCTGATCCTCACCTTTAAAAATTAGCAAGTTTAGGGATGATTGAAATTGAAGACAAATTAAATAATTAAATAATTATTTAATTTGGGAGGAAATATTAAGTAAGGGATTAAATAATTATTTAATCTAAGAGGAATAGTTAGGAAGAAATAGTGATGAGCATTAATTAAATAATGAAAATTATTTAATTAATGGTTTAGAAGAACAAATATTAAATAATTAAAAATTATTTAATTATAGGAAATTAGAAGAAGAATATTAGCACTAATTAAATAATAAATTATTTAATTAGTTTTAGATAAAAAATTAGTCAAAAGTGTCGTTGGAGACCTAGGACAATTATCAATGTCTACATTTTTCCCTCTTTGAGACAATGTGATTTTGAGTGTTGTTTCAAAGAAAAATTAAAAGATCATTCCCTAGTAGACCAAGAGATGGAAGTAGGATGCCCCTTCAAGAGATTGTTTGTGCATTAAAGACATGAATGATCTCTCAAAATAAGAAGAATGTTAGAGAAAAATGAAATGTGATAAAAGAGATGAATGGTTAGTAAGGGGTGAAGAATGATGGTTGAAAGAGACGAAGAACAATCAATATCGATGAAATCCTTGCTTTCATAAGTGCATTTAATTTTAAAGAGCCATTTTTGATTTTGCAAAATGGATGCGACACACCATGGCATAGAAAGCCAAGGCGATGATGCAACTCCTTTTGCGTAAAAATTGACAATCGTAGACAAGGAATGTCTTGACTCATACTAAGGGTCATGTTGCCACAATCTTTTTGTCAAGACAAACCACAAACAACACTCAAATAAAAGACAAGTCATGAGACATCCTCGCTCCTCTAAATCCTTCGTGGGACATCCTCGAGGTAGCTAGTAACATGACTAAAGAAAATCCAAAAGATAAGACAAAATAGACCAACAAGATCAATAGTCATTCAAATTATTTGCCAATAAGTGTTTTTCAGTGTGTTAAGGGATGAAGTGAGTGACAGGTTGACTGTTTTGACAAGGCCTAGTTTCAGGAGAAGAAACATGTCGTATAAGACGTCAAGTCTAGTTTGGATCATGCAACTACCTGTATAAGGCAAATGACAAAAGGGGATAATGAGAAGGTCTGGTTTCAGGAAGGACACATCCTGTTTAAGACCATTGGTTTTGATCAATTTGACTAGTGTGATTGATTTGGAAAATGAATGATTTGACTTGGAGACTTGTTGGATTGCTTGTCTTGTTGAATTAGAATTTTGAAGTTTAGATGATTATGTCGTGTCTGAGTTGACAGTGTCTGATTTATTTTGATTGACTTGATGAAACCTAAAAGGACTAACCTAGGGGGCCTCAGGGGCTCATTGACATATGGCCTTGCCTATGTAGCAATGTGCAAAGACCTTGTAGTTTGACATGACCCTTGAATTTGTTTCGACAACAAAGGACTGAATCATGATTTTATTTGACAACACCTAAAGACTGACCTAATGTCTCGAGGGCACATCAAAAAATGGCCTTGCCTACGTCTAGTTGTAGAGGCAACGTACTTTGACAATGACATAGACGGACATGATTGACTTTGACTCTGTTTTTGGGTTTTTTTAGAAGTTATATGAATGTTTTGGGTTTTGACATGTTTTGATTTTTTTGGATTTTTGAAATGTTTTGGATTTTTTAGGACATTTTATAATTTTCATGGATTCTTTTAGGACATTTTATAATTTTTATGATTTTTTCAGGACATTTTGGGTATGTGCAGGATCATGATGGGCCAAAAAGTGGCGATATGATGGGTATGTGGCTGACAACTTTTTTTTAACCCAGAATTGATGAAACGAAAAAGGTTTTTAAAGGAGATTCTCATCTTTTCACCAATATAAATTATGCTTTACTTTGAATTTAATAAATAATTATTATTCATTTTCTATTTGAATTATGACTAAAGTCTTCATTGATAGGTTGATTGAAAAACATCTATAGCTTTCAAACGGTATCACATTTTTTGAATCCGAAATATGCATCACATTCTATTCTTTCCATACTATAAGATTAAAAAAAATGAATTTCATGAAGTTTTGACCAAGTTAAGGTGGTCGACTTTTATATTTTTAAAATTTGTAATACAAAATTCATAATTAATTATTTACTTGGAAAAATTTAAAAATATGCATCACATTGAGACATGAGTCCTCTACTTATATCTAAAATTATAAAAATAATTTTATCATTTTATTGTGGTTAGGGTGGTTAGAATTACACCTACTTCTTATTTTTCCTTGAAATTTAAGTACTACTACATTGAAATTTCAAAATTTCACCTAAATAGATTTAAAAAAAAAACCTAGTAGTTTAGAAACTAGATTCAATTTGCTATAGATTCTATTCTTACATATTTTTGAAATATATATAGATAACTTATTCAAATTTGTATAGGATTGCCTAACTCTAATTTTTATTTTTTTATGAGCCTATTTTTCCATGATGATCCTGCAAATACCCTTTTATGATTTTTTTTTTGGCTTTTTTTAGGACATTTTATGATTTTTTTTAATTTTTGGCTTTTTTCAGGACATTTTATGATTTTTTTTAGCATAGTGACTTCCAATGATGAGTGCAAAATCCAGTGCAGATCAAGGATATTTCCTCAGTTGGGTATAAGACAAACCGATAGGGATGGGATGGGACGAGGTTTATCATGAATGGGTGATGCATGAGAAAGATGCAAGACGTCAACCGTTTGGAAGTCATGATAAAAATGACAAGGCCTAGTAATGGATGTTATATGGGAGATGATGGAAAGTAAAGGCTTTAGTATGAATTAGGGTGGAAGACCAGATAGAGTGACAATAGATGACGAAGTAAAGACTGACTGCTCATGGTGCCTATTTGCCAGGTTTTCACCATCATACTTATCCAAGGCGCCTGTTTACTAGGTTTTCACCATTGGATGAAATTTTTCTCTTTAATTTTTTTTTTGTGTCACCAAGATGCCTATTTGCTAGGTTTTCATTAGGGTGACCATTTATTTTAGGAATTTTTTTCATTTTTTTGTATTTTTTTAAGGACTTTTTCTCATTTTTTTGTATTTTTTCAAGAATTTTTCTCATTTAAAAAAAAAAATTCAAGACTTTTTTCTCATTTTTTTGCATTTTTTTAGGACTTTTTCCTAGCTCTTTGAAGCTAGATATATAATTGATAAATGCAAAATCCATAGACTACCTTGACAATGCTCCGATCTTGTGTGGATGACCGTGTTGGATGAAAGAACCCGATTGGGATAAGGAGTACAAGTGGAAAATATGAAGGACAATAGATGTAGTGGATGAAAGAGGCTATGGTAAGATCCCTAATGTGCACACTATGTGGGCCATCAGGCTTTAGCTGAAAAGGAGTTTGGGAAACCAACAAGCTAGAGTATGAGAAGGGGTTGTCATCAAAGGTCCACTGAAAAACATCACCAATGGAGGTCTATGATGGAAATGTGAACATGGATGGATGGAAGGGAGTATATGGTATGAGTGAGAGTGATGTGGATAGAGACCTTGGATCAACAAGCTCTTTGTTCGACATTTTTCCTTGATAGATACCCCCAGTTATTTTTGATGGAGAGGCATACTTTGAGATCGAATTTTGTTCATTTTTATTGTTGACTTTTATTTTTGATTTGTCTAATAGCTTTTTATTTTGGCTAGGGGACTTGTCTTGATCTTCTTTTAATTTTGATTTGTCCAATAGCTTTTTATTTTTTCTAGAGGACTTGTCTTGATTTTCTTTTCTTTGCACTATATCTTTTCATTTTCGATTTCCTTTTAAAGATATCTCATTCACTGGGGCTTTTCCTTTATTTTTTTTTTTGAGATATAACTTGTTGATCCATTTCTATGATGTGAGTGGACATGAGTGAGATGGAGGAAGTAGAAGGGAAAAGAATGTTTAGTGGATGAATGGGAGTGGCAATGCCATCAATGGAATCTTTGGGACTATCCTTTTTAGTACTGTTAACATCAAAGGAGGCTTGCACATGCTTAATAACTTGGAAAGGTGGCTTAGTAGAGGTGACGGCAGGAAATTCATATCCTAGCTTAGGGCAGGTGGGATGGAAGGATGATGATTTGATATCCTCAGTGGGGTCATGATCAAAGAGTGGGTTATCATAGATGTCTTGGTCAAACAAGGGGTTATCATAAATATGAAAGGATTGAGGGGAAGCAGATATGGAAAAGGTTGATGTATCATTAGGGGCCCAAAAGGTTTCAATCCAAGCACGACCATCTTTTTGTGTTCCTTCTGCAACTATCTTTACATCAACATTAGAATTCTGATATTTCTCAGTAGCATTAGGATTGTCATTTGCTGGTAAATTATCCATACGATATTCTCCACATCCCATGTCATGAATTTGGACCTTGAGATTTGATGGTGGGGTAAATGAAGTGGATGATTTGGTCAATAAAGATGGATCAATGTAGAGATGATGAGGCCTCTTGGTTGACAGACACTTGGAATTGAGTAGTCCCTTTCATATTGCTACAATATTGAAAGGGGTATAGATCACCTACAATTGTAATTTTAGTTCCTTAGTAAGGAAAATTTAGACATTGATGGTATGTGGATGGAATGGATTTCATGGCATGGATCCATGGTTGACCAAGGAGTAGGTTGTATGGTAGTTCAAGATCTAAGACTTGGAATGTGGTATCTAGTACTGCAGGTCCAACCTTGATAGGCAGTGTGATAATGCCCTCAGAAGAATGTTCTTCATCATCATATGCTTTGATGACAATGCTCTTAGTTCTATCCACACATGTTTCAAATAGGCCCAATGCCTTCACTAGTTTTAAAGTGAAAATGTTCAATCTAGCTCTGCCATCTACTAAGACTCGTCTGACCTTGTATTTATTGATGAAGACCTCAAGGTGTAATGGGTCATTATGGTTTGACTTGGACGTAGAGTAATCTTTGTCAGAAAAGGAGACGTGGTGAGAGTTGGCCAAGTATCCAACCATGACTTCAAATCAGTTGATGTCCAAGTCTATAGGGATAGAGGTTTCTTTCAGAGCCTTATCAAGGATAGCTTTGTGTTCGGGTGATGTGCGCAAAATCTCAAGGATGGAAATTTGTGTGGGTGTCTTTCCAAATTGGTAAACAAGGTTATATTGGGCTTTGGACTATGGCTTCTTTGGAGGAGGACCAGATATAGTAATCTTAGCTCTACAGGTGGTGACGACAAATTCAGGTTGCTTCTTAATGGTGATTGTATTAACATGGTCGTTAATAGCTTGAAGGTGGTTAATAAATTTGTAGTCAAAAGAAGCATTGGTATAATTCACATGGTTGTCTGTCTTTTGACCTGAACTAGAGGATTTTCCATTGTCTTTCAATGGATTCTTGAAAATCATATGGTCTTGATTGGAAGTTTGTTGTCCCTCAACCTCTATGGTACCATTTTCAATTAGGTCTTGAATCATGTTTTTCAACCAATGACATGAATAGGTCTTATGCCCTTTGATGTGGTGGTATTCAAAAAAAGCATTGTCGTCCCACCAAGAGGGTTTGAATTGTCCTAGATCATATGGTTTGGGCTCTTGGAGCTGTATGAAATTTGATTGTACTAGCTTCTTTAGGATGAATTCAATGGGTTCTGGTAAAGGAGTGAATTGTCTTCATTGGTATTGTCTTGGTTGTCTTGGGAAACCTCTTTCTTGGTTATTTTTTATTGTATTTTCCATTGGTGTGGGGATCTATGATGCATTGTTTTGTATCTGAGGTCCTCAGAGTGTCAGAGTGGGACCATTCCTATTGACCACCTTAGCATTGACAACATCGTCGTTGGTCACATGTTTGTTTCTTGCCCAATATTTACCTTTGTCATTGGAGGAAGCTTGTTGTGTAATTTTACTCACATATGAAAGTTCACCTTGGGAAATTAATACTTTTTCTAATGTCATACCTTTTTCTACCAAGTCTGAAAAATTTGTAAAACAATGTACTTGCAGTGGATGTTTTAATTTGGATACGAGATTCTCAAAAAACATGTCAACCTTTTATTTTTTAGGAATTTTAACTGGACATTGACTTGCCATGCTACGCCATCTTTGGAAAAATTTAATGAAAGTATCACTCTTGTCTTGTGTCATGTGGCATAGGGTGGCTATTGTAATATTGTTCTCAATGTTATAGGCATAGTTTTCCACGAACTTGTTGGCTAAGTCATCTCATGATTTTATAGATCCTTTAGGTAATGAAAACCATTCAAGTGCAGGACCAGCAAGACTTCCAGGAAACAGTCTCATCAAGTAAGTGTGCTCAAAGTCCACATCTACACATGCCATGGTAAATTCCCTTATGTGTTCAAGCAGATTTGTCTTTCCCTTATAGTTAGTAAAGTTAGGTATGATGTACCCATGAGGGAAAGGTGGCATATAAATGCTAGGATCATATGGATATGGATGTAAGTCATGAGACGTGTATGTTTTATTGTTTGATAGTTGCATTCCCTCCACTTGTTTTTGTAAAGCAGCCACTTGAGAAGTCAAGGCATCTATTATGGGAATTTTGGGTGACATTATGTTGAAGTGCCATGTTTGTATTATGCTGAGATGACATGTGGTGCATGTAGGATGGATTTTGACCGTGTCCATAGGTATGAACATGTGATGTATATGTTGGAATGTGTGAAGTGGTAATGTTATATTGTATCTGTCCATGTGGATTTTGATGTCCAAAAGAGGATCCATATGGTATGTTGAAAGAGTTTGATGTTTGTGTCGTTTGTGATCCTTGTCGTTGTTGAAACGGGTTATATCCATGTGAAATGTTTATGTTTTGGCTAGATGGAATGTTCATTTTTTCCCTTGCAAGGTGTTGGTATTGACAAGAGGACCTTGTGACATTTTGTTTATGTTTGATTGAGATCCTTGGATAAGAACCTTTCTTGGCTTAGGTTTATTGAGGATGTTATATGTGAATGCCCCTATGGCTTGAGATGATGACCCCAAGTAAGTAAATGTTGAGCCCAAGGGTTGTGTTGTGAATAATGGTTGTGATGTGGTTTGTGTCATGGACTGTGACATAGATTGTGTTGTTGGGATAGATGAGGTGTTGGTGGTTATGGTATTTTGTCTTGTCACTTCAATAGGTATGGAAACTATAAGTTGTGGTGAAGATTTTCCTTGTCTTGTTTGTGTGTTGTCTTTTGGTGGCGTTGCAGAGTGTAAGGTATCAACATAAAATCCTTGGGGTAATTTGACTCCTTCATGCAATAGCTTAGCCAAGAATCTTTAAGGGTCTAGAATGACAATTTCATTCACTAGAGAGGCAACTTTAGGATTTTGAGCAGCAACCTCTACCTCTTCTATGTATACATTTCCATCATTATCCCTAATGAGGAATTGTGCGAAAAGGTTTGTTATCTTTGGTTGCTCGTGAGATGAAGGTCCCAAATTTGTGTTGTCTTGTGTTCCAAAGGTATTTTCATGTGGATCATTAGATGTTTTGTCAAGATTTAAAGTGGTAGTGTAGTTGTAAATTTCTTCATCACAATTAAAGAAATCCATGGCTCTGTGCTTCTTTTGTAATCTAGTTTTAACCATAAAAAGATTTTCTCAAAATGGGGAGGAATGCAAATGATATGAGATTGAGACTATGTTTTTGGTATTTTTGGAATAAGATATGCCTAAATGTAATGCAACTATTTTTTGGTATTTTTGGTATTTTGAGAATGCCTAAATGAGGTAATGACAATGCCACTATAATCTAAAGTATGACCAAGTCTAAAAGCGGAATGATGCTAATGGAAAGTGTTATGAAAAATATGATATGTAGTTGAGATGACCATGGTATGAACTGTGTACCTTTGTTGTGAAACTTAAGGAAGGAGTTACTAGCCAACCTAATATAGTCCAATGTTTCCAAATGAAATTATCAATGACCTCAAGGAGAGTGGATGACAAGTGACAAGTTTGACAAGGTGACCCTTAAACTAGACTGACGAGTTTAAAGGTTACACCAAAATGACAAGGACTGATGTGGAAAATGATAAGGTCAATGATAACTTTTCTTTGTAGCAATGGGCCTATGACAAGATATGGTAAGTTTCCCTACTCCAAATTTTTCAAAAAGGTGTATGCAACCTAAGATTTGTTTAAGTAATGCAACTAAGCTAAATGAATGTGATGGAATGATGGGAAATGAAGTGAGAAAATCTTTGGTTTAAACAACTTGTTTGGAAAATGTTGGCTCAGTTTGTGTCAAAGTTGAAATGTTATCAAATTTTGGTGTGATGTTTGATTTGTTTTGACAATTTTTTGGATACACACACACAAGACACAATAGACAAAATGTTTTTGAGTTTGTTTTCAATCATGAGTGTTGCTTGATTTTAGCAATACAAGCACAAATCTTGAGTTTGGCAAGGACAATATTTGCTAGATTCCATGCGGGTTGCCCCAACCACACTTATTCTTAGTGGATGAATCTAGAAGCTTGGCCACACGGGCTCCCCCTTACAATGCACTCACTTCTTAGGTCAACCAAGCTTCCAGCCCCCATAAATCTCCTATGGTAGGCTCATCATCTCTACTAAGAACTGGGAGAATGTGGATGCCTTCACAACGACTGTTGTTGTACTAGCAAATAGATGGGATTTTGGTCACTAAACAAAATGGTTCTAGTAAATACTCAGGGACACGACACCTCACGAGCGTATATCAAGCCACTTAAGGCTTTAACCAATCTACTAGGGGCTCTTACACCTTTTACAAGAAAAGGTCGGTACCCATTTTCGAATGGAACTACATGGCTAGGGGCTACATACCATGAGGACTTGACAATTTAGACTCATCCTTTTATATATCGGCTCGAGTGAAAAATCAATTGGAGTCATTCCCTCTTTTGAGGCAGGCCCGTCTAAGGTTCAAAACATAAAATAGATGGGTCTGGCTTTCTAATCACCTAGTTTTCACAAGGTGAGAGCATAATCACCTACCACCTTCAAGCATAATCAAGAAATGTCCTTTAAAATCCTAATTAAATCTATGTGAAAAGATAATTGTTCATTTTAAAGCACCAATTGAAATGTTTTCTAATCTAAAAAGATAATTGGTTTCAAAATCAAGTCTTCAACGAACACCCTGCATCAAAATATCATTAGTAATTTCATGCCTCCTTTCTTCGACAAGTGAATGTTTTGATTTCAAGTCTCTATCAGACGAACCTGCCAGAAAGTAAACTGAATTAGCTCTGAATCAACAATTAAACTATGAAGAAAAATGACATTAATCTAAATTAGAAATTGGAAACTAATCTAAAGTTATAATTTATTCTAAATATAAAGTTAGTCTAAATTAAAAATTAATCTAAAAATATAATCTAAAATTAAAAATTAATTAATCTAAATTAGAAACTAATCTAAATTAAAAGTTAATTCAAATTAAAATCTAATCTAAATTCTAAAGCTAAAAACTAATCTAAACTAGAAATTAATCTAAAATTAAAAACTAATCTAAGAATTAAAAAAATAATCTAAAAATTAAAAGCTAATCTACAATTAAAAATTAATCTAAATTAATAATTAATCTACAATTAAGAATTAATCTAGAATGAGGTTAATTCCACCTTAATTTGAAAGGATTTGATTAATTTAAGCCATGATTAAATGTAATTTGTTGTCCATTTTAAATACTTTGTTTGCATGAAATGTGAAATTTGTTATTGTTCTTTGATCCAAATCCTAATTAAGACTATGTGAGAATCGTAGGATTCATTTTAAACCACAAATAAAAAAATTTGTCATCAATTTTAACCCTTAATTAGGCTATGTGAAATTGTGGTCAATTTAAAACCCCCTAATTAGCATTAGATGAAGATTAGTTGTTCATTTTAAACCAATTGAAGCAATCTTCAAAGAAACTCTGAATGTTATATTTTCTTCCAACCACGCAAATCTACAATCAAAGTCACCAAAGCACCTAAAACCCCTACAAAAACCCACAAAATTGGATCAAGTGTAATGCATGTTCATGTCGAGTTCACCAAATGTATCTAGGGAAAATGGTTAAAGCATACATGATATCAAAATGCTGAGACCACAAAGAAAATATCATGAAATAAAATCCCAATACATCAACAAAATTGTGAGAACAAAATGCATAAAGAAAGAAATGGAAATGCAAACCCTTATGATGTACTTCTCTCACTCCATTTTGTTGTCCTTATTCCTTCAGTAGATTTTATGTGTAGCTCTCAAATGTGATCAAATGCACTAAAGATTGAAAGTAATTTGATGGAATGATTGCAAGGAAATCAAAGATGTGGTCTCTCCTAAATTGAGAAATAAGTCCTCAATTTATAGATTTCGAAAAGATAATTGAATGGACAAGATTGAATGTAAGGATACGTTAGAAGGGGAACTTGCATTTAAAAGTGGAAGAAAAAATGAGTTAATTGGAAATAAATAAAGAAAGTATTTATTTTCATCAAAATATACTTTTTCGAAAGTGGAGGAATGAAAGAGTGAAGGATGAGTTAAATTGAGAAAGCGAAGAGTTAATTGAAAATAAATAAAGAAATTATTTATTTTCAACTAAAAGCTACCATTTCAAAAGTGGGGAGTGGATTTGGAAAATAAGAGTCATAAGTGGAAAGGGGAAAGAGTTAAGTGAGATAGAAATTAGAAAAATGGAAGAGATAAGTGGGAATGAAAATTGGAAAGTGGAAGAGAAAAGTGGAAGTGAAGTGAGAGAAAGTGGGAGAGATAAGTGGGAATGAAATCTAGGTGAGGATAATTAAAGATTTAATAATTAAATAAGATGAATTATCCTCACCTTTAAAAATTAGCAAGTTTAGGGATGATTGAAATTGAAGACAAATTAAATAATTAAAGAACTATTTAATCTAAGAGGAATAGTTAGGAAGAAATAGTGATGAATATTAATTAAATAATGAAAATTATTTAATTAATGGTTTAGAAGAAAAATAATTAAATAATTAAAAATTATTTAATTATAGGAAATTAGAAGAATAATATTAGCACTAATTAAATAATAAATTATTTAATTAGTTTTAGATAAAAAATTAGTCAAAAGTGTCAACGGAGACCTAGGACAATTTTCAACGTCTACAACAATAGGTACTTGTATCATTCCAACTAGGGTAAGGTTCCTTAAGAGGTTTAGGGTTTGGCAAGGTTACGATCTTATCCTTCACTAACTTTTGCAAGATGGAAGAGTAAGATTCAGCTAGCTTTATGAATTTTTGGTTGCATTTGAGGCCATTGTCATTCGCATTGACTACTAAATTTGCAACAACTCTTCCTTTCCCAAAGATCGATACTATGTAATTTCCTTTAAAACGAGAGTGTGAGGAGGATCCCCCGAACTAAACTACCATCTATTGATACTCTTGTAGGGCTGCACACAAATGTTCAAAAGAAGGGTATTTCATAAGGGAAAACTTCTCTTGCCAAAACCTTTACAAGTTCCTTATGAATACCTTTTGCACATCAGAATGAGGCAACAGATATGAGATTTGTGAGAAGAGCGCTTGATACTGTGCTATGAAATCAGTGATCTTTTCATTATCACCTTATTTGCATCATATGAGATCTGAAAAGGTCATATTCGACTCGATGTTAGCTTGGAATTGTCGTAGGAATTGGTTTAGAAGTTGGTCAAATGAGAAAATGGAATTATCAAGCAAGGAACAATACCATTCAAGTGTTGTATCCTTGAGAGATCGAGGGAATAGTTTTTCCATCAATGCATTGTGATGGAAGAAATCTGTGCATAGGGCATTAAAGGCAGACACCTGTTTGTGGGTCCCCTTTGCCACCATATTTTTTGAATTTAGGAATCTGCATTCCTTGAGGGAAGGGAGTGTACAAGATTACAATCGACAACGGGCTATGCTGGAAGAAGGATTGGAAGATAGGTTGGGAAGAGGCTTGGGAGAGACTTGCCAGCTAGCTCTACATCTTACCCATATTCTGAAGAAGAGTGTTCAAAATAGGGTCATTAGAAGATATAGGGCTAGAGGAACCTCCTTCAAAATTGCCACTAGAGCCACCGCCAGAACCACTGGTGTGGCCACCACTAGAACCACTACTAGAGCCACCGCCACCAGTAGGGCATCCACCAGAGCCACCTCCGCTTCCAAAGCTACCACCATGACCTCCGCCAGAACTACTTCCACCAGCACCACCCCCATTTCCTAAGCCACTACCACTACTAAAGCTCCCATCGCTCATCTTGCCAAAGCCTCTACCATTAGAGGTGATAGGAGGGGTGAAGCTAAAACCCAAGGGGATCTTGTTCACTTTGATAGTTTCAGATCCTTCGTAGGAAAAGGGTATGTTGATCGTGGGTACACCATCAGACATGTATACATATGTAGGAGGCATCACCAGTCCTAGCTATCTCTCATGGTCTTCAAAAGTGACTCCTTGTACAATGTTAGGATTGTTTGGAGGAGCACATGCATCGGTCAGACTATAGAGACTAGCCAAGAGTTCTATGTTTGGTTAGTCTATTCCCACCATATAATTTAGTTCGCTGATAACTTGGGCAGCCCTAGCCAACTTCAAGTCTCTTTCCAAATGATGTTCCAAGTCACCCAATCCTTTGCTGAGGGTCAAAACATATTTTGTAGGAATATGAACAACCTCATGCTTGTCGACCAATGATGGTGTAGGAGATATAGGAGGAGTGGGAACATGATTGGTCTCATCAGAGAATCCGACCTCACCCCTTGACAACTGCTCCTATGTGGTGAGACCAATGGTGAATCCAACAAAAAGGCCTGTAGAGAAACTAGTAGTGACCTTCGTCCTTTTCATCAGAAGGTGTCATATACTTCTCCTAACAATATACCCAAAGGTTGTGGAATAAGTTGTGATGCTCATAAACCTTCACAACACTTAGGGGCACAACGATCACAAGGTATAAGGGGAAATCCTTAACACCAATAGATGAACAGACATTGGTTCACTAAAATATGTAAGAGAGGGGGACCAACCACATTTAAGGCCCTAGGTCATGGAGAGCCAAGAGCAGAAGGCTGCCCTAACTTACCTTAGCTTAAAAAGGGTGTTTTGAAATGAGGGATGAGAATGATGAGGACTATAAGGTCCTTCAAACACTTTGCAAACCCAAAATCAGTTTTGGGGCTAGGCGAGACAGTTTTTGGGTTCAACACTATGCCTCAGGTAGCTCTCTACCCGAGGATGAAAGCATAGTTCCGGGATGACAGCGCAACACACTGGAGTCTCTCAAGTGCGCTAGCATTTGTATGACCAGAGGACTAAAAAGACAATGTGAACCACTAGAAAACAGGCTGACGACCTAGCTAATCACTTCCAAAGGACAAAACAAAGCTATAAAGTAAGAAAGACACAAATGAATATGATATAGAAAATATATGAGAGTTAAGGTGATAAGAATGATCTCACAAAGGTACTCATTTTCTAGCTAGCTCCACAAAGCACACCCACCTACACACAAGAAAGAGGAAATTTTTTTGGGGGATGTATAGGGGCTTGCCTCAGTTAGACCCCCATTTTGGTGTTTCCACCTCCACGAACATCCAAGATAGCAACTGTAGAGAAAAGTATGATAAAGGAAGAATAAAATTAAAGAACACAATAACACTACAAAATAGTATTAGGCTACCCAACCAAATCGTAGAGGAGAGGAGTGAAAAGCTTACCACCTCCACCGAAAGCTCACTAGCTAATGGAGGAGAAAATGAGAGGACTCAAGCCCCTGCTACAATGGTGTTGTTCCACACTTGCTCTACTAAGTTGATGGAGTGTTGTTGCTACTGCTATGGAGTGCAAAAAGTTGCTTGAAAGCTTAGAATGCAAGAAGTGAATGCTAGAATGCTTAGGGAGTGCCCAAAAGAAGATGAAATGCATGAAGGAAAAGTGAATTTGAAGGGAGAATGAGAAAAATGACCATATTTGGGTCAGTTGGTTGAAGAGGGGCATTACAAATCAACCCCAATGGGAAGTGTAACTCCTTTGCAAGCTTCAGATGCACAAATCCATCAGGGACATAAGTGCGATGCACGAATATTTGCACACCGCATGGGCGTCCCCGATAGTTATTCTTCTGTCAACACACAAAAAAAATCCAAGTGGAATGAAGGCAGTGGGTTGATGTGAATTTTCACCTTCGAATTTGGTTTTCTAAGGTGAGGAAGTGTAAAAGGGGAATTTGCATAAGGAGTGAAAATTTGCTCCTATACAGAAATTAAATAAATTTAACACCAACAATCATCAACACATTGTGAAGCTTATTGTTCAATGGTTCCTACAACTTATGTGAATTGCATTCAAACTGGAAAGTATTATAATTGTAGCCTTGGTGATTGAATAAATACATAAAAAAATTAAATCAATTGATTTTTTGTAGGCACCAATATCATCTACAAGTATGTCTCCTTGTTTCTCCAACTTATTGCAATTCTCCCTTCTTCACTTGCAACTATATTTTGGAAATCAAGAACACACAACTCCAATACATTCACCAAAGTGTTTGATGTTGATTTTCACCTTCTACCTACAAAATCACACCTAAAACTCACTCCCACAAAAAGCCATGCCCCCAAACTTGTAACTCCCAAAATCTGGAACCAAAATCAAAACAAAGTCAAGAATGAAAAATTCTTGCAGCCACTAACACCAACAACTAAGAAACCTCAAAATTCATGCCCCTACCTAGAATAATCAATTAATTGAATCAATTACAAGTTTCTAACTCCCCAATGCATGTTTGCAAAACTTTCAGCCAAACATGCCTCCACTAGACGACACCATTATTCTCCCATTCTCAAATTTGAAATTTGAATTCAACTTTCTAGTCAAACACCTCATGGGAATCCCATTCTTTCCTAGATAATTATGGAAAATTAAATCAAAATTCAAACTTATAACCTCCAAGAAGCCCATGCCCTAATTTGATTTTTGGCATTTCAATAATTAAAATGTAATTTTTGGCATGCTTCCCAATGCAAATTGCAAACCAAAATTATCCAATTTTTTAAACCTGATTTTTGAAAAATAAAATCATTTAAATGCACCAAAATATTAATAATAAACAATTCACTCCAAAATTGATTAAAAATTGTTGATGCAAGATGGATGGCAACCACAGATGCTCATGCATCAAACACCCATGGTAAAAAGAAAAGTGACCTTGTCACTTCTCAAGAGGATAACCAAGATAATTAACCTCATCTTTTGACAACTAAGATGGGTCTTCAACAGATCTCCCAAACCATTTTACCAGGTACTTAAAGTATTGCTTATGCCTTGTTCTCTTACTCACCCTACTGTCCAAAATTGCCTCTATCTTCTTTCTCACTTTTCCCTACAATTTGACCTCTTGCATCCTTCGTTATTTCTCTCTTTCTCCCTCTTTTCACATAATCCAACTCCTACCAATCTACACTATGAGATATTGGAAAATCATAAGCACCTATTCCCTCTACCTTAGTAAAATCATAAAATTCATACATTACCTCTTCCTCTATCACTGCTGAAACAACTTGTTCCTCACCAATCTTGGTACCATCATTTTTTACCTCTTTCTCCTTGCCTTATAAAAGATAACTTTCAGCTACAATATCTTTGTCCTCTATAGTCAAATCAATGTTAGTCAAACAAACAAGAGATTCATCGTTCCCATCCTGCAATAAACTATCAATCACAAGTTCTACATTTGCACCAATCTCTTCATTAAACAAAACAACTTCTACTTGCTCATATTCTTCCACACTCTTAGCTATAGTACCTTCTTCTACCAATGCTTTCATTTCTAAAATATCCCCTTCTACATTAATCTTATCATGATCACATAAATCAACAACAATATTTTTACAAAAAAAATGATTTTACCTCTTCCTTCTCTACTAAAAATTTCACTCTACCCACTTTGAACGCAATCAAAATTGTTGAAACTTGCATTAACAAATCATAATATTCATCCTCATCCTCTTTCACTAATTGTCTAACTCCATTAGCCAAGCATTTTCCATTTTCATTACACACCTTTCCTTCTTTTTTATTCAAAGGTTTCAACTTGTGTTTGATTCCATCCTTCATCAAGAAGTAAATATTGGCATACCCACCATGCACTGCTTTTTTGTCAAATTTCCAAGCTATTCACAATAATAAGTGAAAAACATCCATAGAAATAATATCACACAAAAAATCATCATAATAATCACCAATCTTAAATCTTACTAAGCATTGTTCATTCACCAAAATTTTACAGCCATCTTGTAACCAAGCAATCCTGTATGGATATGGGTGCCTTCTCCTTTGCAATTGCAACTCATTCACCATTTATTTAGAAACAAGATTATTATTACTACCACCATCAATAATCACATTACATACTTTAATTTCACACTTACAGATCTTGTTCAGAATAATCTCTTCCTTTGATCTGGTTCTTTCTCTCATTCATTAGGGCTCTTCTAGTGACTAGTGCTTCTCCTCTTTTTGCTTCTTCAAAATGTGAAGAATCTGCATCTTCTTCATTTACATTTTCTGCCCTTGCACTATTTTCAGTCCTTCTTTTTGTTCCTTCCTAATTATAAGGTAAATCATATGCTCTATGTCCATCTTCTTCACACCTGAAACAAGTTCCTTGGAAGCCTCTTCTTCCAAATCCTCTACCTTTTCTTCATCTACCTTTGAAAATTTGCTCATGGGACTAGTTTGAACTATCACTTCATATTTTCTATCCTTAGTGTCTTCAATCTTATTTTTATCCTCATTTTTTTGCATATAAGCTCTACCCTTTCCTTTTTTTTTATTTCTCAAATTTTCTATTTAACTTTTCCTCAACTTTTAAAGCAAATTGATAAGCTTCTTCCAAATTAAAAATTCTTACCAAGCTTAGTTCTTCTTGTATGCTCAACTTCAGTCCATTGGTGTACCTTGCTACCTTCTCCTTGTTGAATTCTGAATATCCCACTCTAATCAAAAGAGTGTGAAACTCCTCAATATATTCCTTAACTTATTTTCCTTGTTGCCTCAATCCATGCATCTTCTTTAACAATTCCAACTCATAATCCATTGGAATGAGTTGTCCCTTAAGCTTTTCAATCATTCTATCCCACTTTATAATCCTTTCCTTTCCTCTCCTACCTCTTTCAAGTTGGATTTATTTCCACCAAATGCTAGCATGTCCATTTAATTTAGTTTTTACAAACTTCACCCTATTAGGGTCTTCAATCTCCTTAAATTCAAAGAACTCCTCCATGTCATTTATCCAGTCTATTAACTCTTCAGGATTCAAGATTCCACTAAATGTTGAAACCTCCATCTTTGGTCTCTTCCCAATCTTGGTAATGGCTCTCAATAATTTTACTTCTCCAGGATCAATTTCATCATGTACTTCTTCTTCAAATGGTTCCTCATCCTCAGCTTTATCTTCACTCTCATCTCTTTCTCTATGCATAACCCTTATGAGTAGCTCTTCCTACAATGTCTCAACTTTCCTTCTTAGGGATCTAAAATATTCCATGTTAGGAGGGTTTTTACCTCCACCTCTACCTCCATCTCTACCCCTACCTCTTGGGGCCACTCTTGGAGGCATTTTAACAACACCCACACTCATAGGTCCTATTGCAAACTGCCTCTCTTTGATGCTCTGTCTGTAGACTTAGGAACAATCCACTTTGATACCACTAATGCAAGAGAGTTCCTTGAACTCTCAACAACTCCCAACAAACACAAGCAATTTGAGAAATTAAATAAATTTAACACCAAAAATCAGCAACACACTTTGGATGCCTATTGTTCAATGGTTCCTACAACTCATGTGAATTACATTCAAAATGAAAGGATTACAATTGCAACCTTGAATGCTAAATAAATACATCAAAATTTAAATCAAATGATTTTTTGCATGCAACAACATCATCTACAAGTATGTCTCCTTGTTTCTCCAACTTCTTGCAATTCTTCCTTCTTCACCTACAACTATATTTTGGAAATAAAGAACACACAACTCCAATGCATTCACCAAAGTGTTTTCTATTGATTTTCACCTTCTACGTACAAAACCACATCTAAAACTCACTCCCAAGAAAATCCATACTCCTAAAATCTGGAACCATAATCAAAATAAACAAAGTAAAAAATGAAAACTTCTACTAACTCCAGCAGTTGAGAAACCTCCAACTTCACATCCCTACCTAGAAAAATCAATTAATTGCATCAATTACAAGTTTCTAACTCCCCAATACATGTTTGCAACACTTCTAGCTAGATAGGCCTCCAATAGCTAACACCATTACTCTCCCATTCTCCAATTTTAAATTTAAATTCAAATTGTCAACCAAACACCTCATGGGCATCCCATTCTTTCCTAGAGCATAATGGAAAATTAAATGAAAATTCAAACTTCATAACCTCCATGAATCCCATGACCCAATTTGATTTTTCACATTTTAATAATTAAAATGCAATTTTCAACACACTTCCTAATGCAAATTGTAAACCAAAATTATCCAATTTATTAAATCTAATTTTTGGACAGTAAAATCATTTAAATGCATTAAAATATTAATCAAAACAATTCACTCAAAAATTGATTAAAAATTGTTGATGCAAGATGACTGGAAACCAAAGATGCTCCTGCATCACCCTTGTAAGTGCTTGGATACATGAGAGAAATTTTTTCATAATTGTCTTCTATTTGTTTCATCATTCTTCTATATGTCACAATCTTGTATTTTCATGTTGGGGACAATGCAAAGTGTCAAGGCATTTAGGCCTCTTCCATGTTGACCCAATTTTTATTTTTGTTTTGTCTTCATGTACTCTTCTTCATGTTCTAATACATTTAAAGGTTGATGAAAATTCATACGCATATTATATTATATTTATTTATCTATATCTATGAGAAGTTCTAACCTCGAATAATCAAATCCCCCAATGCTCTTGATTTCTTTGTCTTTGCTTTTTTGCCTCATTATGTTGTGGTTTCTATGTGTTGTCCCTCGTGTGTGTGATAAAATTCCACGGTTACATCTCACCATGTATCTTGTGCCATGACATCTCTTGTTTTTCTCTTCTTTTCTTAGAATGATATGTCCTTCAAAAGGATTCCTTGACGAAAGAATCCATTAATGAAAAATTCTTTCAAATGGATTCCTTGATGTCTTATGTCTGATATTTGATGTCTTGTGTTTTGATGTCTTATCTTTTAGCATCTAGCTTGGGGGAAACTTGACTAGACCTATCTTTTCTGTGACTATCCTACAATGTAGTTTGTAGCAACCACAGGTGATAAGGAGGGGTTGGAGGAATCACTCACTGATTCCTGCTCTGGGTCTTGCTTGCAAGATCTCCTTGGTGTCTCTTTCCACCACTTCAACCTATAGGACCTTTCTTTGCTTAGGATCCCCTGGTTTTGCCTTGCCAACCCCAACTACCAACATACTTCTTCCTACCAAGTCCACCTTGGTGCAAACTTGTAACTCTTCACTTAGCCCTTAATCCACCCTAAAGACTATGTTCCTCCAAAATCTTAAATTTAACCTTGCAGGGTGTTGGGTGAAAATTATGTAATCAGCTTTTTGATAGATTACACAACTTGGACTTCAGCCACAGCTATGTGAGATGTGAATCTCTCCTCTTAGAAAGGGGAGGCACCCTTCTTACTGCTAACAGAAGTGATAGTAAAACAAACAAGTAATTACAAAATGTACACGAAACTTACGGAGTGGGGGGTGTGTTACATTCATCCTTCTCTCTTTTTTCAGAGAAGATGTTTACAATGCTTCACCGTTGGAAGTTCACAATTCTTGATAACCTTAAACTAACAACTAGCAGTAATACCAATACCTCTATCTTGTCAAAGCGAAGCATAGAGATACCAGAAGTGATTAATAATAAACAAATAAAGTAAAAAGGGAAAGATCACGAAGGCACAAAGTCGTTCCGTAGCTTTTTCAATGTTGGATCCATGCAGATGTACCGTTTGTCACGTTAGAAGCACAAAGTCTTCTTAGACGCAACAATTCCTCGAACAACATGAACAATTACAAGCACAAAGTCTTGTAGATCATCCAACAAAAGTATCAAAGAGTATGAATAATTACAAGCACAAAGTCTTATAAATCATTCAACTAAAACATGCAAGAGCATGAACGATTACAAGCACAAAGTCTTGTAGATCATTCAACCAAATGATAAACAAAAATACAAATGCAATCTAAATAATAAATGTAACACAAAGTTTACATAAACTACTTAGAGTCCTTTAGATTCTTCAAGCTAATCACCACCAAATAAGATCAACTCACAAAAGTATCGAATCCAATGCAAAGTTTGGCTTGCAATCCTTTTCTTTATTAATCGAATTTCATTCACAAAGCATGAACACAAAGTTTCACAAATTTTCTTCAAAAAGGGCAGCACTTGGTTGCAAAACACTAAAGGATAAATTTACAATGAAAATCCCTCACATTATATAGAAAGAGGGATGAGCAAAATTAGGAAAGAGATTGAGAAAATTAAGTTAGGTGAGCGATTTTAGGAGATCTCACCTAACTTTGACCAAAGTCAAAGTGTAATTTATTTTCAAAATATTACATCTTTGAGCTTGGTGTAATTACAATTTACAAAAAGACATTCGAAAATGTCGAGAAATATTTACAAGATGCATAATGGGATGCACCAAAAATGTCTAACATTGGAGAATAGGGGGCTGCTTCATGTTTCTTTGCATTGGGCACGAAAGTCTTCAAATTTCCTCCTAGTCTCCTGCACGAACTTCTCATATGGACCAACGGTGTAATCCACAATGGTGTGAATTCTCGTGATCAATCTCATGGCAGATGAGTGAACCTTCTTGCACCTATCAAGATGCGTCTTCAGGTTGTCCAATGTGATCCTTTTGTCACAAATGATGTTCAGTGAAGCTTCTAAGAAGTCTGAACTATCAATCACATTCATGATGGCTTCCTTGAAGATCTGGGATATTTCTATGGCCGGCAGGAAGATACGATTTTCCTCAAGAAGTTGACCAGGCAACTCTTTGATACCTTTTTCAAGAATGGTGCGATGTCCATCGACATCTTCCTATACTTGGTGAAGATCTTCTATAAGAGATTGAACCACTTGAATTCTGTGTTTCAAGGATTCTCTTACCTCAATGAACTTTTCTTTGTTAGGAATTACCCCAACCTCCACCAATTTACTGAGCTTTACCTGTTTCATTTCCGACCATGACAACAGGCATTTTTCCATGTCTCTACGCTCCTAGGAAAGTACACTTTTTTATTTATCAAGCTCTATGGTGAGCTTGGCCAACAAGGTAGTTTTCTCATCCGCAGCCAATATAATCTGAGACCTGTGTTCAATGATCTTCTCAACAAAATCATATAACACCCTGCCTTTGGAGGCAAACTTCTTAGCTTTCTTGACAGCTGGGTCTTCAATATTTACCACTGTCAGTAGTTGTGCATTATTTGGAGAACCTGCAAGTCTCTTTACAACAGTGGCATAATGCTTTGCCCTCTGTTTGTACATGTTACGAGCTTGATCTACTTTATCCAGCCTTCCAGCCAAGATATCCAAAGTGACTTGCACATCGACTTTTTCACTTTCATTGGTAACCTTGCCAAGCTGGACCTTTGTTACCGTGTAGTATTCCATATTGACATCACCTTCTTCACTTGGTGGTATGCCAATTTCAACATACTTGTGGCCAGACTTATCAATGTTCAGCCTTGAGTATACCTTTGCCTTTTTCTTCCCTTTGGATTTTGGAAGAACTATCTCTTCAAGGTCAAGCTCCTCCGGAGAAATCATTTGCTTTTTACACTTCGACACTTGAGATATTAGCCAAGGAGGAAGAAAAGAAGTGTGAACTTCTGGATTTACTGTCAATTCAGTCCCCATTGCTACTTCTGAAGTTATTGTCACATCTGAACTTACCATAGGTATCGTGACAATCGAAGAAGTGTCTGTCATCATTGCTCCTATAGTTGACACATTGAGTTGATCATGCATTGACTCATTCATGAAATGATTGAATTCATTTTCAGAAGTGATATCATACGTTGGCGAAGACAAGCTAGGAATGGACGATGGAGGGCTTGATAGTATATCAACCGTATGGATGCTTGTCACTGAGGGAGTATCAAGCTAGGTTGATGCTGCAGGGATAGGAGATATCTCGACTACAAGAATGCATGTGGTAGGAATAGGTGACGAGGGAACAAGAGGTGGAGGAGTTCTTGAATCTGGAGGGGTATGAGGAATATTTGAAGTCATAGGCAATGATGTTCTAGGAATTTCCTCAATTACATTCTCAGGAGGAGAAGTAATTCTTTCTTGATCATGCCCGGGTTCCTATTGATCACCCTCTTGTCTCTCCGATTCTGGTTCACATTCAAAATCACCTTCAGATCCTTCTTCAGAATCTTCATTAGACTCTTGCTCGCTTTCAGAAACCTCTTCTGCATCAGAGTCTGCTTCTACTGAATCTTCATCTTCAGCGGATTGGTCACTTGAAGTTTCTTCTTCATCAGAATCTACCTCCTCTAGAATAGGCTTTTTACCTTTAGAGCGAGATGGATTAGATTCCATGATTACTGTCTCGGGGACAGACTGATTATCTTTCTTGCCAACAGTGAACTTGATCCTAGGACCTCTTCGTGAAGAAGTGGGAACAACCGCTGATTTATTCTTGTTGCGGAGTTCTTGCTGTTGGCGAGCTTCTGCTTCAGATTCCTCTCCTTCTGAGTCTGTTCTGAAACTTTTCATTTCATAACTGTGTTTATGCAACCATTCTGCAGTATTGGCTAGGATTGGCCTCAACCTTTCTCTTATGCTGGTGACTTCTTTCCTAGACCATTGTATTGTAGGCAATGGCCTCTTAGCAATTTCTTGCTCATCATAGGCAGCGTTCATGATATCACCTGGATCTTCAAAATCCTCTGGTAGGTCAGCAATACCAAGATCTCTGATCTGTTGGATAGTCAACCTGCAATAGTCCATTTTTGTGAATGGCTTCTTCATCTCTGCAATCTACCCAGATGTCCTCAAAATGGTACCTGTGATGGTGACCCTTTTGCAACTTTTTTTTTGACATCTCGGTAATCGAAATCAAACCTATACCTGTAGGTTTTGATGGTCATGATCTGCATTTCAGCATAAACAGACTTAGCTTTTTGTGCAGTTTGGATAGCATATTGGCTGATGGTCAGTGGGAACTTGAATCCACGCTTGTGGTTGCTTCTTCGTTCTTTTTGCACTGACGTCAACTATCTGCATGTTTCCATGAGAGCCCACTTATCCGAAGGATAACGTGGTAGCATGTAGGGACAACCAGTGTAGCAGCCTACTCTCAAGTAAGTAAACATTGGGAATTGGAGAAATATGCATCCAACTTTACTTACCACCTTATAAGCCTCATTAGATACCCTTCTTCTTTCTAGAGCTGGATCAAAATTGAAGAGAAAAGGCGCAAAGAAAGCATCAGTGACCCGTTTGAAGTGGTGAAAGCTTTCCTTTAGCTCCAATTGATAGAAATATCTGTACACAGGCACCATCATCCGATTCCCTTTCGTAGATAGACCTGGGAATTGTCTCATTACAGCCGCCACATACACCAGGTAAGAAGTCATGTAGAACTTCAATGTAGAAGGAGCATTGATCAACTGCTCGTGTATTTCATCACTGATTTGTTTGCCCCAGTCAATATGTACCTTCTGCCTTCTTATGATCCTGATGTATTCATACATCCAATCGTGAAAAGTGGATGATTCCGGCAAGCCTTTCACCCTTCTTAGAAATGTAATCATATCCTTGACATCATCTTTGAAGTCACTTCGCAGGAGTCCTTTCAACCATCTAGAAACAGATGATCTAGGCTTCTTTAACAATTGAGTGTTTATCAACTGTTTAGCTTTATTGGGATCAGCATCAAAGATCTCTTGTTCTTTTGATATAGAAATGTCAATGTATTTCTCCATATGAGGGACCTTGAAAACAATATCAAAGAAATCAGGGTCGAGTCTCAGAATCTCGTGCCCAGAAGAATCGATCACACTTCTGCTTTCTCTGATGTAATGAGACACCACTTGAAGAACAAACTCGGTATTGTGCGCAGCTGTAGGGAACATTGCCACCAAATGAAGGTTGCTGTGTACGATTGCTCTCATTGAATCAGGAAGAGGCTTCGTCTCTGTTTGCTTTGCGAAGTCAACCAAGTCTTGATGACCAACCTCCATGTCTTTTATCTCTTCCACCTTAGAGAGTACTACAGTCGGCGGATAGACACCTTGATATTTTTACTTCATCTTTCCTTTTGCTTTCGACGAAGAGGGAGGCTTACTAGCAGTCATCAAAAAGACCTGGAACTCTAATCACTCTGACTTTACGATCTTTGAAAGGAGACTGCAATCTGTTTAGCCAAAACAAACATTAATTGTTAGGAAACATGGGAAAGCGTAAAATGAGCAACGAGGATGGGAAAGCAAGGAGTGGATGATGAGGCACACAAAACGATGCATAAAGATGGGAGAACAAGGCTCAGGAGTGTACTGGTCAAAAATGAAGCTCATCTGGAAAGGATTGTAGAAAACTTGGAAAAAGTGTAAGGGTGCAAAAATTCAGCGCCCTTACATCTCAGGAAATTGACTTTTGATGCAAGGGCGCTAAATTTTAGCGCCCTTACATTTCTTCAGAGTTAGAAAATTTGACAAGTTTCAATATGTCATAGCGCTAAAATTTAGCGCTTCAGCATTTTTTGGCAAAATTTGAAAAATAGATGTAAGGGTGAGTATAAATGGCGCTCGTGCTTGGAAATTTTTGTTTTCATGGAAAGCTTTGAAGACAATTTTGTTTGCCTTTGGATAGGGTTACAATTCATCATCATTATATACGCATTCAAAAGCTAAAGAAACTTTCTTTCCAAGTGATAGATCTTTTCAATGTTCGCAACAAAGTGAATGAAGAAGGTGACAAGAGGGTTATCAACACAAAAATGTTAGAAAGAAAGGAAAGATGGAGAATGCGTGAGAAATAAAAGCTCGTCATTCATTACGTGGTGAAGACTAAAAATGGATAGAACATGCAAAGGTAATATGCGAATGAAGAGGAACACGCAAAGAAAGAAAGAGGAAACATCAACGCGTATAAAGAAAACAAGAACAAACGCATATGTTAATCCTTGAACAAATACAAATGAAAGAAGAATAAAGACAAAGAAAAAATGAATTACCAGAATGAAATGCGAAGATTGCTGAAGGATAAATGGCGAAAATCTTCAAAAAACATTTTTTGCAGTTTGAGAAGCACTTCGCCCAGCAAGAGGAGAGAAAAGAACATAAAATATAAACAATGAAAATGGTGAATTCATACTTTTAAGTGAAAAGGAAAATTAAAAACCTAACTCAAGTTGAGCAATAAATTTAGGCACGAAAAGTGGCACGATTGACGAAAAATGCGAAAACATGAAGAAACGTGCCAAAGCCATAAAAAAGTTTAAGTGGCGAAGAAAAGTGTAATGGCGCTAAAATTTAGCACCATTACATCTTTTAGAAATTTCACTTCATGCAGGGGCGCTAAATTTTAGTGCCCTTGCACTTTCTGTACTTAGCCAATTTTGGCTTCAGGGCAGGAGCGCACTTTTTCAGTGCCACTACATTTTTCGTAATTCACTAAGTACGAACATTAAAACTTCGCGAAGGATCTCGTTTCAAAGGTCTTTGTGAGGCGAACATGGGGGAATGATCGAATTGACTATTCGAGACTTAGGAATGCATTTTGAGGTGGCTTGAAAATCACTTCGTTATGCGTACTTGAACTTCATGAATCCTAGGAAACAAACAAGTTTTGTAGGGGGGTTATCTGTGGAACGAGCGCTGCTAGATTCTGTGATAACAGCTGGCTCCTGCTGGGGATCTTCCTTCGGTTGTTCTTTTGAAAAGAACGAAGGGAGAAGAATTCCAAAATTCAAGTGCCTTTATCCATCCATTGGGCTTGGAGTCAGGCAACGACGATGACAGAAACAAAAATGTAAAGACTCGAAAGGACTTAAAAATAAAAAGTATTTACATACCAATGCCAACCTCTTTACTACGTAAAGTGCTTGAGATGTTTCCCACTGTGAGGAAGGGAAAATGGCGTTCCATCTCCGTATGCTAACAAGAAACTGTTTTCACCATGCAATTGATGTATTTGGAAAGGTCCTGTCCATAGTGAGTCAAATTTCCCGTGCATGCCTTTTGGTTCTCTTCGTTTGTCCCACAGGAGAACAAGGTCACCAACTTGAAATTCTTGAGACTTAGCTTTTTTGTCAAACAACTTCTTCACTTGGTCCTGGTGTTCCGCGATGCGGTCAGCCACTTGAACCTGATTCTCTTCTAATTCAGAGAGATACATGATGCACTTATCGACAGAATTGTCAAACATCTCATCCTCAATGGCCTTGGCCAATTGAGGGCTGGTAGTTCCAAGGTTATAGGAATCTCAGCATTCAACCCGTACAAGAGTTGAAAAGGAGACATGCCGATTGCTCGCTTCAGAGTTATCCTGTCTTCCCACAAAGCATCAAACAAAGCCTTGTGCCACAAACATTGATTCTCGTCCACCAGCTTGCAGATTATAGTTACCAGATTCTTGTTACTAGATTCCGCTTGACCATTACCTTGCGGATAATAGTCGAAAGAATGTGACAAGGTTATACCATGTTTGAAACAAAACTCTATGATCTCACTTGATGAGAAGGAAGAATCATTGTTCGCAACAATCTTGTTCGGCACACCGAACCTGGAAATAATATTTTCTTTTAAGAAACTGCACACTACATCTGAAGTAGCACGCTTGGTAGGTATTGCTTCCACCCATTTGGTGAAATAATCTGTAGCAGTTAAAACGTAGATATGTCCAACACTTGATGGTGGATTAACTGCACCTATGAAATCAATGCCCCATTGCTGGAAAGGTTCATCAATCACAACAGGTTTTAATGGAAAAGATGCCAACCTAGGACGGCTGACAAACTGTTGGCACAATTCACACTTACACACCCAAGAGTACGTGTCCTGAAAAAGTGTGGGCCAGTAATACTTCACTCTCAGGATTTTGTGAGCGGTTACTGGTGCTAAGAAATGTCCACCACATGCTAAATCATGGTAATATTTCAGCAACTTCTGTTGTTGTTCTTTATCAACACATCTAAGAAATGTCAAGTCCATTGCACGCTTATACAAGCCGTTGTCCCACAAGACAAAACTAGCTGACTTCAGCTTGACAGTCCTTTTTTCTTTCAGAGTTAAGTGATTGGGACATTCTCCGTATGTCAGGAAGTGAGCAATGTTGGAATACCATTCATTGGTGGTGCTAACAAATAGTACCATAGGAAGTGTACTGGGATCGACCTCCTCTTCGTCTGAGACTTCTTCATCCCCTGAAATTTCTTCATTTGGATTATTTTCTGCAATAAGCTGACAAAGACCACGCCCACGTATCAACTTAGTGGGTTTAATTTCTAGATCATATTCCTGAATCTTGGCAATCTAGTTACCTCTTTTTTTACCAAATTCCTGTTGTGTGAGGATAGACTTGACAGTCGAATCTGGGATGAGAACTTTCACATGACTGCCCAGAATGTAGAACCAGAAATGCTTGACGACTTTTACAACTGCAAGAGCGTGCTTTTCCATCTGAGAATATTTCAATTTGTAATTCTTCAGGGGGAAGCTCATGAATGCAATGGGGGATTCAAAACCCTCATCATTTTCCTGCACCAAAATTGCTGATAGCGTATGCTCGGAAGCATAACTGTACATAACAAAATCTTTGGTGTAGTTAGGGTAAACCAACACAGGCGTATGAGAAATAACCTCCTTGATGTCATCAAACGCTGCTTTTCCTTCTGTCGTCCAATGAAAAGTGGTGTTACCCTTCATCATATTCATGATGTGATGAGTCTTTTCAGCAAAGTCTGGGAGAAACCTCCTTAAGAAGTTTACCTTGCCGAAGAAAGAATGAACAACTTTCTTGCTTGACGGCAAAGCGAGGGATTTAATTCCATTGACTCTTTCCAAGTCAATCTTGATTCCTTCAACAGATACAACGTGACCAAGAATTTTACCTTCTGTCACCCCAAAAGTTGACTTTTTGGGATTGAGGGAAATGTCATGCTAATGACATCTCTCTAGAGTTTGCCTCAAATGGTAGAAATGCTCATGACGTTGCTTAGAGAAAACTGTAAGATCATCAAGGTACACCACAATGAACTTGCCCATCACATCATGGAAAGTGAGATCCATGGCACGTTGGAATGTAGCGCCAGCGTTGATCAGACCAAACGGCATCTTGCGATACACAAAGGTTCCCCATGGCGTTGTGAAAGCGGTTTTGTGTTGATCGCTTGAATTAACTTCAATTTGATTATAACTGGAAAATCCGTCTAGCATGGAGAGCATCTCGGATCCAGTTACATTTTGTAGAACTTGATCCATCACTAGAAGTGGATAATTGTCTTTGAGAGACAATTGATTTAGATTTCTGAAATCTACACAAATTCGGATTTCACCATTCTTCTTACGAACGGGGACGATATTGGCTATCCACGTTGAATGATGGATAGGGAATATTATCCGTGCGTTCAACATCTTTTGAACTTCTGCCAAAATTGTTCTAGAGATATTGGGATTGTACTGCCTCTGCTTTTGTTTGTAAGGCAAAGCTCCAACCTTGAGAGGAATGTCATGTTGCACTTCCTTAGGCCGAAATGGTTTTAGATCGTCATATGAATATGCCAAGATGTCAATGTACTCCTGCAGTAGCTGAGAAAACTGTCTTCTTTCTTCGGCCCTGCAACATTTGCCAATGTTGACCATCTTAGGATTGGCTTCAGTTCCTAAATTTATCTGTTCTACTTCATTAGATGAGTCAAAATATGAGTTGCTTCTTCACATGGAAATCATGCTTATCAAAAAGCTTTTCCAAGGATACCAATCCTTTAGGGATCTTATTCCCTTTGAGTTGCAGATATTCCTCGCCTGTAATAGGATCTATATTGGACACAGATTCTCGAAGCGGAGAATCGCTGCCCTCAAAATACAACTCATCAAAATTCTCTGCTTTCTTAAGAAAGGCGATAATTTGATGGTTGTCATTGAAAATCTACCAGTTCTCTGAATTGTCAGCTACACTTGGGCGGAAAACCAACTCTATGGTGTAAGTAGAACCTTGAAAGTCTTTGTGTGGCACCAAGAGCGTGGCAGAGATTGCGAGGGAATCAGCTCTGGTATTGTATTCTCTGGGAACAATAGAGATATCAAAAGCTTCGAATTCCTCAATGGAATCCCATACTAGATTACGATAATTCCTGAGTCTCTCATTTTTTGTTTGATAGAGATTTCTTACTTGACATACTATCAGCTCGACATCACCTTGTGCATGAATATTTTTTATACCTTTCTTCAACGCAACTTGCATTCCCAACAACAGGGCTTCATACTCGGCAATATTATTGGCGTTATCAAACTGCAACTTGAAGGAGAAAGGGAAAAAATTTCCTGATGGCGAAATGAAAACCATTCCTGCTCCAGAGCTGGTTGAAGAGTAGCTACCATCAAACTCGAGCAACCAGACACCGTTGGGATCACCAACTGGAACAGTGTCGAAGCCCAAAGCTTCATCCTCTGATGAAGATTCATGATCGGAGATGGACAAATCTCCTGATGACGTCTCATTTGAAGTTGAAGAAATATCATCTTTCTCTAACTCGTTTTGAGTCAAGGATTCTCCTACCTCATTTTTCTGTAGGTAGTAAGTTCCCACGCCTGATGATTTGAACAAAATCTGAGCTCTGGGATCATCTGACTCAACAACTAAAAACTTTGATTCTTTTTTAGGAATCAGCTTTTGCATCACACCTTTTACTGGTATTCTTGCTTCGGACATATCCATACATGGGGGAATGATCGAATTGACTATTCGAGACTTAGGAACACATTTTGAGGTGGCTTGAAAATCACTTCGTTATGCGTACTTGAACTTCATGAATCCTAAGAAACAAACAAGTTTCATAGGGGGGTTATCCATGGAACGAGCGCTGCTAGATTCCGTGATAACAAAGGGGTGTGGAGGTATTTCTAATGACTGTAATTCATCATACTATGGTTCTTGAAGGTCTCTCTAACTTCATTTCTTGGTCACTTCCACCAAACCCTTGTTTAGGTCTTTAAAGGCTACTAGCCCTAGGAGCCCCAATTAGGCCTCCTTCTCCGAGAAAATAGGTTAGTATTCAAAACTTTCCAAAAGACACCCCAACCTTTTCTTGGGTTTCCTGGCTCATTTTCCCACCTCTCAAAGGTTTTGAGGTCTTAGGTCTTAACTGTCCATACAACACTCTAATATGAAAATGGCCAAAATTAGGTCTTTTTAGCCCTTTCTTGGCTGCTTTGAAACTGTTAAGCTTTGCTCACATCAAATGGATTGATGGAGCTTCCTCCTCTATGCTATGCATTGGAAAGACACTCATATATCTTCTCCAAGTAATGATTTTCCAAAATGTCAACACCCTTGCAATTTTAGTACCCTGCACTTAGGTCTTCCCTAGCCAGACTCTTCCTGGCTTGCCTAGGGCAAGACTTTTCCAACAACTCCTATCTTTTTCCAAACCCTAAAACCTACCATATGTACATACATGGAGTCTAGTCACTGTTCCCAAAGGGCCATATAATTTGTACGGTGAGAAAGTGGTCTAGCACTCCATTCTTTACAAACTGTCTGGTTTAGACCAACAACAATGTAGAAACAAAACTATTTACAATGAAGGCTGAAAATGAATTAGAAATCTATCTAAATGCCACACAAAGCTTGCAAATTAATTACACTACATCCTACTCTAACTATAGTTCCCTGTTCATATCCCTAAGCTATCTCCTCTACTCAATGGTAAACATGACCTTCATGGTAACACATCAAAAACAAAAATTCGTCCTAGATTTCCTAATTGCCTAGTGTTTCTTAGGTGCTCCTGCACCATTCTCCCCCTCTCTGCACAAACACTAAGGAATGTGAGGAGAGATCAGTGACACATCAATGTCCTACTTCTTAAATTAAGCTTTATCTACCCATGTAGCTTCAGACTTTGGCTTGTCCTTCCACTTGAAGAGGTGCTCCATGTACACTTTATGCCTTGTAGATTTCTTCACCCTTGACTCCAAGATCCTTTATGCCTAAAGCTTGTCTTGAGTAGGTAAGGCTATGTTGCTTACATCCTTGAAGATATTCCTACTGTTCTAATCCATGTCATTGACTATTCCCTTATATCTGATCAGATCAACTACATTGAACACTGGTGAAATCCCTAAATCTGTAGGTAGTTCCACCTTGTAGGCATTCTTTCCATATTTGGCTAATACCTTGCATGGTCCCACTCTTTTCATCTACAATTTGGTTGATATACCCTTCTGCAACCTAGACTTGTTGAGGTGGACCATAACATAGTCTCCTACTACAAATTGTAAATCCTTTCTAGATAAATCCACCTTCTCTTTCAACTTTTGAGTAGCCTCGGTGACTGTCTTCTTCACCTGCTCCTAAATCTCCTTAATGGTTTGAGAGAAATCCTTTGCATGTCCACTCCTATGCTCCATAGCTCCTAGATCTCTAAGTTCACACACACCTCTTGGGTGCATCCCATACACTATTTCAAAAGGACTCTTCCCTATGGTCCAGTTCACACTGTCATTGTATGCATACTCAGCCTATGATATGACCAAGTCCCATGTCTATCCATACTCTTTGGTTAGGAATCTTAGAAGGTTACCTAACACCCTATTAACCACCTCTATTTTCCCATCGGTCTGAGGATGGTAAGATGATCCAAAAGATAGGTTGGTACCTAATCTACTCCATAGAGTCTTCCAAAAATGACTCATGAACTTCACATCCCTGTCTGATACAATGCTCAAAGGAAATCCATGGATCCTTACAATTTCCTTGAAGGAAAGGTGAGCAATGTAGCTAGCATCATGTGTGGTCTTGCAAGGGATAAAGTGGCTCATCTTGCTGAATCTATCTACTACCACATAGACACTATCAAACCCTGTCTTAGTCTTAGGGAGTCCTACAACAAAATCCATGCTAACACACTCCCATGTTCTGTTGGGAATGGGTAGAGGTTGATACAAACTTGTATTACTAGCTCCCCCCTTGGATTTCATGCAAACTACACACTTCTCCACATACCTTCTGACATCCCTTGGTAACTTAGGCCAGTAATATAACCTCTACACTAGTTCCATTGTCTTGTTGATACCAAAATGACCACTAAGACTACCATTGTGCTTCTCTTGTATAAGATTCTCTGTCACAGAACCTTTTGGTACACACAACTGATTCCCCTTGAATAACAATTCACTTTGTAATGTATACTCTGAGTATTGACTATGAAAATTATTCTCAAAGTTAGAACATACCTTTTAGGCCTTTGAGAAGTCTTCATCTTCCCCATAGAGATCCTTGAAACTTTCTATCCCAATGCTCTTGATCTGTATCTCTTGCACTATCAATAATCTCCTGCTTAGTGCATTTTCCACCTTGTTCAACTGTCCCTTCTTGTGCTTGATGGTGAAAGTGAAAGCTTGGATGTATTCCATCCATTTCAAATGCCTATTACTCAACTTCTCTTGAGTGTTGATATAGCTAAGTGCCTGATTGTCAGTAAAGAATACAAACTCTTTGGGTAGAAGGTAATGCCTCCACTTCCTAAGTGACTGAACTAAAGCATATAGTTCTAGGTCATAGGTAGAATACTTTGTCTTAGCTTCATTGAGCTTTTCACTAAAGAATGCTATAGGCCTGCCTTCTTGGCTTAGCACTCCTCCTACTACAATTCCACTAACATCACATTCCACAGTAAACAACTTGTCAAAACTAGGTAATAAAAGAATAGGTTGAGTTGCCACTTCTTGTTTCAGTTTCTCAAAACCTTTCTCAGCTTCTTGAGTCCACTTAAACTTAGTCTTTAAACCACCTTTGATTGTATCTAGGACTGGTGCACATATGCCACTAAAGTTCCTTATGAATTTTCTATAAAATTGAGCCAATCCATGAAAAATTCTTACCTCTGTCCCTGTGGTTGGTGTAGGCCAGTTTAGGATAGCTTCCACCTTGCTTGGATCCATCTTCAATGATCCTTGGGATACTACAAACCTAAAATACACAAGCTCCTATTTGAAGAACTCACATTTCTCTAGGTTGATGGCTAACTTCTCTTCTTGCAATCTTCTAAGAACCAACTCCACATGCTTTAGGTGTTCTTCTGTTGTCTTACTAAAAATGCGTATATCATCAAGATATACCACCACAAATAACCCTATGAAATCCTTTAGCACTTCATTCATGAGCCTCATGAATGTGCTAGGGGCATTAGAGAGGCCAAATGTCATAACTCTCCACTCATATAACCCATCAGTTGTCTTAAAGGCTATCTTCCACTTATCTCCATCCTTGATTCTGATCTGGTGGTATCCACTTTTGAGATCCAACTTGGTAAAATACTGAGCTCCTCCAAGACAATCCATCAAATCTTCAATCCTAGGAATAGAGAACCTATACCTGATTGTGATTCTATTTATTGCTCTTAAATCAGTGCATAACCTCCACTTGCTTCCTTTTTTGGTTGCTAGGACCATTGGTATGACACATGGGCTGATGCTCTTCCTAATCAATCCTTGATCTAACAACTCCTGCACTTGTCTAGCTACCTCTAGATTTTGATCCGGTGTGAGCTTATAAGCTGATTTGTTTGGAAATGAAGCTCCTGGTATGAAGTCAATTTGATGGATAATGGATCTCTTTGGAGGTAAGGTTGTTGGTGTACCATCACTCACTATGTCCTTATACTTCTCAAGCAACTTCTGGACTGCTTCGGGAATGACTGTTTTATTTGCTTTGTCTTCTTCCTTGGGTTGCACCATGACCACATATCCTTCACCTCCTTGATGTAGGTTGTTAATGAACTCCTTGCCATTGCTTAATAAGACACTAGGGGTCTTTGACTGTCCTTCTTCCTCATCTGACAGTGACTGCAACTTGAATGTCTTTCCATCCTTTTTGAATGAGATAGTATTTGCCTTTCCATCATAGATGGCACCTCTGTCATACTACCATGGTCTGCCCAATAGAAGATGGCATGCATCCATGGGTAACACATCACAAATAAATTTATCTTTGTACCCTCCAATGGAGAACTCCACCGTTGTTTGCTCATTGACAAGAACACTTTGTCCTTTGTTCAACCATGTCACCTTGTAGGGATTAGTGTGGGGTACCTTTTCCAACTTTAATTTCATCATTGCCTCCTCTGAGATTATGTTGTCAGTAGACCCTGAGTCCACTATAACCTTACACACCTTTCCAAGTATTTTGCATCTTGCCCTGAATAAGGCTCTCCTTTTCTTTGGTTCTTCTTTGACTGGTTGTCTGATTAGAACCCTGTTAAACATCAAGTTCTCTCCCATTTCTAACTCAATGTGACAAACCTCTGGTGACTTGACACTCATAGTGTCTTCTTGAGCATATGCTACTCTCTTTTCTGTGTTTGAAGAAGATGGTTTCTCCGGGCACCTATAAGCTGGATGTCCTACTTGACCATAGTTATAAGACTTCATAGTGGCAAAGTATGAGCTAATTTTTCCTAATCCTCTTCCTCTATTTGAACCTCCTTGAGGTCCTCTACCCCTTCCATAGCCTCCTCTAGAAGTTGTTTCACCTCCATGCTCTGTGAGTTTAGACTCTCCTTGATTTCTTTGTTCAGTCCCTATACCTTGGTATCCACCTCTATGTCTTCTTTGATCTCTGCCTTTTCCTCTACTCTTAGAAGCTTGTTCTTGTTTCCTCTTACTCCTCTCTTCAATCTTTATAGCCAATTGATAGCATTGGTGCACTATCTTGGGACTTAGAAGAGTCATCTCCTCTTGAATGTTCCACTTCAAACCATTAAGGTACCTAGCCACCTTAAGGCTTTCATCCTTAGTAACATTAAACCTCATGCAAAGTTTTTGAAACTCCTCAGTATAAGAATTCACATCTTGGTCTCTTTGTCTCAAGCTATTTCTTTTCTTGTGCAACTAAATTTCATAATCATCTGGCATGTATGCTTCTCTCACTTTGGCAACCATTCCCTTCCAAGTAGAGATAGGCTGCTTGCCTTCCTTTTCCCTCTTTGTCTGAATGAACTTCCACCATGTCAAGGCATAACCTCTTAATATTGAATTTTCCACCTTCACCTTCTATGCTTCAGTGACCCCATCACACTCAAAATGGTTTTCCATTCCCTCTATCCAATCCATGACTAGTTCAACTTCCATTTTCCCACTAAACAGTGGTATGATTTCAAGTGATTTTCCACTCAAAGCCTTCAATTCCTTCAAGAAAGGCTCTTATTTCAAGATAGGGTTAGGTTCAGGGATCTCGTCTTCCTCTACAACCTCTTCTTTCTTTGGTACCCTTCCTTCAAACTGCACATCATTCAATGCTTGCTCAAGTTGGTCTGTTCTTTCCCTCAATAGCCTATTGTCTTCCTCCTGTCCTTCAACCATATTGGCCAATTTTTCATTTGTCACCATGATGGTAGAACCACTAGACTCAATCTTAGACATACAAAAGTCAACCCCAAATCTTTTTCTTGCTCTTATACCAATCTGATAGGGAGGGGTTGGAGGAATCACTCACTGATTCCTGCTCTGGGTCTTGCTTGCAAGATCTCCTTGGTGTCTCTTTCCACCACTTCAACCTATAGGACCTTTCTTTGCTTAGGATCCCTTGGTTTTTCCTTGCCAACCCCAACTACCAACATACTTCTTCCTACCAAGTCCACCTTGGTGCAAACTTGTAACTCTTCACTTAGCCCTTAATCCACCCTAAAGACTATGTTCCTCCAAAATCTTAAATTTAACCTTGCAGGGGTGTGGAGGTATTTCTAATGACTGTAATTCATCCTACTATGGTTCTTGAAGGTCTCTCTAACTTCATTTCTTGGTCACTTCCACCAAACCCTTGTTTAGGTCTTTAAAGGCTACTAGCCCTAGGAGCCCCAATTAGGCCTCCTTCTCTGAGAAAATAGGTTAGTATTCAAAACTTTCCAAAAGACACCCAAACCTTTTCTTGGGTTTCCTAGTTCATTTTCCCACCTCTCAAATATTTTTGAGGTCTTAGGTCTTAACTATCTGTACAACACTCTAATCTGAAAATGGCCAAAATTAGGTCTTTTTAGCCCTTTCCTGGCTACTTTGAAATTGTTAAGCTTTGCTCACATCAAATGGATTGATGGAGCTTCCTCCTCTATGCTATGCATTGGAAATACACTCATCTGTCTTCTCCAAGCAATTATTTTCCAAAATGTCAACACCCTTGCAATTTTAGTGCCCTGCACTTAGGTCTTCCCTAGCCGAACTCTTCCTGGCTCGCCTAGGGCAAGACTTTTCCAATAGCTCCTATCTTTTTCCAAACCCTAAAACCTACCATATGTACATACATGGAGTCTAGTCACTGCTCCTAAAGTTCTATACAATTTGTATGGTGGGAAAGTGGTCTAGCACTCCATTCTTTACAAACTGTCTGGTTTAGACCAGCAACAGTGTAGAAACAAAACTATTTACAATGAAGGCTGAAAATGAATTAGAAACCTATCTAAATGCAACACAAAGCTTGAAAATTAATCACACTATATCCTACTCTAACTATAGTGCCCTATTCAATCCATTAAAACAACACTTCAAGCAAAAAAACTAGAAAATTTGCACACAAACACATTGTTTTTTTCTTGAATTCACAAACTTCAAAGTAATTCAAAACTTCCAACCTTGCTCTCAGGTTGAGGCACACCCTATATAGGTCAAAAAAATTAGTTATGCCTCCCCTTGGTTGGACATGTCAGATATATTGTGGCAAAGTTGCAAAATGCACCATTTTGCAACTTTTGCCAATTTCTAGTAAACTAAGTAAGATGAGTTTCTAAACTCATCCACCCTTTCTCAATTTCTATCCTAGAGATCAAACATATCCCTAAGCTATCTCCTCTACTCAATGGTAAACATGACCTTCATGGTAACACATCAAAAACAAAAATTCATCCTAGATTTCCTAATTGCCTAGTGTAACTGCGTAGTGTTTCTTAGGTGCTCCTGCACCAACAAGCCTACATGCTTTCCATATGGGCTCTAGCCATGCTAGCCATACCTATCAACACCTTATTTATCTAATTAGATTGTGCCTTATTGTGTCTATGAAAATTTTATGGTGTCTATTTTTTTTTCTTTTTTTCCTAACATGTTTGTTAACAACTAACATGTTTGTGGTGAGATTGTGGATAGCTGTTCTAGATCGAAGACCCCTATCCTCTTCACATTTTGGTCCTTTCACATTAGGTATACTAGATCGAAGGATTGCTTCCTCTCCATTTTTGTTATATTCTCTTCAATCTCTTTCTACTTTAGCTTGCACATGCTTTGACACATATGCTTGCTAAAGTGGGGGAAAAATGTTATGGCGTAAAATTGCATCCTAGTGAAATTTCCCATAACATACCCTTACTTTAGCCTTATAAAATTGATAATTCTAAATCCCACCATCATAAGCCTTTTTTCCCTTTTGTACTTTGTCATTTTTCATTGGTGGAGAGAATTTTGACTAGGATGCTTCTATGCCATGCAAAAATCTATGCATCATGTGAATGTCTCTAAGAAATTCTTGAGTTAGAGGACATTGGTACATTACACTTCCTGTCACCTATGAAGTATAACGCTCCCTGTGATTGCAAACCCACCTGAAAATGACTCTTTTTCCTCTAAACATCCATTTTGAACATAGTTTTTCATTCCATTCATTGGAATTCTCATTCTAACATTCATACTTGTAACTTCTCACTTCACTATATCAATTATTTCACTCCATTCTTGGTTCCATTCTCTCTACACTATTTTCTTGCAGGTTTCAAGTTATACATCATTCTTGCATGTCCATCTTGTGCTCTCAAAGCTCTCATCCTTTGTAATGTCCCCATTTTTGTGAGCATCAGAGTTCGTAAGGATTATCCTATCATTTGAACCTTGTAGGATAACCGTTATAGATAGAAGGTCCCGTGTGGCAGTTACTCGGTGATTAGAGACATTACTCTTCAACTGGATTCAGGATTTGGCCTTTTCACAGGTTATTTGACTTAGATTGGCACACTTACTATTTATAGTAAGTTACTATTTTGGGAGAGTCAGGGTTCCTATTAATAGAAAGACACCTGAGCAGAGCATATTGGTAGTGTCGACCTTGATTAGGCTTTTGCAGTTGTTTCTAGACTCAGTTTCACATACTTACTATTTATAGTAAGTCACTATTCAGGGTTTCTATTTTTAGACGGGCATCCAATCACATGGAGAACAGGGAGAGTCGACTCCTAACTTAGATGTCTTAGTAATCAGATAAGTACATCAAGAGATATTAAAGTTTAAGTGACTTAAGTGACTTATTTAATATTTTAATATTATTATAAAGTTATAAAGTAACTTTATAATAATAAAGTCACTTTAATATAATAAAGTGCGTTAAGTGAATAATTTAATGTGGGAATAATTTTTTTATCCCACATTGGCCAGGAAGGTGTTTGAGCTCTCCTAAGGAAAGAATAAAAAGAGAGGTAAGAGCTTATTCTCAACATCCAGTTGATGAATATTATTTTGGTAAATTTTTATTGTGGAGCCTAGGGATTTCGCAGTTTTCTTCTTTGATCATAGGAAACGAAAACTTCCTATTGATAGCATAACTGAGGGAGTGAAAGATCTCTTGAAGGGTTACAAATTGAGGAGAGGATAATTCAGTCCTTTCATTTGTGCAAATTGGTGAAGTTTTCTACAAGGGTTTGCAGTTTATTGTTGAAGAACATTTATAGCTGGTTGTGTATCATCCCTCTTGGGCACGTGGGAATCATGTTGAGCATATTTAAGAAGTTTTATTCAAGTTTCTTGAGTAGTTTGTAAGGGTTTGTTGGCTGCTACAGTACCTGCTACAGTGCACGTGAACAGTAACGCTACAGTACCCACTCTATAGTGATCTGCTATAGTACCATCGTGAATAGTGGTTCGCTACAGTGCCATGTCTAAACTCTGAATGTGGGCCTTGTTAGAGGATTTTGGATTTAATTGTTTTAGATCTTCATATATATTGAAGGTATTTCGATAGAGAATTCTGTAATTTGAATTAATTGCTGGTAATGAAGCTTAAATAACAGATCTAGGTGAAATTATTGAAGTAAATCTGGCCATACCTGTGAATTCAAGGTTGTACATAACATACGAGCAACTCTAGGGTAAAACGTGGTTTCTAGAAGCTTGGATACTTCACCATATGATCAGAAATCTAAAATCAGAACAGGGGTGATTGCTTCAGATTTTTGATTTGGGCTCTTGTGGTCTTCATCCTTCAAGATATTGCTTGCCTCTTCCTTGTAAACTCAAGGTGACTTCATATACTAGGTTTTCATGTCAATTTCATAGTTGCATTGATCATTATAGGGTGTTGTTGTAAATTTCATTTCATAATCAAACCTGTCATTCATGAATGTAATACCAAGATACATAATTCATTGTTCTATTTCTTGCTATTGCATTAGTTGTATTTAATCATTCATGTGATTAGCATACTATTTTAGGGTAGTATTGAAGTCAAATTTGAGTATTGCATTTAGAATTCCCATTTGCAACTGTAGGTGATAGTTAACCAGCAATATCACAATTGAATAATTCTATTGAAAATTGCCAAGAGTCTTGGCTATCTCATGAGCCTTGTATTGAATCATTGTATTGTAATAAGGAGATGCAGATTGTTGGTTGCTTATAGTTGTCAATAAGCATTACAATATCATCCTTACTCAGATTCTAGTTTGCATACCAATTGTTTGTCAAAATACCAGTTGGCTGTAGGTGCAAGTTTTTCACTTAGAAGTCATTGATATGCATTGTAGCTGATTAAGGAAAGTCATACATGCTCTTGGTGTTAATATATGCATAGTAGAGTTGTTTTTCAAGCATCAGAAGCATTCAATAATCATTTTCCAAAGAACATATCAGTCTGATCACATGAACCATCAAGCAAGGAGGTTGCAAGTGAATTGTTTGACAAAATTTCAAGGGAACAAAGAAGAGTTTTTGAGTCAGCTTAGGTTAGGCTCATTACATCCTTCCTCTCTACTTCTTCAAGCTTGTAGAAGGGAGGGTAACACTTTTTTATCTTATTACATTATCAATATTATAGTTAGCATATTGTTGTCTTTGCTTTTTATACATCTTATCTACTTATTTCTTTATCATATTTTCTACATTGTGGTCTATCTGGTTGTCCATGGAGGTAGAAACATCGAAGCAAGGGTTTGACTGAGGAAAACTCCAAAACACAACCCCAAAATTTTCTCGTTTCTATGAGTGTAGGTTTTCATTCGTTTGGAGCTTGCGAGAGGCTAGACCTATCATAAGTTTCATTTCTTTCTCCCTATACTTGTTATTTTATTCATAGTTAATATATCTTTCGTTTATAGTATTCTTGTTGTTGTACTAGTTATATTTTTATGCATATTTAGATTTTTGTTACCTTTTGTTAAACTATCATATTCTAGCATTTGGGTTGTTAGCAAGCCCTAATTGTTTTAGATTGTAGACTCTACTCTTTGTCTATACAAGACACCAGGACATCCCCAAGGCAACAATGCATCGTGCTATCGTCTGCCTCCCACACTACCATCCTCTAGCCGAGAGGCAGTTAGTCTATCACCTGAGACCTCTATGGTCTATTCATCTGATTCCTAAAGTCCTCCATCCTAAAAACCCAAAAAAATAGATTAGCTTTTCCTTTATTTTTCATCCCTTGTTTTAACCTTTTTCATTGAGGTGATTGAGGGAAATTCACTCCCTTTAGGCCGTGTCCATCTTGGGACTTGTTATTAGCAAATCCCCTCCTTCACAAATATAATATTTAATTAATTATAAGATAGAATGAGACAATTAATTAATTAATCATAAGGGTAATGGCATAGCTTAATTAAAATTTATATTTTTAATTAATCAAATGTATGATGTCAGAATTGGGGTGTCTACACCTTACTTGATTATAAATATAAATAAATTAATCACATAAGGCTTGTTAAGTGGAGGAAGGTTGATAGGGAAAAAAATTGAACCTCCTATAAAGCAAGGTCACTTTCAAGAGATTTTTTCTTGAGCTATGAAAAATCTTATAATGCTTGAAAAAAACTAAGAGGATATTAGGAATCTCTTTGAGAATATTCTACCCATATTTGAGCTACTTGATTCCATGTGAAATATGATAAGCTCTAAGATATTGAAAGAATTCCTTGGAAGCTCTATCCCCAACTTTAAGCCAATTTAGTCTAGCTTTGATTTAAGTGCCTCTACTTGAATATTTATCAACAATTTTCTTGTGATGGTGAAGCTCAACCAACCTAACTTGTAAAGAAGGGGAAAATGGTTCAACTTCGAGAGCTACAATAGCCTTGTGAAGCTCTAAGATTGTGACCTTGAATGCACTATACCAAAATATGGATAGTTGGCATCCATAGATGTAAAGGAACTAAGAACTATGCTCGATGGCTATATTCAACCAAAAAATATAGATAGTTGGTTCAATAGGTCGATATTCTAAATTCTAAACACACTTGATGGGGACCAAAAAATTTTGATGACTCAATAAAGAAGTATTCAAAAAATTAAGTTTTACAACTTTGAGGTATACCCACTTTCAATTGAATTTTTAACTTGATGGGAGTGTGGTCTAAAAAATTCACAACTAAAAAGGATCCATCGGTAGTAAGAAACAACCAAAAAATAAAAAATAACTATGACGTAGAAACCATAACATGATCTAGGCATTTAAATATTTTTTTAAGACCATCCCAAAAATTGTTCCATGTATACCAATGGGAATGATTATGTTGGTGTCCCATATTGAATTAGAAAGGCCCAATTTATTACATATATAATACCATGCCTCTCTTTAACCAAATATCCAACGTAAAGGAAAAGTCACATCTTTATCATATGCTATCTCAACCATATTAAAGCCCTCACAATGACCCAAATGGTGGTAGGCAATGAATCAATAATCCACCACAAAATATCTCTCATTAGCATCATTGGAAGCAAAAAAAAATCTAATACCAAAAGAAAGATTGTTGAAATTTAAGAGGATCCAAATCATATAGTTAGTGGGATAAAAACCATGGTCGACATGTTGAAGCCACCTAGTAGAGAGAAAGGTGATAATCCCTTTATTACCAACATCGTGACTACTACAAAAAATAGAGATGGTTGGCTAAATAACACAAGTAATGGAAATAAAAAATCAAATATATATAATTCCTATAAACATAAAATATCTAAATTTGATTTCTTTTGAAAAACATCCCATATTGTATATTTTCCAGGGAGGTTAATAGGACCTTATCAATTCCATGAGAAAATTTATTGTCAGAAATCAAGAGGCATCTCATCACTATTCAACTCTTGGAGACAAGAATACCAATTTTTAAAATATATTCTAAGGAAAAACCACCCAATTAGATGTTGGGAATTGACATTCTTCAATTTTCTATAGTATACTATCCCTCGTCCAACCACCCAAGTGGGCTATAAGAATGTCAAAAATACTTAGGAGATGGAGGAGAGTGAATATAACTTGTTGATTGAAAAGATAAAATCAATGCCAATTTGTTGGAGTACGAAAGACACTGAAAGGGGGGGGGTGAATCAGTGTCTTAATATACAATTTCAATTTACTGATGTTTCAAAACCACTTAATCTCTTTGAAAATAATGAATATTTAGTTTCAATATTATTCAATCAAAATGTGATAACAAAATTTAGATTCTCAAACAACATATAAACTCAAATGTTGCAATGTAAATATAGAAGACAACAAGATAAAAAAGGCATACACAAAAGAGGCATAACATAGTATTTTTCATGAGTGGAAAACCCTCAGAGGGATGGAAAACCACTCGATAAAATGCCTCACTGGCTACAAAATGCCTCACTAGCAACACAAAATGCCTCATTGGCAATATAAGCCTCACTAGCAACAAAATGCCTCACTGGCAACACAAAATGCCTCATTGGCAACATAAGCCTCATTGGCTACACAAAATCCTCACTGGCAACATAAGCCTCACTAGCTACAAAATGCCTCACTGGAAAAGATCAAACTTGTCTCACTAAAATGATCTTTTACAACATTTTCTCAAATATGAATGCATCAATTATAGAGGGTTGCTATGTTTCACTACATAACATTTCCACTTTCCAAACTAACACATTATATGTCCTAAAGATTCATTGGCATGGAATCTTTAAAATACAAAATATATTAGTTACACATCTCACTGTTTTGCATACTATTTACAAAACAACATTATAGAATTTTGTTTACAAATTCATCATGATATATCTTTGTAGAGCACTAAACCAAAAATAATCCCAAAACACTATTTTTAAACAATTAGAATGTTACAAATATTTTCCATCTGTCACTGTATAAAACTATCAAATTAATCTTGCTCAATCTATTTCCATAACCGCCTTTGAAGTGTCATTGAGATGCTTTTGAATTTAACAAACTAAATTGCCTCTTAAACATGGTCGACAAATTATGCAAGCTATATGTATACATCGAACAAAAGACACATATAAATGTGGCATAAAAACCCAACTACCAAGTCAACACCACAAGCAAGACATGACCTATGTAAAGACTTAAAAAATTTCCAAATGATTTAAGCCCCTATGCCCCTAGCCATTGGTAATCAAAACAATAAACCCATGTGTTGATATAATAATAAACCCTTTTTTGTTTCATTATACAGACATCAAAATGTAAGTAAAAACCCATGCCCTAAACCACAATAGTGATTAACAGAAGATATGTTCATGGTGAGCTCTAACAATAGGGTCTTGAAGACTCAAGAACTAATACACCCTTGCATTAAATAGAATGTATACCCTTGAAGAAATAACCCAAGGTCGAAACCATAAGTGACATTGAACAAGAATTGATACTCAAAGTTGGCCTACCAAAAAATTTATGCATAAGATAGCAGACCAAGGATACAACATTAGAAACCCACACATAAGCATAATGAATGACTATATACTGAACAAACACATTTCAGAAAACCACATAAATAAGACCAAAACTATTTCTAGAACAACCATGAACCACAGAGAGCAAGGATTCGAGCTACCAAAATAAGAAACATTGAAGACTTCAACTAATTTTGAAACCTTGAAACCATTTTCTGAACTTCCAGCTGCAAAAACCACCATTTCTACCGAGCTTCTCTCAAGCCCTAAGTCGGCTATGAATAACAATGCTTTGTTGTTTGCACAATAACACATTTAGGACATAATGATGTCGACACGATAACATTGTAACTCACAAAAAAAACACAAAATATTATGTCGACCTTTTCCTCAAGTGTTTTTCTTTTTACAAACCAAAAACTCCCATCATTATGGGTAAGTGCACCAAGATGGTTCCCAAAAAGGGGGCTTAAGTGGTTGCTTTTTTTTCTGAAATTAAGAAATATTGACCTTGGACATGAAATTGAGGATAGTTACACTCAAAATTTTGAGATGGAACAAAAACAAGGATCGAAGTGCTCCAAGTCTACTTTCTAAACTACTAATTTATTTTGAAAATGGTTGAGATTAAGGGGTTCAAGAGAGAGACGTACAAAAATTGGTGCTATTTTTGTAAGAAAAACATAACATAGCAACTCTTGTACGACCCTAGCATGGTGAACTTTTTGGTAGTATTTTTAAAATCGCTACGATCAAAAGTTAGCTAACAGTATCTAGTTGATGCATGATTTTTCTAATAATTTTTTAATGAATATTTTATTTTTTACTAATTTTCTAAGTGGGCACTTCCTGAAAAGCATAATTTTGGTCGTGCCCCCCTACAAATTTTGGAGAGTAATTTTTTTTTAAAAAATTGTACAATGGATTCTAGTTTCTAAAAATGTAATTTATTTGAAATTTTGATGAATAGTTAATTTATAATGAAAAAAACACCAAACACTGCTTTTTGGAAAAAAAAGATATATAAACAAAAGAAATTATGGATGAAAGGCTTAACATTGTCAAAAAGTGAAAAAAATTACATCGTTGGATAGCTAAGAGAGAACCTAGCATTACCCATGTGTTCGATTTTGTCGATATTGAACCAGATGCAATCCTGATGTGAGCATGAAACTGATTATGTGAAAAAATTGTAGAATTTGCAAAAACATGTCTTTGGTCATTGGGAATGACCTCCAAGCCTTTGGTTTGGTATTCCAAGGAAAATACCAATGCTAAGGCTCGGGGATTCCCAAAGAAAAATATAATGTGAGTGCATTATAACGTGCTCGCGTTATGTCTTAGTTTTGACCTTTTTTTGCTTCTTCGGGATACATGTCAAACAAGACATAATGTAAGCATGTTATAACATGCTCACATTATGTATTCCTTTATGTTAAATTCCACTCTATTGAATTTTTTTTAATGTATTTGTATGTTTGTATGTACATGTATGTTGGTGTGTCATGTATGTATGTATGTATGTATGCTTTTATGTATCAATGCATGTATATTTATGTAAGATTGTATCTACACATGTATGTATGTATTCTTGTATAGATGTATTATTGTATGTCCATATGTATTATGCTTGTATGTATTTATGTATGTCTTTAGAGGGAGGGAGGATTTTAAGAGAGAGAGAGTTGTCTAGGTAGGGTGGGATGGGGAGAGGGAGAGAGAGAGTCTGGAGAGAGGGAGAGGGGGTGGAAGTTAGATTTTAAGAGAGAGGAAGTGGGAGAGAAGGGGTTGGAGTGAGGGGGACTTATCTAGGTAGGGTGGGAGGGAGAGACTTGAGAGATAGGTAGGGAGAGGGAGTGCGAGAGAGAGGGAGTGGGAGAGAGAGGGAGTGTGAGTGAGACTTGAGAGAGGGAGAGGGTGTTGGAGGGAGTTAAACCTAAGAGAGGGAGAGAAAGAGGGGGGTGGAGTGAGAGGGAATTATCTAGGTAGGATGGGATGGATAGATAAAGAGAGGGGAGAGAGAGAGAGAGAGTTACGTAGGTAGGTTTCTAGAGGGAGTGACCTGAGAGAGAGGGGGTGGGAGGGAGAGACCAGAGAGAGAGAGAGATTCTGGAGAGAGGGAGAGGGGGTGGAATTGAGAGTTTAAGAGAGATGGAGTGGGAGAAAAGGGGTTGGAGTGAGAGAGACTTATCTAGGTAGGGTGGGAGGGATAGAGGGAGGGAGAGAGATAGAGGGGGGGTGGGAGAGAGAGAGAGGGGGTGGGAGAGAGAGAATTGAGAGAGAGGGAGAGAGACATAGGGGGGAGAGAGAGATAGTGAGAAAGAGAGAGTAATGTAGGTAGGGTACCAAAGGGAGAGACTTGAGAGTGTGAGGGGATGAGAGGGAGAGACTTGAGAGATAGGTAGTGAGAGGGAGTAAGAGGGAGTGCGAGAGAGAGGGAAAGAGTCCATGGAGAAAGAGGGAGTGGGAGAGAGGAAGAGTGGGAGAGAGGGAGGGAGAGGGAAAGTGAGAGAGTGGGAAAGAGGGAGGGAGTGGGAGAGAGTGGGAGTGGGAGAGAGGGAGGGAGGGGGAGGCAGTGAGGAGGTGAGAGAGGTGGGAGAGGTGGGAGAGGGGAGAGAGTGGGGAGAGAGGGAGAAATGGAGGGAGAGAGAGGGAGGAGAGAGTGGGGAGAATTTAGGAGAGAGTGGGAGAGAGAGGGTGGGAGAGAGAGAGAGAGTGGGAGAGGGTGGGAGAGTGGGAGAGGAGTGGAAAAGAGTGGGAGAGAGTGGGAGAGAGGGAGGGTGGGAGAAGAGAGAGTGGGAGGTGGGAGAGAGAGAGTGGGAGGTTGGAGAGTGGGGAGATAGTGTGGGAGAGAATTAGGAGAGAGAGTGGGAAAGAGTGTGGGAGAGAATGGGAGAGAGTGGGAGAGAGCGGGAGAGGGTGGGAGAGGGTGGGAGAGAGTGGGAGAGAGTGGTGGAGAGTGGGAGAGTGGGAAAAAGGGTGGGAGAGAGTGGGAGAGAGTGGGAGAGGGTGGTAGAGAGTGGGAGAGAGGGTGGAGAGAGTGGGAGAGAGTGGGAGAGAGTGTGGGAGAGTTACTTTGTGTATGATTCCAAAGCTTTCATTGAGGTATTTTGTCAAACAGTTATACAAACCAACTGATTGTCTTCTTTATGCTACCAAATTTTCCATACATGTCTCTAAAAAATTGGAATATACTCCTAATGAAATAGGAGGAGGCCTGTAACACACAAACACACAACTCCAATTTGCAAACATAATTTTCAATTTACAATTTCATCAGGACCTCTTCATTCAACAAATTCACACTGTTCCTTATAGCATATCAAAGTCACTCAATTGGGTATAACTCCACTCACACAACCTTTCAACTCATAACACAACACACATTAGGGACCCATTACAGAGCCTTTCAACATATCCAACAATCATCAATGCTTGTTTTGTACCAAACTACACAAATCAGGTTTTCTATGCTTTTAAGGGCCCAAATTAGCTCACTTTTACAAAGGGACCATCTTCAAAACTTGTCCAAATATCCTAAAACCTTAGGGAAGCACTTTATATCTATCAAAACTTCAAATTACAACATTATATTGTAGAGATTCAATCATTTACCACACAAACCATAAAACCCTCTCCCTAGGCTTAGAAACCCTAGGTTTTATTGAAAGTATCACTTGCCAAACACTCCAAAACTTGAAAACTATTCAAACAAGCCTAAAATACCCTTCTCATGCTCAATATAACATAAAATAATGCTACCCAACTCAAAAACTCAATTTCACTCACCAAAACCTCATTTTTCTTAAGAAAAACTCAACATTTCCTCATTTGGTTTGATGCCCAATCCAAGAATCATCCTCCATTAAAGTTTCTCATAGAATTTTATAAATTTTCCCTCCTAAAAAAAACCACTTCAACTTCCATAAGTAACATTTGAAAGAGTTGACCATTGGTCTCCCTCTTTAATAGACTTTTACAACCCTTCACTATTTGTCAATTTGACATCTTAGTACTTTTTTCACATTTTGAAAATTCTACTACTTAGACCCCTAAATACTATTGAAAAAATGACCAATTACATCACCACATGGTCTTATAGACCTTATGAAGACAAAATTCCTCCAAAACTATAATCTAGACCTTATGACCTTAAATGGATTAACAACTTTTAATGGTGCTCCTGCACCAACTCCTCCCACATTGATAGCACCAATTTAAACTATTTTGGTTTTCATATCTATTTCTAAATTACCTCATCAGTAAAGGTACCTCATCACCTATGTTGTCTCTTTATGAAGCCTTGAATGGCATATATTTCATTTATTTTAATGGATACATTTTTTGAGGAACTAATATTTGTCTCATTACCATGCTACAGGTAAAATTATCCGCCATGCCAAAGAAACAAACAAGGAAGAAACTAACAAACGAAGAGATCCAAACCTTCAAAGAAAAGGAGAAATTATAGTTGAGGGAATATCATGAAAATAAGAAATTATAAATGATTGACAAAAACAAGCCAATTGAAGAGGAACCTCAACTGTCAAAAAGAGAACAAAAATTGGCAACACAAAGGGAATGAATGTGAAAGCATCATGCTAGGATAGATTTAGATACCATAGTTGGAGACACACCCTCTACCACAAGTGAATACGAAGGGACACCATTAAGCACAAGAGAATATGGAGGGACACCATCTACCACAAGTGAATATGGTTGGACACCATCCAACGCCTCTCAAGTTGAGAGTACATCATCACTCGGATTTGACGAAGAAGGTATGCCATCATCCCCACGTGAAGATCAAGGTATGTCTTCTACTCCACCCTCGATCGAAGGTACGTAATCTAGCCCACCTCAATTAAATATTGATGAAATTGCTAATGTTGAGATGTATGTACCTAGGAGAAAACCATGTAGAATTTTGTGTAGAAAGCCAAACTTTTTGATTAATATTGATGAGGATATTTTGTAGCACATGGAAGGTAAGATTCTAGAACACACTTGTAGAAGATATGCTGATAAGATTTGGAAAATCTTCTTTGAAAGGCTAAATGAGACCGTAAGATGTCAACTATTTGTTCAAATGATGTGGGGTTTAAAGTATAGAAACATTATGAAGACTCTTGGGTTGAGAACATCAAATGCATCAAATGAAAAAACTATTGTGAAAAATCTAATAGATGCTTAAGAGAGTGTGGGTAAGACCTCATGCTCAAAGGATAGTAATGTCACTCGACGTGTCATTACATCGACTTTGGTAAGCTATCAAACAAAGAGATATTGTCTCGTGTGACTAAACAAACTATTTCAACGCATTTGAATAGGTATGTTCATGCTAGGAATGGTCCTCTTTCGCACCCAAACACACATAATCACTCTAAGCTATGTTCAACCGGATTGATCCCTTAAGGGTCCAAAGTGCAAAATGGCTGAAAACTTCATCATGTTGTTACTCAGATACCATGATTCTTAGAAACTTCTCATATGATCCTATGGGATCGTGTTGGGCCCCTCTACAATAACCTCTCTTGGTTTTTGTTATCTTGGAGTAGTTTTCTTGTGCTATCCAGTTTTCAGTTGATGGAAAAAGTGTCAAATGCAAGTAGTGAAAAGTTGCAAAGTGGTGCAACTTTCATTTTGCAACTCTTGTGACCAAAAAATTTGTTCCAATACATCTGAATAAGTATTTTTACACTAGTAATTGTCCTCTTTCACACCAAACATGCGTAATCACTTCGAACTACGTTCAATTGGATTGATCCCCTAAGGTTCCAAAGTGCAAAATGGTTGCAAACTTTAGCATGTTGTTACTCGGATACCATGATGCTTAGAAACTACTCATCTAATATTATGAGATCACATTGGGCCCCTCTACAATAAACTCTCTCCGTTTTTGTTATCTTAGAGTGGTTTTCCTGTGGTGTCTAGTTTTCAGTTGATGGAAAAAGTGTCAAATGCAAGCAGTGGAAAGTTGCAAAGTGGTGCAAATTTTGTTTTGCAACTCGTGTAACCAAATGAACTGTTCCAACATGTTTGAATAGGTATTTTTATGCTAGGCATGGTCCTCTTTCATACCCAAACACGCGAAATTGCTTTAAGCTACATTCAACTAGATCGATCCCTTAACAGTCCAAAGTGCAAAATGGCTGCAAACTTTAGCATGTTGTTACTCAGATACCGTGATGCTTAGAAACTTCTTGTCTAATATTATGGGATCATGTTGGGCCCATCTACAATAACCTCTCTCTATTTTTGTTATCTCGGAGTGGTTTTCTATTGTTGTCTAGTTTTCAGTTGATGGAAAAAGTGTCAAATGCAAGTAGTGGAAAATTTCAAAGTGGTGCAACTTTTGTTCTACAACTTGTGTGACCAAATGAACTATTCCAACATGTCTGAATAGGTATTTTTATGCTAGGAATGGTTCTCTTTCACACCCAAATACACAAAATTTCTCTGAGCTACGTTCAACTAGATCGATCCCTGAAGGGTCCAAAGTGTAAAATGACTGCAAACTTCAACATTCTATTACTTGGATACCGTGACACTTAGAAGCTTCTCATCTGATCCTATGGGATCGTGTTGGGACCCTCTACAATAACCTCTCTTGGTTTTTGTTATCTTGAAGTTTTTTTCCTATGGTGTCCAATTTTTAGTTGATGGTAAAAGTGTTAAATACAAGTAGTGGAAAGTTGCAAAGTGGTGCAACTTTCGTTTTGCAACTCGTGTGACCAAAAAACTATTTTAGTGTGTCCAAATAGGTATGTTTATGCTATGCATGGTCCTCTTTCACACCCAAACATGTGAAATTTCTTCGAGCTATGTTCAACCAGATCGATCCCTTAAGGGTCCAAAGTGCAAAATGGTTGCAAACTTCAACATGATGTTACTTGGATACCGTGATGCTTAGAAAATTCTCATCTAATCTTATGGGATTGAGTTGGGCCCCTATACAATAACTTCTCTTGGTTTTTGTTATCTCAAAGTGGTTTTCCCGTGGTGTCCAGTTTTCAGTTGATGGAAAAAGTGTCAAATGCAAGTAGTAGAAAGTTGCAAAGTGGTGCAACTTTTGTTATGCAACTCGTGTGACCAAATGAATTGTTCCAACACATCTGAATAGGTATTTTTATGCTATTCATGGTCCTCTTTCACACCCAAACAAGTGGAATCGCTCTGAGCTACATTCAACCAGATCGATCCCTTAAGGGTCCAAAGTGCAAAATGACTGTAAACTTCAACATATTGTTACTCGGATACCATGATGCTTAGAAAATTCTCATCTAATCCTATGGGATTGTATTGGGCCCCTCTATAATAACCTCTCTCAATTTTTTTTATTTCAGATTGGTTTTCCTGTGGTGTCCAGTTTTCAGTTGATGGAAAAAGTGTCAAATGCAAGTAGTGGAAAGTTGCAAAGCGGTGCAACTTTCGTTTTGCAACTCATGTGACCAAAAAAATTATTCCAACGCATCTAAATATGTATGTTTATGCTAGGAATGGTCCTCTTTCATACCCAAACACACGGAATCGCTTTGAGCTACGTTCAACCAGATCGATCCCTTAAGGGTCCAAAGTGCAAAATGGCTGCAAACTTCAGCATGCTATTACTTGGATACTGTGACGCTTAGAAAATTCTTATCTGATCCTATGGGATCGCGTTGGAACCCTCTACAATAACCTCTCTCAATTTTTGTTATCTTAGAGTGGTTTTCCCGTGGTGTCCAATTTTTAGTTGATGGAAAAAGTGTCAAATGCAAGCAGTGGAAAGTTGCAAAGTGGTGCAAATTTCGTTATGCAACTCATGTGACCAAACAAACTGTTCCAATGCATTTGAATAGGTATTTTTACGCTAGGCATGGTCCTCTTTTGCACCCAAACACACAGAATCGCTCTAAGCTACGTTCAATCGGATCAATCCCTTAAGGGTTCGAATGTAATATGTTGAAATAGGCCATTCCGCCTATTGTTCAAGTTGTTTCTCAGTGATATGGGCCTAATGTAAGTAGGATAGGGAGTAGCAATAAGAAAATAGCATTGGTAAAGGCATTGGAAGAGATTACTAAAGTTGTCCCTGTTGAAAATTCATAATTGAGGCCCCTTAAAACCAAGGCTAAAAGAGGTGAAAAGAAGAAATTGCTTGAAAATAAGTTAGAATAGGTCAGAAATAGGGTGAGGTTGTGGATTTTTATGTGTTCAAAAGGTCTACAAGGATAGGGGAGGTAAAAATTATGTTATGGTATGATGCCCTAGTTGGAAAAATAGGGGTTTTGAATGAAAAAGAGAGGTTTGAGGGAGTAAAATTGGGTAAAGTCAAGAGGCAACATAATTTGGTGGTCAATTAAGTTTGTGCAGGTAGAATGAAGAGTGTTGGAATAGGTTTTGAGGTTCAGGTTCGGTTCATTTTGGGTTCGTTGGTACAAAAAACATGTAAATATTATATATATATATGCATCCTAGAAGCATGAATTGGGATTAGAATATCACATAACATCATATAAACAACAAAACCACCATAACTTGAATGTCATTTAAAACATGCATGATAAATATTCGTCATTGAAACTTGAATTGTGGTAGCTTGATATACAAAGTCTATTGATGCTAGGGTTCAATTTGTATGATTTTGAAAAAAGAAGCCAACTGAGTAGAGTTATCAACATTCTTCATAAATCATAAGAATTTGTTTAGTACACTAGCCATTTTGATGTCTTCTTGCGTATCAAACATTATTTTCTATCATTGTTACATTGGCCTTAAGAGTGGTAGCTTAATATAGCTCCACAATACAAAATTTGGTTTACCTGTGCAGTGTAACAATGGCATAGGCAGATTTTTTTTCAAAGAACCAAAGGGTGATTGCACAATTGAAGTGTATAAACACATATCTTTTTGTAATATCAAGGATACTTTTTGAAACTTCCATGCATTTCTAATCTAAAAGGAAAAGTGTTTTTCCTAATCTGTATGCAACTATGCTTTTGGCATTGTCAAAAAGAGCAAAACTTCCTGAATGATGCAAAGGCATGGCAGTTCTAACTCTTCGCATGAGAGAAGAGAGATGTTGGAGAGTACATCAAGTCAGTGAGAACATAAGTGTAATGTGTTTTAGTTTGTAGTAATCCTATGTTTCTCTACAGATGTGTGATAAATTCTTAGTTCAATGATGTAGAACATTTTTTGAAAAATGAAAGTTGTGTCACAATCCGCTTTTAATCTAGCAAGCAAAAATGAAAGCTCAGCCTCTTGAAATGAAAATGCTTGTTTGCAAAAAAAATGAATAAGAATGAGGTATTTAAGGTGTTTGAAGTGATTTAGAGGTCACTTTTAGGGTTCCCTTGGGTGTGGGTCAAATTCAAACTCCATAAAACATTAAAAAAATGTTCAAAAAAACACTATTTTGGATGCCTAGGCATGTGGGTTCTGTCTTGGTTCGCCTGGGTTCGCCTGGGTTCTGCCTAGGTTCTTCTTGGCTGAACTAGACCCAAAAATGAAGGACCCTAGTCTAACCCACAGGTGAACCAAACTAGGACCCGCACCACTGAAGCAAACCAGAACCATAACTAGGGCTAAAATAGAAGAACCTAGTAACATAGATAATGTGTCAAGCAGTTGACTACTTCATCTACTCTAAATATTGTGTTTTGCAAGTGTTGTGAAGATTATGTATCCTTTGCTTAATTGAGTTGTTCAAATCAAAGGATTAAATATATTGGAATCTTTTTATCAATCATTTCATGGAATACCAATTGAAAAGATGTTTTTTTCTTTTAGATAAAGTTGTTTACCATCAATCAATTAATTTATTCAAGACAAACCATGAAGGACAACAATGATCAATGCTATGGCTAACCAATTAATAAGTATACACGTGAATAAGTCAAGCATGTAAATGTGAATAAGGGAAGCACAAGTAGTCACAAACATGTATGCCTTGAAGTATACACATGAATACATAGTATACATAACTTAATATAAAGTATATGTACACATGAAAATGTGTAAGTCGCAAAGTATACATTGGAACACATGTAAGTCACAAAGTATACACGTAAGTTGTAAAGTATACACTTGAATACACATAACTCATATCTATTGAACCATGAATTTATAACATGCAAATATGGACACCATCATATTTGTATTAACCAAATATCCATGTATGCATACATCAATATATGTATATAAGTATAAAATATAGGTACAAAATAGCCATATAGGCTTATGAGAATGCCATATAGGCATACAATGTCAAATATATCCAATACAAAATATGTACAAAACTGTCATGGAGGTACAACAAAGGGCTTTGGAATCAAAAGTAATTGCTCTCCAGGCTCTTGAAATAAACTCTTTCCCTTTGCTTGTTGATCAGATGGCAATAGGTTTGTCACTCATTTGTGCTGCACTTAAGGAGTGCTCCTACTGCTCCTCCTAATACTGTTAAGTTCTTGGTGAATTTTTAACTGTTACAATAAGAAGTAAAGACATTAATATATATAAATTACATTATAAAAAATGATATATTTAACAAAATAATCACTTACGGCCATCTCACGATCACTCTCCAAAAGGGAAATATTCACATGTCGATGTTGAGGCGTGCTCAAGACATGTATAAACCATCCAAATAGAAATTAAACTATGAATAAATAATGGTTTGATTTTTTACTAGAACTAACATCTATAACAATGAATGTAAATTGAAATTTAGTAATTTGCCTCATACCTCCCCTGTCATAGCCATCAAAGATTGTATAGCGAATGAAACACCGATATCCATTGCCCTCGATAACTTACAATATCGATCCACGTCATGACTTATAATGTATGAGATCTAATGAAAAAAAAATTGAGTACTTATTAAACTATATATTTCTAATTATCATGCTTACTATTTTCCCTATCTATATCTTATTCGAAAGGATGTGTTTTTAGGCTTTTACCCATAGCAACAAGTCGCTGAACTATTTGATTAAATGCTTTCATAGACATGTACAATAACTATGGTGGCATAGAGAAGGCAATGAACTATTTGAAAAAAAATCCTCAAAATAAATGGGGTCTCATGGTGATGGAATGCCATTACAAACAAATGCACGTTATGGCATTCCATCACCATAAGACCACATTTCTTTCAGGCATTTTTTCAAAAATTTCATTGCCTTCTCTATGGTATTATTGCTTACGATTATGCTTTGATAGATATTTTTCCAAACATCCATAGTTTGTTGGAAAGCACCTATTTTAGGCTTTTAGCCATAGCAACAAGGATGTGAGTAGTTTGATAAAATAATTTGGTGCACATGTATGAAAAATGTGGTAACATAGAAAAGGTGGTGAGCAGTTTGAAGAAATGCCTCAAAGAAATGTAGTCTCACGGTGATGGAATGGAATTCCATCACCATGAGACCACATTTCTTCAAGGCATTTTTTCAAACTACTAATTGCCTTGTCTATGCTATTACTTACTATTATGGTTTCATAGATTTTTTCCAAGCATCCATAGTTTTTCGTGCAGGTGCACCTTTGCAAGCACATGCCTCCATGTGAAGTAATTGCATCACTTATGTTGTCTTTCTAAACAACTATATTGTAGTAGAAATTTTTTCATCTATCAACATCTAGTTATTAGTTATGAAATGTGAAGTAATTATTTGAGTTTGAATTATGTGCAATGCAACATAAGCAACAATATGAATATAAACTACACAAATCTATTAAGTACAATTCATTAGTTAAACTCTTTATTCTATTACCTACATGTAGGTTTGAGTAAATCCACTAGCACTGGGAGGTGTTCCCTCGAAACCTCCAATATTGCCCTGTTCAACATCCAAAATCACATATTAAAATACCATTTATAAAACAATGCTATTAACATGTAATAAATTTATAATTGTTTACTAGTTACATACCCCACTAATAAGTGTACTACAAAAAAAAGTAGGTGGAGGGCCAGTGTATCTAGTCTCAACACTGTGACCCTGTAATTTTATTAAAATCATAAAACTAAACTAGTTAATCTTGCATTTCAAAATCAAAATTTAATAAATTAAATTCAATGAACATGCTAACTTTTACCTGCATATCAATGCCATACGCATCATGCAAAATTTCAGTCGCCCTCTCCATTTTCATAGCTGCATATGGATCATGTGTAGCAGCCTCATGAGTGTCAGTGGGGTCATATGAACAAGTCACCCCGCAAGATTGAGTCACATGGGTTTGAAGGCCACCACTCGAAGACTCCCCTAGATGGCACTGTAGAATAGGTCTAGTATGATGGATGACACTTTGGGTCAAAGTGTTGATCGCCTGCAATGTCTCTACGTCATCACTCTCCTTCGTAACGATAGGCAGCCTAGACATCTCCCTTGCCACGTAGGATTTGGCTGTGCACTAGGCCTATCCTGAGCTGACCCCCCACCTCTCCCCTGGAAGTCCCTCATATCAAAATAATTTGGAATTTTGTTCAATATGAACTCACTATATAGTTTCCTAAGAAAATACTAGGGGACTTCACAATTGTTGTACAGTCAGTCATCAAATACCATGTACCACCTATCCTAAAAATGGTTCCTAATCTCTTGGTGGTGGCACCAATGAATAGGAAACCTCTTCACATTGAGGCTAAGATTTTGATTTATGTGTGGGCTAGTGAATAATGAGCACAAATCACCTTTTGTAATTTTTAAATCCTATACTTGTTTATATGATAGTTTATCCGCATAATATGCCCTAGCCGCATGCCTCTTATCTTGCCATCCAGTTATTTGTTTACTAATTGAATCTACATTTTTTAACATATCTTTCAATGAATTTGATAGGGTCATTCTTTTTGTGGTTGAACCATTTGGATTACTCAACCTACTAATAAAATCCTCAATTTGTTTTTGTTGTTCTCAATTTCACTCATTAAATTTTGTTGAGTTCCAGGAGGGTGTTGAGTGATTGGTGGAGGAGGTTGTTGAGGTTGATTTTCTTGTTGAAGATTTTGTTCTTGAGGATTTGGTTGCTCTTCTTATTGAGGATTTTGAGGGTTTGCGAGTTCATTTTCATCTCCTACAAATTCAAAAAAAAATATATCAAATATAACCTAAAACTAAAAAATTCAAAACAAATAGCAAACAATACTTACCTCTCCCACCTCTTCATCATCGTGGCACCATCCTTGCAAAGAAATAGAAACTGTTGTTGAAGATTTTTGCACAATACCTCCTCCTAGAACGTGAGCGTGAAAGTTGGGGGTTTTGGCCACGGGCAGAACAAAAAAATAGTTGAAGTGAAAATGAATGAATTTCACTTTTTTTTCTTTTAACATGCAATAACGCGAGTGTGTTATAATGCACTAGTGCTATGATTTTTCAAACTTTTTTAAAAAAGTGGCCATGAAATTGCTACCCAACTTCATCCACACACCCTTATGTTGATATTAGTTTCCTTTGTAACCAAACCAAAAGTCTTCAATGAATACCACAAATGTATGCAAAGGTATCTCACCTGAATATGTATGTCGCCTATAGATATGTGCCAAATCAATCATGTAACCATTCCAAACTAAAACATGATAATCATTAAAATGCAGAAAACCTATTACATTCCAATAGTGTAAATGCCACAAATAACCCTTGACATCAATGCCAAAAACAATGTCAAAGTGGTCAACAAACTCCCCCTTTGGCATTGATGTCAAACCTACCACAAAATGCAACTTGTATGATCACCAATTCACTTTCATGTCATCATCATATGATTACCAAATGAACTCAGCAATAAACCAATATACAATGTGGAGCAAAAATTGATTTGCAATGTAAATTTGAACTAGTACCACTATAATGAAAATCTGAACTTGTATCTCTATTTTCTCCCCCTTTTGACAACAATGCCAAAGGTCAAAGGGGTGGGAAAACATCAAGAGACCACCAAGTATCTTCCCAAGAACACCAATCTACTTGCACATGGACACAAAACAACATAAGATCTAAATGGATAAGACCAAAAAGAGCACTACACAATGATATAAATGTTGGAAACTCAAGGGAAGACAACTAAGAGGGGGGTGAATCAGTTGTCACCGAATTTAAAACTTATTCAACTTATTAGCCTTATTCTTAGATCTAATCATTAATCATGAAAGCATAAATGAACAACACATCAGAAGCACACGTAACACCAATATTTTTATGTGGAAACCTTGTTAGGGGAAAAACCATGATGGAGGTTAGTCCACAAGATTATACCCTATTAAAAGTATAAGTAAATATGAATGGGGAATGCACATTCATTCAGGCGCACTACTTAGATCTCACTACTCAATTACAAAGGAAGACACACTAGCTTATAGAAAGGTTCTGATTAAATCCATTAGACTTTTAACTGAGAAAATAGCATCTGCTAATGCCTGGTTACAGTTCTAGTTAAGCATATGAACACTTCTTCACTCTTCCTCACTCTCTACTCTACCTTAGAATGATCTAAACAATATTCGCACATAGGACTCACACACTTCACACTTGCACACTCTCATAAACACTTCCAAATGATAAAAAAATCACTCTTATATATCCGCAACAAGAAATTACATCGCTATAAGTCGGTTCCAAAGAAATAATAAAATGAATACAAATAGCCAGCTCAGATCGATAAATATTAGTCATGTGAATCAACCAATATCGGCCACAACATTGTGAAGAATTAAAAAGACATCCTCAAACATGAACCACTTCAATTAATTACTCCTCAAAGATCCACAACATGCTTCAACACCTTGTCGGCCAAGAACATGAAAAATATGAACACATAGGAGAAAATATCCGATCACGAGCACAACAATCAATGCGGATGTGCAACACAAATAGAGAATGAACTAGAAACATTGACAAGCATCATGAAACACTAGAGAAGCATCTGTAGCAACTGAACTTACTGAAATCACATGATCTTCATTCAGGAACACAAACTGAAGTAACAAAAAAATTGTCACAATACAAATCTTCATAACTTGATCAAATATTCACACGGATCTTTGAAACTTGACGTGGATAAACTATATATACTCAACAAGAAACCCTTTAGTCCACAACCTCTGAACAACAATGTATTGATCACACCGACAAAAATAACTTCACTTCAACACTAACAACCTATAACACTTATTACAATTTTCTCAATATCCTTGACATATACAACTTCTAATGCAACAATGCTAATAGTGTTGACATCAATGACAACCACATATCAACAACACACCACAACATCCAACAATCTCCCCTTTAGCATTGATGGCAATACATGATGTGAAAAATACCATCAACACAACTACACTTACTCCTTAGGTTTGGACTCTTCTTTCCTCAACTCTTCTCCCCACAAATAATTTTCACATGACTCTTCTCCCCCTTTGACATCAAGGACATAGATCTGTTCTATGCAAGATTTGAACCACATATCTGCTGAACATTTGACTGCTCCCCCTGAGTAGCAACCACCACAACATCAATCCGGATCAAAATATGATCATGAAATGCACATATTGATGCAAATCAATGCAATATCCTTAGTTCTGATTAAGAGGGATAATCACCCTTAATTTCACTCTGAGATACTCAAAAGTATCCTTAGGCAACGGCTTGGTAAAGATGTCTACAATCCACTCCTTATTAGGCACATACTTCAATTTGATTTCCTTTTCACTTACTTCCTCTCTCAAAAGGTGAAACTTGATAGATATATGCTTGGTCTTTGAATGTAGCACTGGATTCTTAGAAATGTTAATAGCACTTGAGTTATCATAGAATATAACAATAGGCTCATCATACACAACTCTGATATCCTTCAAGATTTGATTCATCCATAGTACTTGAGTACAATTATTAGCAACAACAATGTATTCTTCCTTTGTAGTAGATAAAGAAATATCGTTATGCTTTTTGCTTAACCATGAAATCAACTTCTTTCCCAAGAAAAATGTTTCACCACTAGTACTTTTCCTGTCATTCACATCTCCTGCCCAATCAACATCAGTAAAGGAATTCAAAATAAGATCATCATTTTTAGGATACCATAGACCAAAATCAACTGTCCCCTTTAAGTATCTGAAAATCCTCTTCACAACAGTCACATGAGATTCTTTAGGATCAGCTTGAAATCTTGCAAAAATGCATACAACATTCATGATATCAAGCCCATTTTGATTCAAATACAGCAATCCACCAATCATTGATCTATATCTAGTCTGATTTTCCTTTGGAGAATCATCATCAATTGTCAACTTGCATCCAATCACCATGGATGTACCAACTGGCTTTGAATCTTCCATACCAAATTTCTTCAGCAATTCTTTCACATACTTAGATAGAGATATAAAGATCCCTTTATCTATCTGAGTAATTTGCAATCCCAAGAATAGTTTCATCTCTCCAATCATTGATATCTCAAACTCATTCTGCATCTCATCAACAAACTTCATGCACAAGCTATCATCTCCTCCAAATATGATATCATCAACAAAAACTTCCACAATCAAATATTTATCATCATTCTTGAAATACAAATTACTATCATTATTACCTTTGTTAAATCCAAGCTTCACCAAGTACTTATCCAATCTGGCATACCATGCTCTAGGGGCTTGTTTCAGTCCATACAATGCTTTCTTCAATTGACAAACCATATCTCCTTGATCAGTCAACTGGAATCCATCCAGTTGTTCAACATACACCTCTTCTTCCAACTCACCATTTAGAAAATTTGACTTGACATCCATCTGATAAACCTTGTAGTCTTTGTAAGTAACATAAGCAAGAAACAATCTCACATCTTTAATTCTAGCAACATGGGAAAAGGTTTCTTCAAAATCAATACCTTCCATCTATGAATATCCCTTACATACTAGTCTTGCTTTGTTTCTAACCACTTCACCTTGTTCATTCAGTTTGTTTCTAAAGACCCATTTAGTTCCAATTACATTCTTATCCTTAGGTATGGGAACAAGAATCCATGTATCATTCTTTTCAATTTGTTGTAGTTCCTCTTTCATTGCTTCAACCCAATGTTCATCTTTGCATGCTTCATTCACATTGTTAGGCTCAGTCTTTGAAAGTAAACAATATTTTTCTGCAATTCTTCTCCTATTCTGAACACCTTTGATCTTATCACCTATGATTTGATTCTCTGAATGATTCAATCTCACATACCTTGGAGTCTTCTTAGAATGTTCTTCAACTTTAGGCTCTTTTGATCTCTCTTCTGTTCTTCCACCAGTTTCTCCTTCCTCTTGATTTTCTTGATTCACCGGAATGATTTGAACTTGACTTGAGTTCTAACCTTTGATTTTACTGTCATTCTGATCATTAGAATCATATCCACAGGTTCTGGATGGTGCAACTATGTCTTCATCGACCTTAACATTTTCACTTTCAACCATTTTCTTCAATCTCTTATTGTAACATCTATAGGCCTTACTTTTAGTAGCATAACCCAGAAAGATTACTTCGTCACTCCTAGCATCAAACTTTTTTGTATCTTCATCTCTTTTGATATAACACTTGCTTCCAAAGATCTTGAAATATCTAACAATAGGATTTTGACCAGTCCATAGCTCAAAAGGAGTCTTACCAGTATCACCTTTGATTTGTACCCCGTTAAGTGTGTACACAATAGTACTCACAACTTCTCTCTAGTAGATATGAGGTGCATTTCCTTCCAACATCATGGTTCTAGTAGCATCTAGAACTGTTTTGTTCTTCCTTTCCACAACTCCATTTTGTTGAGGGGTCCATAGTGCAAATAATTGTCTCTTTATTCCATGTTCTTCACAAAAAGAATTAAAATCATCAGAAGTGAATTCACCACCTCTATTTGATCTCAGACACTTAATCTTCAAACATGTCTCTGTCTCAACCATAGCCTTAAAAATCTTGAACTTTTCCAAAGCTTCATATTTCTCCCTTAAGAAAGTAGCCCACATCATCCTTGAAGAGTCATCAATAAGCAACATGAAATACCTGTATCCTTGTAAACTTCTAGCTCTAGTAGGACCACACAAATTAGTATGCACAAGATCCAACAATCCATCTGAATTTTGATGTTTACTCTGAAATGAAATTCTTGTTTGCTTTCCTAATTGACATTCCTTGCATATGGAATTAGTAGGTTTCATCAAATTAGGAAGATCTCTCACAGCCTTAGTGGAGCTTATCTTGACAATATTATCAAAGTTAACATGACACATTCTCCTATGCCACAACTAGCTTTCATCAATTTGAGGAATCAAACAACTTTTACTAGCAACACTCACGTGGAAAATATTACCTTTTTTTTTATACCTGATGTAATCACATTTCCAAAATTTCCCAATATTTTGCACTTACCATCCATGAACTGAAGATTGAATCCCTTATCAACCATCTGTCCAACACTTAAAATATTATGCTTCAAACCTTCAACATACAAGACATCATTAGTATTATGCTTAACATCAAGAAAAATGCATCCTCTTCCATGGATCACACCAACTTTGTCATCACCAAATCTCACAACACCACCATCATACTTTTCCAAACTCACAAACTTACTTTTATCTCCTATCATATGATGAGAACAACCACTATCAATTACCCATTCATATTTCTCTTCAACTCGAGCAGCTAGGGATTTCTCCACATTTGTACAACTAGCAGATTTAGTAGATAGAGGATTATTTTCCTTGATAGCAATAAACACAAATTCATATTCACTTGCATTTCCTTTATCAGATTCATCATCTATCACACCCTCATCAGCAACATAGTAACACTTACTTTGGAATTTAAGATTTTAAATCTTGGCTTGGAAACTCTCTCAAGATACCTTGATGCAAAATGACCTATCTTATTGCAAGAGAAACATTTAACAGGAAATTTCCATTTATACTTACCTTGTCCTCTGGCTTCTCTTTTCACAATCAGTGCTTCAAGTTATTCTAGCTCTCTTTATTTTTCATCAAGTTGTTTCATTTCATCCTCATACTTGAATGTCTTTCTTGATGAACTTTCGCCTGGATCATATCTTTGTTTATCTCTTCCAGAAGTAGTGGCCTTGAATGCAGATTCAACCTTAGGAAGGGAATCACCAAATTCACTCAACTCAAAAGTAGTAAGCTTACCAATCAACATATCTCTAGTAACATTTGTCAAAGTTTAGAGCTCTTCAATAGCACTAGCCTTGACTTTGTAAGAATCAGGAAAGGATCTAAGCACTTTAGCAACAATCTTTGATTCGTCTATCTATCCACCAGAACATCTGATACCACACACAAGTTCATTCACTCTTTGCATGAAAGTAGTAACTGTTGTCGAATAAAGTTTGCACCCTTGCTAAGCTATCAACTATAGCAACCTATCGACACATGGGAACACTTCGAGGTTGTGGGTGACCTGGGAATGAAGTGAACCTCCAGATTATGGGTTGGTTCCCCTTAAGATATCTTAGGAAAAACTGAAGAATGATAAAGGAAAAGAGTAAGAAAGATGTACTTGAATCCAAAACCTATCACTAACAGGTGATACACCAAAGATAAACATATGACAATACTGCAGAAAACTCACAGAAAATCTCAATAGAACTAAACAATCTCACAATACAAAGATTTATGTTCACAAAAACGATTCTATGTAAGGTTCTGACTGTTCTAATGCTTAGCACAAGGAAGACAAGATGTTCTCACAGATACAATATGCAAAAGAAAGAGATCACTAACATAAACTAAATTTGTGACATAATATCATTTGCATTCAGCACTGAAGAAATTTGATCAAATAAAGGGATTACACATAATTTAATCATGCAACTCACAACCAGCTACTAAACAACAAAGAAAAACTGTGAAGGAAATAACTTTCTATTGAGAAAATAAGGAGTGTCTGTGTTACAGATCTGTAATATTATGAAAAATGAGTTACAAAGTCTGAATAATGCTCTTTCAGCATCTCCTAACTAAGAACTACTTTTCAAAAAGGAAAAAATGCCATATATACAACCAAAGAATGTCGGCCACTGCCCTAGGGTTTTAAAAAATGAGTCGGCGCCTGGACATGTCGGCCCCAGATGGCTTTGGAATGAAGTCAATGAAGCATTTAATGCACATCCCCTGCTCATGTCGGTGAAAGCTTGTCCCTGGGCATGGCCTTCAGATCTTTTACAGTCATCATTGTTATCTTGCAGCCTTCGAGTCCGCCATTAAGACTTCATCAGAGTCGCCTTGAATGCTCTGCGAAATGGTCATTAATGCCTCCTCGCTCCTCCAGCCATCATCTCCAGCTGCTATAGTGACTCACAGCTACCTCCCCTTCGAGAAGCGGTATCAGATCTATCCATTAGATTCAGTGCCATTACTGACTGATCACCCTCGATCTCAAGGTAGAGCAATGTCATCAGCTCCGTCGATCTTGTTCACAGAGGGGAGTCAAAAAATCAAACTGCCCATGATTTTCCCTAGTACCTTCTGATTGGTCAAGTTTGTGCCAGGTAGATTCCAAGGTGGTCAAAGGTTGCTTCAAAAGGGTTGCATTTCAGTGAGAGGCAAATCGTGTTTCCTTGATGTGAGCATGTCATATAGTAGCTATCGGTGTAACTTAGGACTATCGACAAGACTTCTCACCGAGCTGCGGAAGTTAGATTGATGCTTATTTCCGTGGGAAAGGTGATCACTATCCAAAAGACCTCATAGCAATCTCTTTTCTTCATATTGATTCCTGCTTATGTCGTTGAGACCACCTCACTTCACCGAGACATCTTATAGAATACCCTTTGTTGGCAGCGAGACATTGGCCTGTCAGGGAGAGGTGATAGTGGGTAGATAGAGTCATAGCGATGCCATTTTCACTCAGCAAGAGATTTGACAGTCGGCAAGACCTCATGTCGATGTTTCCCTTTTCTCCCCGAGCTCACTTGATTCTATTGCCAAGACATTCCCAGGTCGGTGAGAACCCATGGCAAAATCCAACTGCCATGTCGATGTCATTTTACTTTGCTGAGACCTTATTCATTCGCCAAGGCATTTTATAGAATTCCTGCGTTGTCAACGAGACATTGGTCTTTTGGCTAGACCTCTTTCTAGGCTCCTTATCTTTTGGTGATGAGTTCACTTTCTCTTCGGTCGGGGAGACATCCTTATATCGGCAAGATCTCTTGTCGATGTCAAATTTTCTCAGCGAGGCCCCTTCGTTGTCAGAGAGACTTCACCCTGTCAGTGAGACATTATAGTGGGCGGTTAAGGTCACACCGACAGGCCAATCCATTCGGCAAGACCTCATGGCGATATCCTCATCTCCTGGAGAAGGCACTCTTTTTCACTGAGACTTTTCAAAACTGGTGAGGGTGGGGCCAAGACAAAACTGGAACCAGGACTAGGGGAGGAAGGTCGGAAGCAAAAGACAAACAAATCCCAGTGGGACCGGGATCGAAACCAAAACAGGGGAAAACAAAGAAAAGAGCAGAACCGGAACCAGAACCAAATCTAGACCTGAAACTTTCTTCAAGGTTCAGGTTCGGACTTCGACCTGATCCTGCCCCCAGCAACACATGAGGAGGAAAGGAAAGAAGAAAAACATAAGGGGGAACCAAGGGGGAGACATCCCTCGATCAAAAAAAGGAAAAAGAAAGAATAGCGGAACCAACACTAGAACCGGAACGGAAACAGGAACCTGACCCCTAGAAAAGTTCCAAGTTTAGGTTCCGACCAGGTCCTGGGCCCACCAGAAAAAGAAAGAAAACACACAAGGCAAAAGAAAGAAAGGCGGGATTGGAACTGAGTCCGATCCCAGGTAAAACAAAGCGGGGGCGGGGCGGAAACAAACCCGAAACTGAAACTTTCACAAGGTTTCAAGTTCGGATTCCGACCCGAACCCACCTTCGATGAAGGTAAGGAAGGGAGGAAAAAGGACAAGGAAGAAAAGAAAGGGAAAAACTACCCTACTGTAAAACGTAAGGCCAAAGAAGAGAACAAGATGCACATGAGCGCGGAACTGGAACCGGATCAGGAACTAAAACAGAAACTGGAACTTTCAAAAAAGTTCCAAGTTTGGTTTCGGTTCGGTTCCGCCCCCGATAGAACAAGGAAAAAGGAAAGAGGGAAAAGACAAGGAAAAACATAAAAAAGAGACCCACCCCCAAGCTGAAGACTTGCACGCTGGGCTCAACCCTCTTGGGAGCCACATTTAATCCATGTGCCGAATTAAAACATCATTTTCCCCTGCAGCTGCACAAGAAGCAAACAAGTTAGAAAAAGTGATCCTGATGCAAGTGTTCCTTTATTTGGTCTTCGAGAACCCTTGAAAACATGGGTTACCTTGCCTGATTGAGCCCATAGGCGAAAAATGGGTAACAGTAACATTTTCATCATCACCCATTTTCAATTTTTCATATTTCTCTTTCAGAGTTTGTAGCTTAGCAATCTTCACATTAGCATCACCTTCGTACAAGGTCTCCAACTTTTTCTAGATCTCATAAACAGTCTTCAAATCCATCACATTTGTCATCTCAGTATCATTCAAAGCACTCAACAATGCTTCCTTAGCCCTGATATTATACTCAACATCCCTGATCTCAACAGAAGTAGTAGGACCATTCTGTGGAATAACATATATGTTTCTTGTAATGCTCCAGTAGGGTTCACCAATGCATCTCAGATGGCACTCCATTCGATTCTTCCACAAAGAATAATTTGTTCCATCAAATCTAGGACTATCCTTCTTATAAGTTGCCATCCCAGATCACCTCAAGCTATAAAACTTCTTGAAAGGAACCTGCTCTAATACCAATTGTTGGCAACTCAAGGGCAAACAACTGAGAGGGGGGGTGAATCAATTGTCACCAAATTTCAAACTTATTCAACTTATTAGCCTTATTCTCAGATCTAATCATTAATCATGAAAGCATAAATGAACAACACATCAGAAGCACACATAACACTAAGATTTTTATGTGGAAACCCTTTTAGGGGAAAAACCATGATGGAGGTCAGTCCACAAGATTATACCATGTTAAAAGTATGAGGAAATATGAATGGGGAATGCACATGCATTCAAGCAAACTTCCTAGAGCTCACTGCTCAATTACAAAGGAAGACACATTGTCTTACAGAAATTTTCTGATTAAATCCATCAGACTTTGAACTAAAAAAATAGCATCTGCTAATGCATGGTTACAGTTCTAGTTAAGCACATGAACAAGTTTCTTCACTCTTCTTCACTCTTTGCTCTACCTTCGAATAATCTAAACAATATTCACACATAGGACTCACACACTTCACACTTGCACACTCTCATACACACTTCCAAATGATAAAACAATCCCTCTTATATATCCACAACAAGAAATTGCATTGCTATAAGCCAGCTCCAAAGAAATAATAAAATGAATACAAACAGTCGGCTCAAAATGATAAAGATTAATCATGAGAATCAACCAAGGTCAGCCACAACATAGTGAAGATTGAAAACAACATCCTCAAACATGAACCACTTCAATTAATTACTCCTCGAAGATCCACAACATGCTTCAACACCTTGTCAGCCAAGAACATGAAAAACATGAACACACAAGAGAAAATATTGGATCGCAAGCACAACGATTAATTCGGACATGCAACAAAGATAGAGCATGAACTAGAAACATCCACAAGAATCATGAAACACCAGAGAAGCATCCACAACAACTGAACTTACTGAAATCACATGATCTTCATTCAGGAACACAAACTAAAGTAATAGAAAAACTGTCAGGATAAAAATCTTCATAACTTAATCAAATCTTCACGCAGATCTCTGAAACTTGACGTGGATAAACTAGATATATTCAACAAGAAACCCTTTAGTCCACAACCTCTAAACAACAATGTATTGATGATACCAACAGAAATAACTTCACGTCACCACTGACAACCTGTAGCACTTCTTATCACATTTTTCTCAATATCCTTGACATATACAACTTCTAATGCAACAATGCTAATAGTGTTGACATATATGAAAAACACATAGTAGAAACACACCACAACATCCAACAATAAAAGTCTACCATAGTATCAAAACTGAACCAAAACTTCCATGAAACTAAAATAAATTGTTGTAAAGATAACCCAGGGGTGTTGAATATGCATGAAAACTCCCCCTAAAACCATGAGTACGTTGTTGATAGTTGAACACCATGTCACTATCATGTTAGTACAAGCAATGTTTCTCCAAACATCAAGGCTTCCACTATTCAAGTAAATGTTTCAAACAAAGTTCAGCACTGTTACTGAAAAGAAGAGATCAAGGCATAAGCAAATATGAGGTCAAGATTGTCTTGTCATGATATTACCATATGTATAATCCACAGTAGCAAAGCATGTATCAACTATATTGTCAAGCTTGTCAAAATAATAAACTTGACATGTATCATGAAACCAAACTGTAGTATCAAGGTGAAAACCTACAACATGACCAAAGTAACCAAATTCCAAAGAACCAAAGAGTTATGATAGGCATTTAAGTAATCAAAGCTGCATTTCCAAATACCAAGATGCACTTCTCATGAAGTCCTACCACCTACAAGCTAATAATAATGATGAGCTTCAAAGATGGAGACATTCCACAAAAGTAATAGTTGTCTCATAAAGCTAGTAGTGTGTATCACCACCTGTCAACTCCACTGTCACTTCACAAAGTCAAACATGAATTCAAATAATGTATAGGCTATAAGAAGAGTGACAATATTTTACCACTATCCAAACACTTGTTTAGCAAAGAACCTGTCCAAGAAGCAAATACTACAAATATTGTCCAATAAGGTGCATTGTACTTATCTAAGATAGAAGCAAGACACAAGGTGTAATGTCAAAGAGCATGTGCATTTTCAAAGAGCATTCACCATAGACCTGGAACACAAAAGAGATCCAAAAACCAACTATTTAGAGCCACTGTATATAGCTTCACCACTGCACCACTTTCATCATTACATAGTTAAAGCATGTGATATCCACTTTCAAGCTTCATTCACTTTCAACACTAACTATCCCCAAATAAAGGTATTGTCACCAAAAACATAAACCATTTTCAAAGCATGCATGTATTATTCACTATCCAAGTACAAATTGTCCATGTAGCCCAAACATGTGAAATAACCAAGACATGAGAAAATACACTGTAATCATGACAAACCACTATGGAAGCATGATAAACCATAGCCATAAAGTGTAAGCATCATGAGAAAGCATTACCAATTGTATTACCAAAGTGCATTACCAACTATCAAGTAAACGAGGGCAACATGAGACCATATCACCAATTTGAAACCAATTACCACAAATTGTCAAAGCAAACCAATGCCATCATCAAGGAAGCAATTTCAACCATCAAGAAAAAAAAAATAGACAACAATTTAATCATCAAGGCAGCATGATCAAAGTAGCAAGATACTTCTCCACTTTCAAAGCAAATATGCATTGTAAATATGTATTGTCTAGGCAACTGTCCAAGTGTATGGGCAAAAGAATAAATCAGTCTACCAAAATTGAGATTAGATGTTACTGTCTTTTGATCACATAGGAAATCAAAATGATGACCAAACCATTGTCACTCCAAAATGCCAAACCACATAAAAATCTAATTACTCCTCAAAATTATGTATTTTAGTGTGGAGTGTTGTCACACTTGACAAACAACATTGTGATCACTGTCACTAGATAATACCTCCTTGATTAACTTTAAATTTGATTTCCAATGTTGCTTTGAATGAACAAATGCTACTTTCTATTGCAACAACAAACAAACTCAATATGCTAGATCAAGAAATACAAAAGAAAGAGTTGCACAAAACCACTCCATGGAAACCTTGTCTACATACTGATCAAAGACTGAGAGCAGTGAAATAAAAATACATGATCAACAAGGAAAATGTAGAAGAAATATCACTATTATATTTAGAGATCTACCATTGGATAAAGGACTACTCCATGTTGTATGCTTATCACTTTGGCACTTGTTGTTCCTTCTGCCATGTCATACAATTGAAGATAAATATGTTCATGCAAGAGAATCACCACCACACAAAGTACTCCACTAAGAGAGAACTTGATAGAAATCATAGCATAGTCAACAACTAAGATCTTGACACATGGATGATCAAAATTTCATAAATTGGCACTAAAGTCCTAAAGATACCATTATCTACTTATCAATAAGAGTAAGATCCTATCAACATACAGTCTCTTTGTCTATGGGGTTTGATTGATAATGCAATGATTGTCTCCCCCTGCCTTTATGCTACTTTTTATGCATTTGAAGATGCCTTTTGTGCATAAAGCATAGGCATAGGTTCTTTTTTTTTTGTTCAAGTTTCCTTCTCCAAAATTTTTTTGATTCTTTCCTTTTCCAAACCTTCTTATCCAATTTATTCTTGTCATTAGATGTTTGTGACTTAGAATTTTTCTTGTGTAAGAAATCATTTCTTCTCTCTTGTTTCTCAAACCTCCTAGTTCTACAATGCTTTGCAATGTGACCATGGTTATTACATTTATAACAGATTATATTCCTATCCTTATAGAATGCATATTGACTCTTTTCAAAAAAATTCTACAATAACTTGCTTTATGCCCATAACCATTACACGAATAACAATAACCAGGCAATGAATAATTATACCTCACTAATTTACCTAGCTAAATAGGTGGAGATCCTGTGAACTAGTTAACTCTACTTCTTCTTCCTCTATTGATGTCCTTGAACTTTTTGCTATCAGCAGTCTTAGGGGCAGCAGTATGACAATTTAAATCCATCTTTGTTCTTGGTGTTTTTCTAACTCCAAAACTTTGTCCTTCTACAAAGCCCAAACCAGTAACGTCCTTGTGATGTTTTTGCTTACTTAACATCTCATTCAACTTGCTAGTGCTCTCATCAAATTTATGATTCTTTTCTTACTGCTTTCTAAAATTCTCAAGATCTTTCCTTAAAGAGACTATTTCTCCTTCAAGCTTTTGACATTCAATTGTTTTGACTTCCAATTCAAACCTTGTCACATCAGCTATCCTCTTATTTTCTTCAATCCCTAATTTTAGATTGAAAATCAACTCATCTTTTACAATGTGTTCTTTTAACAAAGAAATTTCCTCTATACTCCTTTTCAATGAGACAATCTCACTCTCTAGCTTTTTACAATCTTCCACTTTGGTTTGCAAGTTTATGCTAGTAGCTTCTTTAATTCTTCTAGACTCTTCCAGTTGCAAATTTAGACCCTGATTCTCCTTTTTGAGTTTCTTAATCTCATTAAGGGAATAAATAAGTTCACCTTCAAAATAAATTTCACACTCATCTTCAACATACTCTTGCTCAAAGTCACTCACAAATGGATCTTCTTCTATGTCAACACTCTTTTCAATATAATCATTTTTTGAACTAGGTTTAGAGGGTATTTGTTGTTCAACATTCTACTGAGTATTTCTTTTTCCTCTATTTATCTTACTTTTTTCCTTAACAAGTACTCCACTACCAGGAACCCCTTAAGTTGGTTAGAATTATGCAAAGGTTTGGCTCTGATACTACTTGTTGGAGTACAAAAGACACTGAGAAGGGGGTTGAACCAGTGTCTTAATAAACAATTTCAATTTACTAATGTTTCAAAACCACTTAATCTCTTTGAAAATAGTGAATATTTAGTTTGAAGATTATGATCAGAATGTGATAACCAAATTCAGATTCTCAAACAACATATAAACTCAAATGTTGCAATGTAAATATAGAAGACAACAAGATCAAAAAGGCATCCACAAAAGAGTCATAACACAATATTTTGCATGAGTGGAAAAACCTCATAGGGATGAAAAACCACTCGGTAAAATGCCTCACTGGCTTAATCAAAATGCCTCACTGGTAAAGCCTCACTTTCTACAGAATGCCTCACTAGCAACACAAAATGCCTCATTGGCAATATAAGCCTCATTGGCTACAAAATGCCTCAATAGCAACACAAAATGCCTCACTAGCAACATAAGCCTCATTGGCTATACAAATGCCTCACTAGCAACATAAGCCTCACTGGAAAAGATCAAACTTGTCTCACTAACATGATCTTTTACAACATTTTCTCAAATATGAATGAATCAATTATAGAGGGTTGCTCTGTTTCACTACATAACATTTCCACTTTCCAAACTAACACATTCTATATCCTAAAGATTCATTGGTGTGGAATCTTTAAAATACAAAATATATCAGTTACACATCTCACTATTTTGCATATTGTTTACAAAGCAACATTATAGAATTTTGTTTACAAATTCATCATGATATATCTATGTAAAGAACTAAACCAAAAACAACCCCAAAACACTAATTTTATAACAATCAAAATGTTACAAATTTCTGCCATTTGTCATTGTATAAAATTATCAAATGTATCATGTTCAACTTGTTTCCATAACTGCCTCTGAAGTTTCATCGAGATGCTTTTGAATTTAACAAACTAAACTGCCTCTTAAACATGGTCGACAGATTATGCAAGCTATATGTATACATCAAATACAAGACACATATAAATGTGACATAAAACCCCAACTCCCAACTCGACACCACAAGCAAGACATGACCTGTGTAAAGACTTAAAATCTGCCAAATGATTTAATCCCCCATACCCTAGCCACAGGTAACCAAAACAATAAACCCTTTTGTGTTTCATTATACAAATAACAAAATGTAAGTAACAACCCATGCCCTAAACCACAATAGTGATCAACACAACATATGTTCATGGTGAGCTCTAACAATAGGGTCTTGAAGACTCAAGAACTAATACACCCTTGCATTAAACAAAATGTATACCCTTGAAGAAAGAACCTAAGGTCGAAACCATAAGTGACATTGAACAAGAATTGATACTCAAAGTCGACCTACCAAAAATTTTATGCATAAGGCAACAGACCAAGGATACAACATTAGAAACCCACACATAAGCATAATGAACAACCATATACTCAACAAACACATTTCATAAAACCACATAACTAAGACCAAAACCATTTCTAGAACAACCATGAACCATAGAGAGCAAGGATTTGAGTTACCAAAATAAGCAACATTGAAGACTTCAACTGATTTTGAAACCTTGAAACCATTTTTTGAACTACCAGCCGCAAAACCACCATTTCTACCGAGCTTCTCCAACTTTCTTTCAAGCCCTAAGTTGGCTATGAATAACAATGCTTTGTTGTTTGCACAATAACACATTTAGGACACAATTATGTCGAAACAATAACATTGTAACTCACAAAAAAACACAAAATATTATGTCGGCCTTTTCCTCAAGTGTTTTCCTTTTTGCAAACCAAAAACTCCCATCATTATGTCAGTATTAGTTGCCTATGTAACCAAACCAAAAGTCTTCAATGAATACCACAAATGTATGCAAAGGTATATCACCTGAACATGTATGCCGCCTATAGATATGTGCCAAATCAATCATGTAACCAACCCAAACTGAACCATGATAATCATTAAAATGCAGAAAACCTGAGTACATTCCAATACTGTAAATTCCACAAATAACCCTTGACATCAATGCCAAAATCAATGTCAAAGGGGTCAACACAATTGGGGTGTCTGAATAAATTTTGGCTTGGAGGAAGATTTACCACCATGTGGGATAACCTATTTTTCCTTCTTAGAAGGGTTTGAAATATATTCTAGATGCACCTTAGAAGATGGGTGATTCGAAGTGGGTTAGGCTATAGCTTAGGATTTGCTAGAGTTAACATTCTTATTTTTGTGGTGCAAAATTATAGTCCATTTTTTCACAATTTTCAAGGAACCTCAATAGGCTGGGGAGATTTTTTGACCTAGGGGTGCTAAAGGGAAATCCTTAACCTTGTGCTCAATATATTGGAACCAAAATTAATTATTGGGAAATTGAGGTATAACACATGCTGAGTGTGATAAAGATGTCCAATCTGAATATCCATAGATTCTTTCAAATCCTTGGACAAGTCAATCTAAGCATAAATAGTTTTCTGAGGATGAGCCTAATAAAATCTATCATACTCAACAAATATGACCTTCCCAAGGGAAGTAATAATGGTGGTTACAAATTTTCGACAAGGGGTAGACTAGAGAACTCAAGCAAAAATAGCACACAAAGTTTCTTCTCATTTGAGATGGCGAAACCACACATCCACAACTGAAAGACTAATAGATATGAATGAACATACCATGGGAAATGCCTGATAATGGACTCAACATGGCTGACCTCAACAAAGTGAAAAATAAAGAACCCTTTAGTAAGGTTTTGGATAGTATCAAGTTGGATCCAATGTAGGGTCCAATGCTTGTTAACCCAATCTTAGATTGTTCTTTCTAGGAGATTTATCCCCACAAGATACCCTATCAAAGTAAAATTTTCTAACCACTTACATGTATTATCAAACTTAAGGATGGATAAAACCACATCTTATGGGGAATTTGAGTACTTACCTCATGAAATACTTCCATAATATTTTTTTGGGGACACTTTCTTGGAGGTGCCACTATGCAAAGTCACCAAACCATCAACAACAACATGAACTGCTAGGTTGAAGTTGTTTGAGGCTATAAAAAGGACTACTAGAAAACTCACAATAATGTAGAAGATTAAATGCTTTCTTATGCCAAAGGTGTAGTGTGACTTTAAGATGGCCAAAGACAATAAAAAAAATCCCCTAGCAAAGAGAAGTTCAAAGTCCAAATGCCTACTTTATATTTTTGACAACTATAGTCTAAATTTCAACTTTATGCTTGGGTGGATGCATATAGCTCTAGCCCACTTGTGGGCCATCTAGATTTTTTTCTAAAATCATATATTTTTTTAAAACTATGCAAAATTTAAACCTAGAGAGGTTCCATCTAATGGGGGTTTAATTGAAGGGGGTTAGATCAAACCTCCTTGGATAAGATCCCTATATAATTAAATAAAACCACCAATGAAATCTCCTCTTCACCTATCAAAATGTTGACAAAATAATTTTCCTTCAACTTTTGGGGGATAAAATGAAGCCATTTGAAATGCTATTTTGTAAGTATGTAGCCTTCAACTTTGGCTTTTGAAAATTATATTTTAAAAATATTTTTTTAATTTTATAATAAATGTAGGCCCATTACAAAAAAAATGACCTTTATTCAAGATGGTAGGGAAAAGAATAATTTTTGTTAGAAAAATCTTTAAAAATACACTATTTGCATTATGTTCTTGTTCCAATGAAAAAATAAGTTGTTTTTTAATATATAGCTAAGAGAAATGTGATGTGCTAAAACATAGGTCTAAAATTTTGTTACTACTAATTCAAAAATTAGTAATAAATAAAAGTTAAAAAAAAACAAAATATATGTGTCCTAGGCATTTGAATTAATGATTTAATTCCAAGAAATTGTAGAAATATTTCATTTTTAGTGAAATTTATTGAAGTAAAATGTCACTCAATAAAAACATTAGAAAAAAATAATTGAAGAAAAAACTAAAAATCATAAAATATTCTTTAATTTTAAAAATTACAAATTGAATATGCATAGAAAATGCCACAACCCATTTGTTTACACCATCCTTAAATTCTTGGTCACTTGTTCAATATAATTGACACAAATAGAAAAAGCTAAAAAATATTGATTTTGTTAGCCCAATTATGCAAAAATGGGCCACACTGTCACCCATTTTTTTATTTTTCTATTTTTTTTGCATTGTCCTTTTTATTATGGTTTGTTCATTATGTTTATTTACAAGCTTATTTTCATCTACTTGGGGAGTATTTTGGTTATTTTTTATTACTCTACTCACATTTCCTCTCTTGCTCATCCACCACCTTTCTCATTTATTTTTTTATATACCTTTTATTTTGGTCTAGTTAGGTTCATCCTTTTGTCTCTTTTATAACATTTCCATTTTCAATTTGTTCTTGGTTTTATTTCTTTCCTTTTATTATGCTTGTTTTCCCTTGTTGGCTTCTTGTTTTGCATTTTGTGCTTATTACCATGTTTATTCCTTAGTGTTTGATTACTACTTATTGACCTCACATTACTATATCATTCTATTTAGAGAGTATATATTGAGCCTATATTGAAACATTATACCAACTTTGTATTGATACTTATTGAGATTATATTGAAACATCATGCTTACTAGAGCCTACATATGGACCCTATATTGATACATATCAATTTCATAGCTTTTTATTAAGCCTACAATACTATATTATGCTATTAGATAATCTCTTTTATATCATTTGCACTCCTCTAGTCGCATCCTTATCTTTTATCCTTAAATCAGGGTAATTATTCCTTTATTATATTTGATTTTATCATGTTATACCCTTATATTGGGGGTATCATTCCTTCCCCTATACGTTCCATTTTCCCTATATATACCCAGTAGGGGCGTACTACCTTACAACAATGTGTGCTCATGTTCTTGTATGATACATTAGGTTCATATGTTACTCTAGTGCCTCATGTACATACATGAGAGCTTTCGGTCATTAATGGGGTTGCAAAACCATTTTATATTACCATGTTGGGGGCAACATTACCTTCTAGACCATATCTCCAACCCATTGGTGTAGGGGCACCTAGCGTCATTTTGTAAATATGGTCCAATGTTAGGTTTTCAAGTGTTTTGATTCATATTTGGTGTAATAAGACCATTTTTAATGTATTGAGTCTCATGGGGTCGGTTGTAGTTAATGTTGTCAAGTTTTGTAAAATGTTGCAAAAGTTGCACAAACAACTTTGCAATTTTGTCATATGTGGAAGTTGAACTATCACAAGTTCAAATGGTAGTTGTGAACTATTTATTTTTGGTTGTTTATGTTTAAATATTCCTCACAAATTTTGAGGCAAGGTTTTGGAGACATTTTTGGTGCACAAGCAATAAGAAAACTTCATTTTTCTGTGTGTTTTCATTGAAACCTATTGCTACAGGCATTGGTACAGTTCCATACAAGTTGAAAATGTACTAATTGTTATTGGAATTGGTGCAAGGATGAACTAACTCTATTTTTGTTTTGGTTTGAGTTGATTCCATAAAGTTTGAAGGATTTCATAAGCAATTTACTAGAAGAGGTCTAAAGACCCTAGATTGAAAGGGTTTGAACAAGAAAATGGAATAAAGGACCATTCCACTGATGGAAATCTTTGCAAATCGGTGGAATGGCATTAGTTAGGGTGTTTTTCATTTTGGTAGTGATTTTAGATGTAGGGGATGGAGTTAGGGCCCTATTGTGCAAGCCCTAGCCTAATATTTCAATGTATTAGGCTTAGAATGCAAGGTTAGAAGTAAGGTTTTGGTGTTAGGGGAATTTGTAAATATTCTAGTGGAGAAAATATATTGTTTCAGACACCATGTGATCTTTCTAAATTCTTGGAGTGAAGATTGGCAATTTTGGAAAGGAATATCACACAACTGCTTTGTAAAAGAGGCCTAATTGGGCTTAAGGGCAATGTAGCAATCAATTTTAGGAGTGAATGTTACAAAACAACCCTATCTCCAAATTGGATATGTTAAATAAGGGCATACAAGGTATCTCGAATGATGATTGTTTCTTGGGTTTGAGGCCTTCTCTAAAAGATATGGTCAAATTTCACTATTTGTTGTGCTACAAGCAAGATTGAAGGAATTGAGAATAAGACACCAAGTTAGGGTTCCCAAATTGAAAAGTTGGTTGAATTGTGATATTTTTGAGGACCTCCACCCTACTCTACATAAAATTGGTATCAAAGAATAGGTTTTGATCATTTGAAGGAAAGAGGTTGAAGTTTGAAGAAGGAAAAGTTGTAATTTGAAGAAGGAAAGATGCCTCCAAAGGGAATTGCGGTGATTGCTAGAGAAATATGAATGATGGAGTCTCAAGAAGCTCTTTTAGTTAGACTTGCATCATTAGAAACAAACCAAAGAAGACGTAAGGCCACTGCAGATGAGAGTGACCGAGAGGAAGAGGAAGAGGGTGCGAATGAAAACCCTCAAAGAGGAGTCCAAGGTGATGATGAGTTGGACCCTGATGAAAGAAGAATGGTTAAGATGTTGAAGGTTATTAGAGGAGATATTACTAAGGTGAAAATGGAATTTTCCATGTATAGTGGGAAGATGGATAGTGAAGAGGTTTTGGATTGGATTGATGCAATAGACAATTATTTTGAATACAAGGAGGTAGTAGATGAACAAAAGGTAAAGTTTGTTAAAACTAAGTTGAAAGGCCCTGCCCTAACTTGGTGGAACTATGTACAAGAAGAGAGAGTGGAAAAGGGAAAAGAAAAAAATAATTCATGGGATACAATGGTGTCCAAAGTCAAGGGTCAATTCTTTCCTGATGACCATGCAATTCAAACCTTTAGAAAGTTGCAAAATCTCAAGCAAAAAGGAATGGATGTCATGGCCTACATAGAGGAGTTTCACAAATTGAGCATTAGAGCAGGCCATGTTGAGGATGAAGTTGAGAAGATATCAAGGTATATGAATGGACTAAGGTTCAATATTCAAGATGAATTAAGTCTTGCCACCCCTAGAACAGTGGAAGAGTGCTTCCAATTGGCTATGAGGGAAGAAGAGAAATTGAAAAGGAGGAAGGAAAAACAAAGTAGAGGTAGAGGAAAGAACTTCAAGGACAAAGGATCCTTTGGAGGAAGAGGACAATCACAAAAATCACAAGGTGAGACAAGTGGGAAACAATAACAAAGCTTGAAGTCAAGAGATGTTTTCCGAGGTAGAAGATCCAATGTTTGACAGATTTGGAGGACAAGGTAGGGGTTCAAATACCTTCTTTGGAAGATGCTATTAGTGCAATCAATTTTTCCATCAAGCATGGAAGTTCCTAGAGAAACAATCTTCTACATCACATGGTGGTGAAAGGAGAGCATAGTTGGTGCAAGAGGAAGATTGTGAGAGTGTTAACTCTCCTTCTCAGCATGTTGCTCCAAAGGTTGGAGAAAATTTGATGATGAGAAGAACACTACTCAAGGTTCTTGTGGTGGAGAAACCTCCACAAAGAAATTCATTGTTTAGAACCACTTGAAAATCTCAAGGCAAGGTCTTTAAGGTTGTTGATTCTGGTTCTACGGTTAATTTAGTTTCTTTGGATATGGTTGAAAATTTAAAGATGAAGAGGATCCCACACCCTACACCTTATAAGGTTTCTTAGCTGAATAAGGGTCACAAGTCTTGGTTAATGAACAAACATGGGTTGAGTTTAACATTGGGGGGTACAAAGATAAGATCTTGTGTGACACCATCCCTATGGATGTTTGTCATTTGCTGTTAGAAAGACCCTGGCAATATGAAAAAAGAAAAACATGATGTGAAGAAAAATACATATGTGATTGAAAAAGATGGGGTTTAATTTACACTCACTCCTTTGCAAGATGAAAACCTAGATACTCAAGTTGGTTCAAGTTTCATGTTGGTTGGGGAAAAATAATTCTTGAAAACCATGAAAGAAGAAGGTGGACAAGGGTATGCAATCATAATCATACCTAAATATGTTATGACAGCAGCAAAACTTGAAGGTGTGCCTAAAGAAGTGCAAACTTTGTTGAACAAGTATCAAGACATAGTTGTTGATGATCTCCCTAGTTATTTTCCACCTATAAGAGATGTGAGCCACCACATAGACTTTATACCAGGAGAAAAATTACCCAATAAGTCTTCATAAAAAATGACTCCTCAACAAAATGACGAGATAAGGAAACAAATATAGGAATTGATTGATAATGGTCTCATAAGGGAAAGATTAAGTACATGTGTTGTCCCTAATGTGTTGACACCTAAAAAAGGTGGAGATTGGAGAATGTGCACCAATTCAAGGGAAATTAACAAAATCACTATAAGGTATAGGTTTCCCATAGCTAGAATGGAGGATTTGATGGACTATTTAGTAGGAGCTTGTTACTTTTCAAAGATTGACCTCAAAAGTAGCTATCATCATATTAGAATAAGACAAGGGGATGAGTGGAAAACTGCTTTTAAAACCAATGAGTGGTTTTATGAATGGATGGTAATGCCATTTGGGATTTCAAATGCACCAAACACATTTATGAGACTAATGAATGAATTTTTTAAGCCTTTCATAGGTAAATTTGTAGTTTTGTACTTGGATGACATTCTTGTGTTTAGCAAGACTAAAGAGGAACATTTGCAGCATCTGGACATGGTGTTGATGAGGCTAAATGAAGAAAAGTTGATGATTAACTTGAAAAAGTGTGAATTCATGAAAGAGGAGTTGGTCTACTTTGGTTTTGTGATTTCAAAAATCACTTTGAAGATGGACTCCAACAAGGTAGAAGCAATTTTGAACTGGCCTACTTCAAAATTAGTTAGTGAGGTAAGAAGTTTTCATGGTCTTGCTCGTTTCTATAGAAAATTTGTAAGGAATTTCAATCATATTTGTTCTCCCATCTTTGATACAATCAAAGGGGATAAAAGGAAAAGGTTTATATGGTTTGATGAGGCAAAAAGAAGCTTTTAAATTCTAAAACAAAAGATAGCACAACAACCCATCCTAGCTTTACGAGACTTTAACAAGGTGTTCATAATAGAATGTGATGCAAGTGGGTATGCAATTGGTGTAGTCTTGAGTCAAGAGGGAAAACCTATAGCATTTTTCAGTGAGAAACTCAATGAGACCAAGAAGAAGTATTCTTCTTATGACTTTGAATTGTATGCAATGGTGCAAGTTGTTGGCCTCCTACAATGATTTAACAACTAAGCCCTTACAGTTGTGATTCAAAGATTGAACATCTAAACTGAATAGCCATTCAATCATCATGAAGGTGCATTTAACTTGTCAACCCAGGGACGTGAACTTGAAATGGGTCAACACAGTATGTGCACTAGAAATCCAAGGTAGCCATTTCCATTCTATAGCTAAGAAAGACACAATGTTGAAATTAAATTGCTTGGAACGGAATAAAAAAAATGTTGATCATCAACCAACAACTATACTAAGCTGAAATGCATGACAGAAATGAAAATATAAGCAACAAACAAGAAATTTCTCTGCTTGCTTTGGTTGTAGGAACAGTCACATAATGAAATTATAGTGGCTACAGGAACAGTCAGTGCCAGATTCTTAACTAATTACTGAACAGAAAGTAATAACTAAACTAATACTAAACTAAAAGGTGAAATACTCACCAAGTGGGTCCCCTTGGATAAGTATCCTCTAAAACTAATGAAAACTCAGATGCATGGACATATAACTTCATCTTATTCATTGGAAAACATGAGTACAATAGAGCAGTGTAACTATATTACTAAAAACTAGAAATGGAAGTACATTATTAGATCACGCGCAACCTTCAAGAAGGAGCGTTCGAGTCTTATTTATACTACCAACTAAGCAAGGCAGTCAACTCCACGAATTGGGAGGACACCATTTTAGGGAAAGTAGAGAAAGTGGAGTGGCGGTTATGCATGCATGGAATCCAGTCATACATATTTGTCTTGACATAGACTTAGTACAGCAATAACACCCGCATTTACTCAACAACATTAAATTCCATTTACAAGGTAGTTACAACTCGAGTTGCATTAAGAATCTCTCGCCATCGACCTTCGTTGACCTTTGAATGATTCCTTTGTTGAATGTTATGGTGAATGACCAGCTTGCAGAATCTTCTCAATTTAGTGGCTTCTAATCATATCTACATGGCAATATTAGTACGCACAATAATCGCATATCTGTAACTATCTTAAAGAACATTCATTAATCCAGATGTAGAATCAACACAGATAGTCCATATAACATGTCAATGTCATTAAGGATTTTCAGAAATAGCATTAGGCCCAATGTCTATGGTTTTGAGGAAATATCAACATTCAAACATCAAGGTCCATGACAACTTCAGCAAATAGACCATAAATTCTATCAAAATTAAACCAAAAACTAGGCTCATCACTCCCCCCAACCTAAGATTTTGTTGGTCCTCTAGCAAGGGAAGGGTTGTTCTTCTACTTGGTCAAAGCCCTGAAATTTGCAACCACCAACTATCCTGCATTAGTGCTTGTTGTGCATGAATCAAGATCTAGTAGAACCCTTGTTGTCTTTCCAATCTATTCCATCTTTGTCTTTCTGCAGCAATATCATAGTGGTAAAACCTAAAATTTGGTATGGGTCACATCAGAATAGATGGTTGAAAAGTCAGGGGAAGCCAAAATCATCCTTTTGTCCTCCCAATCTGTATATATCTATCAATTCTCTTAAGTGTTGTAGCATAGTTCTATATAGAGTGGGACTCAACCTATCTTAGCTCATTAGTTAGGTTGTTCCATCTTTGTGATAGGTATCTCTTCATAGTTTCCTATTTTTCTTTTACCACCACCTCGTATTCACTGTAAACTACTTCTATCCAAGGCATAATCCTATTACCATAGCTAGGTCTAAGAAGCATTATGTTCCATTCTCTATAAATGTCTCTTGGATTTTGTGATTAAGCCCTAATGGGCAGAGGGGTGTTGGGTGCCATTTTTTTATAAGCCCTGCATTGTTGTCCCCAACTGATATCATTTTGTATCAAAGACATAAATGCCCTTAATTGGACATCCCCAACATATAACAGTGGATTCCAATCATGGTCTTGAGCCATAGCATAATTGTGTAAATAGAATTCACACAACAAATTCTTCATCTCATGGAAAACAATCTGATAAGCATTGAAAAATTCCATAGGATTCTCAATGGAAGGGTTCAAACTTGAGACAATCCTTTCCATCTTAAAAGAAAGATATTTCTCCTTCAAATGCAGAGCATAGACTCTTGGAGGGGTCCTGAATTCTAAAATTTGGGGTACCAAGGCTGTCATATCGTCCACCTTATTCTTTAAAGTAGAAATTTCTACATCCTTGTCTTCAATCTCCTCATCTTTCTTTTGAATTTCTTTCTTCAACCTACGTATCTCTTCTTTCCATTCCTCTTCTCTTCTTTGCATCTCTTTCCATAAATACATAGCTACCATGTGCATTGAGTAATGAGGGGGGTTATGTATTCCTACCAGTGTTTTTCTTGGCACTGATGCTTGCTCTTCATATAGTACCAGTTGCAAGGATTCAGGTTGTTCAGTCAATTCTGACTGCAGGGCCTCTTGTTCCTATTTTTGCTCATGCTACAGGATCTCTTGCTGTAGGAAATCCAATTTTTCCTCATACCCTTGATTCTCAACTTGTTTTGCAATATTAGCAAGATTTTCTAGTGTTATGTTTGTTGCTTTCTCAAATATATCCTCTTCCTCGACATTCGCCTGCCCCACTGGATCTTTTTTGTCTCCTTGTGATATTTCTCTAGACTTAGGGATTTCCTACAGAGGCATATCAAAGGTTGGCCCAACCGGTCTTGATTTCCTAGGAGGGCTTTCACATTTTTCTTTGGCTGGAGGATGAACACTGTCAACCTTCCGCTTCCTAGAGCTTGGTACTTCTTTTTATGTCAGCTACTTTTTAGCTTTTCCTTTTCTTATTTATGCTTCTCTCTTTTGTGCCCTAGTTTTCATTAGGATTCCAAGAGGAACATCATCATTAGAATCTAGAGAGTAACTTTCTTTGTCTGATTACTTTGTCCCAGAAGAGCTAATTTCTATGGTTTTTTCAACTATAGGAGGGTTTGCACTAGGGCCTGCACCAGAGGTTGAAACACCAGGAGTGGCTTCAGCCGTGCTCAATCTCTTGCCAAACCTACGGGGCTAAGGTAAAACTCTAGGTTGAAAATTCTCTCATCTAATTTTATCAATATTTATGAATTCTTCCCAAGTCATATCAGACACATCATGCAGAGGCTTCTCAACTAACAATTTGATCAAACAATCATTGGAGACAAAATTGTACCTGCCTTTTTGAGTCTCGACCACCATGATTGAAAGAAGGTGGTACAACACGTTCAACACATTCATCCTTCTCTTGTGCCTCATGTAATTCAAGAGCTTGAAGTGCACAGAATGTAGATTCAACTGGCATCCTTCATAGGTGATATATTTTATAACATACACAACTATCTGCTTCCATGGCTCAGGCAGAGAGGTTATTTTGTACCTTGTTTGTCCACACTCAATGGAGGGTCACTAGGTTCTGTAAATTCGGCCCTAGCTAATTTGGCCTCTCTGGAAGCAGGGTAATTTTCACCGTCGGCAGGAAACCCTGTAACTTCTTCAATTCTTTCTTTAGTAGCCAATACTTACATCCCTTTTACCGTGGATTTTCCCTCAGACAATGTCTGGGAAAATTCTAATGCGATGTCTTCATTAAAACCATTCAGCTTCAAGAAGTAGTCTAACTAGCCACAGTTTCTGAATTCAACTTGTGAATGTGCATCCTGTAGTAATACATCATGAACCTTAGGTTCATTCCTGATTAACCCACCTCCCATTACCTACAATTTAATCACTCTACAAAGTTTTTCTTTCTGCAACACTGTCAATTTTCCAACACCAATGCTGTCTGAATTTTCCCTTTTTTTTCTACCTTTTCCTTTCTCTGTTTTACCTTTTGGCGACTTGAGATTATGATAGGATCAATAATGGCAGTAAATGAGTAATAAAGGAAGGTTATGATGGAGAAAAATGGTAGCAGAATTTGGTGTCATCTCACACATACGAGTCGTCATCTCACTCGGAATTCAAACTGGCTCGATCTAGATTTTGTTAACGTAGACTAGCATGGACTGACACGTGGGAAAAGTATTCACATATTTTTCCCCTCGACCTAAATTTGAGCATGTGTCCTCACATGTGAGGTGGCAAGGATGATTTGATAGGGGCAGGGAATAATGACATGCTACGATGAACATCTGTATTAATTTACAATGATTAAATGAATGCACCAAAGACAATTAAGACATAGAAATTAATGCACACATACCTGGATTCGTGGAAGATTCGTTGCAAATATTGTGGAGAAAGTACCAGTTGCCTTTTAAGAAATAAGTTGAAAAATTAATGAAAATGAGGTGGAATGAAGTGAAGTGATGGAAGAGAGAGAAAGGTGGAGATGGATGGGTGGATGGGTGGATGGGTGAAGAAGTGGACTCCCAAAGAAGTGGAAGTATTTATTATGAAAAGTACATACCTTAATTAGCCAGAAGGAGGGACACTAGGTCCACTTCCTTCGGCTGTAGGAAGCTCGGGTGTTGCATGTTGAGTGAATTGTTGCAGAAACTCCTCTTTGGACATTGGCTTGTGATACAATTTGAGGCGATGACCATTGAAAATTAGCTTAAATCTAACTGGTTCAATAATAGTGAGTTGAACAACACCATTAGGGAATACTTCAGCAACCTCATATGGTCCTAGCCACCTTGTTTGCAATTTTCATGTATTGCCCTAATACCTTGAGTCATAGAGTAGGGCCCAATCTCCTAGTTGGAATTTCTTGTCCTTGATGAATTTTTCATGCCACTTGATTCTCTAATTCTGCACTACCTTTGTGTGATGCAAGGTTTCTCTCCTCATCTCATCCAAAGCATCCAAATGCATGATTCTTTCTCTTTGTTCCTAAGGGATATCCATCCCCAAATATATTGCAATCCTAAGAGTCTTATGTTCAATTTCAATGGGCATCATGGTTGTCTTTCCATACAACAACTCAAATGGAGTGAAGCCTGTAGTTGTCTTCCAGGTTGTCCTATAGGCCCAAACAGCTTTTGGAAGCCTATTTGCCCAATCCTTTTTATGAACAACCACTGTTTTGATTAGGATGACTTCAATTTCTCTATTAGTCACCTCAACTTGGCCATTGGTCTGGGGGTGATAAGGAGTATACTTCCTATGTCTTATTTTGTACTGATTGACTAGTGTTGCAATAAGGGTTGATTTGAATTGAGCCCCTTGATCAATCACTATCTCTCTTGGAACTCCATACCTTGTGAAAATCTTCTCATAAATAAATTTTTCAACCTTGTTATCTTGCATGCTTCATGGCCTTAACTTCTACCCACTTTGTTACGTAACCAGTGAAAACTAAGATATAAGACATACCATTTGATGGAGGGTCAATGGGTCCCACAAAATCTACTCCCCATTTTTCAAATGGAGTGATTACTACCTAAGGGAAAAGTGGCATCTCATCAGATTTGGTTCGTCTTCCCATCCTCTGGCATTGATCACATTTTCTTGTATACCTTCCTACATCCTTGTGAATTGTGGGCCAATAGTATCCTGTGTTCAAAATCTTCATTGATGCCCTTTTGGCTGAAAAAATTTCCTCCACATGGTTCATTGTGACATGCATTCAAAATGTCATATGTCTTATCTTCCCTCACACATATCCTCATGACATGGTCTAGTCCAGTATAAAACAAACATCCTGCAATCCATGAAAAAGGAAAAGACTTTTCAATGAGTGTCCTTCTCTCTTTTGGAGAGAAGTGGGGAGGAACTCTACCTATGACTAGATAATTAGCTATGTCGTCATATCAGGGTGTTCGCACACTGATGGAGAATAGATTCTCATCAGGAAAAGAGTCATCTAAGGCTTGATTATCCCTTGATGTAGTTAGCCTTGAAATAAATTCTGCAACAACATTGGCCTTCCCTGGTTTGTCCACAATGGTTATGTCAAACTCCTGCATCAACAACAACCATCTTACTAGCCTACCAGAGATCAAAGGTTTATTCATGAGATATCTAATGGCTGCATGATCTATGTGCACAAAGATTTGGTAGCTTGTGATGTAATGCCTGAATTTGTTCAGGGCATAGATTACTGCCAACATTTCTTTTTCTGTCACTATATAGTTGAATTTAGCTCCTTGCAAATTTTTGCTGACAAAATAAATGGCATTCTCAATGGCTCCTTCTTTTTGTCCTAAGACTACTCATATAGCATAATCTGATGTGTCTATATGGATGTGGAAAGGAAGCTCCCAATTAGGACCTTTAAGTACAGGAGCATGAGTCAAAGCTACCTTCAAATCAAAAAATGATTTGTCATAATCTTCTGCCCATTGAAATTCAGCATCTTTGGTGAGAAGAGTATACAATAGTGTTGCTATTTTTCTGAAATCCTTGATGAAACACCTATAATATCTTGCATGTCCCAAGAAACTCCTAACATCTTTATGTTTTGCAGGTGTAGGCAGATTTGTGATCACCTCAATCCTTGCAGGATCTACTTGAATTCTTTTGTGAGAGATGTAATGGCCAAGAACTACACCTTCTTGCATCATCATGAAATACTTTTCATTGTTTAGAGATAGGTTGTGATCTTCACATCTTTATAGAAATCTCTTGGGATTTTCCAATGCCTAATTGAAATCGGCACCATAGGTGGTAAAGTCATCCATGTAAATTCCCATGCAATCAAGAGAGATATCTAAAAATATGTTGATGATTGTTGCAGGTGCATTGCATAAGCCAAATGGGAGTACTGAGTAGGCCTAGGTACCCCATGGATAGGTAAAGGTGGTCTTCTCCTAGTCCTCAGGTTCAATTTGGATCTAGTTGTAGCCGTTGAATCCATCTAGAAAAGAAAAGCACTGCTTTCTTGCAAGTGAGTCCAAAACTTGATCTATGAAAAGTAATGGAAAATGGTCCTTTTTGGTGGTAGCATTGAGTTCCCTATAATCAACACGAACTCGCCATTTCTCTCCTTTTCTAGGCACAATAGCCAATGGAGACACCCACTAGCTATCTAAAATGGGATAGATAAATCCTGCATCCGGCAATTTTTGTAGTTCTCCTTTTACAATTTCTCCCAATGCAGGGTTAATTCTTCTTTATGGCTGCCTCACTGGGGTGCAATCATCTCTAATGTAAATTTTGTGAGTGCAAATCTTAGGGTCCAATCCCTTCGTATCATCATAGTCCCATGAAAATTCATGTTGGTGGGTCTTCAATAAGTTTTCCAATAACAATTGTTTTTCTTCACTCAGTTTGCTATTAACATTCATATATTTTCCTTCTGACACCTGCACTTGTGTAGTTAACTCTATCATGGCTACTTCATTAATGCATGGTACCTTGAGTTCATATGGCAGCAATGTATGGGAAATACTTGTTGTTGCAGGAAGTTCGGCTACAAAAAGAGTGGTTGTAGGAAGAACGTCTGCGAGAAGAACAGCTGCAAGAAGAGTAGACAGAAGTGTCTTAACTGGTGCAGAAAAATGAGAAGATGATGCTCCTTCCACTTCACAATGATTTTGAATGATGTTAGCCAATACTTCATCTTCATCTTGAAGATACATAAAAGATCTTCTGCCTAACATCATAAGATGTGCCACAGAATTAACTTCCTTGGCCTCTTCACCAACATGTGGCCATACAAAATTATCCTCATCATGGGATGGCTGAGCAAGAGGATAAAGAACAAAATTTTTGGTGCTCTTCCCATCATAAATTGTCATGTCACATGACCGACATCCAATATATGCATTTGCAGTTGCTAATCATGGCCTTCCAAGAATAATGGGATACCTGCCTAGTGTAGCTTTAGGAGAAAGAATTATGAAGTTTTTTCAGTACTCCCAGGAGTCTAGAATTACCACAAGATCCTCTACTGTACCATCAGGCTTAATAGTAGAACTATCAGCAAGTTGCAGGACAGTAGGAGTAGATCTCATGCTTGCAATGTTTAGTTGTTGCAAGATGTGTTTAGTTGTTGCAAGATGTGTTTAGTCATTACATTTATTGCTACCCCCAAATCAATTAGATCATTCTTTATTTGGATCCCATTTATAACAACTACCATAGGACTACCTGGGTCATTGTACTTAGGGATAGTCACTTTTCTAAGCATGATTTCAGCTAGTTGTCCCACCACATGAACCATAGTGGGGTCTTTCTTTTTCCTTCCTGGCTTCTTGAGGTATGCTTCTTTGATTGCTTTTCCATAGATTGGGACATCCTTTATGGCCTGAAATAGAGGTATCTGGACACATATATCCTTCAACTAATCCAAGATGTCAAAGGTTGTGTCCTCTTTTTCTACCATTTTCTTGGCAACTTCCAATCTCTGAGGAAATGGTGGTTCTTGTTTAGTCTGCTTGACTTGGACTGGTTCAATATTTTTAGGTGCACTTGGTTGAATGGGATCATTCAAAGGTTCATCTTCCTCTTCCACAAGAAACTCAGTGATAATGGGCTTGGAAGGGGCTGGTAAACTAGTTTCTAAATGCAAGTGGATGTCACTTACACTCATAGCATATGCAAGGAATTGGTCTGAATCGGTAGAGTATATACGTTGCTATTGTGGTTTGTTATTTGGATTGGGTGTGGGCTAAGCTAGTAGCTAAGTAGGTTTATTTGGATTTGAGCTTGGATTAGTAGGAGGCATTATATCAAGTTGTTGGGGATGAGAAGGTGGTTGCATATAACTGGTTTTTTGTGTTGGCCATTGTTGTCCTCCCCTCCATTGATTCGTTTGCTGCCAATTTCTTGGAGGTGGTTCCCAATGCCCTTGAAATTGCTGCCAATTCCCCTGAGGTTGCTTCCACTAGGGTGGAGAGTTTTGATGATTGGGCCAAGCATTTGGAGGGCTACCCCAAGGATGTGGTGGATATCCTCCATAGTTGGATGGATAAGGGGGCTGCCATTGGTTACTAGATGAATAGGAATTGAAATATGGTCCAACATAAGATAGTGGATCTAGTGGCATACCTTGTCTTGGAGCCCAAGGCCTCCTTTGTGCAACATAGTAGACTTGATCTTCTTTAATCTGGATTGGTTTGAACTTAGGTGGAATCTGCTTACTTTCAATATTAGCTACCATCTTTCATCTACAGTCCTTCTTTTGTCTGCAATGGGGGCAATACTTTGCTAACATTGCCTCTAACTCCTCTTGTTTCTTCTTGGCCTGAAGTGTATCCAGCTAATTAGCTAGATTATTTATAATGTCTTGCTTGAAATCTGCCAACAAGTGTGTGATCTCCATCCTTGAAACTCCACTAGTATATGACTTACTCATAGAGGATTGGTAAGCTCTCCCTTTCTTTGAAGCTTCCCTAGAATAGTTCTGGAATATTTTCTTGATGTCTTCCCAAGGAACTTGGGTGATATCTCCTCTTGCCATTAGGTCTAAGGCATTAGTACAACTCTCATTAATTCCTCTTAGGAAAAGTAGCTTTTGTGATTCTTCGTTGAGGGTATGGTGTGGATATTTCTATAAGTAGAACAAAAACCTTGAAATGTAATCCTCTAGGCTCTCATCTTCCTTTTGTTGCATCTTGGAAATGTCATCTCCTCTCATGTCACTGCCCCTACAATATTCCTTGTATTTCTCAAGGAAATTTGTCATCATGTCCTCCCAAGTTTCCACAGTATCTCTTCCTAGGCTCATGAACCATCTTAATGCAACCTCTTTCAAGGTGGTAGGAAATAGCTTAAGCCTATCAGCATCAGTGGTATAGTCATAACTCCTACAAAGTATATCAAACTCGAACAAGAAAGTATCAGGATTTTCTATAACAAGTCCATAAAACTTAAGAAGAGTTGAAGTAGGGATATTTTTGAGATTGTCAACTTCATTCTGATGGGCAATGGGGAAGGGAAAAGTTGGTTGGTTAGGTTTGTTTCTATTTGCATCACCCATGCATGCTTGATGGATTTTCCAAGCAAAGGGATTCTCAAATTGATTTTGGTCTTCAAAGGAAGCTTCAGAACTGGTCAGATCAAGAAATGCATCGACAAAGGGGTTTATCTCTTCTCCTTCTTCATTCCTTGGCATATTTGGAAGCTCTTCTAGCTGGAATGGATCAATATTATTAGGAAGAAATCTCCCATAAGCATCTCTTCTCCTTCCTCTATGCATTTGGTATCAACTCACTATTAGCCAACTCACACAAAGAATTGGTAAAGAATAAGGGGGTCATTACTTCCTAAATGAGGGGCATGCTAAGAACAACTTTCAGAAATACTATAACAAGAAAACTATCAATGACTCCAAAGAACTTCCTTGTTTGACACCATCCCGGACAACGACACCAAAAATGTTGGCCTCCTACAATGATTTAACAACTAAGCCCTTATGGTTGTGATTCATAGATTGGACATCTAAACTGAATAGCCATTCAATCATCATGAAGGTGCATTTAACTTGTCAATCCAGGGACATGAACTTGAAATGGTCAACACAGTATGTACACTAGAAATCCAAGATAGCCATTTCCATTCTATAGCTAAGAAAGACACAATGTTGAAAGTAAATTGCTTGGAAATGAATAATAGAAATATTGATCATCAACCAACAACTATACTAAGCTGAAATGCATGACAGAAATAAAAATTTGAGCAACAAATAGGAAACTGCTCTATTTGCTTTGGCTGTAGGAATAGTCACATAATGAAATTCTAGTGGTTGTAGGAACACTCAATGCTAGATTCTTAACTAATTACTGAATAGAAAGTAATAATTAAACTAATACTAAACTAAAAGGCGAGTTACTCACCAAGTGGGCCCCCTTGGATAAGTATCCTCCAAAACTAATGAAAACTCAGATGCATGGACTTATAACTTCATCTTATTCATTGGAAAACATGAGTACAATAGAGTAGTGTAACTGTATTACTGAAAACTAGAAATACAAGTACATTATCAGATCGCATGCAACCTCTGAGAAGGAGCATCTAAGTCTTATTTATACTACCAACTAAGCAAGGCAGTCAACTCCACGAATTGGGAGGATGCCATTTTAGGGAAAGCAGAGAAAGTGGAGTGGTGGTTACACATGCATGGAATCCAGTCAAACATATTTTTCTTGACGCGGACTTAGCATAGCAGTAATGCCCGCATTTGCTCAACAACATTAAAGTCCATTTACAAGGCAGTTACAACTCAAGTTGCATGAAGAATCTCTCACCGTCAACCTCCATTGAATGTTATGGTGAATGACCAACTGGCAGAATCTTCTCAATTTAGTAGCCTCTAATCATATCTGCATGGCAATATTAATATGCACAATAATCACATATTTGTAACTATCTTAAAGAACATTCATTAATCCACATGTAGAATCAATGCAAATAGTCCATATAACACGTCAATGTCATTAAATATTTACATAAATAACATTAGGCCCAATGTCTATGGTTTTGAGGAAATATCAACATTCAAACATCAAGGTCCATGACAACTTCAGCAAATAGATCATAAATTCTACCAAAATTAAACCAAAAACTATGCTCATCACAAGCATGAAAAAGTGGAGACACTATCTCCTTCCAAAGGAATTTATTGTTTTTATTGACAATCATGCTTTGAGTTTCTTGAACAACCAAGACAAGCTTAGCCACAGACATGTGAAGTGGGTGGAGTACCTACAAAGCTATACTTTTAGCATAAAACACAAAAAAGGGCAGTCAAACAAGGTGGTGAATGCTTTGAGCAAAAGACAAATGTTGGTGCAAGAAATTCAACTCCAAAGTATGGGTATTGATGCCTTGAAAGGTATGTATGAAAGAGATGATGATTTCAAGGATGTGTATGTTGTTCGCAATTAGTTTGATGGTACTTTCCATGAAGAATATTATGATTTCTAGAAACAAGATGGACTATTATTTAAGGGTGCTCAGTTGTGTATTCCCAAATATTCTATGAGGACAAATTTGATTAAGGAGAATCATTGTGGTAGCTTAGGGGGTCATTTTGGTGTGGAAAAAACCTTGGAGCAGGTAAGAACATATTATCATTGGCCAAAAATGCAAAGTGACATCAGAAATTTTGTTGAAAGTTGTGTTGTTTGCCAAAAATCCAAGTGTTCAAGCACTAATGTAGATCTTTAGCAGCCTTTTCCAATTCCTAACAGGCCATGGGAATCCATCGGCATGGATTTTGTGTTGGGTTTACCCAAAACTCAAAGAGGGTTTGATAGTGTATATGTTTTTGTTAATAGATTTAGCAAAATGGCTCATTTCATACCATGCAAATGTACAAATGATTCTTCATATATTGTTGGGTTATTTTTCAAGGAGGTAGGTAGAATTCATGGATTACCATTGACAATTGTGTCTAACAGGGATAGCAAGTTTGTAGGTCACTTTTGGAGGACTCTTTGGAAGAAATTGGGAATCAACTTGACATTTAGCTCTACCTATCACCCACAAATAGATGGGAAGATTGAAGTTGTCAATAGGAGTCTTGGGAATCTTCTTAGATGTTTGAAAAAAGAGCATTCACAGCAATGGGATCTCATTCTTCCACAAGCTGAGTTTGCATATAATGACTCTATCAATAGAAATGTTGGAAAGAGCCCATTTGAGATAGTCTATGGATTGAAGCCAAGGGGAGTCTTTGAACTAAGAGATTTGAGTGGTATGGAGAGGAGTGCTGAAGGGGAAGGGTTTGTAGTTGCAATGAAGAATATACATCATCAAGTGAAAGAAAATCTTCAAAAAAGTGTAGAGAATTATAAGCAACATGCAGATTTGAAGAAGAGGGATGTTCAATTCAAAGTATGAGACTTGGTCCTAGCACATTTGAGGAAAGAAAGGCTACCAAAGTGGAAATACACAAAGCTAGAAATGAAAAATATTGGGCCATGCAAGGTGGTCCACAAATTTGGTGCAAATGCCTATGAGATAGAACTCCCTCCTAGAGTGGCTATCTCTCCAATTTTCAATATTTTTGACCTTTATCCTTTCAAAGGATCTATGATTGTAGGTTATGATGCAGGTACATCCGGAGTTCAAGATGAAGATTGGTTCAAGGACCTACCACCAAGTCAGCCTTTGAAGCTTGAAAGCATTTTGGATTCAAGGGAAGCAAAGAGAACAAGGCATAAGGTGTACAATGAATACCTGGTGAAATGGCATGGTCTCCCTCATGAAGATGAAACATGGATGACAGAGGAGGACATTAAGAAACATGGCACAATAGTTCAAGAGCTTATATCAAGTGGAACTTCAGATTCTCTTCTGCCCAAGTGTATGGTGTAGGGGTACCTAGCCTCATTTTGTAAATATGGTCCAATGTTGGGTTTTTGGGTGTTTTGAGTCATATTTGGTGTAATAAAGTCTATTTAGACCATTTTCAATGTATCGAGTCTCATGAGGTCGGTGGTAGTTAATGTTGTCATGTTTTGTAAAATGTTGCAAAAGTTGCACAAGCAACTTTGTAATTTTGTCATATGTGGAAGTTGAATGGTCACAAGTTCAAATGGTAGTTGTGAACCATTGAGTTTTGGTTGTTGGTGTTTAAATATGCCTCACAAATTTTGAGGCAAGGTTCTGGAGACATTTTTGGTGCACAAGCAATAAGAAAACTCCATTTTTTTGTGTGTTTTCATTGAAATTTGTTGCTATGGGCATTGGTATAGTTCTGTATAGGTTGCAAATGTACTAATTGTTATTGGAATTGGTGTAGGGATGAACTAAATCTGTTTTGGTTTTGGTTTGAGTTGATTCCATAGAGTTTGAAGGATTTTATAAGCAATTTACTAGAAGAGGTCTGAAAACCCTAGATTGAGAGGGTTTGAACAAGAAAATGGCATAAAGGACCATTCCACTAGTGGAAATCTCTGTAAATTGGTGGAATGGCATTAGTTAGGGTGTTTTTCATTTTGGTAGTGATTGCAGATGCAGGGGATGGATTTAGGGCCCTGTTGTGCAAGCCCTAGCCTAATAGTTCAATGTACTAGGCTTAGAATGCAAGGTTAGAAGTAGGGTTTTGGTGTTAGGGGAATTTGTAAATGTTCTAGTGGAGAAAATCTATTTTTTTAGACCCCATGTGATATGTCTAAAGCCTTGGAGTGAAGATTGGTGATTTGGGAAAGGAATATCACACAACTACTTTGTAAAAGAGGCCTAATTGGGCTTAAGGGTACCGTAGCAGTCAATTTTAGGAGGGAATGTTACAAAACAACCCTATCTCCAATTTGGATATGAAAAAGAAGGGCATAAAGGGTATCTTGAATGATGACTAGTTCTTGGGTTTGAGGCCTTCTCTAAAACATATGGTCAAATTTCATTGTTTGTTGTGCTACAAGCAAGATTGAAGGAATTGAGAATAAGGCACCAAGTTAGGGTTCCCAAATTGAAAAGTTGGTTGAATTGTGATAGTTTTGAAGACCTCCACCCTGCTCTGCATCACCCATATACACATCATGATATATCATTCTAGATGTTTGCACATCCTTATCCTATAATATATTTAATATTTCTTACATGATTCATATAATCACATTCTTATCTATAGATTATATTTATTTTCATGTGTTATCACTCTCCTTCAATTCCTTGCACCTTGTGGATACAACCAATTGAGAGGCATGCATATGTTGTCACTAACATTCCTCTTTTGATCTTCTAGGCAGTGATAGATGCTACATAAACTTATTGTTGTAACCAAACAAAGAATAACCATAATATGTTGTGTGTTTCATGTGCCTTCTCATCCCATGTCTACCATACCAAATACACCATTCTCACTTCAAATTAGGTAGGTTTTTTTAATTTTACTCACGTCATGTTCTTCCTATTTCCTAGGTGGTTGGCAAATTTGTATTTGGTACTTAATTTTTACTTCATACATAGACTTGCACACTTTTTATGTATTTTGAACGTTCTTGTGCAGAGAGAATACTAAAGGGTATAATTACATGATGACATATTCTAGACCCTCCATAATCTAAAAATTAGACAAAGTAGATAATTGGACCTTTAAGGTTATCTAAAACTTAAGTCATTATTAGAATTAAGAGATCAATTCCTCTCCACTTGAATCAAAAGGTCAATTATGGTATAATTCCATGTTTAGGAGAAAATATTAGTTACCACACAAGAGGATCCTAGTTTCCATGCAACATACTAGTTACTATTCAAAACCTTAGTTACTACACACCTTAGTTTGTATCTAATATCCTAGTTGTTGTCCAAGGTCTTAGTTTTTTTTCAACAAGAATTTAGCGGTTGCATAAGATTCTCTCTTAGCTACACTATAAAATTTGCTCTAGAAGTAGTTAAATTATGAAAAAGTGAATATGCAATGGGCTTTTGAGTGTAAAAAAATTCTAACATGTCATTGGAGAAAATTTACCTTCTATTCACATTGGTAGGTCATTATTAGATCATTCACAATTTTTTTTCTTCCTAAGCCTCAATAGGTGATGTCTACAATATTTTGTTTTCTTTGTCTTTTGGTAGAAGAAATTATTCCTTTTATTTGTGATCATTAAATATCATTTGGAAGACATTTGATCTTCACATGTAGGTGAGGAAAATGATTAAACAGTTATTGGTGATATTAGGATTCCAAGGATCTATTAAAAATATTGGAAATCCAAGCAACAAACATAAGAGAATATAGAGCTGGTTGGAATTTTGGTTCAAGATTGACTACTAGTGGATTATGCATCTTCCATACATTGTTGCAAATGAACATTGAAGAGGCAATTGTTACTAATTTATTTTGATGAATTTTAGGGGTCAAATCTTGAGAGAGCAAGGATGAAGGTCAAGTATTAGCTAGATTGATCATGGAGATTAGTAGTTAATAATTTGTGTTTTTTATTGAAACTTTCATACAATAGAGAGGATGTTTACAAGGTTTTAGATGATCCAAATTTGATTGGAATCCAACTCAGTCCATAAGGTATTTTTATTCTATTGTAACATTCTAGTGGATTTATTGTTGGTTTTTCTTCCCACATTGGGTTTCTTAAGGAAAAAAAATTGTGTCATCATTTCTTGATGTTGTTGTCAATGTTATTTCTTGTTTTATTTTATTTGCAAATTGTAGACACATAAAAATGTCCTAAGCTTTCGAGCGTCATTTTTCTTCATCCTCGTCCTTCGATAATTGAATAATTTTAGTTATTCAATTATGTTTGATTATATTCCTCTATTAATTAAATAATTTTTAATAATTATTTAATTAATTCACTTTCTAATATTTATTATATCCTGACCGATTAAATAAACTAATTGCATCACTAATTTCTTCCTCTTCTTCAATAGTTAAATAAATTATTATTTATTTAATTATTTTGTCATCTTTCATCTATAGTTAAATAATTACCATTAATTATTTATCTATTCATGGTCCTTTAATTCTTCCATAGTTAAATACTTATTAAAATCATTTAACTATCCCATGCCACCTCTCCTAATTAAATAGTTAATCTAAATTAATTATTTAAGGTCTAATTTCCATCTCTCCATTTAATTAAATTAATAAATAATTTGAATAAATAATTTATTTTCCACTTGTCCATTTCCTCTATTTTCAAATAAATTATTTGAATAAATTATTTATTTTCCACTTGTCCATTTCCTCTATTTTCAAATAAATAATTTGAATAAATTATTTATTTTCCACTTGTCCATTTCCTCCATTTTCGAATAAATAATTTAAAATAAATTATTTATGCACCACTTGGTCAAAGATGCCCTATCATAATCCCCTGTCATAACATTCATTTCCTGTCATAGCCTGCATGTCCCTACATGTCCTTGCATGCCCTTAGCCTGCATGTCTGTCATGGTCTGCATGTCTTTGCATGTCTTTCCTCATGATTCCTCCAAGAATAGCATATTCTTGGTGCATCGGACCATTGATCTTGGAATCTTTCTAGAAGATTAATCTCAACCGTCCATTCGAATGGTTGTCTATAAAAGCAACCTTTCTTCTCCATTTTCAGCTTAACAGCTATTCTTCTCCAACTTTCTACTTATCATTTGCAAGTATTTGCACAAGTCACACTACAAATCTGAGGGCATATTTGCAAAAGGAGAAATAGGAGAGCAAGAGAAGTGATTCAAGTTCAAGCATGGGGAGTATTTTAATTTAATGTTTTATTTTCCTTATGCTTACTTTGTTTTCTCTTGTTTGGATGTGGATTAATAGTTTAGAGGTGTTGGATGTCACTTTACCTATTCTATTTGATTTTCTAACCCCATCTCACACAAATTATTCAGAGAATATTTTAGCTTCTAGTTGAGTTTACATTATTATGCAATAATTGTAGGATGTGAGGAGTTGCAGGTGTTCTTAGGGCAGTTTCTATTAAGTGAAGGAAATTCCATCCATTTTTTAGAATTTTTGTTATATATTGGATATTTGATTCGATGTAACACTCTACTAGGATTATTTGTTGTTGATGAGCAATAATGTAGAATATTATTATGATTAGGTATCATTCACCTTGCAATTCCTAATGTTCAGTTTATTTATTTATTTGTGTTATTTTATCGTGCCCTCATGGAAAATGAATACCTCGTTGACTTGACATTTATGTCATGCATATTTACTTTTATGACACATGTAAGAATGCATCTATGTCATGTAAGGTGTGTAAGAGCATCTGTGATATTGTAATATATGTAAGGGATTTTATGGTATGTGTAGGAGCTTATAAGAGAAGTTTTTATTGCAGAATAAAAATTTTGACCCTCTTATGATGCATATTATGACAAGTTACGGATCATTTTTAAATGAAGATAATTGGTCCAAAATATGGCGTGGGTCATGAGAATTTATTACCATGGTATTTTGGGACCATGTTTGGGTCCATGATATTGCCTTTGAGTGGTTCCATGGTATTAAGGGCTTGGGATGGAGGAATTATGCACATGTATTGTAGGGATTATGTTGCCACTTTTACTCCAAGTCCCAAGAATGTTGGTCTCCATGGGAGGTGTGAAGCTTGATACTATATTCTAATATTGTTGTTGTTGGGAATACTTTAGTTTTGGTGCTTTGGAGATTGGGTTTTTCTAGGGCATATTTGTGTCGCTTCTTTGTGTGATTGTTTCTTCTTATTTTCACTCATTCTTGTTCCTTACTAAGTGTTGTTTTATATATTATTATGCAATGTTGAAATGATTATAGGTCTAATATCTCACAACTCTCTCCTCATAGGGTTAATGTAGAAAATGTATGTATCCTATTTTTACTTTATGGACATAGTTTATTTTTATTTGTATTAAAAAATTATTTGTGGAGCTTTTACTACTAAAAGTGCATGATGGATTTCCTTTCAAACATCCATCTCTGATGTTTGGATATTTACATTGCATGCATGTTTATGAGTTTTACATTCTTTGAAATGCATGATCATCTTAAGATTCACATGCACCTCAAAGTGGGGTCAAAATATAATGGTGAAATTTGCATACCAATTCTACTACTCATTTAGTTTTCTTCCCATTTTGATAAAATGTCTTGATACATGTAGATATCAACAAATATCACAATTTTATGCGAAGTTGGGCCCGTTCCTTTAGCCTTTACCCATCCATAGACATTGATAGGTGAATTTTTTCATCACCCTGTCCTTATACACACACTTTTATACATTCACACATTTATCACTCACCTTATCCATACATTTATACATCCACCTAGGCACCTATCTCCATATAGCCATTAGCCAACTAGTGATCATTTATTCTCCAAAGGTCATTTTCATGATCAATGACTCGACTCTTTCCTTTCCAAAATTCAAAATTCAAAATTGACTGACATACCCCCTTTATTTTTCCTCCTTTGGTCAGCTAAACATGTGTTTTGTGAAATTTGATGCTATGTGCTAGTATTTAACATATTCAATGCATGTTGTATAATCATCCAAGTAACAATCCTAATCCTCTCATTCTAAAGCATTAAAAAAGCTCTTAATAGTGGTGCACTAAAATGAGTAATTAATCTCTATAGATTCATTCTTGGACCCTTGTTTGTTGTCTTCAAAATTTTATACACATTTTTAAAGATTGACCTAGGTGAACTTGTCTCCTTACAATAAAACGGCAATCCTTCCAAAATATTATAAATACCTCTAACTCTCATATTAGTAAAACCAAAAAAGACCATCAAAATGAATAGAACAATATTTTGCTTTGCACTAAAAGAATGAATTCATGACCATAAACTTACTCCAAACCTGCAGATTTGCTCATGGATAAAGACCAACACAAAATCTGAAATATTCATCTAATAAAAAAAATCTTATTTTTCTGAGAAGTTACCAATTTAATTCTAAAATTTTCTTTACAAATACATATTCTTTGATTATTGAACTAAATACTCCTATCTACCAATTTACTTTCCTAAAATAACTATTATCTAATATATCAATCCCAACTGTCATTACTTAAACCAACACTAACCAGTTACTGGTTTTGCCATTTGTTATTATTTATCTGGTCATCATGATTTTACCATTAAATCCAAGGGATCTAATTAGTACAAGTCTATATTAGACCAATCTCCAAACATTGGGTTTAATGGGTAACTGTCACTCGAACAATTTGATATACAACGTCCCATCTCCTCCCTCCTTCACGCTCCCCGCTGTTTTACCGCTACAGGAAAAAGCCTTTGTGGGATTCGATCCCACGACCAACAGAATGGGAGCGATATTACCGTTACCTTTCAAGCTTAACTGTTTTCCTCTGCTCGTCCTCATGCTGTTACTCTTTTTATCATCCAGTAAAACTAACTGCAATTGAGGATTTGTTTTGTTTTGTTTTATTTAATTTGGAGCAATGTATGGTTAAAAACATATTTTTATAATTCATGAAGAATTTTGTTGAGTGTTTCTGGATTAGATTGTGTATGTATTTTTTGCATCAACGTTTCAGATTACACTCCATGATCCATTATCGGGATAGAAGAGAACATAATATGATCCGAAATGTTGATGCAAAAAATACACACAATCTAATCAAGAAACACTCAGCAAAAACAATCTATTTAATCTTACAGATTGAAGGGTGTTTCCTTTCAAGTCGGAGAGGCCTAAAAAAACTATCTTGGTGAATTGATACAGGTGTCAGTGACCATGGGTGCCCCTACAACACAGAGACTTGCTACAATTATTGCCAGCAACAAGGAAAGCCTTTTTCTTACTGTGGGAGTTTTCTGTTTATCAAATGCATATGCTATTCATAACTGTACATCCCCATGACTTTTTCATGGAAGCACTGGCTTAATAAAAAGATTGCCAGGAACCATTTCAATCTGTTGGAAAGTTGATAAACACATATTGTCTTTTATCTGCTTTAGAATAATATTCTTATGATTTGTGCCACTGCAGAAGATGTAAATGTCCTTCAGCAGTTATCAGATATTTGAATCTTCATTTTTGGGCACTATTTTCAATTTTGCAGTTTGGGCATTCTAGCAGGGGAAGATAGGAATACCCACTTACAAAACTAAAAATGAGGGGAAGATAGGAATACCCACTTACAAAACTAAAAATGAGTTCATATGAGAGTTTATTTTACATGGTTGCTTTGAGTGTATAATGCTCTATTATTGTAAATAGAGGAAATTGAAGTGCCCCAAACATGCCATCTTTCAATATCATGCAAATGAAATGAAGTTTATGGTGTTTTTTTTTTAAGTAACCATCAAACTTGATGGTCAAATGCCCATTAAGAATAATGCTATTCAATGTGTATTTTAAACAGTTGTGCAAGAGGAATGATGGTGCTCTTAATTACATTCATGCATGGACCTAGAAAAGGAGGAAATATCTACCTATACATTCTTAGTAAATAAGTTCTATGATATTGTAAAGGTTGTAAAGGGAAATTTATAAGTAAATTGGGTTAAATTAATAAGTGCATATAAATAAGTATAGACTAATTTAATCTTAATGAGTGATAGTTGTAGGTTAAAGAAAGATGTAGATGAAAGATTAATAAAGTGTGCATATTTATTAAGATGAAATGATTATTCAGTTCATCTTCTAAATGACTATTGAACTTCTAACGCATTTAGGAAATATAAAATATAAAATATGATCTTTAATATGTAGGGGTGGTGGTCAAATCATTATTTGTGTTGTATATTGGACAACTTGTTGCTGTCATCTCATTTGTTTGATACAAAGCTCTAGTCTTCTACAAAAGATTTTGTCTAAGTGATAATTTGTTCCTAATTACATAGTTTTAAATTTTTAAGAACCAATGTATTGACTTGTTATAGATTTAAAAATTGGAAAGCCTAGGCTAATTGTGCCCATGAGTAACCCAAAAGTGTACTGAATCATTTACGAAATGACTTGAATTTTGGTCAAGCTATAAATGTGAACCACTTGCACACTATATTTTTACATAGGTTCTCTAGATTGTGTCATAGCTATAAGAGCCAATACCACTAAAATCTTCCTAAAGTGAGAGTGACATTTCCAAATGATCCAATTCAAATAAGTATTGAAAACCATTAATGATAAAAGACATTGAGAATATTATATTATATTATTTTGATGTTATTTGATTGAGTTATGTGGTTGTGTTATTTGATTTAGTGTGTTATTATTTCCTTTAGATTTCTTACTAAACTATTACATGTTTAGCATTCATATAAAGTTATGAATTCTAAATTATTTCAACTCTAGTAATGACTATATTTAAATCTGTTGTATTTAATTTGACAAAATTCAAGTAATCAATTATAACATTTAAAACTATTAAGATTGAATTGAGATGGGTCAACCAAGATAGAATGCCTTAATACCATAAAATATTACCATTTTTTATTGCCTCTCACATTCTACACATGTTTATAGGTTGAAGGCTTTCCCACATGGCATGGATGTTATGTACTTAATTTCCATTAGTTTACCAATAGTTGTGGTGGTACGTATTCAAATTTTAGCCTCCTGAATTATTGTGGCCAATAAAATTCCTAAAAAACTTGAATTTGATAGGGTTTATCTTATTAATCATACATTAGGGCTTTGAAAAACCCTAACCCTTGTTGAAACTTGTTGTGTGGTCTCACAACATGCCCCAAGACTGTAAGGCTTGGGGACCCAAGTGAAAAACTAACACTTATGGCAGGTGTTGGTTAGCAAAGAGGATCACTGGAAGTTAAAGTTAAGAGGAAGTATTTTGGAGTAATTCGTGATTCAAGTGTAACGAGTACCAGGTATCAGAAGGCTAGAGTGTTGAAATGTTAATGCAAGGTTTTGGTAAAATGTTTTGGTCTGGGAATAAAGGTTCGGGAAATGTGAAGGTTCCGGTAGAATTTGGGATCTGGGAAAGTTTTATTCTGGTAAAAGCTAAAGTTTTCGGGTACTGGGTAACAATGTTAAGTTTTAAAGTTAAATATCTAAGTTTTCCTGGGAGGTTCAAAAGGTCAGGTAACCCGCCAAAAAGGATAATTATGCGAGAATGCATTTAAAGCATGATACTTATGATTTGTTTAAAATGATGATCTATTAATGATGGTTTTGTTTTCATTAGAGTTTTATGAATGTTTTAAAAGGGATTAATATGTGGAATTTATACTTGCAGGAGGAACGGATTGTGATGCAGTATTCGCATATGGACGGTCAGGAAAACTTGGGTTGCAAGTAGATTTGATGGTGTTACCAGGTTTCGTAGCACACTTTGAAAGCTCATGCGAGAACAAAGTTCGTTGCGAAGAAGCATTAGATATCAGGAAATGAGAATCTTGGTATTACGCATGAGATGAAGGAGCGTGCTCAACCCCAATGGGATTCACTTTCAAGAGTATTAAGCTCGAGTCCAAACCTGAATGTAGGAATAAATGTCCAACTGATCATTTTGAATGTATGGGAAGTTCTTACATTTCATTTGGAAAATTTGTTCAATCCGAGTTGATGCCCTAATTATATTTTAAAGATGGAAATCCCGAAGGATTTTAAAGTGCTGAAGAAGGTTGGCATCTATTGACTTATTCAACAATTCTCCTACCAATTATCATATTCTACGTACCTTATTGTGATTCGTCCCTTGGATTCCCTCTCATGTATTGGTTGAATTTCCTGAGTGTCTTGTTCTTATAAAAGGCTAGGAGATGTTTCATTTTAAGTTAAGTTTAAAATTTGTGGATGTCGGAGAACCAAAACTTCTTGAAGTTTTATTCTTTTTCCTATTTTTTGTTCCATTCCAGATTAAAAACTTGTATGTTTCATTAGAAGCTAATCAATATCAAAGCCAATTTAAAAGCTATCCCTTAATATGAAATCTTACATAACTGATTGTTTGTTCCTATCGGATAAGACTGTGTACTGCATCGTTTAAGGGTGCATACTAACACTATCCAATGGTAAATGATCCCCCCTCTCTTTAAAATATTGCATCATTATGTGCCTAGTTGTGAAGCAATTTGGTGACGTATGGAATGGTTTACTCTGGTTTGGTTAATTCTTGAAGCATGAATGGATAATACCTGGGAGAAACTTTACTTTTTCAGTACTTTTGATGCTTTATTTTAGAATAGATGTTTAAATTTCAGAAAATGTTCTAAAAAAAGAGATGAATGCATGGAGTTTTGTTATTGCAAATCTTCTGATTCCATGATATTGTTGAATGCTTAAAGCTAAATTTACTTCAGTGAAAGCAAGTTATTTGAAGTTCATAAAATATTATTGCGAATCTATAGATTTCATGAAGTTGTTAAATGACCAAACCAAGATTATCTTTTACCTATCCTATGATTCCTTTGAAAAATCGAAAAACCATTTACCCCTCATGATTAACAACATTATCACAATGAACCCTGATCTGAACCTAGTATGGTCAAGACCTGACATAAACGAGCCTTGGGATTAAGCTGAGTTAGCCTAAGATTTAGGTCGTCTCGGTGCAATCTTTCAAGTAAAGATAGGTTCCCACAGTGTTTCTATGACGATTTGCATTGTTGGTGTGCGACTAACATCGTCATCAGAAAAGCCCTAAAACCCTAGCATTTTCCTAGGGCCCTTGCACTTTTCTTATGTTTGATTATTGACTTTTCTTATGTTTGATTGTTGAATGGTTGTCTTGGTTGCCTAATATTTTAAGTTACATCTTTAAGGCCTCCATCCCAAGTATTTACTAGCCCCTTTTCCTTAGAATATTGATTAATCATGTTGCTTTAATATATTTTAATAACCGCTTAAGGCTTTGCACTTAGTCGGGTCCCAATGGATACATTTCAACATTTCACACAATCTCTTTGGTTCGTTCAAGCTCTTTTTGTGTTGTTATTCTCCCCATGAACCTACAAAATACCTTTTTTCTTCCATACAATGTTGACATGTATGGGTCTCTAACCAATCAAATTGTGAGTTTTTTATGCAGGAGCATCCTGGGTTGTGAGAGCAATCTTGCATCACCCAAAAGTATTTGCTATAAGTTTTACTACAGTCTAGTTTCTAATGCCTGGAATAATAATTTTATGTAATTTATTTTCCAAGACCTTTGGCAGTTGCACTCCTATTGACTGCACTCATGATGGTGATCATTTCAAAGCATAAACAAGGGATGTTCCATTATGGTGTCCACCTTGGGAGTGGGATCATCTTTCCTAGCATTATTTTTCATTATTTCATTTTTCATTACATTAATTGGATATTCTCCAATTTGGGTGTCCAAGAGGTAGTCGATTTGCATTTTTCTTTTCAAGATCCTACTGGTAGAGTGGAAATTGAAAATCGACCTCCAACTTTGGAAAATGAATTTGAATTTGCATCATGGATCATTAATGAAATTTTCTATTTGCTGGAGCAGCCATGATAGGAGAGGGGCATGGCCTTTTCAAGGAGGAAAACAAAATGATTTTGAAAGATAGTGCAAGTTGTTTTCATTGGCAGTTTTGAACCTGTCATTTTGGGAGACAAATTTTGGGGGTGAAGAAGGTATGGCATAGCATATTCTTAGAGGGTAGATGGAGAATGTCTTGTGTAGTTCTGAAAGTGTGCTGCAACAGAAATTGAAGAAAAAAATCTATTGTTGAAGGCTAGAATAGTTTGCTAGTTGAAGCTTGCAAGTTGTAGGTTTCAGGTGGAAGTTTGCATATGAAGGAGGAGTTGTTTTTGTTTTTGAATACCATTTTTCTATCTTAAATCATATCATAAATCACTTTTATTTCTTTTCATCAGTCCCAAGGATTGCATGTAATGTCCCTCTGTTTCAGTCGTCTTTGGATGTTGAGTGAGTTCGTTTGGTTAATTTGAGTTGTCTTTTGTGTTCATTATTATATTGTTAAAAAAAATTCAAATTTTGTATCCAGCCTTGATAAATCAATCTAATTAAATTAAATTGATTACAAGGTGACTCGGTTAATTAGGGGCAAAATAATAATTAAAGGAAGGTGAATTTAGATGTAGTGTGACATTTAGATCATACTTGATCTTGGTTAACCAACCAAATGCAATTGTTAACTTTAACTATCGTGGCAGATTTAAGACTAGTTTGTAGGTTGGAGATTGACAAATCCGAATTGCTTTGGTATTTGGTTAACTACATTTATATATGTATAGTTATGCATAGATATATCTAAATTATGATGTTAGAAAGTAATTTGATTCCCTATTTATTGTTGATATATCTCGGTGGAAGTTAAACATAACATGTTTACATTTTATATATATAATACTGTACTTGGAATAGTAAAGAATGTTTTTTCCTAAAAGAGAAAATAAAACATAACTTAAATCAAGAAGTGTTGTCTCAGTAAATTATTGGTCATGTGATCATTTAATTAAAATCAAGAGGAGTTGCTTTAGTCAAACACAGAAGAAAATTGAGTGACTCGTAACTTGGACAATAGTAATGTAGATATATATATACATATGTATCATATTAGAAGATGAAAGTAATAAAATAATGATTAGAAGAAGTAAAGATTTAATGCTATAAGATAGTAGTTAATAAAAGATTTAAAGGGATAAGTGTGTTCAAGTAAATAGAAATAGATACATTTAGGTATATGTAAATATATCTATTGAAATATGAATATACACATAAATCAATACATATATATGAGTACAAAAGTAGTATGTCATGGATATAGAAAATAAATAAATATTATAAGTTTATTTTTATATCTCTTGCGGATAAAAGATAATCATCACTATTTATGCTTGGAGGAGATAATGCTTAAAATAGGTAATTAATAATTACTACTCGTGAGATATGGAAGGAAGGAGGAGTTGCCTATTAAATCTTCATTTAATTATCTTAAATGTTTCTTTTATTCCCTTCACGTAAGAAAGAATCATTTTCCATTAAATATCCTCATATATAACCTTACCTTATCTTGATTTACTTTCTAAACTTTTAAAAATCAAGACATTTACATATTAAGAGAGATAGGTTTCAATGTCCTTAAACAAATAAGTTAAAGTGAGTGGTGGTTAAAATATATTAATTTATAGGTAAAACTCTTTTTTTATATATAATTGTTTTTATGTATTTATTTAAAATAAATTATTAGAAGATCAAAGTTGATTAATGTAAGTAAATAAATAAAAAGTCATTTAGGGATATGGAAATATTAATAATGCGAGAAAGTAACAAATATATATATTTATATATATAAATTTTTTTAAGGCATGTATATAATATATAATTTTTGGGTGGTTAAAAAAAAAAAATTGACAATATTAAAATGGCACCCTCGTCAGCACCTAAGGGTACATTTCATAAATAATAGCTAGTGCTTTGAGGGTCGACTGCATGCTTACCACATGGGTAGTAAGATGCTTTCTACAGCTTGCTCGCTAGGTGCACGTGTTGGTCTGTCATCCTCACCTTGCATGCATTTCTAAGGAGGCAAGCTGTGAAGAAGGGGGCGACGAAAAAACATTCCTTTTTGGAGAAAAGAGCAGTCGGCGTAGGAGGATAGGAAGGGGTGATGCTGGAAAAGGAAAATGGGATGCTGGCAAAGTTGTTATGGTTTCGCTTCACCAAACTCTTCCTCCCTAGTATTGACCCTTCACTTCTCCAATTTGGTGAGCTGCAGCCTGTAAGTAAGGTTTCAATGGTGATTTTAGTATATGTTTATTGAAATGAAAATTACTGCAAGTTCCTAATAATGCGCACAATTAGGTTTTAACATTATGGAAACTACACAATCCAAATACGCAGCACATGTTTTCCTTCCCTGGCACCATCTCCATTTGAATTGGTCACAGGCCTGAACATCTACCTGACATGGGGAACAGCCTTGGTAATCTTGGCTTTAAGCACTCAGCTGCGGATGTTTGGCAACTTGGCACTCTATATTAATGTCTAATCATGTCTTTGATCAGCTGCAATCTTACTAACAGGACCTCAACAGAAATTGCAGTAAGAAAATAGAGGGCAATGTCTGACTCAGATTCACCCGTAAGAGCTCTGGCTGGATGAATAGCTCACAACTTTTTCAAGGAAATTTTTGTTTAAGCTTGACAATTTTAGAGAGTATTCTCTTTGAAGCCATAACTGAAGTTTTAAAACTATTTTATTTGGAATTTACCATAACTGTATTGTTATGCATGACTATCTTGTCCCAGGTCTTATGAAAGGTTTTATTTTAACTTTCCTCTACATAGTTCAAATATTAATATTATCTCATCTCATTAACCAACAAGAAGAATACTTTATTTATATATATATATATGGTTTATTCTTGAGTATATGGTGTTGGAATATATTTGGGAATGAATATAACTATTTGAATAGTATGAACAAACACTTCATAACGTTGTGTAAATAGTCTTGACACTTGGAAATTAGTATAGACATTTTTAAATTAATGTTACAATTTTATAAACTTTGTTTTTAGTTAAAGTTTACTATTATTTGAATGAATAGTGTTTAAATAATAAAGCTGATTGTACATAAAACTGCTCTCACATTTCTTGGAATCTTATTAAATTCTTTATGGGTTTTATTTTACTCTTCCTCACCTTTACAAAGCATTTTGAATTTGGATAAGTTTTGTAAAAGTTATGTATATTTTAGCATTGCCCTGTTTGGCTGGAAATCAGTGTATTGAAAACTAGTATAGACATTTTTGTTAATATTGTTTGATTAACATTTTAGTTGTAAAATCTCTGTTTAAAACATTTTAATGCTCACAATAGAATGATACTTAACATTATATTTTCGTCAATTTTAAGGGATGCATATGTATGGTTAAGGTTATGTTTATTTAATTTGTTGTTATCTTGGCAATTTATTATAGTAGTTTTAAAACCTCATCCAAGTCTTTGAAGAGCTTTTTTTATGAGAGCATATGAGATTTCTTTGATCAGTTATAAAAATGTTAAAAGTAGATTTGGTAGTATGGTTTATTTACTCAATTCATATGATGCACAATGATCATATGATAAATGTTGCTTAAATTTAGTAAGTCTTTCAAGAACTAGAATCCCTAGGTAATGTTGGAGCAAAAAGGTTGATAGTAATGTATCCTTCCAATATCATTCAATTTAGAATATTTAAGCGAATTTTTCAATAATCATTACATGAAGGACTTAAAGAAATATGATAATTGTCTAACTTACTTGATGATATTTAAAGGCTACATGATTGTCAGGTATTTTGCATCAAAGGATTAATATTTGAATTCCTTATTCGATATTAGATTTGATAATTCAGATCTAGCATTTGATTTGGACAGGTTGTGGATTTTGTTATTGTAATCTTTTTATCATATAGTTAGTTTTACTACTCGTCTTATATTTTAAGGACCCTATAGGGGGATTTTCTCTTATAGTGTTATAACTTAAAGAATAGGGGGCATGATGTATTTTGAGTTAGGAATTGATTTTGGTGTATGTAAACATTATTGGGATTATGTTGTGTCGAAGTAAAGTTATATATTGATCCGAGGGGAGATACCCTCATTGTAAGTAACCCATTATGGGATGTGAAAAGTCAAACTACGATTCCTCTGTGAATTATATACGTAGGCAAGGCCGTCAGAGACGAGCCCTCAAGGAATTAGGTCAGGCCCTTAGGACTGTTTTGTTTATGAGTTATCATTTTAGACTTGTCCTTTTCCCTCGACATTGTAAACTATCATTGACTTGTATAGTTTGTCTTGGTGAACATGTGCTAACTACCATTGATCATTTTTGTGTGCCAAGTCATGTAGACCTTGCAGGAACATGTATTGGGAGTGAGGAAACTTTAGTACGATGGAATGTAAGAGGTATGTTAAGTCAACCCTAAATAAATAAACTCCAATGTTAAAAATAGTAAATCAATTTTATCCTTGCTTCTAATTAGTGAGATCATTGACTATAATCGTATGTAGTGGATTATGTTGTTATTGTCTTAAAAGTAAACAAACAAAAAAAATTATTGCAAAATTAGTTAAGATTGTCATAGTTTTTTTAGGATGTTTAGTGTATAGATTTTGGTGTTCTTGTACTTGATGTACTCTTCCCATTGTTATAAGGGGAGCATTATGTAATGTATTAATGTAATCATGATGTGTTGTATCTGTGGAAATATGCTCCACAATTGTATTATGGAACTAAGAAATTGAATTGTAATAAATGATGAATATCTCTTCCTCTCTTTTAAGTATGGATGATTGTATGATATCATTATGTAACCTTGGTTTTTATTCACTTTCATTTTGATTAAAGTTTAGGATTTGTAATGACTATTCTGTGTACCCCAGAGGACGCAGATGACTTTGTAAATGTATAATTGCTTTTCATGTAATTAATGTACAAATTTATCTTACACAATGTTGCCCTTTCAAAAAAAAATGTGTGGTGTTTTGTTGTCCCTTTGGGGTTCGCGTGGCGGGGAATTACATTGCATAATCTGATATAATCAGATTTTTAAAAGTTGTAATCAATTGTTGCAAGTTGCATATCAAATATTGAAGACATAGTTGCAGATTTTTGTAACCAATTTTTTGATATTATGTTGGTGAGTTTGTGCAAATGGTTTTGTGTAGACCCCTCTTGCATTAGTGGTATTTGAGCATGCTAAATCCCCCTTCATCAGTGGTATCAGAGCAGGATTTTTTCAGTGTGCAAGTAGAAGCATCGATGTGAGGCAGTTTGCACTAGGACCTAGGGGTGGAGTGTGTGTGGTGTGTACATAGATCGTCGAATGTGAGGTAGTCTATACCAGAGAGGATGGGATGGGTCATGAGGAGGCTCGTGTGAATTTTTTCTGGGAAAAATATTGGGAAGTGAAAAATACGAAGCACCATGAAGAATTTGAAAAGCTTCAAGCTGAAGTAAATGTATTGAAAAAGGAGATAAAAGAGGAAGTGAGAATATGGGAATAGAGATATGGGAAGAAGAACGTTCTCTTGAAAGAAGACACCGAAAAGAAGAGTGAAAAAATGTGTTGCAGCCCTTTGGTAAGGGTTGAATGGAAGGAAGAATATGTGGGGGAAGCCCACACAAATTGAGAAGATAATGAGGCACAAGTTGCAGCCATAGCGTGTGAATGGAGTGAGTTATGTGAAGCAGATGAAGAAAGTTTGCAATATAAAATTGTTAACATGAATGGCCATAGATTTGATGAAGAGGTTGAAGAGGATAAGGACGAAACCTTTCTAAGAGAATAGATGAGGAGAATCAAAAATTGTTGGATGTTGAAGTTGAAAAGTTGATGGAGAAGAAGCAATTGTTGCACAAATAGAAGACGATTTTTATAACCCCTTTTGTAATATTTTATTTGCAAGTAAAAGAGAAGTTGCAACTCTGGAAGAAGAAGCAAGAAGTTGTTGGCTCTCAGTTGTTTTTGGTTTTTCCTTGATGTCAAAAGTGGTTTGCTGATATGAAATGATATGCTTGGTGGATGTCGACAGGATGCATTCTTAGCTTGTTTTGATACATGATGATTACAATTGACTTACATGGTCTTTACACATGGTTCATGTCATGCAATTACAAGTTTCAGATTTCCATGCTTCAATTTTTTATACATGTTGGTTACTAATATTGTTATAATTTTTTTTAATAGGGTGCTACACGTCAGATTTATCCTTTTCATGATTTCAAATCACAGATCAGGTATATGGTAGTTGATGTTTGACATGGTATACATGATGACATTTCCTTATTGAATAGGTATCTTAGACACTATGCACAATGACTTACACATATTGGCAGATACATTTGAGGTATACATTTGTTTATACATTGATGCATTTTTCTTGAGCTGATAGATCAAATGATATATGAGTGGAACATCTTATGTTTGCACAAAACACACAAGTTATGACATTGTTTCATTGTGGTCAATCACTTTGTAAAGTGATTTGGTACTGAGCAACATTATTATTGTTTGACATTTGATCACATTGCATCGGTATTTGATATGGTTATAAGGATCTTGGTTTATTGTTGACTTCCATTGGCATGTACATTTGGAAAGGTGTTTATACCATTTTTTACTTGGTTGGCATCTCTTGTAAAAAGATTTTGTTTTCTTTATACTCCTAATGAGTATCGATTATACTAAGCATGTGATATAGGCATTGGTTGAATTTCAATGGAATAGACTTTTTTTTAAAAGTCCCGACAATGTTGATAATATTAAGGATCAATATTGTTGATTAATGTTTTGAGTCTAATGTTTATATCGAATTGTATGAGACTCAGCACACATGTGACTTCACTTCACTTATTAGTGACTTGACATTGGCAGTGAACGGTTGGTTATGATGTGGAATGATTTTGTCGGCATACGTGGTTGAAGACTTGTCATCGGATTCAAAAGCATAATAATGGTTTATTAATTATTGTGTTTTGATTTGTTTTGGACTTCAAAACATCATTATGATTGTTAAAGTCTTCGACAAACTTGAAAGAAAGAAATTTAGGGCAAAAACATTTTGAAGGGTTTGGAACCCTAGCCGCCATGAGGATATTTTGTTCACAGTTGTAAATTTGTTCTTCTTTGGCCGACACTAGAGGAGTTAACTGAGTTCGTTGCAAGCATGGATAACAGGTTATGAGCTAGCAAGAGCTTGGTAGTTGATAAGGAAGTGGAAATGGCTCTTTCAACTGGGCAGTTGTGGTTGGCTTCAACGATCTTTGTCTAGTATTTGTTTGATTTCTTCATTGCATAATCAAGTATTATTACTTATGTTGTTTGAAGAAAGTAAGAAAAGGCAGTTAATGCTTCTTGAAGCTTGAATCATAACTGAAAAGTGTGTTTATTTATGTTAAAATATCTGCATTTGAGATTAAGAAGAGTTTACTGGGGTAATGAAGTGATTTTGTTATTGTTAAATCATGGATTAAGAGTTTGTTTAAAAATCAGAAAAGGAAAAGAAGACCTATGGGCTATAATTGAAATGTTTATTTTTAAAGGGTCTGTTTAAAAGATTGTTCTAGGGTTGTTCTTTTGAAACCCTAACTCGAGATTGTTCTTACAGTTACAAAAATTTCTGTAGAGATGCTTATGCATTTATTTAAGAAGGATTTTTGGAATTTTCTCTGTTGGATCTGCAAGGAAAAAGAAAATGATATTTAGTCTAGAAGTTTTATTGCATTGAAAATATTTATATTGATACTTAGATTATTGTATTTGAGGAAGATGTCATTCTCATACAACATTCTTCAATGTGCTTATTGAAAATCAATTTTCACAGTCTTCTATTAAGGCACTAGAAATGCTAATTTGCATTACTAGGGTATTGACAGAACACTATTTGGTTATATACATTGGATTGTGTGGAGTTGGTGCTCCTGTAACATTGGAGTTGGTGCTCCTGTAACTTTGGAGTTGGTGCTCCTGTAAATTTGTGGAGTTGGTGCTCTTGAAACTTTGGAAGTTGGTGCTTCTGAATTGTATGGAGTTGGTGCTCCTGAACTTTGTAGAGTTGGTGCTCTATTTGAATAAAGTGACATAATTTTTGAGTGTTTTTTATTCCGCATGAGGGTTTTCCACTCAGGACATATAATGTGTTATGTGAAGAGTCTTTGTGTGATTGTTTTCATGTCTATCTGATTTTCATAAGTTATCAGATGCATTAATATCTATTATTTGTTCTTATTTCTGTAATGTTAATGTGATATGTTGTTACAATGTTATAAGTATTTTCACAGTCATATGTTGCAAACTAGTTTAAAAGTTTTGTTTAACCAAACATGTTTTGCATGCTGTGATGAAAAGATTTAGTCTATCACATCACATGTTCATTCATGGATTCATAGTTCAAGATTGTTATGTTTCAATTTGTCATAATGTGCTAAAGCTTTTTGTTTTCTTGATACTTATCATATGTCATTCAGCTGCATTAAAATATGGTGATCTTAAAGTGATTCATTGATGTTGGTCTTCATGTACACTGTCTTATGAGTTGCACCTATTTTGTCATCATGCTCTGATTGTTAAACAATGCCAGTCACATCTTTTGCAAGTGCAAGATATCTCACACAAGTTTTCTTTCAAAGTAATTACTTTCCTCTGTTGAAAGGACATCTGAACTAAAAGATTTTGTTGAAGTTTAAAAGGTTTTATTTTTGGTCTGTTTGTCAGACACTGATTCACCTCCCCCTCTCAGTGTCTGTCCATACTCCAACAGAAGTATAAAAATAAACTACCCTTTGGAGAACATGGATATATGGAAGAAATCATAGCAGCCTTTTGAAAAGGCATACATGGAGGGTTTTGAGAATAAGAAGATAAATGTTGCAGCGAAGGACAAAGAAGATGATGTTGGAGCAGCAAAGAAGGATGAGGTAAATTATGATTTTGAGTTTAAAAATTATTATTATTTAACCTTCTATAGAAGAGATTGTAGTAGTAGAAGATGTTGTAGTTGCATATTAGTATGTGAATGTTGTATGTTTGTGCATAGAGGTTATAGATGATGGTGCAGGAGGAACTTGGTGCAGGTGGTCAGTTTGTGGTGGGTTGGATCCCATGAAGAAGGAAAGAAAGAGAGAAGATATGTGGCAAAGGAGGATGATCTATGGTGGATGTAACCCACAAGGGGAAGTGTGAATAGAGTGCACACTTGGTGGAGGAGGATTGAAATTTTTTCGACTAAGTGTTGGAAGAGGCAGAGGAAGAAATTATTTTGTCTAATTTTTAGTGATGAAGTTTGCCGAGGATTTTCAATAAAAAAGGGTGGTACTACTACTCAACTCCATTTTGTAAATCCATATTCACAAAAAAATCCTACCTCGGGTGTCTGATGTAGAAGCATCTCGGGTTGTGAGAACAATCTTGCATCACCAAAAAATATTTGCTATAATTTTTGCTATATTCTAGTTGCTAATGTTTGGAATAACATTTTAATGAATAATTTGATGTAATTTCTTTCCAAGACCTTTGGCAGTTGCACTCCTATTGACTGCACTCATGACAGTGACCATTTCAAAGCATAAACAATTGATGTTCCATTATGGTGTCCACCTTGGGAGTGGGAGTATCTTGCATAGAATTATTTCATTTTTCATTGCATTAATTGGATATTCTCCACTTTGGGTGTCTAGGAGGCAGTGGATTTGCATTTTGCTTTTCAGGATCCTGTTGATGGAGTGGAAATTGAAAACTAACCTCTAAATTTCGCAAATGAGTTTGAATTTGCATCATGGACCATTAATGAAATTTTCTATTTTCTAGAGCATCCATGATAGGGGAAGGGCATGGCCTTTTCAAGGAGGCAAAAAAAACTGATTATGAAAGATAGTGCAACTTGTTTTCATTAGCAATTTTGAACCTGTCATTTTGGAGACAAATTTTGGGGGTGGAAAAGGTCTGACGTAGCATCTTCTTGGAGGGCAGATGGAGAATGTTTTGTGAAGGTTTGAAAGTGTGTTGCAGCAGTAATTAAATACAAGAATCTATTTTTGAAGGCTGGAACAGTTTGCCAGTTGAAGTTTGCAATTTGCAGGTTGTAGGTGGAAGTTTGCATATGAAGGAGTTGTTTTTGTTGTTGCATACCATTTTTCTGTCTTAAATCATATTGTAACTCATTTGTATTTATTTTCATTAATCCTTGAGACTGCATAATCTAATATAATCAAATTTTTAGAAGTCGTAATCAATTGTTGCAAGTTGCATATCAAATATTGAAGACATAGTTGCAAATTTTTGCAACCAATTTGTTGTTATTGTGTGTGTGATTTTGTGCAAATGGTTTTGTGTATACCCCTCTTGAATTAGTGGTATTTGAGCATGTTGAATCTCCTTCATCATTTTTTTTGTACAAGTAACTTAAGTCTGTTAGTGAAGCCCCCTTCTATTGTTCATTGTCGGCCCCTTTTTCCCTAGTAGCTTTAAGTTGTTTATTAAAGCACATGCATTTTGGACCCTTTAGTTGTGCAAAGTTATATGTATCACAAAGAATTTTATCTCAAAATATTGCTCTTCGTGAATTAGCGAAAATCCTTTATTTTGAGAAAAAATTTGCGTTGTTCTTTTCGTGCTAGCAATAACCTTCATAGGACAATGTTAAACTGGGATTTTATTTCCCCAAACTCCTGAATTTGTGCCACATGTCCAATATTTCTTACTACTATTTTTTCTCAAAGAAACAAACTATCAAGGAACCCTTAAGGATTCCTCTTCTCTCACGAGTCCTTGAAATAATGAAACGCTTCCAACTATTATGTGAAAGAAAGGAAAGTATCCTCATTGCGGAAGGAATTTCAAATTCTCATGATCACTGTTGATCAACGACCCATATTCAAAAATGGAGAACGGTTATCACTAGTCATGCCTTCAAGCATGTGGGGACATTAATGGCTGATTTGATCTGTATCTACCAAATTCTTGAGGGTACCGGCTAAATTCTCATTTCTCATTACTCAAAACACAAAGGAAAAGTATTAGAGAAAAATTGCTACAGAATTCCAGGGTAACAAGGGGTTTCATGATGAAATTAGGATTTTCAGCTAATGGTAAACAAGTAATTCTGACCTTCTCTATGCATTTTAACATCAAGGGGTGATTGTTAGCTGGTATTAGAGATTCAGGGGATATTTTAAAAGCTCAGAAAGGGTGGCATTGTGAGAAATTTTATAGAAATCTTCTCTAAAGTGTAAAATTTCAAAACCCTAGTTTTTCAAGTATTAAAACCCTAGATTGAAAATTATGGCTAGTACTTCAAGGGGTATCAAGAGGGGGTTAGATGAAGATATAATGGCTCAATTAGCCAGATTGGCTAAGAGACCTAGAATGGTGCAAGGGTTTGAGATCTTATCTAATAAAGTTTTTGATAAAAATGAAAATTGTAAAGACTGTATAATTTTGACCTGGGGATATGCCCTATTAACCATGGCTTTTGAAAAGCCTTAGCAAATAGGCCTCTTTGTAGCATATGGAGATTGGGGTTGGGAAGATTGGTTGTGCCAAATGTATTTATAAATGTTGACCTAATTAGGGAAATTGCACTAGCATACAACCCTGAGAAGAGGGCATTGTTTCAATGGACCAGTAAATTCTTTATGCCCTTGGATAGAGCTTACATTTATAGGGTTTTCAATATAAAGCATAATTCCCAATTAACTATAGACTTGGGTGCCCTCACCAAAGAATACCAAAGGCACATGGATAGTTATAGGGTAAAATGGTTGCCATGTTTTAGGCCTAGAGGGCCTAATGGGGAATTAAGAAGATTTGCTAGTGGGGAGCTAGAACCTTTTGGTTATGATTTCTTTGAAGATTAATTTTTCAAGACATACTTCTTGTTATGTCAAGTTTTGGGCTTGGACAACAAGATTCAAATGTCAGTGAATCTAATGGTATTAGCTATGGACATTTAGAGTAAAGATGTGAACAAACCATCTGACTATGTTGGTTACATTGCAAAAGAGATTAAAAAATCCTTGAACTCACTCAAGAAGGACAACATAGTACACTACAAATGGTACTCACTTTTGTGTCACATTATCTTGTTCAATGGAGAGGACATATGGTCCCCACACATGCAAATTAGGGTCATGGATGATCAAGAAAGAATGCTACTAGTCCAGGAATGGACTTATCTTTGGGATAAGGACTATGAGAAGTCCAATTACTCTATTTTTGAGGAATTCTTTGTCAAAATAGCTCTGAAGAACTTTGGCTTTCTAGTGGATTAGAGGTTTTCAAATGAGGTGAGGTAATTCCTGAGGCCAAGGGATCTTATCCCAGAGAAGGGGATCAATCATAATTGGGGTGATTGGTTCTTTTATACATATGCTACCATAATCAAAGTGTATGGGTCCTCAATTGCACCTCATGTGCTCCCCAGAAATGTATAAGACTGAATTTCCTTCTTAAAAATCATATGGCAATTAAATGAGTCTAACAAGGCTCATTTCAGAAACATGTTACTCTCCCTTCTACAGTGGTGTTTTCTAATTTTTGTGTGACATCAAGGGAGGAAATGGAGTTGTATGGAAAGTTACTACCTCATAAAATGAGAGTAGACAAGATTAGGAGGTGTGATCCAAAAAATTTCATAAATGATTAGAGAATCATTTTTAAATTGGCACCCTTTTCACATGAATATGACAATGTGGAAGATTTGATCAAAAATTGTTCCATAAAGAAGGAAGCTACAAAAAGAAGAGCTTTGTGGGAAAGGATTCATATGGTTGAGGTCGAAAGGAAGCAGGAAGATCCATCATTTGAGGGACCATTTTCACACATCAAGGATCCTATAATGAGGACAATGACAATATTGGGTGATGCCAATGAATTGCTCTTAAATTTTCCAAATCCTCCACCAAGTCCCCAACAGGCTACTCCCTTGTAGTAGATTGACCCCTCATCTGGACCTTTGGTTGATTATCCCATAGGCCTAGATGAGATCTATGATGATACAAGTATAGTTTAGGTAATGCATCCTCCACCAAAGGTTATCATTGAGAGACTCGTTGATAGATTGGTCATCAACTTTGACACTGGTGGAGAAATAGTAGATGATATCAGAGCACAGGGTTGTAGTGAATTTAAGCAAGATGGAAAATTTATTACCACCAAGGAATTTAAGGACTTTGTCCTTAAAAATAAAAGAGAAGAAGTGCAATAGAGGGTATCAGACAAAAGCCTCACAAAGAAGGAGAAAAAAGGAAATAATTGCAGAATTTTGGGATAATGAAAAAAAGGAGATGGAATCCATGACCCCTCAAAGGGGTAGAGAATTAGTGAGAAGTGTAGGATGCCTTCTCTTACCAGGATGGGACATGTCATCTACTATTGTATTTAACACCATCAAAATATAAGGGGGAGAAGACCCAATTTTGAGTTTAGAGGAGAAAGTTGAGGCCCTCTACTTTGGGTTTAGTTTCAATCCAAGGCATGAGACCTTGGCATTTTGGTCTATTCTCCCAAAGACCAACAAACCCTAGGTAATCAATGTTCCCAATGAGCTCACTGGAAATTTGACAGTCAGAAGATTAGGGGACACAAGTGCCACCCAAACAACCTCCCTCACAGTGAATTCAACCCTATTCACAGAGGCAACAATGAAGAAATTACAAGGGGATTTGGATAAGGAAAATGTCGTAAATCTAAAATTGCAAGAGCAATTGAATATGGCTACATACTAACTCCACTACAACCAATAATTGAGGCTCAAGGATCATAGGAAAAATGCTAACTTGATCCTTGAGGTTAAAATCCTAAGAGAGAAGCTCAAACAAAGCAAGGAAGAGACCAGAGCAGCAAGGGAGGAAGTAGTAAAGAAAATGTCTAATTTGGTTGATGACATTTTGGGTTGCAAGTTGGCAAACAGTTTGAGTATGGTAGAAAAAGTGTGGGACAACTACAAAATATTAAGGGATGCATATGCTAGCCATACTCAAATAGGAGTTAGGCTAAAATGCTTTTAGATCAATTGGGCCCTAGGAATTACACTTTTGAAAATCATTGCTAGAAGCTCAATTTTTGATTGTTGAATAATGTCTTATATTTTTAGTAAATCAGTTTTCTTGGATGACATTATTAGTCATCATGAAAGATACAAGAACCTTATGAAAAGGGAATTAACTACCTTTGAAGGTCTTAAAGATTTCCACATTCCTCCTATTTTCAATAAGGATGGAGAGATCAAGCCTTGCAAGGAATGGAGGTCAAGTTTTTCTAACATTCTAACTCCCATGTATAATAAGATAAATAAAAATGGTGAGGTAGATGCAGAGCAATTGAATCTATATATGGATTTTCTCTCCAAGCTAGAGTATAGCATGAGGGGTTTCTTTGACATGGTGCAAGTTTTGATAGGGGATGACTATAAGGCACATATAGTTAAAGTTAACCATTTTCTCCCACCTAGAAATGACATGTCAACAGACCCTAAAAAAGAGAAGGATGGTGCAAATATTTGGGTTGTGTTTCAATCTATCACCAACCAACATAAAAGCAACTTCAGCAAACAAGGATGGGAATGTCAAAAATATCTTGTCGCCATCAAGGAGCAATTTTGAAGAAATCAAATCCATATGCCAATGTAAATGCTCTAAAAGATCTTGAACAACTTTTGAGTGTTTACTCCATGTGTATAAATATTTTTTATCCTTTTGTAACAGTGTCACCATTTAGTTTTTGTTTTAGTGACTTAAGCGGTGAATGAGGCTTTTTGCTTGTTGCTTCCCTTGTGTCTATAAAAGGGAATTATGAGCCTCATTTTAAGGATTCTAAGTCCTTAGTCTTTGTAGTCTCTATATAGAATTAAGTCTTGTATAGTTAGGTCTTTTGAAGTTCAGAAAGAGAACGCTATAGTTTCTCTCTGTAATAGAAATAAACAACTCAATTTTGCTCATATGAATACAAGTCATATTGTTAATGTCTCCATATTTTAATGCAACACCTTTTGAATCTTAATAAAATCAAAGATCTCTTGAAGTTCTCATTGCACATTTATTGTGATGAATGTTTAATTGATTAGCTTTTGTTCAAGTAATAGATTAAAAATGCTTTCAAATAAATACTTGAAGATGTTGTAGTTGCAGTAGGGATTTCTAAGTAGATTAATAGTTTGTTCCATTTACTAGTTTTTTATTGTAAAGCAATAAAATTGTAAAACCATTGAGTTAGTTATTTGGTTTTCTATTCAGAGGAATTATCTCATTTCTCGACTTTATGATGGATAAGCACTGGTCAAATTGATTCATAGAACTCAAACCTAAGCAAAATCAAATCTAAAATTAAAAATTGTATTTACTGTAATTTATATTTTATTCACGCTCAATCCACACTATCAAACAATACAGAGCTAATAAAGGGTTTTGAAGATGATTTAGCCAATCAGGCTCATCCTCTATAATATTAGTGTGAAGTCTATAATCTATTTTGGCATCATTGTAAGCATTGTTATAATTCAAATGATGTTGTGTAAAGGAGAACCCACCTTGGTTTTGCAAAGCCTAAAGTGTAGAGGATAAATAGTATAAAATCTATCTCATGTTCGTTGGCCACTGACCTAGGGTTCTTTGGCCACTGACCTAGGGTTCTTGATCATAAGATCTAGCTAATTAGAGAAACGTGGACAATCAGTTGGAAACACCAAGAAGTTGCTATGAGTAGATACAATTAAATCACCTTGTAGGGACAAATTATTGTACATGTCCCTTTGTTTGTATATATTATTACACCTTTCCTTCACACTCAAACATCAAATATTTATTATTCTATTTCTTACTTTTTGTTAGTGCTAAATACAAACATCAAGCCTAGTTCAATTCTCAAAATGAACAAGCCCTAATCCTAGACATGATATTGCATGTATATATCCACCAAGCTAGTCTCTTGATTCCAATGTAGAGATTTGAACTTGAGACACTTTACAAACACACCTTTATATCATTACACTACATCCTTTATACATGATCATATTATGTAAATCACATAAATTACCTTGTATGCAATTAGTAACATTTTTCTCTTTAGAATATATTAAGAAGACACAAGTTGCACTAAACAATCAAAAGGTAAGTAGGATTCATGGTGATAGTGGATATAGATAATTGCATACAATTTTTTAGCCCATGTTGATCCAAAGAGTTGAGATATTAAAACAAAACAATAAATATGTCATTTTTAAAAAATGGATAGAACACTCAAATTTTAACCACAACATCATGATACATTTCTTATAGTCTTATCAATAAGCTATCTATCTCAACCTAAATAATGTAATTTTTACATTGAATCTTGTTGATCACTAAGAGTAGGTATGTTGTTAACAACAAAAAAATTTAAAAGGTTAGACCTAGTATTTTTTATGAAGTGTTTTATGAGTGGTAATAGTTTAGTTTATTATTGTTATTTTGTTGTACTTTGTTATTAGACTAATCAATCCACTAACCTTGTACATGTGCTTTGTGAAGTATTGTATAATATTGAAAATTTTAAAATATTATATTATATCATCAATTAATTATAAACTTGTGACAAGGTGAAATTCTTTTGTTCTCAATATGATAAATTTAAACATTATAAACACCTTATTAATAGTATTGAGTTAATGTAAACAAAATTTATTTGTAATTGAACCCTTGTATTTAAATTTGTCTCAAATCCTTATTTGAGTGTCTATGAAGTGATATGAACTTTGTTTAGGGATAGATGTTAACTTTTTTCCATTTAAATTGTATTTTATTATAGGAAAGATAATAATGTAATTTAAAATGCATGACTATTATCTTGGAATGTATTTTGAGTATGTAGAATATATGATACTCAACAATGGGTGAACACATAGTATGAGATATGTATGTCATTCACTAAGTAAATGCAATGTAATCACATGATCTAATTCTCATTTATGTTGAAGAAAAATAAAACATCGATATTAAAGATGAGAGGCTAAATGAGTGACCAAATTGATAAAGTTAAAGACAAGAGATTAAACATATAAACTTGTATTAACTCCTTGATTACAAATTCATGATGTATTTCACGTAGGTTTACTAAAGAAATATATAGTTTTATCATGTTATTGACTAAAAATATTTCTATGAAATCTACATTTTAATTTGAGACAATCTACATCTTTAAGAGTAGAATCATAGATGAACTAAAAGCAAAATGGAACCATTGTCATGTTGATAGTACAACATAATAAAATAAAAGTATTGATAATCAATATTTACATCTCTTAATTAAGTGTTTTATTAGTAGTGATGCAAATACACTTCATGCCACTAAGGATGTCAATTAGTTTATAAAGAGAGAAATGTTATGGGACTTTCCCCAAGATAAAAAGAAAAATACTTTTTCATGTTATACAACATTTTGATTAAAATAAAGATTAATAAAGAATATTTGTAAAGACCCTTTTAAAAAAGAATGAATAATTGTATTTAATAAATTATTGAAGACAACCATTATGAAAGGATGTGTTCGAAAATCACCACTTAAAAAATTATATAAAACATCTATGATTTAGAAATACATGGAAATCACTTAAGGAAGAAAAATGATCGGTAAGGTAGAGACATAGGAGGAGCATACAAGATAAGTACAAGTCAAGGTATAGAATAAACCTTAGATTGTCCTAACCAAAGTCTTGTGTTAAATAATTGTTTTGTTGTAAAATTTTACATGTATTCTTAAATAAATTTTCTTCCTAGAGTGTATCATAACTATGAGGACCAAGACCATTAAAATCTTTTGGAGGAAAGAGTGGTCATTCTGAACAATCTAATTCAAATAAATATTGAACCTATTGGTTATTGAAAGATATTAAAAATTATATGAATCTTTAAAGATCTATGATTGAATTTTCTCATATCTTATTTATTATAATGATATTTGTATTTATGATGAAAATATATCGAGTTGATATTGAATTTAATGAGCTTTAAGCTTTTAACCAAATAATAATGGTTACATTTTTTCTAAATTTTGAATGTAATTATCTATATAAACTCTAGTGTTAACAATAATAAGTTCGTAGAGTGGCGAGGGCCTTGGCTTGATTAGCTAAAGCATCATGTTGCAAGCAAGAGGTTAATAAGCTTGTAGAGTGGCGAGGGCCTTGGCTTGATTAGCTAAAGCATCATGTTGCAAGCAAGAGGTTAATAAGCTTGTAGAGTGGCGAAGGCCTTGGCTTGATTAGCTAAAGCATCATGTTGCAAGCAAGAGGTAACAAGGTCCAATCTCCCCTTGTCCCCATGGTACAGAAGGGATCACACCAACGTCACTGGTCACAAAAAAGTTTATCAAACGCACTGCAATTTATAGGGGGGCTATCTGATTCCTACAGTCTAAATAATAATAATAATCCGATAGAATATAAAATTAAATTTATAATTAAATCTTTCCAATTTTTCTAATTTGGAAAAAAATAGCATTACACTTATTATATAGCCATCATATTTCATTTTTTTCTAATTTTACTCTTACTCCATAGTATTTCATTAACCATTTCATTCAACAGAAGGATAACATATAGACAATGTTTTTAACAAAAGATGTCACTATTGATTATAGATAGCATTTAGGTGCTAGTATGTCTTAGTCAAACAAAACACAATTTAGGGATTGCATAGCAACTGGAACATTTGAACTCACTTCAAAGGACATGTTATCCACCTTCATTTGTCATGAATCACACAACCGAATAGTGTTTTTATATACAGTGAAAGGAATTTAAGTGCAACTTGTGGAGCAGCAGCTAAGGTACCTCTATTATAGTACTTCAATTGAAGCAATACTGTATAGTTAACAAAACTATTGTCGGCAATGAGAAAAACAATGTTTGCTTGAGATTCAAGGTTTGAATTTGCTCAAAAATGTTCTGCAAGCTAAAGCAGAAGGAACACAGGTTGCAAAGGAAGAAAATGGAAAATTGTGACTATACATTTGCTGGTGGGAACCGCATGGCTGGCTTCTAATACAAGATTACTGATGAAATATATAGTTCTAAGACAGGCAATGCAAAAGCTCTACGCAACTAAAACTACAAGCTTTCTTTTAGCATGTTAATCATTAACTTATACTTTCCTCAAGGCCAAGGGGATATGACAGTAAATTTCTGACATTGCAGAATAATAAGATGAACAGATTATATAATACATAGATGTTAATATATTTTACATTAATGTTACACAAAAAGTTCACGTAAGAGGCGAGCCAGAACACGAGAAGAAAGACGGTTCAATATCTCTGGAACTACACGTGTTGCAACACCAGGCATTACTGGAAGCCAATCGCGCAATACTTGTAAATTTTCCAGACCAACAGCCTGCAAAGATACGCGAGATGCATAAAAATTCCAATACATAAACCAGTCGGAAGTTTTTATACATATCAATTATAACAAGCAGTCAGATTCTTAGCGACCATATAAGAAAGCAGAAAAATAAGGTTTTGATTTTTAACAGAAATCAAAAAATTGGAAAAATGACTAGATCGATTGAATAGTAAACAACATATTAAATTCATACAAGAAGAAAACACCAACAGATTCTCAATCTATGCCAAAAAAAATCAGGTGAATGGTATTATATGTTTCTTTAACCAATATGTAAAAAGTTTAAAGGAAGAAAAAATGAAAAAAGGGCTTAGTGGGCTTGCATGTTTGCTCCCAATGTCCAAAGGAGAAGTTCCGTACAGAAGAATTTCTATATAAGATAAGAGCGATGTCAATACTAACTGTAAAGAAAATCTACTTGTGCATGACTCTGGGTTCCTGCAATCATTGTTAATAAATTAGAACTGGTTCGGGAATTAAAAGTTCAGCAATTTTGAAGTCATTTAATTATCTGTCATGCTGACGAGGGAGCTTAGGAATGCAGGTCAAGAACTGGGGTCGATCAAATTTAAGATACAAACCAAACCACTGACCCTTTTGACATTTTACAGCTGGAAAATACAAAACATAATATTTCTAGGCCAAATGACAGAAACCATGAACAAAGATATTTGTGGCTAACAAACACTTCAAGAATTAAAGTGAGCACTTATGGTAATATTACCCATACCAACAGTATCAAGGGTTTTAGAGCTATCATACATAAATTTGCTATATCCCACTATGACATATAAGGTAGCAAAGGGGATGCTCATACCACATGTACAGAATCAATCTGTCAAAAGGTATCTTCCAAGGGAATAAGCCTCTTCGCAGGATAGTGCTAGGTATGTTTAAACAGATCTGCGTTTCTACCATGTGCTAAGTATGTCTTGACCATAGAAGCATAAATCGGCAAAAAATCGTCAAAATCGCGATTTTGAAAAAATCTGGGAGGTTGCCGATTTTTTCAGCAGTCAACGCCTGTGAAAAAATCGTTGAAAATCGTCAAAAAATCAGCAAAAAATGTGAAAAAGTTGCGCGGAAAAATAAAACCTAAAAAGTGACGCGTTTTTGCCTTTAAAGACAACGTATTCTCCTCTTTCAAATGCGAATCGAGGGTTTCTCAGGTCGGCGAAAACTTCTGAAGGCGGCTGCTGATTTACGGGCATGAATCTACTCTAAAATTGTGGGTTTCTCATCGACATGAACTTCTGAAGCCATTTTTGCTAGTCACGTTTTGCTGGTCGCGTTTTGCTTGTTTCTCAACGTGGGTTCATTCTTTCTGAAGGCGTTTTTAATTACTCAGGTAGGTCGCCATTGCCATTGTTAATTAATTTTTTGATGTGTAAAAAATTTCTGAAGCCCTATTTTATTTTTTGGTTTTCTTGTATTCATAGCAGCTCGTGTAAATGACAAGAAAACTATAACTAAAAAAAAATTGATTCTTGTTTTCTTGTTATTTTAATTTTTTAAATGCACTGTAAATACCAGCATACAAGAAAATCAAGAAAATAAAAAATGAACTGTAACTGTGTTATTTTAAATGCCCTGTAATTGCAATTTTTTATTAACCTTTTATTTGTTTGAAAAAATCCAAAATCCTTGAAATAAAAATCCAAAATCCATAAATTGTTGTAGGAGTAATTCTCTTATTTGGTTTTGCTTATTTTTCTTTCATGTTTCGTCCATTCACATCAATTCTTTCTTTCCACAACCTGCACTCCAGTCCTCAAAATTAATTAATAGTTCTCTAAAACACCAATGGACATCTTTAATTCATGCCCACAAAGTAGACTGAATAAAAATGTTTATTGCAGATTTGATCATAATGCCACGTCAAAAAGACTTTGCATGGTCACATTGTACTTCAATTTCGGGTACAACGAAGGTTAAATGCAACTGGTGTAAGACTAATATCAACAGTGGCACTTGGCAAAAGAGCCAGGGAATAACAGCACTCCTTGTCCTGGATGCCCTGCAGATGTCACACACTAGGCACTACTGGCTTTTCATGCGATTCCTGAGAACTAGGCAAAAAAGGCAAGAACCGGGGTTGAAATAGGTTCTAATTCTACAAATACTAGAGGGAATCAAGGTCAGGATGATGATGCAAGTGAGTTTTTGAGGGAATCAGGGTCATGTTGTGACCTTTTCACACATCGCCCCATTGCAAATGGGGACCCTTCGTTTTTTTTTTGCTTTTTGGTTTTGCCTTGGCATCACAATTGCTTATCCCCAGACTTTTTGCAATGAGGAGTTTGAGTTTTGAATGGTCACCCGAGTCAGTTGGAGAAATTTAGCCTGGATCACCATATAAACGTCACCATCGCGCTTAGAGGGCCTGAGGGACGAAGATCGACTGTCGTTTCAGTCAATTCTGACACCTCCAAGTTTTTAGGGTTTCTCACCCCGGGCCCCCTATTTTTAGGACCTACTTTTTGGCACTTTTGGGCAATTCTGGGATCCCTATTTTTTAGGGTCTATTTTTGGAAAGTTGCTATTTTTGGAAAATTTCTATTTTTAGAAAGTTTCTTTTTAGAAGGGTCACGAGTTTCAAAATCCACTCAGAAGTTCGAAAAGATCATCGAAACTCTCAGAAAATCGATTCAAAATTTTTTGAAATTTTGGTAAAACTCTGGAAAATCACATAAAAAGTTCAAAAATCTAGAGAATTTGTTCAAAAATGGTGAGAAATTGTGGAAAATCACAGAGAAATCTGGTAAAGAGCACTGAAAATGGTGAATAGGATGATCAATTCATCAACAAATTGGTAAAAATTTAGGAAATTCGTCAAGAAATCTGAACATTCATGAAAAAATCTGGAAATTCATGAGAAATCTGGGCAAAACTGAACATTTATTCATGGAGAAAACTGAGATATACACTTTCAGCTCAAAGTCAATGGTGAAGCTTCAGCCAAGCAATGAATGGCATAAAAATCTGAGCAATGGCCAACAAAGTAATGAAGTCCGCCCCTGTCAAAGCATCAAATGGACAGACACAAGCTGAAGCCCGCCCTTGGAAAGGTCTAAGTCAAATGAGGCAATGGCCAGACCATCAGCCAAGTCCGCCTTGAGATAAATGTCTGATGGCAATCAAATGCAGCAAGTCCACCCATGGAGAAGAGGGATTTGCCTAAGGAAAAGAGGCAATGGTCAACCACAAGCCCAAGTCCGCCCTATGAATGGCCATCCATATGCTAAAGTCCGCCCAGCTAAAGGTTGGCAATGGCAACAAATTAAAGGAAGTCCGCCCTCCAAAGTATGCAATGGCTGGTGACAAGCCAAAGTCCGCCCTATGCCAATGGCCAAACATCTCATCAAGTCCGCCCACCAAAAGAAGTCAAGTGGCAACAAATTAAAGGAAGTCCGCCTTAAGCTTTAGACAATGGCCAAAGATGTGATGAAGTCCGCCCAAGTCAAAAAGGAAAGTGGCAATGAAAACTAGCAAGTCCGCCCCAAGTGTGGCAAGGTAAAATTTGGCAAATGGCAAGGGACTTAAGCAAGTCCGCCCAGCAAATAAGACAATGGCTTAAGAAATAAGGAAGTCCGCCTTAGTCAAATAACAGATGGCAATAAAACATGCCAAGTCCACCCTTAAGAAATGTCAAGAGTTTGGCATCAAAATGGAGGAAGTCCGCTTTGGACAAGATATAGATGGCAAGTAAAAGGAGAAAGTCCGCCCTGTCCAAGTATTAAGTGGCAAGCCAACCTACCAAGTCCGCCCCTATCCAAAGCATTGATGGCGATAAAATCAAGCAAGTCCGCCCTAGACATAAAACGGATAGTAAGCCAAGTAACAAAGTCCGCCCATGGAAAAAAGATGAAAAGTCTAAGGCATAGACAAAGACAAAGAGGAAGTGGCAAGAAAAGACCCAAAGTTCGCCTTGTCCAAAGCATTAAATGGCATCCAAACAGCTAAAGTCCGTCTTGGGAGAATGCAAAAGTGGCTGGGAGAAGTATGAAGTCCGCCATGCTTAGAAGTGAGGAAAAAATTAAAAATTTTGCCTAAGTCTAAACCTTGGACAAATAAAAAAAAAAATAAAAAAAAATTCACCATGCTTGAAAAGAAAGAAAATTTGCCTTAGTCAAAATCCAAAATGCCTAAGAAGATGAAATTTTGAAAAGGCAAATGGCTAAAGAAAATCGGACATGGCAAAATAATTTTGGACAAGGGGCAATTTATGGCCAAGTAAAGTTGGACGTGGCTAGAGAAATGTTGGACGTGGCTAGGAAGATGTTGGACAAAGAATACTTTATGGCCAAATAAAATTGGACATGGCGAAATAAATTTTGGAAAAAGAAAGAAAATCATGGCCAAACAAAATGGACGGCAAGAAAATCTTGGCCGAATGAAATTGGAATTTGTAAATTTCTTTCAAAGCTTATCTTGAAAAGTTATCTTTAGGAGAGAGAAAATCTAAAATAAATTTGTTTTGTTTTACTGCAGGTGGATGACTACACAGGGCGAGGAAAATGGCAAAGAAAGTGTAAAGTCCGACCGGAAGGGAGATGAAAGAAAACTTGGAAGTCCACCATCGCACATTGCAAGACCAACAGGAAGTCCGCCAAGAGTTTGGCATAATGAAGACAACGGCAGGCACACCGTCAAGTACACCCAACTTATACAAGCCAAATTCAAAATTGAAGACAAACCTACCGGCGAAGTTTATTTGAGCACAAAAATGGCCAAAATCTTGAAGGTATTACAAAGTAGCCAAAATTTGGCTAAGTATGCGAAATTCTCTACAGAAAAAAGTTCCAATTTTGCAGCGAAGGCACAAGGGAATTCCTCTCCAGATTCATGGCACGTGAAGAAATTCTAAAGCAATTCGGAAAGTAAGATTTAAGGACTTCAAGTCTAAACAGGTGCTCCAAGGCGAGGTGAGAAGAAAAAGCCAAAGCCATCCAAGATCGAAGCACAAAGGATAAAGTCATTGGCATGAAAAATATTCTAAGGGAAGAACAACGAAGCAACCGAGGAAGACATCTAGCACGTTGAGGTGGCGCCTCGTCATCTTCCGACCAATCAGATTGTTCCAGATCAACATGCAACAACTTTCTATTTTATCTGTCGGTTCATATTTAGCACGAAGGACAAGTGTCCTCGAATGCAATTTTCTCATTGGTCGAAGGGTAGCAAACCCTAATTAGGGTTTTATTTGTAATCTTGGCCGTTGATTCCAAATCAATCTTGGCTGTCAAATTGTAATTGGGGAGCCTATAAATTGAGCTCACCCCCTCATTTGTAAAGCATGGGAGCATGTTGCAAAACATGTTGAGATAAGCAACTGTTGTAAGATTGCCAAAGTAATAAGTAATGCATGCATTGTTCTGATGGTGATTGCTTCTCTTATTTTGGGGTTGTCATGGTTCTTATCCCTCATCATAGTTTAGATTTCTTTTCATGTATGTTAGATGAATGCAAGATTTGATAAGTATTGATTTGTGGTGAAACTTTTGCTCATACTTTCTTTGAATGGATGATTTTCATTCAATGCGTAAAGTTAGCCTGAGCTTATTTTGTGGATGCTTAACTTCTGTCTGGATAAATATTGTTCGATTCGATGGTAGTTATTCATGACATGAAAATCATAAGCACATTCCCTTGAAGATTGCACCCTCTTTGTGTAGTTGTCGTTGAGCGTGGCGAAGCAAAGCGTGGTTATTGGTTCCACCAAGTCAATACCGTCTCTTGAATTCTTAGGAGTAGATTTAAAACTTCTGAACCCTTCTCCTTTTTTTAGTTTGTTTGATCCATGACCCAAGCAGTAGAGCTTCATTGTCTAGACCTTCATTGTGACTTGAACAAGCCTAGCGTAAGTCCCTTTGTGTTACCAGCATAATCACATCAAACCACAGAGCTCATCCGCATTCATCTTAAACATTGGAATTATCGTATGATCTTACTTGCAATCTTAGCATATGAGGTAGTTTTTCAAGAGGGGATAGAGCGTCTTTGGACTCTTTATTCTAGAATGTTTGTTGTGTCATAAAACACGCATCAACAGGTCAACACCTTCTTCTACAGCGTGTGCCCAAACACAGGTGGAGGAAACATTAAATGCTTTCTTTGCACCTCGTACTACACCAGGATCACAAACCACTTTGGAGAGTATAAGATGGAGGAAGAATGTCCATGAACAAGCAAGGAAGGCGATTGGAAACTTTTGGTACTACTCTAGCTTGCCATTTCATGTTGCTAGATCACCATATTGGCAAGGTATGGTGGATGCTATTGCAGCTGCGGGTCCTGGGTTCAAAGCCCCATCTTACGAGAGCTTGAGGGTTGGTATGCTCAATGATGCAGTACGGGATGTTAAAGATGTTGTTACGGAGCATAAAATAGAGTGGGAAAAGACTGGTTGCACCATAATGTCAGATGGATGGACAGATAGAAGGAATCGAACCCTCATCAACTTCCTTGTCTCTTGTGAGATTGGCACTTTATTTTTGAAATCCCTAGATGCATCAGATACTATCAAATCTGTAGCTGCATTGTTTGAGATGTATGATCTTGTGGTAATAGATGTTGGGCCACAAAATGTGGTTCAATTTATTACAGACAATGTTGCAGCTTGTGTAGCCACTAGTAGACTCTTGACAAACAAATACCCGTCTATATTTTTTACCCCATGCACAGCACATTGCCTTGATCTAACCCTTGAGGGCATTGGAAAACTTGAATGGGTTAAGGAGGTATTGCAAAAGGCCCGCAAGGTTACAAAATTCATTTATAATCACACGAGGGTTTTGTGCATGATGCGTACTTTCACAGAGGGCAAGGAGCTAGTTCGACCAGGGGTGACAAGATTTGCAACACATTTCCTTGCACTACAGACTCTATGCCAACAAAAAATGAATTTGAAACGAATGTTTGTTTCAAATGAGTGGGAGGAGTCTGGCTTCGCAAATCTAGTAGAAGGCATAGCAGTGGCAGGCTATATGTACTCTTCTAGTTTTTGGGATGCAGCTGAACAAGTTGTAGAGTTTTCAGAGCCTCTAGTAAAAGTCTTAAGACTAGTGGATGGGGATAAATCCCCCATGGGTTATTTGTATGAGGCCATGGATAGGGCCAAGGAGGTGATGAGGGGTAGGATGCAAAATGACAGGGACACTTATATGCCGTTATGGGACATAATTGATAGAAGATGGGATCAGCAGATGCATTCTCCTCTCCATGCTGCAGGATATTATCTTAATCCAAGTTTGTTCTATGACTCTTCATTTAGAAATGATGATGGTGAGGTAACACAGGGCTTGTTCATGTGCATGGAAAAAATGTTTTCCAGAGAACAATTACAGGCAGCTATGGGAGAGTTAGCAACGTACAAGCAAGCAAGGGGTTTTCTCTCATCTATAGCCGCCATCGAAGGCAGAAATACCTTGCTACCAGGTAGACTCTATAAACCTGTGACAGTCTCTATTTTGTGGACATGCTCATTAAGTGTTAAGATTATTTTAAGATATTCTTACATGATATCATCTCCATGTAATGTGTTTTTGCAGCACAATGGTGGGATTATTTTGGTCATGAAACCAAAAACCTTAGATGGATGGCGAGACACATTTTGAGCCAGCCATGTAGTTCATCCGCTTGTGAGCGTAATTGGAGTGTTTTTGAACACATACACTCCAAGAAACGCAACCGGCTAACACAACAACGATGAGCGACTTGGTGTTTGTTCACCACAACCTCCACTTGAAGCTGAAGAAAGCTCAAGGTTAGACTTTCAATATACTTGTAGTTAGTTGAAATTGTATTCATTATCTTTTTCACTTGTAAGGCCAAGACTAATTCCTACATGGGCTGCAACAGGTACTGTTGAGGATGACGAGCCAATTGACCTTGATGAGATTGATCCAGAGAACAAATGGATTGCTGCTGATGAATATCCTTATGCACCTAAGGATATCGATATACAAGAGGAGGCTGAAGTGCCTGGTCAAATATTTGAGCATTTGGTTAGAAGCACTGGAGTAGAAGCTTCATCATCAAGACCTGCTACCCTCTAGCGTTGTTGTCATTGGCTACATTTTATTTTTGTCACTTTGTACTTAGATTAGAGGTTGACTTTGTACAAAGTTACACACTATTGTAATTGACATTTTGTCATATGTCAACATCTACTTTTATTTATTAAGTATATTTTGTGCAATGCAATGTAATCAGCGATATGAATATATACAAAAAAGATCTATTTTCTACAATTCACAGGTTAAAATCTCTGTTTTATTTGCTCTCTATATCTCTATGCTATGGAAATGACCTTGAGTTTTTAGAAAACGTAGGTTTTGTCTATTTTTCTACATTCCTTTACATTTTTTTTCAAATCCGATTTTTTCCCGATTTTTTCACGATTTTTTGGTTTGCCGATTTTTTCCCCAAACGATTTATGCTGCTATGGTCTTGACCATCTCTTTTCTGGATAAAATGCAAAAATTTCAAGACGTGCTAATCTACTTGGACAGTAATATGTATGTTTAGCCACCGTCAGCACACATTAAACAAACTAAGACGAGGGAAAACAGCAGGAAATTGGTAGTGCGCATATTGACACAAAGTGAATGGAGCTTTTAGAAATACTTGATAAGGTAGCAAAAAACTCAGGATTTGCAGGCCCACAATTAAGCCAACCCACATGAGCCTCTTGAATTGTTTATGAATGAGGTTATGATTCTAAGTGATTAGTGCATACAAGTTTGCTATTGTTTTCCAATGTTTCCACATGGCTTTTGAAGAACTTTGTGTGCAAACTGATTCCAGACAATCTATAAAAATGACACTGAAGCAGAAAGGCTTAGAAATGAAGATCTCATGGATTCCAAATTTGTGACCTTTTACTTTGCAAAATCTTACTTTGATTCAATGCGTGAAAATATTTTTGGATTATGATCTTTTAATGACATATTTGCTTACTTACCTGATTCAAAGAATTTGAAAATGATGATCCAGCAGTGAGGAACTCTACAATTCTTCTAACATTGTTCAAGACAATTTTATCCTCTTCTGTAACTGTAGGTAGCAAAGCAGCAGGCCTAAAGGATCCAAGTAGAGGAACTGTTCCAAATACTGGAATGTATCTTTCAATTCCTAAAATTGTAGTCAAATTCGCTAGCTGCTCTCGAGAGATGGCATCAATACCTTTAACTATCTGCACAAGATTTTAAAGCAAATAAATCTATTGGATGAATCTAAAAAGGAGGAAAATTATATAAGAAATGATGACTATGATTGTATTTACATTCACCTAAGATATATCCATGCCTGCGCATTTACAACATTGAATGCAAAAGATTCTTTTTACTTCTAGATCAAGTTCCACTATAATCAGGGCACAACATAAATAAACTAATAGCCTATCAGCCAAAAAAAATCCTTGTCATCAGGTAAACCATTCCCACGATCAATTCTTTAAATATGTCAATCCAGCCATTTTGCCATCTGCTAATTCACCTGTAAAGTAATTAGCCAGATTCAAGATATATAATTGTAACTATTTTGAGTGCTAGTAACTAACTTTAAATAGGTTAATTCTTTCATCCTCAGACCACTTTTCCTGCCCTAGTTTATTAAGTCCTAGTTACCATCCCTTAGCACTTGGCAATAGTCAGCTTCTTATGCAATCCGGTCATGTGTAATAATTGCCTTTTGGAGCAGCTTCATCAAGAAAAAAGCTTCTACTCCAGGAACCACTCTATTTTGTATTCTGCAAACAATGTGATCTACCCATTCTACGCCCAGTCATGGCCCAAGGAGATTATACTAGAGTAATGGTGCTAAACTGTATTTCAAATTTCCCTTTTAAGTATATCATGAGATATAGAAAAAAAAAGTCATTTGCCATGTAATTTTAAGAAAACATAGCTGATGATCCCACTTGTTCTATTGTTCATTTTACTGGCTCTTCAGTCAATTCAGTTCAATATTTGCTTAGCTATCGGTAAGGAAGCAATGCCAAAAGTTTAGTTGGATAGTACTTTCCATTGTAAGTCTTCAAACAGATTACACTAGTTTTGATTATACTGGAAATTACCCTGAAATGCTCATTAGAGCTTCATAAATATGCAGAGAAATCCAGGTTCTATTCAGACAGAGAATTATCACTTTTTGAAACGTTAATGTCCTCTCACATATAAGCTATGAGAGTCATGAAAAATAGGCTTAGAATTGCCAAATGTTTATACATTTCATTAACTGCAGTTAGGTATGATGAAAATCTAAATAAAGATTTTTTTGAATTAGAGATAAAAGAGGGATTTTTGAAAAGGTCACAACCCTTTTACAACAAATATCAGAAGAGAAACAAAAATGGCTTTAGAATAGCATAGCTACAGCCTAAAAACAGCAAGAGAAAACAAGAAGACAGCAAATAACAGCACCAAATGTAATGTCCCCTTCTCGCATGTAAGCAGATATTTAGCCATTAACTTATTTTCCATAATTTCCCGTAATCTAATTGGCACCAAAAAAGGGTAAAGTAAATTAAATAATTAAGTTAAGTTGTCAAAAGTTACTTTTTATATTTTTATATTGATAGCTTATTTTAATTATTTAAAAAGTGAATTTAAGTTGTGCTAAGGAGGTGTTAGGCTCAAAGAGGAAAGAAGTGACCTTTTTCCACAATTAAAAATGAAGTGGAATATGAAGCAAAAAAGAAAAAACCATTTTTTAAAAGCAAAAAACACTTTTCTAAAAAACAACGAAAAAGAAAAAAACAATTTTTTAAAACATCGAAAAAGCGAAAAAAAAAATGTTTTTCCTAAAATAGCTCTAAAAAGGTTATAAAAGGAGGTTGGATCTTGAGAAGGGTTACTATGTTATTTTCATCTTCTCTTGTGCTCTGAGCAAGAATGGAGTTCTTCATATTTCTTGAGGATGAAACCCCTATTGGAAAACCAGTTTTAAAAACGAAAACCCTCCTATCTAGATTTGGTGATATCATCCTAAAGTCACAACTATGTTGCAAAGTTGAGTTTGATTTCTAGCTACTATTTCAATGGAGATTTTGATGTGTTTTGGTGTGCAAAGTTTTATGATGCAGATTCAAGAAGAATTTGGTGATTTTCATGAGATATTGATGATATTGTACTTGTTGTACCACTTGTTGAGCTACAGCTCATATGGACCAGCTAGGACTCGAACCGAGTACCTTCCATTTACTGTTGGAATGCTCCACCAACTAAGCTACTATCCCCTCTTTGGCCAGCCCATCGTCGGTCCAAATGTGGCTTATATCCAACACCCCTCCTTGAGCAACATTGTTGGTGCTTAGGGCTCGTAGCCTGGCTCTAATACCACTTGTAGGGTCTTAGGATCAAATGCTTTGATCCATCAATGAAGTGGCTCTGCTAATCCCTCTATAAACAACACTATCAACCAAGCTTAGCCAATCACATTTAAACTCTCAAAAGAAAGGGAATCACTGAGGATACTTTTGGCCAGCTCAGCTAGAGTGTGGAAAGAGGACAAAATAGTCAAAGCCGCTTGCATTTGAATTCTAGTTTGGGTTGCTGTTCAAAACTTTATTTGTGTTTTTTTCTTTCCAGCCACCACTCACATGTGGGCCGCCACATTTAGAGCAACCACAGCAAGACTTGGACAATCCAGATTAAATCAGTTTTTCCCTTTCTTATTTGAATCTTAATAAATAATATTTAAACAGTATTTTTAGTATTATTTTGTGAATGATTTATTCAAAATCACAATAAATTCAATTAGTATCTATTCATTTAAATATTGAATAAAAACAGAGAGATGGGGAAAACAAAACTTTGGAAAACAAAAAGATATTTCAAAGATTGCAAAGAAATTTGTACAAGGAATATTTCAACCAACTAGGAAACAATCCCCAAACTAGGACCCATTTGGGCCAAGTATAGGGTTCAAGGGGGTGAACCCAATAACTTTGCCTATTACCAAAATGAAATGTAGGTTTTGTTACAGAATGGTAAATTTGGAAGTTGATGATAGCCAAACATTTTCAGAGGGTTCAACCTCATTTATATGCATTTAGGAAGGTGTAAAATCGTCTGAGACTATCTAAGGATACTTCTGGCCAGCTCAGCTTAAATGTACCAAGAGGACAAAATAGTCAAAGCCGCTAGCATCTAGACTCTAGTTTGGGTTGCTGTTCAAAACTTTATTTGTGTTTTTTCCTTTCTAGCCACCACTCACATGTGAGCCACCACCTTTAGAGCAACCACAGCAAGACTTGGGCAATCTAGATTAAATCAGGTTTTTCCCTTTGTTACTTGAATCTTAATAAATAACATTTAAACAATATTTTTAGTATTATTGTGTGAATGATATATTCAAAATCACAATAAATTCAATTAGTATCTATTCAGTAAAATATTGAAAAAGAAAAAAGAGAAGGGGAAAATCAAACTTTGGAAAACAAAAAAAATATTCGGGGATTGCCAAGAAATTTGTACAAGGAATATTTCAACCCCCTGGGAAACAATCCCCAAACTAGGACCCATTTGGGCCAGGTATAGGGGTCAAGGGGGTGAACCCAGTAACTTTGCCTATTATCAATATGGAATGTAGGTTTTGTTACTGAATGCTAAATTTGGAAGTTGATGATAGGCAAACTATTTCAGAGGGTTCAATCTCATTTATATGCATTAATGATGGTGTAAAATCATCTGAGACTATCAGTTAGTGTGACTGATTTGATGCATAGATCAACTTACTATATTTTGTATCTCCTTTTGCTATAATCATCTGAGCAGCTGATTGTGTATTGAAATTTTGTTACAGTCTACTTTCATAAAGCAAATGCAATTGTTTGACAATATTCAGACCTGTAAGAACCATGTAAAAAGAAGTTAGGATGATAGGTCCACTTCCCACAGCACTTTATTCTCTTCTACCCATAACTGAACCATGTGACTACTTTCTATATTATATTTCCTTTTAATTGTTTAGAATATTTTTATGTTTTACTCAACTTGTACTATAATTGTTGTGATTGAATACACCTCATTAAGCTATAGATGACCCCATTATGGAGTGATTCTCAGACAATGGATGATGGACAACAGTTGAATGAAAATACAACTGAGCATATAAGCGAATTATCAGTTAAGATATGAATGAATAAATGAATGATACCTTTCTAAACACAAATAGAAGCCTTAAAAATAACAGAGGCAAGTACGAATGGATCATGAGTCAAAGCATCATCTATGTATGAAGATATTGTAACCAACATTAGTATAATATCTTATAGAATGGATAGGATATAATGACAAAAATGAGATTTGATTTGCAAATCAAGGTGCAGAGGGTTCCTACCTCATCTAAAATGAACTCCCGGAAAAAATCACCTTGGTCTGAGAGAAGAAATGCTAAAGCAGCTCTTGTTTGAAGTCTTTCTTGGGCCTGAACTTCTGCATCTTGCAATGGACTTTGTAAAGAGAGCGGTGAGTTAACTTGAAGCTTACCAAGATTTGCCATGTCACCTATGATTTCCTCTCCTCCTCCACTTCTGGCTGCTCTAGTAAATGTTTCAAAAGCCTCCATAACATCAATGAATCTCTCTGCATCAAATACACCAGATTTTCCATATATTGTGTATCGTAAAGCATTTCTTAGCCTGGGAGAGTTGTCTGTCAAAAGTCTCTGAAATTACCCCAAAAAGTTTAACTATGTTAGAACTTTATCTAAAAATTTAAAATAACAAAGAAAACATTAAAAATAACCAAATAAAGCCAAAAACAAAACTTAGATACACATTTTTTGTCTTTTAGAACTCCCTCAGAGAAACATTCTTTTAAACAGGGATAGCAGTCTAATGCTGAAAACAATGTAAGGAGCCTAATATTATGCAACCCCTATCTGTCTCCACAGTAACACCATCCATCAATCATTGAAGAAGCATCTTCAAATGATAAAAACTCTACACACAAAAATTGGTTCTCAAAAATGTTAAACTTTAGCCAGTAGTTTTATAACAGAGTTCACTTCTTCAAACAGAGCAATTTCCCTTTGAACATGTAGCAAGAACTTACAGGTTACCATTTGACACATCAATTTACAAACATTTTCCTACTAGAAGATTCTGTAGCAAACCTAGAAAGGTGCCTTTTATAATCATAACAACTTGTATGACTCATTATCATAATGAAATCAGTAGAGGAGCAGCACTCAAGAAAATCATGCATGTTGAAATAAAGGAGTGATCTAAGTGGCAGTTTGAACTTTGGGGCATCTCCCCTTAAGACAACCTCCTTGCCAGGGTTGCAGTTTCTTTACTCATTGCTTGAAATCTGAAACAATTGAAAGCTTAAGATTTTATATCCTCTTTGCTTCAGGATCTCATATCTTCTGAAAAATGCTCCAAATAGCACCAAAAATACAAAATACAAAACACTATCAAAAAACACTAAATTTCTTGAAAATTAAACTTGTGTTTTGATGTGTATCATAATGCAGCAGATTTCTTCAACTTTTCATTTCTTGTTAAAAAATAACTGTAAAGTAATTGCCATCCACATGTAAAAATATTTAAGTGTTTTAGCTTCACATCTCTTCTCAAATATTGTTACCATCTTGTAATTATTCTCATTATCAATACAGCTTTAATTTACTTTGCCATATCACATGTTTATTGGTTCATTTCCTTTAATTTGTAAATTGCTTTCATAACTTGTTGAGTTTCAGTGATTTAATGTGTTGTCCACTGTAATGTCCCCTTTTTTCCGAGATCTATATCAGAGCTGTGGTTAGCCTACAATTTGGTTCCCGTAGGCTAGCGAGATGTGTAAGGGGCCCTTTGGAGGGGATTCAGGGACTTCAGCAGACTTGATGTTTTCATTCCAGCATCTTCAGCTCAGTGATCGAGTATTTTGCTTGGTAGGCCTTACAAAGGCAGTTCAGGAGTTCTTCGTTCACACTTGCTATCTATAGTAAGTGCTATCACGTTCAGTGGCAACACACCTATAGTTGGTATTTGTGTCATTAAATCATTAAAGTCATCAAAGTGACTTTATGATTTAATGTTATAAAGTTACTTTTAATTAAGTACTTTATATTATGGCATTATAAGGTGAATAAAGTAACTTTAATTAAAATGATATATTTTAAGTTACTTTATTATTATTTCATTAAATGGCACATGTTTCGAAAAGTGAATTTAATTAAAATATTAAAAGAGGCCAAATGAGGCATTGATTTTGGAAAGGAATTACTTTATTATTTTAATCAAGTTAACTGCCAAGATTAGGGCGTAGGGTTTGGAGAAGGATAAAAGCAAAGAAGATCATTTTCATTATCCAAGTTATCATTTGCAAATTGAAGAAAGTTGAGCATAGGGTTGCAAGTATGAAGTTTCAAGCTATTCAGAGGATGGAAACCCTCGAATAGGACGGAGTCTACAAGTGTGAAAGATCACCCAAGGTCTTCTTGTTGGATGGTTTCACACAGAGATCATCATCTGAGCATTCATAGATTTAAATCAATAGATTCAATCAGCAATTTCAGTATTTCATCAGCAGATCAGAAATAAGACAGAGTTCAAATCAGCAGTTGCACATTCAGGGGTTTATAGAGTTTTCAAGGTACAGGGTTGAAGATTGTTGATACTCACAGCTGTTGATCAAGCATTCCTAGATCGGAGATTAATGTTGTTGATTCCAGGTATGGATTTTATGTATTCCCCGAGTCATTAATAAAAATTCCAGTTATTTGTCTCTTGCATTTGTTTGGAATTGTTCTTTTGCACAATTATATATTATCTATATTATTGGCAAAATTCAAATAACCCAGATCATCTTCTTATGCTTGATGGGGTTTATTATGATGCACTAAGGGGGAAAGAAGAAGAGGTTGATGAGCTCACTCACGAGCTTGAGGTCACCATGGACTCTTTGAAGAGCACTCAAATGGCCTTTCAAGAGTCAGAGTCTCGGATTGATGAGCTCACTATGGAGTTGAGTTTGGTCTCGAAGTTGTATATAAGTGAGGAACACATCCCATCCCCATACTCACAGTTTTTGCTGACCACATTTATAAATAATATAGCCATACCCATATTCATTACTCACATATTCTAATTTTATGGCCAAGTAACTCTACTTACAACCAACCAAATTATACAAAAAAAATACTATCAAATTTCAGGATTTTTTTCTTTTCAAATAATCTGAGATCAAATTGAGTGATAAAAACATCAATTGGAAAATTAGAAGAAATAAGATGACAGCAGCTCTACAGTAATACCTTTTTCTTTTTCTGTAGCACTGTAGTTTGAACGTGGCCACATAAGTTTCTAACAATTTTACATTTTCTTTGTGGACACAAACACTTCTATTTATCCATCAATCATGCCATTTACAATTACAATACATACCACAATCATGGATTTCCACAAATCACATTACAAAGGAAACATTGAAATTTTAAACAATACTCATGTCCATAATTAGTTGGAAATTTGAATTCAGAAAATTGTTACCTGGGCAATATAGGGATAGGCCTCATCCACAATTGCAAAATCAGGATTGCCAACAAGTGCTATACCTTCCAAGACACCAATTGCTCGAATTATCAAAGCGAAATAAGGTGGTATTCTGAAAGGATAATCAAATGTTATTTGTGCCAAATCTGCTGCCAGCTCTTGAAAATTAATGTTCTTTGCCCCTCCTCCTTCAAGTGCTTGATCAAAAACCTTGGCTAGGACAGGCATAATAGGATTTAAATTTACTCCCTCAGGAATGAAATCTAACTTGACAAAGTCCTTAACAATAGCTTCGTAATCCCGGTGAATGAGGTGAGAGATTGCTTCAATCATACCATACTTCTGATCATCCGTAATCTTTGTCATAAGTCCTGCAGAAATGAAAGATGCATTATTTACAATATTTCAATGTCCCAATATTTGAAGTATGCATAGATACAAGATCTAAATTTACATATGCCTGCAGAATCTAAATAATATAGCAAAATAATAAAGGGATTGCTTAAGCCCATCACAGCTTCAACTTTAAATACAGGAAAACACAATTTGTTCTTCTTTATTGCATCATAACTTTGAAGATTTTGATTCTAATTTTTTTCCTAAATTAATTGAAACAAAGGAAAACAGCCTGTAACCAATGAACAAATACAAACTTAACATTGTATCCTAGAACCAAGCTTACTCATAAGTTAGTATCTGAATCCGATAATGTTTGAAAGGTTGGTTTTATGACTTTAAAACATAATATGTCCACGAATCCTTCTGCTTGCTATCGATTCATGATGTTCATTACAATTTTGCATGCTAATTATGTTAATTTTAAAATTTTACATATATATTCATTCCAATTAGATCTTCACCCCAAAAGAAAATAGTTCTCTGATTAAATAATCTTTCTTCAAACAAAAGGATTTAAGATAATAAAAACCTTTCAAAAGCAGCTCTCCCAAATGTAAGGTCACTAGAGCACTCAATTATTACAACTACAATTAGTTAGTATGTAAACATACAAATAGGGTAGTAATTTGTTACATTCTATCTCACTTAGATACTTTCACACAACAGAACAAAAGCATACAAGACAATCAAAACTATCATGCTAGTGCTCGGATGCAAAGTATGCAACTTTAGTAATCAAAAACCATTTGATCTATAATTAACTATCTTACCCCAAGTTTCTGGGATGGAGACAGCAAGGGACAAGGGGGACGCATTTCGGAGTCCCTGATTTTTCGGGCCATTTTTAGGGATGGAAAGGGATGGCAAAGGGGACAGCTATATAAAAAATAGGGGAAATTTTAAATATTCATATGATAACATTGATAAAGAATTCATATATACATTATAGAATCTCAATACATAACATTTGTGTTGAATTGAGAGTTCAAATGAGAGTTGAACATATTAGTAAATGTCAAAACTTAATTTGTGTGCAAAAAAATTTAAAAATATATAGAAATGCAAGTACATTTGATATATCATATGATATTATATTTTATAATAATAATGACATTTGAATATTTGATAGTATGATACTTCATCATTGATCAACGATGTTATGATAATCATAAAGATAGTTGTCTAAGTTGTCAGTTTTGGTCTCCACTCCCAAACCCCATCATTGTGTTCAAGTTTCTTATGTGACGAGATCCCAATAACTAGTGGAGGTTGGGAGTGAAGACCCTATTGGGGTTGAGGGGCAGCGCCCCTCATGGGGGTTTGGGGGCGATGCCCCCAATGGGGTCGAGGAGCAGCGCCCCTCGTGAGGGTTTGGGGGCAACACCCCTAGTGGGGTTGAGGAGCAATGCCCCTTGTGGAGGTCTGGGGGCAGAGCCCTTGCTACAAAGCACAAATTAAGGCCTTTGAAACCACACACACCTTCATGACACATGCTATTTTCATAATTTAAACATTTTTTAAAACATTGGGTTTTTTAAAAAAAAACAACCTTTTTTATGGGGACGGTTGGTCGTCCCCAAGATGGGCAGCGATGTCTGTGACGTTCCTTAACCATCTCGAGGACGGCCAAATGTCCCTTCTAATTTTTTGGGACATACCCAAGTTTCTGGGGCGTCCCTGGTATTTTTTTGCAATTTGGGGACGACTTAGGAACGTCCCTTAGGCGTCCCCATGTCCCGAAAATGAGGACACCCCAAAAAATGCTAGGCACACTTCCCTGGATTTCGCTGATAATTAACAAAGATATCACCAAATCAAGTCCAAAGAGAAGCATCTCTCCAATAAGGAATCATTAGTTTTAATTCTCCAACCTACTCATCTCCATCTAGCCCTTAACATGCTTTTAGTTTTTACTTTTTATAGATGTTTTTAAAAATTAAATTGGACCATATTTTTCCAAGTGTGCATCCATATCTTCAAAAGCTTCATCAAGTTGGATCACTCAAAAGCATTCACTAAATAAATGAAATAAATTGACTAGACCTCAACTCTAGCTAAATTGTTTGCATGATGAGCAAGTTTTGTTATAAATTATCTTGTCCGCTAATTCTAATATTAAATGACGCAAGAGGGTACTCCCCTCTGCCAACCAACTCAAACACAAAACAATTTTCACAAGCAAACTCTACCCGAATTCAACATTCAAATAAAGAAAGATTGCAACAAACTGAGACTTTATTAATTCAACTCAATTTCAAATAGATCTGCAATACAAAAAATGCTCTCTTGGCATTCAATGGCCTCTCATGCCATTCTGATCTGCTATCTTATCCTTCACAATACACACTCACCACGCTGCCCCATGTTACCCCTTATCTTTGCACAAATTTTTGTTCAACCTGCGAACTTTATTTGTCTTCAAAATGCCATGGCCTCTTCTTAATTTCAGCTGCAATTTCAAATTCATATCATCCACATGCTGCACACCTCTCCTTTACTAATTGCTGCACATCATTTTTTTAATTTAAAACTCAAAACTTCTTCATACACAGCAGCCTCTATCTCTCCTTTTTCCCGCTGCCCCTTCTCCCACCTATTTGCAAACTCTCTTCCGAGGTGCTCAAACTTGCCAAGAATCCAATCTTCCATGAGCGTACCAAACATGTGGATCTACATTGTCACTTCATCAAACAACTTGTAGAAGATGGATCGGTTGCATTGTAGTTTTGTCCTTTAGAAGATCAAACTATAGACATCCTTACCAAGCCTTTGGGTCTTGACAAATTCATTAAATTTCAAGATAAGTTTGGTGTAGTTAGTAGAATGACCATTAAGGGAGGGTATTAAAGTTATGTTTTATATTGTAATGATCAATTAGCTTTTAGAATAGACTTTAGGAATCTACTTTAATAAAGTCATGTTGACTTTAGGTTTTACCTTCTTATCCTATGAGTTGTCAATCTTATCCTTTGAGGTGTCTGAGGTGTCAATCTTATCCTCTGTGGATAAGGTATTTGTAAACTTATATAAGGAAATTTTTGCCCCTTATTTCTTAATAGATTTTTATGCAATCTTAGTTAACTTTTTGTGTGTTGTTTTTGTAATAATAGAATAGGTGAATAGAGAGTTGGAGAAAATTCCTTGTATCTTGACACCACATAAGTCTATAGTCATTTTATCGAATATGAGTTCCATATTTTCAATGTAAATCCTTGAGTTGTGGTATGAATATGTTATCTATTGAATCCAGTGTTCAATAGAATCTAAAATGTTGTTTGTGCAAATTCATGGTCAAACAATGGATGGATATCTTTCTGCCTTATCTTTCTTTGAATATTTCACCAATTCTGCAAGTAGATTCTGCTAGGTTTGGTTGCTACTTTGTTGTCATGTCCCCATTTTTGACGAGCATTAGAGTTCGTAAGTTTGGCCTATCAGGAGACCCTCGTAGGCTGATAGAGTGGTTAGAGGGTCGTTTTGGAGCTTGGCTCAGCGTCAGATTGGCAGTATTGATCAATTGGCTTTCGTTCGGGCTCATTCGGACGTTTGTTGCAGAATTGCTATTTTTAGCAGTTCCTGGCAGGCAGTGTGGGACCCCTGCTATTTTTAGCAGTATGGCTTTGGCGGCATCCAGAATCACTCCAGAGTTCGTCAGCTTCAGACGGAACAGGAATCGGATGAGTAACGGGAGAAATATTAATATTTAATTGCATTGATTAAATATTAATTAATTAATGATTATAATATAAAGTTATAATTTTAAATTATAACTTAAGTGATTTGTCTTGAGGGGTGCGCCCATCATCAGAAGGGGCCAAATGGACATTTAAATTAATATTAAAATATTTGACGGAGACTATTGAAAATAATAAAAGAATTAAAAGTCAATATTTTAATAAAACCCTATCTTTAAGGAAATCGCACTTTTCAGCATAAGGGTGGATTTGCCTTGGGAATTGAGCATTATGCATATTTTGACTTGTTGAAAATTGATCAGTTTTGTCTGAGAACGGAGACCTTAGGGTTTCAACTCGAAATTCCTTGGAGAACGAGCCATCTCCATCGAATCAGTTCAGAGGGTGTGAGATATCACCCGATTTACTGCCAGTTGTGAGATTTCTTCATCCAGAAGAAATTACAGAGCTTCATAGACGTCTATTTCATCTGGGGTTCAGAGAGATATTCATTCCGGAGGGTTTGCTTGATTGAGGCGCCATTTCAATGATATTCTGGAGAGTTCAAAAGAAGTCGTACAAATTATTGTTTGCTGCTGTCAGCCGTACTAGGTACAGCAGGGCCGTACTTTTCACTTAAGTTGTAGCTTCGCATTTGAAACACTTTCTTCAGAGTATATTTCCAGAGGAGTTTGACAGTTGCAGGCGCCTAACAACCAGAGATCTGAAGATCATAATAGAGGCCGTACATTTCAGTCATTGGCTGCTGGGTGAAAGTTGTACCAGTTAAGTTGCGGCCCGTACCATCATTAATAAAGGGCGTATTCTCTCTTGGAAGAAAGTCGCTTGCTTTTGGGACAGTCTGCCTTTGCTAGTTTGGGCGCCTAGGTTCCAGACACCATTGCACATCACCAGATCAAGGGAGAAGTGAGATTTCATCACAGCTGTACCTTTTTAAGCAATTACCAGCAAGCTGCAAGTACCAGGTTTTTCAATATTATATTGCCTTTTTACTTTGCATGTCTCTGGATCATTATTGTACTTGTTTCAGAAGATCAATAAATTGCCTGGCTATCATATTAGCAATAGAATCTTTCATTTACAGAGATATATTATTTTATTTGAATTCATTATTCAATCTTGGCAAAAATCGTAATTTCAATTGTTGCACAAAAAAAATCTCGAAAACGTTCAAAAACCAAAATACTTCAAAAAGATTCAGAAAACTTTCAGATTCAGGATTAGGGGAAACTTAGGGTTTCTACATTTGTTGGTTGAAGGATTCATGGGACTTGATGATGATGCTAAAAGAACCTCTAGTAGCTTAAGATATACTTTGTCTTCTTGTCTTCTATTTCTTTTCTTGTTTCTCTTCTACCTTAATATACATCTCTGTCCTTTTTAGCATCCGATTAGTTTAGGATTAGCATAGGGTTAGATAAGATTTTATTTTGTCTTTGGGCTTAAATAATGAATCGTCCCTCTTTTCAAGATACAAATATTGATGGATTTTCTCCTGCAGATAAACAAGTTGTGGCACACCTTAAATAAATAACTACAAACTCACTCTTCTATGAAACCAACAGCCCCTTGTAAGGAAACAGATTTATAAATCTTTGGGTTAACTAAGTAGCCTTAATGGGTTTAACAAATCATTCCGCTAGTTGGTATGTCAAACCATGCATAACATAAGATCAATAAGAAAAGTTACGCAATCTAGAAGCACAAAATGAGAACAGTACTGATGTATAGATGAGTTTTCATGTTTTACATATATAAAAACAAAAAACGAGGAAACAATGAAGAAATTGCTGTAAATGTAAAGATATTTGAAATTCTTAGTATTTGATGATATTATTCCAAACATAAAAAACGATGGCAATGCTAGAAAGGTGTGAACCAATTGGACATATTGCACAAGACAGAAACACATCAAGAGTTACCCAATCAACCTGAGGATGAGAGAAGAAGAATCTCTCCCCCCACCATTTGAAAATGTTAATGCAGATATAGGATCAATTAAGAGCTTATATTTGAAAGGCTGATAATATAGAGATTTTTTCAATTATGTAAAAGACATTCAAAATATTCAAAGATAACATTGAGTACAACAATGAAAGTAAAAGACATGATGAAGTTTGAAATACTGGTAGAATTGCACATACAAGAAGAATGGATTAATGGAACTGATAACAAGAATAAGGTGGAAGCAATTGAATCAAGAAAGGGAAAAAGAAAAAGGTAAACAAATGATTGAAAAGAACCATGAATGTACATCTATTACGGAAATTTCATAAACCTGAAACAGGATTCTGATTACAAAAACAAGTGATATATGACTCATCAAAATGAGGAAGGTTCAGCTGAAGGAATATTAGTTGCATTTTACTTGTGTAACAGGAAAGGGTGCTCAGAGATTGCAATATAAATTGTGTTGGAAATGCCAATCTAGCAGTGATACTATCATTGACCACATCTTCTCAATGATTATTAGGGAAGGTGTTGCGATAACAATCATCTTAGGATGATGAATATTGTAGCTATTCTCAAAGTTGTAAGTCAGTGGAGTAAAATTGAGAATGGTCTAAGGTAGGATAACATTCATGGGGGTTATAAACACTCCATGGTTAGCAATGGTTTATTACTATATACCATACATAGAAGCTCGTCACTATTATTGCATCTATCTCTCTCTTGTACACCTGTGCTTAATGTTAAGAATTTTGTTTATTATTTTTTGCAAATATGCTCTCATAATCCATCACAACAATGGATGGAAAAGTGAATCTCTAAAAGGAAAAGAAAAAGCAATTATTAGAAAATGGTGAAACTCTTATAAGAAATGGCACTATGGGGACTCGGCAAGAATGTCATAAATATAACCGGGCATTTCAAGCAGTGTTTCTTTAAGGTAAACTCACTTTTGTAAGTTTTGTAACCTCATGCATCTCCCTCACCATTGCTAAATAGTATGAACACTAACACACCACTCACCCTAAAGGCTACACAAACTATGCACAAATGATTTGTTTAGCAAGAAAAACATTTTCCTTTCAATTCACCTGCTAAAAATACTCACAAAAAAAGACGAGGTGTATGAAAATTGAAATCAACAAAACATGAGCAACAAGAAAGCAATTCACAAGTAACTAAACAAGATGGAATTAAAAATTTGATCATTACTTATATTTCCACCAACTGATGGCAGACATAAGAAGAAACTTTTTTCATCTCTGGACATCCTTAATTACCATTCTTTTCTATTTTTAACATTTTTTAACTTGACTTAAGAATAACAGATAAGTAAATACCAAAGTCGAGAATGGCTAATTTTCCATCTGGAGTCCGAATCATGTTTCCAGGATGTGGATCAGCATGAAAATGCCCAGTATCAAGCAGCTGTATCATTTAACAATCACGAGTTACAATCTCTGAAATGTATGCTCCATAGAAAATTCATTTAACATTCACAAAAAAGAATAGCTGTAACATTTTTAACAGAATAGTGAAGAAAAACCATTGCAAACCAGCAAAACCAACAATGGTATTTTAGAAATCAAAGCAAAATCTTCTATCCAGAATATTTTTCAGGGTTTAATGCCCAAGATGAACAGGGTATTGTTGCAAACATTGTCATCCTCCCGACAAATTGAGGGATACCATCAAATTTCCTACAATATGTTTGTCACAGTGTTTCCAGAGTCTTCCGGATATTTTGTCAATCTTGATCTTTATTCACTTCTACAATTCTCCGACTGTCAGATTGTCAGATTTTTATGCTTCTCTTGTAAACATGGATGCAAATTGCTCCATCCCCCTTTCTTTTTTCGTATAATTTTTCCAACCTTTCTATATCAGAACTAACAGAACCTTCTTTACTGCATGCTTGCTATGCATTTTGTCCGAATTTTGTGTTTTGATTTAGCTCTTGCACAAGGTGAACATGGATGCTAGCCCCAGGAATCCAGTTAAAACAACTATTCAATACATTTTGTTGGGATTGTCATCACTCCTTGCACCCTTTACACCAGGTATAAGTGCAAGCCACGTCACATCTCCCAACAACTTCAAAATTATAAGGGCTTAAATTCTATTTGGAATATATAAATTCCTCAAATCTCTTGCACATTGCAAAAGTGCAAAGGCCATCTCCATTTAAAGCAGGGACCTTCAAAATAAGCTAAAGCAATGTAATTCATTGAGAAGGTTGGAACCTTTCACATCTCCCGCATCATGCAAGTGCAGAGCCTTTTCAACTTTCCAACAAGAGCAACTAAAGTTACCTTACACACATTTTGTGGCAGAACTATCAGACTTTGTTGCATACTTTACTCCATGCAAAGGTTTATGAAGGCTCCATCTTCCCAGCTTTTTCTACTACAACTTTTCACAACAGAAATCCTATCAAGTCACTCAGAGGTATCATCATCCTTTGCATGGGATGAAGATGCAAGTCATGTCTGAAACCCCAAAAAAAAACACACAAAAGGCTTAAAAAGAAAATTGAAGGAAAATGTGTAACTGCCGTGCATTCCAGTTACATTTATGTCTTTCACCAATGATGCAAGAACATCTCAGGGTTTGAGCAGTTGGCATCAACCAAAAAAACTTCTCTTTCTGTTTTGCTCATGAATAAGGCCTTAGGCTCTTATCATGTGGAAAATATCTAGGATTTCATTTTTAAGCATTTTTTATATTACTTCTCATGTAATTCGGGATGCCTTACTTTGTGGGAATCTTGGAGATCATGTATCACCACTTGCAAATTTATTCTTGACAGGTGATGACACCTCTTCAATAAGAGGGTTACACATGATAACATCTATGACATATAAGATCTAGGACACATCACAAGTGATGACTTACCTTCAAATAGTATCCTTGACTTGTGCAAATTGACCCTTGGAAGTGGAGCACTCTAAATTGACTATACTTAGCCCAGGTTTATAAATTCATTAAAGCATCTTGTCCATGTTGGTAGAGCACCCTGTTGGAACACGTTTGTCATTGTGCCAAAAGATCAACCTGTTAACGTCCGATACAAACGCTAGAGATAAGCTGATCCACAGGAGGCGGTTAGTCCATGTCCCAAATCCGAAGGGAGATGCTGGTGATTAGTCTAGCAATCGCACCTCCCCCCGCTCCCTCCCCTAGTACCACCCGAGGGGATTCAAACCCGCGACCTAGCTCTGATACCATTTGTTGGAACACGTTTGTCATTGCGCCAAAAGATCAACCTATCAATGCCCGATACAAACACCAAAGATAAGCGGATCCATGGGAGGCGGTTAGTCCATGTCCCGAATCCGAAGAGAGACGCTGGTGATTAGTCCAACACACCCACCTAGTAACTTCTAGCCAATGGATAAGCTCCTCTTGAAGAGGGAGTTATATTTTTGAATTGGCTTCGATTCTTGCATTTGTGGATGTTTCAATTGGAGCAATCAGATATTTGGTATTTCAATCCAATTTGGTGGAGAGGAGATACACTTTGATTATGGATGCATACTTGTTTTTGGCATCCTAATTAAAAGTGAGAAACTTACAAATAATGCTTGAAGATTGAAGGAAATGTTAGCTTCGAGAGAGAGGATTGGCAGGTAGCAAGGAGTGCAGAGTTTGTCTATATTTGCAGATTGTCAGGGATCTCAAACGTGGAAATTGAAGGTTGTCAACATATGTGTTTTGTTGCAGATGTTAGATTTGTGTTGGTGATTCTTGTGCATGTTGTTTTGCAGGTTGAGTTTTGCAAGGAGAAACTCTATCAAAATTTCCCCAGAATTCTATAGTGGTGTTGCATGTCATTCTGCAGATCTCAGTGCATGTGTATCAACCTATTTTTGAGAGAAACTCTGAAGTTCAAGTGCAGAGAGGTTGCCTGCAGAATCTTGTATTGCAGATTATTGTTAAAAGCCTTTAGTGCCTTGGGGAGATTCCCAAGGTTTTCCTAGAATCAAATGCTTGTCTATCAATTATGTAATTTGAATAAAACCTGAAATATTGTTATGCCAATCCATGTGTAAGCTTGAATCTGTGAAGTTGCATGTGTTTAATTTGAGTTGACGCCATCTATGTGTGGATTGGGAATTAGATCTGAGAAGTTGAAATCTTGTGGGTGGGTCTTCTTGGGTGTTGGCTACAAGGAAAAGGCTGCCATTCATTTGGCCCCCTATCCTTGACTGCATCAACCAACCCCTTTTCCAGTCTTTCAAATTTTCAATAAAAACCTACACCTCCTTTCTAATCTTTTGTTGTTTCATTTATTCACACCACCCTTCAACCCTTTGTAACTCCTTTATGATTCCAGCATTCCTGCTACATGTGAGCTTACTTTTACTTCCTAGTTCTTCCAGAATCTTTGCAAGATGAAAACCGGGTCCTGTAGCACCCATGAAATTCAAGTTCCAAGGGATCTATCCAAAAACCCCAATTCCAGTCTTTTCATTTGTCTATATATGCATTATTTCAAATTTTCTGTGATTTTTACACTTCAAATTTTGCTTTTCTCATATCACATGGGCATGTCAAAGATCCGAAGTTGTATTTGAAAAATAGGGCACAATTGTTGAGAACTAGCTAATTTTAACAACCACATCTTTTGAAGGATTTGCACGTTGTTTAAAAGAGGTAAAATTATGAAAAAAAAGGCATTCACCATGAAGGTTCCTCACCCCCAAACCCTCACTCTAGTTTTAAAAAGAAATGTTTGTTTCTAAGTTTGATGCTTAATGGGAAACCTCCCCCAGAAGTCACCAAAACTATGCTGAAATTTTCACTAATGAGAAATTTATTGCTTAATTTCCCCAATTCCAGATGTTTTCCACCTTTGGCTTTTTTTGTGCAAGAAATTTTTATTTTGGCATAGAGGATGAATTGAAAGCTAAATTTTAATTAGAAATAAGAGGCATAAATTGTAAGCTAAAGCTTGCAATAAAGTGAAAAAAAAAAAGGCATGAGCCAATGAGCCAATTGTAATTTTACAATTAAATCTATCTTTGCACACTTTACTTGGCATGAAATAACAAAAAAAAATGATTTTCCCCTGTTTTTTATGAATATTTTTGTAATGTCCCCTTCTCAGCAATAGGCAGTGCAGTGGCCCATCAGCCTATTCCAAATGCCGGTAGGCTCGTTGGAGGTAAAATTAGGGTTTCCAATTGTTTGGAGGTTTTTGGTGTTTTCAAGGGTTTGCATGTTGGAGTTTTGCAATTTGGATTCTGGATTCCTTTTGGGTTTTCAAAAAGCTTTACAGTGGTATGGCATGCAAATGCATCAAGCTACTTTTTCGAGACTTACTATTTTTAGTAAGTTACGACGGCTGCTCAGATTGTGGTTAAAATGAGTTTGGAACAACTTACTATTTTTAGCAATATGCTATTTTTAGTAAGTTCTATTTTTGGCAGTGCTCCGGTTGGCAACAATTCAAAGTGCTTTCTATTTTGGGCAAGGCAGTTTGGGTATATTTGGCTTTCAGCATTTTGAGGCTCATTTTGGTAAAATGATATATTTAAGTCATTTAAATATTTTAATGCTATTTTGGCCCCTTGGCCTACCACAATGACTTAATGATGTTTTAAAAGGTGGGCTTTTGAGTGGGACACCTCATGAGGAGTATTTTAATATTTCATAATGTTTATTATGGCCCATTTGTCTTGGACGCCTAGGGATGAGGGAGAATAGTATATTTTAAAATAAAATATTTCAAATGTTTTGGGCGTCCATTCTTGGAGGGAAAAAGGAGGAATTCAAAGAGTCACCTCAAGTGCTATTTATACAAGCCTTTGCTCCATCATTTGGTATCCATTTTCTACTACAACTAAGTGTTGCTGAAATGATTTCAGATCCTTGGCTTCGAGGAACGCATACCTCCTAGCAATTTTATCAATTTCGTGTTTGAAAGATAAAACCTAGTTGAGTGTGACTGCTTCTTCAATTTAGAGTTGCAGATTGAGCTTCATAGCTGAAGGTTTTGATGTTATTTTCTGATTTTTAATGTTGCTGGTTTGTGCATAGCTAAATCATATTTTCATTCATAACTCCTTGGTGGAATTTTTGTTGGTTTTGGGCATTGAATATATCTTCTTTCCTACCTTGGGCGGCCCCTTGCAGCAAGTATCAGATTTTAATATGTCTCCAATTTTCTAGAGCTGGTCACCCTTGTCAAGGAGGTTTTGTCATTTCCAGATTTTGCTTTGGGGAAGCATGCATAATAGTTTGAGGGGTATTGATGATGTTTGTTGTCTTGTTCTTGGGCGCCCTTCTCCTAGCTCTCATTTGCATTTGGTTTGGTGTCCTTTGGATGAGTATTGACGGAGTTATGAGCATTTTGGTGTTTCCATAGCTTGCTGGTTTGTGTTTTCAGTTTCCTGCATTTTTCATATCAGACCTGGTTATTTAAGTTTAATGCTATATTCCTTTGATGTTCTCATTCATATTTGTAATAAGGAATATTGTGAAAGCATTGTATTGAAGTTAGAGCAAAAATCATCAAAAAATCATTGTAAAGAAGGCATATTGTAACGCTGATTATAGTAGTAATATTTCAACTATTTACTTTCAGCATATTACATTTTGTATTTACTACTCCCTGTTAGGATAATATTTACTATTTCTTTATACTATTAATGGTCAATAATGTAATTAGTTAGTTGACATCTTAAATGTCTTTTGTAGTGTGTAGGTAGAGGTTGGTACAATTGTAGTTAGTTGCAGTAGTTAGACTCATAAATGTCTACAGTGCTTTGTCACTGCTATATATGTAATCTTTTCCTTTTGTTAATACAAGCAAGCAAGTTAGTTTTTACCAGTTCACTCTATGAACATGGTATCAGAGCTCAGGCAAATAAATTTTTCGAAAAATTTATAATTTCTTTTTGAAATTATTTTGTTTAAAAATTTTCGAAATAATTTTTGTGATTTTCTAAAATCTTTGAAAAAATCGTGAGCATTTATCTTGGGCGCCAAAATTTTTCTACTGAGAAAATTTTTCGTCAAGTTTGTAATTCGCGATTTTTCACATGGGCTTGTTTTGTTCTTATCGTGACCTTTTCGAAGCTCTATTCGTGGGTATTCTTCTTGTATTCGCGAGGGTTTTTGCGTATCAACAAACCTTGTTCGCGGGCTTAGTCTACAGGTTCGCGGGCTTTGTCTAAAGAGTTCGCGATTTGTATCTTCAAGGTTTTTTTGTTTGCATGACCTAGAAGTTCTTGTGTTTCTACACCTGTTACTGGCCGCCGATCTCTTCATTTTCGAGTTGCGTTTTTGAATAACCTTTTGGGCACGATTTTTACCTGTCTCTAGCGCATTTTCTGAATCTCCTCAGGGTGCGTTTGTTCATGATTTTGACGCAATTTTGCATAGTTTTTGGTCGCGCCTTGGCCATCTCCTTGAACGCGTTTTCTCTTTCGGGTCGCATTTTTTATCGTGTTTCTCTGCTTTTTTCGTCCTTTTTCTGGGCACTTCTCAGTTCGTGGCAATGTAACAAAGCGACCTAGTCTACTCGCGTTTTTTCCTCATTTTGGACACGTTTTCTGAGGATTTAAACCTACGTTTTTTCAAACATCTTTGAGCACGATTGTTGGTGATTTTTTGTTTGATTTCTAAGCTTTAGATGGATGTTTTTGCCTATACTTGCGATGGCTAGGGTTTTTGCAACCTTTGTGATGCGATTTCAGAAGATTTCCAAAAAAATTCTGCACTTTTCTGAGCATTCATGGCCGCCAAGGGCTTTTGACAATTTCGAATGGGTTTTGAACCTTCAGTTCAAGTCGAAATTTTATTTTGATTGCAGATTCTTGGTGGGTTTTTCGAGACCTCAATTGGGTTGTCTTTAGATTTTTTTGGGTGCATCGTTTTTCGTGCCTCGAAATTTGTGCACATGGGTGCTGCCAAAATTTTCTGGGTATTCTTCAAATTTTATGGGTTTTGTCTTAAAAACTCTGCATTGGTTTTACATCTCAAAATCCGTGGTAGGGTTTCGATTTCTACCTTAGAATTTGTCTTGCAGAACTTGTTTTTGTTTTCAGTGCAGTTGTTTTTGTGCCTTCACCAATTTGACTTCAGGGTACGTGATGGCATCTCGGAGAAATATAATGCTCGAAAGCAGCCAGAAGTTCAATGGGAAGAATTACAACACCTGGAAGCAACGCATGATTACAATATTTGAATATCGTTGCCTCGATCAGGTCGTTTTGGGGAACTCAACTCGTCCCACTGTAGCCGAAAAGGACCAGGAAAATGGGATGAACGCAACCGGGAAGCTGTCATGCTCATCAAACTCTCAGTCACAGATGAGCAGCTACCTCAAGTACTATCTAGCAAAACTACTACAGAAATCTGGGATCATTTGAAGGCCCTTCATGAAACCTCTGACAAGAACAGAGCGTTCTTTCTCAAGAACATGCTTTTTTCCATCATGATGGATGAGAAAATGTCCTTACAGGAACATCTGACAAAGATTAAGGACATTTGTGATCAATTGGAGGCGATTGGTCGAACAATGGAGGAAGAGGGCATGGTCATCATTACTTTGAAGAGTTTGCCAAAATCTTATGAGCATTTCATTGAAACGCTCAATATTACTTCAACCAATGTTGATTTGAAGTTTCCAAACTTGTGTAACAAGCTTCTACAACAGGATCGTTGGAGACAACAATTTGGGAGTAGTACCAATTCCACCTCCACAGAGCAAGCGTTCTCTGCAAAATCTTCTACTAAGAACAAAGGGAAGGCTCAATCTCAGCTGAAAGGCTCTGGTTCTTCTTAGGACAGCAAGAAGAAGAACGTTCAGTGCAATTATTGCCATAAATATGGTCACATGAAGGCTAACTGTCGAATTCGGTTGGCTTCTAAACAAAAGAAGCAGGGAGGGTCTCAACAAAATGCAAATGTCACAAAACACTCTGAGCAAAAAGAATCTGCATTCTATGTTTTTATGGCCAAAAGAACTGCAGACCCAGTACAATCTTCTACCTGGTATATTGATTTCGGGGCTTCGTGGCATTTTCTTATCGTCGGGACTGGTTCACAAAATTCGAACTATTCGCTAATTCTATCATTTTTGGAGGAGGCGAAGAGTACACAGTTGCTGGTAAGGGCACTGTCCAGATTCACCCAGGAGGAAGAAATTTACTCTTTCTTGATGTTTACTATGTTCCAGGCATGGAACATAACCTTCTCTCAGTCAATCAGATCATGCGGCATTCTCCCCAGTTGGATGTTGTTTTCAATTCGTCCACCTGCAACATTGTTGATAGGGAGACTTGTACTACAATCACTATGGGACTTGAGGATCATGGTCTGTATAGACTTGCTGATTTCAGTGATTCTCAAGAGCACGTTCTGGCAGCCAGGAGTACTTCCATCAGCAAACTTTGGCATCGGCGTTATGGGCACTTGAATGTGCACTATCTCTCTCAACTGTCTCGGGAGGGTTTGGTTGCTGGTCTACCTAAGATCCAAACTCAAAATCATGGAGTTTGTGGAGCCTGTCAAGCTGGGAAGCAGCATCAAACACCATTCTCAGATGGTGATTATTGGCGAGCCTCCAAGGTACTTCAATTGGTTCACGCTAATGTATGTGGACCAATGAACACTCCATCTGTTACTGGGTCCAGGTATTTTTTATTATTTGTTGATGATTTCAGTAGGAAAATGTGGGTGTATTTTTTGAAACATAAATCAGATGTGTTCAGTACATTTCAGCAGTATAAGGCCTTAGTTGAGAAAGAATCAGGTTCTCAGATTGTCACTCTAAGGTCAGATAATGGGGGGCAGTTTTGTTCAACTGACTTCTCTTCTTTTTGTGCTACACATGGCATTAAGCGCCAACTAACCACACCATACACCCCTCAGCAGAATGGTGTCGTTGAACGTAGGAATCACACCATAACTGAAATGGCCTGTTCTATGATGGAGTATAGAAATGTCCCTAAGAAATACTGGGCCGAAGCAGTTTATACTGCAGTCTACCTTTTGAATCGGTCACCTACACAGGCCATTAAGAAGATGACTCCTGAAGAAGCCTGGTCAAGACGTAAGCCTAAGGTGGGCCATCTGAAATTATTTGGTTCTACAGCTCATGTATGTATTCCAAAAGCCAAGCGTGCCAAATTGGACTCCAAGAGCCAGAAACTTATGTTTACTGGTTACAACAACAATCACAAGGCATACAGGTTTATTTATGTGGAGAGTCTCATATTCAGTTGTGATGTTGTGATTGATGAGACTACTGGTCCATTTCTTCCTACTACCAATCCTGAGGATCAGCCTATGAAGGTTTCTCATGAGGGTGTTCGTCTTCCTCTTGGTTCCCCTGATGGGAGGGCTTCAGAGCATTCTGACTCTGAAGATGAGGAGACTACCGGTCATGATATAGCACCACCTGATTTTCCTCAGGACTCACATCCAGATGACTTTGTTACAGAAATCCCAGGAGATGTTGTTTCTCCTATTTCAGATGTTGGTACTTCTACTCATCCGCCTAAGTGGTGGCTCAAGACTATCGGAGATCTTCATGATGATGAACTCATTGAGGGAAAATCAGCTTGCAGAAAGAGCAAGCAACAAAACAAAGTCAATTTTGCTCTTATGGCCAACATCCATAGCATCTATGAGCCTCAGACATATTCAGAGGCTAAAGGAATTCCAAAGTGGGAAAATGCTATGGAGACAGAATACCAGTCTTCTGAAGAATCACACTTGGGTTCTTTCTAATCTTCCTCCTGGGAAGAAACCTATCAGCTGCAAATGGGTTTATAAGATCAAGTATCATACAGATGGTACTTTGGATAAATACAAGGTTAGATTAGTAGCTCGGGGATTCACACAGCGAGAGGGCATTGACTATGAGACTTTTGCTCGTACTGCCAAGATGAGCACAATTCGTCTTATACTCGCTATTGTAGCCCAGTTTGGATGGACGGTTAATCAGATGGATGTTAAGAGTGCCTTTCTCAATAGTGAGTTGCAAGAAGAAGTCTACATGGCGCAGCCTCCTAGTTTCAAGGTTGTTGGCAAAGAGCATCAGGTATGTAGGCTCATGAAAGCACTCTATGGACTGAAACAGGCTCCTCATGCATGGTACATCAAGATTGATCAGTACTTGGTTGATCATGGTTTTCGGCACAACCCTTCTGACAGTAATCTGTATGTCAAACACTCCGGTGATGATATTCTCTTTTTTGTTGTCTATGTTGATGACTTGATCATTACTGGTAGTTCAGCACATTTGATTGCAGCAATCAAACAGGATTTGTGTCAAGCTTTTGACATGACAGATTTGGGGCTTCTCCATTATTGTTTGGGTATTGAGGTTTGGTAGACAACTGATAGTATTTTTATCTCTTAGTCTAAATATGCTCAAAGTCTACTTGACAAATTTCGGTTGCAGGATTGTAAACCTGCCTCCACAACTATGGAGAAGGGGCTGAAGTTGTCAGCCAACTTTGATTCACCTCCGATCGATGAAACGACATTCAAGCAACTAGTGGGCAATCTCATCTACCTCACTGCCACTAGACCTGATATCAGTTTGCTGTGAGCTACATTTCTCGCTTCATAACAACTCCAAAACCTAATCATTGGATTGCAGCGAAGCGAGTGCTGAGATATGTTTAGGGCACTTCAGATTATGGCATTCTATATGGCAGATGCAAGGATCCAAAGTTGATTGGTTATACAAACTCCGATTGGGCAAGTAAAAAACCACTTCTGGGTATGTATTCAGTTTGGGTACAGGTGTTGTAACATAGACCAGCAAGAAGCAACAGGTAGTGGCTCTTTCCTCAACTGAAGCAGAATATCGAGGAAACATTAAGGCAGCATGTGAGGCAGTTTGGCTCCGCAGGATGCTTTCTGACATGCACATGTCACAAGCAGGACCTTTTCCTTTGTACACTGATAATCAAGGGGTGCTCAAACTGGCCAAAAATCCGGTCTTCCATTAATGTACCAAGCATGTCGAGCATCATTGTCACTACATCCGTAAATTGGTAGAAGACGGATCAGTTCAGCTGCCGTATGTTCCGACAACGGATCAAACTACAGATATTCTCACCAAGTCTCTGAGTCCGGATAAGTTTGACAAATTCAAGGGGCAACTTGGTGTTGTTGACAGATTGACCATTAAGGAAGGGTGTTAGGATAATATTTATTATTTCTTTATCCCGTTAATGGTCAATAATGTAATTAGTTAGTTGACATCTTAAATGTCTTTTGTAGTGTGTAGGTAGAGGTTGGTAGACATCTTAAATGTCTACAATTGTAGTTAGTTGCAGTAGTGTTGTACCCAAACCAAATTTTTTGCTTCATCAAGGCATTTTGCATTAATAGACTAAATTTGGCTAAAATGATGTAAAATATAGTTTTGGGCAATATCAAGCATGGAGTTTTTGTCAATAGTTTGTCAGTCAAAGTCAGTTATATTGAACAGAACCTGAAGCAGAGACTCAGAATGGAGCGTTTCACAATGGAGGGACATCTCACGACAGCATTTCAAGTTGCACACGATCATTTCAGTGATCGAGATGAAGTTTTCAGTGATTAATATATGAAGATTTCTCAGGAAAAAGCATAAAAGCGCAAATATAGCCCAAGGGCGCCCAGCTTGTTGAAGGTCAAGATGTTGCTAAAAACGTTCAAGCATCCAGTCAATCTCTTCAGAATTGGTCTGGCTATCCGATAAGATATCCGGCGAAGCTTTCCAAGACTCAGAGCTCCGGCAAACAGCGTCAGAAGTTGAAATCCCTAAAGTTCCAGATGTGAGAATTTTGTCACTTTCAGGCAAAAGCGCACCTCTAGCTTGAGGGCGCCCATCTTAAAGAGGGGATAAATCTTGGCATTTTCGATAATGGATACAGTCAATCCGTTCACAATTAGTTTGCTTATCCGGCGAAATATCAAACGCAGTCATCCGAGTTTCAGAACTCCGGCAGCAGTCGTCTGAAGATCAGCTTATAATGGAGTTTTCACGTTTCTGAGCTTCTTCGTTGTTTCCCAGTGCAAGTACAGCCCAGGGGTGCTGGTTTAAAGGACCCTTCCAATGCCAAAATTTGTAGACAGAGTCTTTCTAACATCAGTAGTACTCTAGCCTAGCTCCGCAATGCATCATCCAGTGTGTCGATCCGACGTTCCAAGTGATCGTGGCGGAGGTTCTACCAAGCACGTAATTTCACAGGTGGACCAACAAACAATTTGCAGTGTATTTCTACAGTCCAGAGGCGCCTAGCCTTTAGGCCTGTCAGATGAGTTCGTTCGCGTTCGAAGTCTTCACGGCTTTTGAGCGTAATCATTTTATTTATCCAACGAGCCTAGCCGTCAGCCTTCGGGATTTGGCAGTCGCTTGTACGTGCGAGGTCTTTGGTGAGATGCTGAAGAATGAAGATATCCGGAAAATGGCCAAGTTTGGAGCGGTAATTTTAAATAAAATACGCACTGGAGTGTTTGAGGTCTTAAAAGCAATTTTCTTGCTTTGTCACCTCTAAAGACTTCTCTTGTTGGCCCTTCCGGCTGTCCGTTAAAACAGATAGTGCCTGAATCGGGTCATCCCAGCTCCAGATATCAGAGGTCAAAGTAGGGTACTTGGATGAAAGTTCAGTATTCGTCAAAACGACATCAGTGCAATTAAGAGCCAGGGGCACTTTTACTTTTGAGGCCCTTAACACAGCTTTTTGGTGTCGTGTATATATCCGTTGGATGCAGAATGTCTCTAGGCATGCAGTGAGCTTCGTTTCATGTCAGCAGGGTTCACCATTCACCGGCAGCAGCCGTTTGAAGTGTCATATGGCAGTTTGAGAAATGGCCAAGTCTGGAACCCGTAAAAGCAATTTAACCAGGGGCGCCTAATTTTTCAAGGGGTTAAATGATGGATTTTGCAGTTGTGTCTCCCAGCAGACATTTCTTCCTTGTTCAGTAGGCTTTCCGATGAATTCTTCAGATCAGTCTCAGCATCACCCGGTCATCCAAAAATCAGTGTCGAAGTTGGCTAGTCGTAACAGTGCTGTCAGCTATAAAATAGGAAGTTAGTAAAAAGTGAAATAACTTGAGCAAATGGACGCCTATGAGCTCAAGAGATGACTTTTCGGGATCGGTGAAGTCTAACAATGAATCTCAAAGCTTCATCCGGGTTGTCAACTGAAGTTCAAAATATTGAATATTTATTTTGTAATTTTAGCATTTAAAATGGCGATTTTCTATTTTTGGCGCCTTTGCTAATTGCATGATAATAAATATTTTATTATTTATTCAAATTCGAACTTCCAGTGAGTGGCAGTGGAACTGAAAGGCAACCAATCAGAGGTCTTCTATTTTTGTCAGGGTTTTCAATTCTTGCAGTTACTAATTGATGCGAATTTCTTCTTATTTAAAGCATGGCACCTTCATTATTATTCACAGAGCTTTCAAAGGAAATTCGATTTCATTAAGAGCAAATTCAATCTTAAGTGAAATTCGTGTTTTTCAAAGCAAATTCATATTTTCAAAGGGGAAATCGAAGTTTATCAATTTTTCAAAGCAACTTCAAAGCAATTCGTATTTCTTCAAGAAGAGAAGGCGCGCACCTTTAAGGGAGTTCATTGTATCAAAATTCGCAATTTCTTCAGAGATCAAAGGCGTATTTCAAAATCCAAGGCGTTTTCAATATCAATTCGCAATCTTTCAATATTCAAAGGCGAATCCTCAAGATTCAATATAAATTCGTATTTTCTTCAAAGGCAAATTCGAATTTCTTCAAAGGCGCAAATTTCAAGAGAGGAAAATTCGTAGTTTTTAAAACAAGGCGAATTTTTCCAAATCAAAGGCAAAATCTTCATCAATTTCCAGAGGCGATTTTACCTAATATATCTTTTTGCAGATCAAAATTCACAATTATCAGTAATTTGAAGAAATCTAAGGCGATTTTCACAGAAGAAGGCATCATAAAAACGTCTTTTTCATCCTTCAATCTCAGATTTCTCTCAAAATACAGTGTGCATGTTCCTGAAATTGGCGAATTCTACAAGTCTCAGTATCTGGATCATTCTCATATAATTTCCTCGAGTTGAAATTGTGCGTTTGATTTTTCACGAATTTTTAACTTTAGAACGTTCGTTCTTGAGTTACTAATTTTCTCAAGTGAAAAATCTTTGTACAATCGAGTAGAAGTTGAATTTTCGCAAATCTGACATTCTGGCTTGTCTTAGAATCCTTTTCCTCGAACAAAACCTATATCTCGGATTTTTGCTGGTACAATTCTTCTAAAAGGCTATTTTAACTCTTGTGCTATTTTTAGCTTCCAAAAATCTTGTCAGAACATAATCAAGTTCACAGTCAACAGGCTAATTTTTCAGAATGCAGTTCACTCAGCTCGAATACAGGACCAAAACAGTCCTTACTCATGATTTTCTCAAATTGGTTGAGACAGACCTTCACAAAGTGTTGCCAAAAGCAATTTTAGATCCTGTCAAGATCAGAAGTTCAATCATTCAGAATATTGAGCAGTCTGGCTTATTAGAGGCCGCTTCCATACCTATGTCCGTTCATTGTGTTGAATTCGATGGCTTGCATTACACATAATCTCTACTACTCGTGGAGATAGTGTCGCTTGATCGGACGTCATTTGCGCCTCAAACCTTTTGATATCGAGAGGAGTTTTGGCATTCCTCAACATCCGTACAGCTTAGTTGTTTCTATGGAGCAGCGTGCACAAGCGTTTGATGCTGATGTGGACAAATGTCAGAAGAAGATGGCAGAAAGATGGTTAAAACAAGCAAAGAACAGATTGCCAAACAATGTGGGTCATGGTGAGTACAAGGATGAGATAGCATTCTAATCACACTCCTGAATCGTGTCTCAGGTCAAGCACATGCAAATGTTTTCCAGCCTTGGATGTATTACATTATTGGTCGCATCATTTCTGGGCAGGAGCATTATGACTGGGCATCCTTCATCAGCGATATTCTCTACAGGCAAATCACCGGTTTCATGGTTGCTCATGAGTTTCATATGTGTTTGTATCTTGTGTACTTGATCGCTTATCAGGGTCAGTTCCGAGGGCTAAACACCGTGGGCATTCTCAATGTTCAGAAAGTCTACCAGTATTATGATCAACTTGAGTTCACTAGAGTTGAACGTCATTTCAAGCGTGTTCACGAGGCTTTCTTGACCTATACAGTGAGGAATTTGGACCGGGAATTGCACGTTTGTATCTCGGCAGTTGCTAGGGCAGCGATGGATGGATGGGCAGATTGGTTTATTCAGTTCCCAACATACACCTACATCCGAGTGTACGGCTTTACAGGAAATCCAGCTATGCTTCCACGTTATCCTGAGGCGACAATCTTCGTGAATTCTAAGACAGATGCATGATGTCTATCTGCCTTCTCAATGCAGTACGACCATCTCTCTAAACTTTCCTTTCGGGCTTCTGTCTTGGTACCGGCAATTGATAGTAAAATTGCGTGCGAAGAGCTCAAGAAATATCATCTCAAGTATCTTGTTGAAGCATGTGCCTATGATCTTTCAGGTCATTATACAACTCGCCTTGCTAGAAGCATATTTCATGAGCCTTCTATGGAGGATTACTGGGCAAACTGTGCAGATGACTTCGAGGTTCGCAGACGCAGCTATGGCCGTTTCTCTCTCTCACAGATTTCTGTTTTCTTTATCGGTTGATGTGGAGGTTTATCGATGACAGGGTAGTTCTTCCTCGTTTTTCAGAGGCGTGTTTCACAACAACCGCTGCCGCCAGAAGAATTGGTAATGCCGGCTGAATATGCAACGGTCAAGGAGAGGTCAAATAGAGTTATTCAGAATAGTATACTTTACCTCGATAGCAAGAAGACAAGGAGGGTAAGTGTTCCCAGAGCAGAGCCGCCAGTAGTGGTGAATCCTTCGTTACCTTCCTTGTCAAAACCTAAACAAAAGAAAAGGAGTAATCCTCCTAAGAAAGGTCAAGCGCCAAACAATTCAAAGGGCAAGGTAATTTGCCATCAAGTATATAATATACGAGCTCCCATGCATAACCTATCACGTGAGCTGAGGTTAGTCTCCGTGAGTCTCGCCAAGACTGAGGTTCAAATTTCAAGTCTTACATCGGGCCTGTGAGCAGTCACCTAACCCAATTCACATTGAATTGGATTTGGACTCTCCACCTCGCAGTGGGTCTTCTACACACTCACTCTCATCAGTACCTCCTGTCGCTAGTGCAGACCCTTCTAGTGGCATTAGCCGAGACCAATCTTGGATCGAAGCTCAGCTAGGAAGGAAGAGGAGGCAGCCATCTTATGTTCTTAATCATTCTGATTTTGACGACATTTACCAAGATGCGCCAGACAAGAGGGTCAAGAACATGGTTCACGTAGAGAGAAACACTGATATGGAGATTGTCATTGAAACTGCCGTACCTCCACAGGGTAAGGACTTGGCTGAGTTAGAATCTCAAGATTTTGAAGTTATCACAGTCAACCTTGGTCGCAGCACACGCCAGACTCAGGTTGATCTTCTACAAGTTGCTACAGACAGTGCCAGGGATAGAATACTAAAGGACGGAGAGGATAAGGCAGCCCTCAAGGCTGAAATCAGACAGCTTCGTCAGTATATTTCTAGCCTTGTGCATAGACCAGATGCCATTAACACACTCCCACCGATGCTTGAGCCTCCAACAGATCAAAATCAACTCAATCACTTGGTTGCATATGGCAAGCGTGTGGATGAGTGGGAGGAGGAGTTCGTTGCTAGAGGCCGTGCTATGCTCACAGAGTTATATCAGTTGCGGTACAATGCACGAGAGCTCCGTCTTCGTCTTCAGGATGAGGAACGAGATATGGCTATTAACAAACCCCGAGATGAGATTATGATTGCCCACCTGAGTGTGGCGTATGATGCAGTCACAGATGCAGAGGACAGAGAAGCTATCTACTCTTGGAAGACACAATTGGTTTTCAGAGCAAAGATAGAAGACACTTTAGCATCAGAGTTGGCTGAGAATAGAGAGCACGTCACTAGTGCACTCCGGTTTGTGAGAACTCTAGTATCTCGCTTACCGTGCCGTTACCAGATCGAGGGTGGTGCCTACGTAGAGCTTACCGATGTTCAGTCAGAGCTCCAGGCACTCATTCATATCATTTTCAGTGGGGAGACCGTTGGCTGTAAGATTACTCAGCTTACAGTCATGTCAGCATTATTCGATGAGGCAACGAGGAGCAGAGGGGAACTTCAGTCTCAGATTACAGCTGGTGAGGACATGCTGCATCGACATAGCATTCTCCGACAGAGTCTCATAGCTCCAGATAGTGATACAGTCAACAATCTCGTTGAGGGATTGATTGCTCGAGATCACACATAGTAAACTTCAGTTCCCACCTCTCAGGATAGACATTACACACACGAGTTGAACTTGGTGTTACCCTTTCAAGTTAACTCGATGTTGTCATCACATGCATATCTATTCTGAGATCAGCTTTACACACTTGGAGTTTTATTTTAGGGTTTTACGTTAACTGATGGTAGTCTTCCAGTTAACTCGCTTTCAATAAGGACGTGCATGCTCGCACAATTGTCCATTTTTAGATTAGATGTTTCGGTTAACTGATGGTAGCTTTCCAGTTAACTGTATAGTTTATTTCATTAGGGTTTGGCAGCAAATCTTGCATGCATTGCAAGAACTGTAGATGACTCAAGGTGATTTTAGGGTTCCCTACACCTTGATGTATATAAATAAGAGCTTTTGCTCATTTGTAAATAACTTTTGCTTGAGAGAGAAATATATGCTGCGCCTACCTTGCCCTCAATATTGCTCTTTTGGTATTGTTCATGTGTCTTCGCTATTACGATTAATTGTTATGCCACATAGGGTTTCAAGAGATTGTAATGGTGGATTCTTTCCATAGTTTAGATAAATCTGTTTTGAACATCTTTACCATTGTGATCAATTGTTATGCCACATAGGGTTTCAAGAGATTGTGATGATAAATCTGTTTTGTGTATCTTTACCATTGTGATCAATCGTTATGCCACATAGGGTTTCGAGAAATTACGGTGATAAATCTGTTTTGTGAATCTTTATTATTACAATCAAGGGTTATGCCACATAGGGTTTCGTGAGATTGTGATAATAAATCTGTTTTGTGAAGTCTTTACTATTTTGATCGAGTGTTATGCCACATAGGGTTTCATAAGATTGTCATGGTAAATTCTTAAATCTGTTTTGTGCCCAATAAACTTATTCAGGTTGAGATAATAGTCGCGCCACCTTGCCTTCAAGTAGAGAATCTGAATTCGTTTATCGTCAGATAGTCAAACCTTGCTCCGTTTCCTCATGCTCTGTTTTCCTGAGGAGATTGGATAGATTAAGTTTAGTTGTAGTTAGTGGATCTGCAAAACCAGAAAATACTCAGCTGCAACGTATAAGTTCTTTCAAGAAAGCCTTGTGCCTCTACAGCTGAAACAAAAAGACAGGACATAGTTTAGCTTATTTCCCTTTGCAAGTATTTTTGTCAAAGCACAACGAGGGAGCTTCCCCTCCTAATTTGAAGAGCACTCATTGCGTAGTGTACATAGGCTGTTCGTAACAACTTTTACTCCAGAGGTGTTAGTTGTTACGCCAACAAGTAGCTAGACTCATAAATGTCTATAGTGTTTAGTCACTACTATATATGTAATTTTTTCCTTTTGTTAATTGTAATGTCCCCTTCCTAGGCAGTTCAGGTGTTTGAGGGGTTAGCCTATCATTCAGACCTGTTGTGACCTTTTTCACACATCGCCCCATTGCAAATGGGGACCCCCCCTAATTTTTGCTTTGTTTGGGTCTTTTGGCTTGTTTTGTTGTTGTCTCTCTTTTGTTTCGTCTGTCTTTCCGAGGATGTGCCCGTCTGTGAGCTTAAACGTGAAATTTTGGTCAAGTCTATGAAATTAGGGTTTGTACTTTTCCGGTCAATCTGAGTTCAAATGAAGTGAATAAGTTGGAATTTGAGCTTCACATTGCAGTCAGTATGCTTCCAGCAGGTCCTCAGCTAAATTTCAGCGAATTCCGACAAATTACTATTTTTAGTAAGTGCCTAATTCAGGGCGTTCTCTCAGCACTACTGAAGTTCTCTCAGTCACACTGCATCCAGGACATGTCAGGCTGCTTGTTTGCAAATTTTGAGCTGAAACGAACAACTGTCTATTTTTAGCAAGTTCAGCTTCCAGAGCAGATTTTAAGGTTTATTTGCAAAGTTCTTCAATGCATGTCTAGAGATTCTTTCTGGGTTTTCTGAAACCTACGCGCTGATATAACATGCAAAATGAGACGATAACTTTCAGTATTCAGCCTTCAGGGGCTATTTTTAGGGTTTGCATGTTGAAATTTTTTTTGCATGTCTGAACATTCCTTGTGGGTTTTTCGAGGGCTTCGCAGTGGTGTGACATGCAAAGCGAGATGACCAGTTTTCAAAGACTTACTATTTTTAGCAGGTTCGTTCTGGCAGCTGCCCAACGCATCAAAACCACAAACAAGGCGAAGTGCAATAGAAATGAGGTCAAACGGAGGTCATTTGATATACATGCAAGTCAAATTAGGGTTTCTAGCTCTGGGACCCAAAATGAGGGGTAAAATGTAAGAATTTTCGAAAACCGGTGTATCCCACTGCGATTAGCATCTTTCAAGCTATCCATCGGTAAAATTTGGAGGCAATCGAAGCACTTACTATTTATAGTAAGGCGTTCCAGAAACAGACTAAAAATAGTAAATCAGCGGCAAACGCCAGTGTGAACGGGCAAGTCTACCGATGAGGGTCACGACATTCAAATTTCAAGTCAAACGGAATTGGGGAAGTCATGAATTCAGGCAGTTGCTATAAATAGTAAACCACCTTCAGAAACATGCTATAAATAGCAGGTCAGCTCGAGATGGCAGTGTGAACAGGCTAACTAGGTCATGAGGATCCTGTGGTTAAAATTTCAAGTCAATCTGAGCTTCAGAAGAGAGAAAATCAAAGAGCTTACTAAATATAGTAAGGCATGGGCTGGCTGGCAGAGGCTGAGAAATTTCTAAGTCTGGAAAATATCCTCGTCCATGGGTGAAATGCGCCCAAGGAAGAATCAGCTGGCAGAAGTTGATAAAATTTTCTAGGTCTGAAAAACATCCTGCAAGACCCCCAAAATGCGCCCTCAAGGTGATGGAGGCTAGAAAATTCTAAGTCTGAACTCAACATCCTGCTCACCCATCAAAATGCGCCCACTTCAAGGAGGTTGATTAAAAAAATTCTAAGTATTGAAGTTCATCCTCTTGCACATGCCAAATGCGCCCACTTCAAGGAGGTTGATTAAAAAAATTTCTAAGTGTTGAAGTGCTGACCCCTCCAAATGCGCCCATGCAAAGTCAAGGTGATGAAAGCTAAAAGTTTCTAAGGCATGAAGATAAATCCGCCTCGTACCCCTAAATGCGCCCATGCTAAGTCAAGATGCTTAAAAAAATTCTAAGTCAAGGCTTTATCCTCCTCCACCATCAAAATGCGCCCAAGCAACAAGCTAGGAAAAGACAAAATTTTAAATCCACCTTGAGGTCCAAAATGCGCCATGCTTGAAGAGGAGTCAAAGGCGTTGGAAGTTTATCCTTCTCCACCCTCTAAATGCGCCCATGCTAAGTCAAGGTGATAGAAAAGTTTCTTGGCGTTGGACTTAAGTCCACCTCCCTATGCCAAATGCGCCCAAGAAGAGAATCTAAGGTGGGGACAAGTAAAAAAATCCTAAGGCATAGAGATAAGTCTTGCTAGACCTTCAAAATGCGCCCATGTCAAGAGAAGTAAAGTTAAAAAAGTTCTAAGTGTTTAAAATATCCTCCTCAGCATGCCAAATGCACCCAGCTACAAGAGGCCTCAAGGAAAAATGTTAAGTAAGGACTTAAGTCCTCCTCATACCCCTAAATGCGCCCAAGGAAGGAGGAAGCCATAAAAAGTTTCTAAGGCATGAAGTTTGTCCACCTCCCCCCCTCAAATGCGCCCTCAAGGAAAGTTGATGAAGAAGTTAACAAGGCATTGAAAATATCCTCCAACACATGTGAAATGCGCCCAAATGGGCTAAGAAAAGGACAAAAAGCATTGACTTTCCTCCTCCACCCTTTGAATGCGCCAAGTCCAAGATGAGTCAAGATGAAAGTAAAGTGGATGAAAAGAATTTAAGACGTGCTAAGTAAAGATTCCCTCTCATCTTGCTAAATGCGCCTAGGACAAGGATGAAGTTGATGGATAAAAAAACAGTTAAGGCGTTGAAGTCAAACAAGGGTGAAGGTGGGATGAATAAGAAAATGACTAAGGCATGGAAGTTAATTCCCTCTTGACATGTAAAATGCACCAAGGTGTAAGATGAGACATAAAATAAGAAAATGTGCTGTGTTAATGAAAATTCCTCACCACAGGCAAAATGCGCCATCATTGAAGATAAATTGAGAAAATTTTCTAAGACAAAAAAAAAAATTCAAATTTTTCCTTGATACCTATATGCACCCATATTGATAAAATGATTTAAAATATTTTTCCTAAATTTCACCTTCCAGGAAAAATACGCCCAAGTTGGAGAAGACATGAAATTTTCATAGGCATGAATGAATTGGCAAGATGAGTCGGAGGGTGCCAGCTTCGCAGGGATGATGAAAATTTTCAAGTGAGAGCAGGAAAATACGCCCAAGGATGAAGAATTGGAATAAATTTGATGAAAAATATTTTTTCAAAGGTTTAAAAATTCAAAAATTAAATGTACCCCTTCGTTTGTAGACCCATGGATTCGACGCATTTTGAAGGGAATTTTCTTCTGGGTATTGGACGTCTACAATGAGGAATGGATTTTAAAGTCTTCCACTGCTCGCCAAGGCTTTCAGGATAAAGATTTTGATCGACACTTGAATTATGAAATTTCCTAGGTGAAAATTTAAATTTTTCTAAGGCAGAAGGAATAAAATGTGTTATTGAAATAAAATGCCCCAAGCGATGAATTTGAAGTTGATTGACAAGATGAAATTGATCGAATTCTTCGTGAGATTAATCTTCCAAAGCCAGAGATGAATAAAAGTTGTCAACACCTCAGCTGGTGAAATAAATTTCTTGAAGAAGATGCAGTTGAAGTTAACACTTTCAAGAGATGATTTTAAGAATGCATCTCTTAAATGCGCCCTCAGAAAGGAGAAATTTTTATAAGGCATGAAGAATGTGAAGCTAAAGTGAAACTCAAATATCAGGATGAAGGCGTCAGGATGGCATGTAGATGTTGAAAAGCTATGAAGAAAGCAGGGTTTGCTAGAAAAGAAATGTTTCGGAGATCACTCAGACCTTGGAGTTAAAGTATGAAAATCAGGTAAGGTGAGTTTATATTATGAGGTGTTCTGATGCTCTTCTCCTTGCTTTTTTTGCAGGAGGAACGTCGAGGCCAGAGCGCGATGATTTGAAGCAATGGAGCAAGATGATATTACAACCTCGAAGGAAGAAAAGTTGCACGTGGGAAGAAATGGCTAAGTGTTGCGCTCGACACAATCAGGCGAGTGGCAAGGAAGAATGATTGAATCCAAGACAAGAAAATCTTTCAAGTTCGGAATAAAGGGAAATAGGGAAGGCTCAGGCATTAAAGAGTTGAAGAGTGACAGCTAAGAAGAAAATCATCGTCGGACAAGAGAAAGATGTTGTCACCTTGGAGTCAGATCGAGAACGTGCCAGCCATATCTGTTCAAGGAGTTGAAGCGGTGGCAACCAGACTCATCCAGTTTGCAATCAGAGCAAGAACAGTATGAATGCGTTTCTAGACAGGAATCTTCTAAAAGATGGTGGCCATTAATTGCTCATTTATTGCCCCACTCCTCTTTGTGGCAGTTTTTAGGGTGAATCTTGTTTAGGGCTGAGGTGGCATGATCTGGGCCATCCAGCCGATTGTAATCTGAGCCGTCCATTGGACTTGGCCAGCTATATAAAGGGGCATGCCCCCCTCATTTGTACCTCATTAGACATTAGATCATTAGAGAATAGAGAGACAGCTAGGTGATAGCTTAGAGGTAGCTTAGTATAGATTGATAGGATAGTTTGAAGAAGAGGGAAAGTTTTCCCTTTGAAAACTTTGTAAGAAATTGTTGTGAACACTCTCAATAAAAAGAGTTTTCATTGATGGTGAATTTTGTCTTTTGTTGTGAGTAGCTAGCAAGGTTTCTTCGTCTTTCTGATTCTAATAGTAGCTTAAAGTCGGGTAAATTTCATTTCATGCAAGTAGTTAGTAATTGTGGAATGTGGTCTTCAATTTGAGCAAACTTCGTCTATCCATACCACTAGTGGGCTCGCTTATGGTCAGTTCGCCTTGTGTGGTCAACTGGAAATGTTGTGGACATAACTTCAATCACAGTTCGAATGATGGTATGTGTCATTGTGATGGTATCTTCATGTCAAGCGGTGGTTTGAATATCTTTAGTCATCTCCCTTGAAGATTGCACCGACTCCGAGGAAGCTGTCCGATGTGAGGCAATGCGAAGTCGGGTTAGAATTTGCTTAAGTTGAGCTCCATATCCCACATTTAGGATATAATTTAGACCTTCTGAACCCTACACTCATTTAAATTTAGTACTTTCTGGCTAGGAAACCCGTGCTTCGTTGATAAATCTTTCGAACTGTGAAAATCCCTTTCTCTGCTGTCGAACAATTACGTAAGTCCCCTTGAAATACCAAAAAATCACATTGAGCCAACTGAGACTATTCGCATTGAAGGAACCTTGGAGTTGAATGCATGATCTTTCTAGCAATCTTAGCATGCAGGAAATTTTGTTCAAGAGAGGATAGAGTCACCGTTGGTAACTTTATTCTGCGTTGGTGCGGTCGTGAAAAACACATCAACAAGACCCTCGTAGGCTGACAGATGTGTTTAGAGGGTTGTTTTTGGCAGTTATCCTGCGTTTTGGGACATTACTCCATCAGTTGATTCAAGTTTGGGCCTTGGCAGAGACTCACAAAGCGATATTCAAGCACTTACTATTTATAGTAAGTCAGGCAGACAGGGGTTACTATTTCTGGCAGAGCACCTAGCTCAGTTGGTCATCTCAGTTTCGACCCAGTTTGACAGTTTGATGAGCAAATGAAGAGTAATGGAGCATTTAATAATAATTAAATGATTATTATTACGACTTTATATTATAAAGTCACTTTAATGAAATATTAAAGTATTAATTAATGGCGAATTATAAAGTATTTAATACTTTATAATAGAGGAGTAATATTAATATTAAGTGAGTATTTATTACTCATTTATAAGGACGCCATTTATTAATAAATTTGCCTAAGTCTCAAAAAGGGCGAATTTTATATTATTAAATGCATTTAAGTTGTTTTTTTGAGGGGGTTGAACTTGTGAGAGAGGTATTTATTTCTCAAAGACAGAATAAAACTCATTATGTTATGATTATTCGAATTTTGTCTTTTCTCTCTGAGAGCATTTGGAGTTGGAGAAACAAGGGTTTCTGCAATCAGATTTTGGAGAATGTCAACTCTTCAAAATCAGGCATACTGAGGCTGTGAACGATTCAACTAAAGATTGTCAGTTGAGTGGCTTCACACAGGAGTCGATTTCATTAATTGCTGGTTCAAGCCGTACTTTTTACAGCAGCAAGGTGGTACTTCTCATCACAGGCAAATCGCCTTGCCTTTTTGCATTCTGACTTCTCCAGTTTGGGCGCCTAGGTCTCCAGAGGCATTTGCAATCAAATTTTGGTGGGGAAAGTCTATCTTTTGGATTGGCCGTACTATTGCATGCTTCCACAAGCGGCTGCAATCAAGTTCTCAAATAATAAATATTGCTTTGCCTTTTTGCTTGCATGTTTGAGATTCGTCATTGTAATCATTCAGCAAAATAATAAATCCATTTGCTATCAATTTAGAAGTCATTTTTGCTTCAGTAATTGTATTTTTGCATTTTCTATATATTGTAGAAGCATCTCATTCAAAAATCACAATAAACCTTATTGCACAAAAAATCACAAAAACAATACAAAACAACAAAACACAAAAAATTGCATTCGCCATCAACAGTCGGGGTTGAGAGACACCAGGTCTCTTACAGTGGTATCAGAGCACAGTTTTCCTGCCATCCTGTGCTTTTTCAGAAAGACTTGTGCTTTTTCGATGCTTTTTCATGAGTAGAGACATTATATTCTACAGCAAGGGTAGAGGAACACGCAGAGTAGAGGATTGGACAGGTCCACCTATTCCAGAAGGTGAGACAGTATCAGGGGTTATGGGTATACACAGATCTAGTTCAAGCAGTAGTGAGAATAGTATTTCCACACTCATGGTAGATCGGGAGATTCCAACAGAGTCTCATAGGGATTTAGGGAAAGAACCTGTAGAGGGTGAGATGTTTGAGACTGAGTTCAGACGAAGACATGATAACATGATGGACATGATGTCTCAGTTGATGGGCACGATGAGGCAGTATGTTCCGCCTCAACAGCATTACATACAGATAGGACAGACTAGCAAGACTGCAGGCATAGACCAGCCACAGGTGTCAGTACAGCAACAGTTGTCACCTATCTTTCATGAGCGTAGGCCTGGACAACCTACCTTTATTACTAGGGAGGCACCTCCGACTCCAGAGGCAGAGCAGCAGGGTCACCAGCTAGAGTTTCAGCCACAGCATGGTACATCAGTGGCCGACATGACCAGATTCTTTGGAGAGTACTCGACATTGGCTCCTGAGATTAGGCAGTCGTTGTCGTTTCATGAGTTCATGGATGTGCCTACACCCAGGGGTGGAGGTAGATTCGAGCGCAGAGCTCCTCAGTACCAGCCACCACCACAGGTGAATCGGGATCTTTAGCATGCAGTGAGCAAGATTATCTTGCCTTATTTTGATGGCTCAGACAAGAGTTCAGCGAGGTATTGGGCACAGAAGTTAGACAATTACCTATCATTGAGACCTATGAAGGAGGACGAGGCCATTAAATTTGCCACGCTACATCTTGATGGATTAGCACATGACTTGTGGCATCACGGCATGTACACATTGGGTCATCACACGGTTACTACTTACCAGGAGTTCATGAACAGGCTCATAGAACACTTTGATAAGAAGGATCCAGAACTTTACTTTAGAGAGCTAGCTCAGCTCAAGCAGACAGGTAGTTTGGATGCCTACATTGGTGAATTCCAGAGGGTTGCAGTCATGGTGACAGGTATTTCGGAGAGAAGACTTGTCGTTCTATTCATCGAGGGATTATATGAGCCGATGAGAGGTTGGGTCAAGGCATTTGATCCTCCTACTCTTCATGAGGCAATGAGGAAGGCACGCAGTATGGAGCTTGCAGCACCTCGCAACAAGTTCTCTTTAGGCTCATCACCCTATTCGAGGCCTAACAGATCATTTGATAAGAATAGAGCATTTGACAAGAAGACGGATCCACCTGATCCATAGAGAAGGAATGCACCACCTTTTGATAGGGAGACATTGAATGATTTACGAAAGAAAAAGTTATGTTTTTAGTCAAAGGCACCTTACGATGATAAACATGTATGCCCTCTTCATCCTAAGGAAAAAAGTAACCAGATGGAGTGGTTTTATGAGGGAGAAGAGCAATCTGATCTGTCAGACCAGCATGCTGATTCAGAGCATTCAGATGATGAAAGGTCTGAAAATGATAGTGAAAATGAGGGAGGAAAGAAGTTACAGGAGGCACACTTGACTAGTCTTTAGAGAGATGGATCTTTTAGGCTACGTGGGCTCCTAGCAAGTCAGAAAGTGATTACTCTACTTGACACTGGTGCCACTCATAACTTTATAGATGCACGGTTGGTAGAGAGAGGACGCATACAGACTGAGGAGTTTGAGGGTATTCGAGTCAAGGTGGCTGATGGGTGCACCCTCAAATGTGATAGGAGAATATCAGATCTTCCAATGCGGCTTAACAACTATGAATTCAAGGCTGAATTCTACGTTGTGAATATGGGAGATACTGGTGTGGTACTTGGGATGGCATGGCTTCATGATTTGGGTGAATTCACACTCAATCTTCGAGACATGGAGATGAATTTCAAGGTAAACGGGAAACCACATGTCATAAAAGCCATCAAAGAAAGTAATTTGAAAGTGGTATCTTTTAGACGGATGGAGAGGCTCATTCGTCATGATATGGTGGATTGGGCTGCAGAGTGTATGTTGTTACCAGCACAACAGGAGCAGCAGAAGGTTGAGTACCATCCTGACATTCAGGAACTGAGGACTAAACACTCTAATGTGTTTAGTGACATTCCACCTGGCAGACCTTCGGATAGGAGCATCAAGCACATTATCGAGTTGGAGGAGGGCGCAAATCCCATTATGATCACAGCATACAGACATCCGAAACGCCTCAAGAATGAGATAGAGAAAACAATCAATGAATTGTTGGCTATGGGGCATATCAGACCTAGCAAGTCACCTTTTGCTTCATCGGTTGTATTGGTGAAGAAAAAGGATGGGTCACTACGGATGTGTATAGATTACCGCCCGCTTAATAAGAAAACAATAAAAAACAGGTACCCTATACCCCACATCGATGAGTTGATTGACGAGTTGCACGGTGCTATCTTCTTCACGAAGATTGACTTGAGGTCCGGATACCATCAGATTCGGATGAGGGAGCAGGACATAGAGAAAACCGCTTTCAGGTGCCATTGCGGTCACTTCGAGTTCTTGGTTATGCCTTTCGGTCTAACCAACGCCCTTGCTACCTTTCAGGCTACAATGAACAAGGTCTTCAATTCTCAGCTACAGAGATATGTATTGGTCTTCTTCAATGACATTCTAGTATACAGTCGCTCATGGGAAGAGCATATAGCTCACTTAGATACAATTTTGGGCATTTTGGCGGAGGAGTCCTTGTATGCCAAGGAGTCCAAGTGTGAGTTAGGCATGGCTGAGTTGTTGTATCTTGGGCACATCTTCAGTGCCAAGGGAGTCAATATGGACCCTAAGAAGGTCCCAGCTATAGTAGAGTGGCCAGTACCAGAGAACCTTACCCAGCTCAGAAGATTCATTGGGTTATGTGCCTTTTATAGACGATTTGTTAGTGGGTTCTCACGACACGCCGCACCCCTTACTGATCTGACAAAGAAAGGGGCATTTGCTTGGTCACCGCAGGCTCAGGAGTGTTTTGACAGATTCAAGGTGATTATAACTTCGTGTCCAGTTCTAGCACTGCCAGACTTTACGAAGTCTTTTGATTTGTATTGTGATGCCTCAAGAGAGGGCATTGGTGCCGTATTGATGCAGGAGAGACACTCCATTGCTTTTGAGAGTAGGAAGCTTAGGGGTCCTGAGAGATTTTATAGCATTTATGACAAGGAGATGTTAGCCATTATGCACACTTTGGCTAAGTTCAGGCAATATCCGGTGGGCAGTAAATTCAGTGTGCGTACAGATCACAATAGCCTGAAATACTTCCTTGGACAACGAGACTTAAATGAAAGGCAACAAAAATGGGTCAGTAAATTGCAATCGTATGATTTTGATATCACCTTCATTAAGGGGAAGCAGAATGTTGTAGTTGACGCCTTGTCTCGCAGACCTCAGTTGAATGCTATGGCACAGATCTCCGAGGATTGGAGGCACAGGATTATCGCAGAATATGCTAGAACCAATGGGCTTCTAGCATTGTTGATGGGACAGAGCAAGATAGTAGATACACCGTTGTGAATGACTTGATCATTTACAAGGGGTGGATTTTTTTGGTTCCTGATTCAGAGTTGAAGGATACAGTTCTGAAAGCCTTTCATGATCTTCCTATGGAGGGCCATCCCGGTTATTTCAAAACATATAAGCTGGTACAGGAACAGTTTACTTGGAAAGGGCTAAAGACTGATGTTCTTCGGTATGTACGAGAGTGTTCTGTTTGCCAGTGGAACAAACAAGAACACACATATTCTGCTGGATTGCTTCAGCCACTTCCGATACCTGACAGGAAGTGGGAATGTTTATCAATGGATTTCATCACGGGCTTGCCGAAAGCCCAAGGGAAAGATTGTATTTACGTGGTTGTTGATCGGCTGACAAAATATGCACACTTTTTTCTGATCACCACTACATTCATAGCATTGCAGACTGCAGAGCTATTCTTCAGAGAGGTATTCAGGTTACATGGTTTTCCTCGGACTATAGTCAACAATAGAGATAGTCGGTTCATGAGCAACTTTTGGCAGGAGTTGTTCTGGCTTTGTGGAACCGAACTGACACCTAGTACCAGCTACCATCCACAGACAGATGGGCAGATGGAGATCGTCAATAAGTGGGTGGAAGGATATCTGCGTAATTATATAGCTGGACAGTAGAGAGCTTGGGTGAGGTGGATATACCTCTGTGAGTATTGTTATAACTCTACTCACCACATGACTATACAGATGACACCCTTGATGGCATTATACGAGTATGAGGCGCCCAACCTTTTGGATTTGGTGTTGAGTGACAGCAGAGTGTCCAATGCAGGTGATATGTTGCAGGATCAGCAGGATATTATGAGGTCTCTCAAAGACAACATTCAAAGGGCACAAAATCAGCATAAGCAGTATGTTGATCAGAAAAAGGTTGAGCGTTCCTTTGCAGTGGGTGACATGGTGTATCTCATGTTACAACCTTACCATCAGTCCACTCTGTGGAAGAGTGGTGCAGAGAAGTTGAAACCTCGTTACTATGGTCCATTCTGAGTCATTAGACGAGTGGGCGAGGTTGCATATGAGTTGGATTTACCAGCGGATAACAGGGTTCACAACATGTTTCACGTTTCTCGCTTGAAGAAGGCATTGGGTCAGCATGTGATTCCCTCTCCAATACTGCCACCCCTTGATGACGAGGGGAAATTGATACTAGTGCTTGAGGCCATCCTCGGTGTTAGAGAGAGACACCTTCAGAGGTGGGTCATCAGAGAGTTTTTGATAAAATGGAGAGACTTGCCGATTGAGGATGCTACATGGGAGTCAGAGGAGATTTTACAGCATCCAGAGCTGAGATTGCTTGAGGACAAGCAATTTCAGGGAGGGCGGACTATAATGTCCCCTTCCTAGGCAGTTCAAGTGTTTGAGGGGTTAGCCTATCATTCAAACCCTCGTAGGCTGACAGATGTGTTTAGAGGGTTGCTTTTGGTAGTTATCTTGCGTTTTGGGACATTACTCTATCAGTTGATTCAGGTTTGGGCCTTGGCAAAGACTCACAAAGCGATATTCAAGCACTTACTATTTATAGTAAGTCAGGCAGACAGGGGTTACTATTTCTGGCAAGGCACCTGGCTCAGTTGGTCATCTCAGTTTCGACCCAGTTTGACAGTTTGATGAGCAAATGAAGAGTAATGGAGCATTTAATAATAATTAAATGATTATTATTATGACTTTATATTATAAAGTCACTTTAATGAAATATTAAAGTATTAATTAATGGCGAATTATAAAATATTTAATACTTTATAATAGAGGAGTAATATTAATATAGAGTATTTATTACTCATTTATAAAAAGGACGCCATTTATTAATAAATTTGCCTAAGTCTCAAAAAGGGCGAATTTTATATTATTAAATGCATTTAAGTTGTTTTTTTGAGGGGGTTGAACTTGTGAGAGAGGTATTTATTTCTCAAAGACAGAATAGAACTCATTATGTTATGATTATTCGAATTTTGTCTTTTCTCTCTGAGAGCATTTGGAGTTGGAGAAACAAGGGTTTTTGCAATCAGATTTTGGAGAACGTCAACTCTTCAAAATCAAGCATACTGAGGCTGTGAAAGATTCAAATGAAGATTGTCAGTTGAGTGGCTTCACACAGGAGTCATTACAGAGCTTATTGGTGAAGAATTAAACTGGGGTTTGGATCGATTTATTTCCAGAGAGAGATCTTTTCATTGGCCGATCTTTATTTATTATCTGGCACTCATCTCAAGGCAGTACGAATATCATTAATTGTTGGTTCAGGCTGTACTTTTTACAGCAGCAAGGTCGTACTTCTCATCATAGGCAAATCGCCTTGCCTTTTTGCATTCTGACTTCTCCAATTTGGGCGCCTAGGTCTCCAGAGGCATCTATGATCAAATTTTGGTGGGGAAAGTTTGTCTTTTGGATTGGTCGTACTATTTCATGCTTCCATAGGTGGCTGCAATCAGGTTCTCAAATAATACATATTGCTTTGCCTTTTTGCTTGCATGTTTGAGATTCGTCATTGCAATCATTCAGCAAAATAATAAATCCATTTGCTATCAATTTAGAAGTCATTTTTGCTTCAGTAATTGTATTTTTGCATTTTCTATATATTTTAGAAGTATTTCATTCAAAAATCGCAATAAACCTTACTGCACAAAAAATCACAAAAACAATACAAAACAACAAAACACAAAAAATTGCATTCGCCATCAGCAATCGGGGTTGAGAGACACCAGGTCTCTTACATTAATACAAGCAAGCAAGTTAGTTTTTACCAGTTCACTCTATGAACACCCCCGCTGAATAAGTGGTTGAGTATTTTATATTTCAATTTTGCTTCACTCCCGCTAAATAAGTGGTTGAGTGTTTTAGTTTAAATAATTGTAATAATTGCTCCCGCTGAATAAGTGGTAGAGCCTTCATGGCCGGTTATCCGCCTACTTTACTTTCAGCACTTTACTTTCAGAATGGTCGGCTAGCCACCTAAAGCAATGTTCTTTTCATTTCCAGTTTATAGCTAACGATCCCTTTGCACCTTATGCTCTCACCTCACCCACATAGGGAACTTGGTGATCAAAAAGTGAAGGGTTCCCTTTCAGCTGGTTTGATTATTGGGCTAACCTTAACGGGTGCATTGTTGTTTGGTAAAAAATCAAAAAAAACTAAGGGGGTTATTTCAATTTCCACATTTAATTTTCAGATTTTTTTTCCATGTTTTTCCTGAGCAACTTGCAATCCTCTTATCATTTTATCTCACTATCCTGATGATAGATTATGGAGTGTGATCCAAAACATTGATGAAAATTAAATGTACACAGTTTCTTCTAGAAGCTTTGTTACACTATGAAATTAATTGTTATGCAATACACGTATAAGTACATTTAATCATTTTATTATGTTGAGTGGTTGCATACAAAAATATCCAGATAGTTATTCCTAGCCATTATAATTTTATAACCAACAGGGCCTCCACCTCTATGCTCGATTTGTTACATTCATAGAAAGAGCTCTCATGTATTTCAGATGTTTGTTTTCCAATAATAAGTTTTAAATAAACAAATTGTGCTGATGTTTATTTCCTTGAATAAAATATTCACTATATAATATTCAACAATAACCATAAAGAATTATTTAATTCAAATAATGTTTAAATAATAATTTAAAAAATGTATTACAGCTTGCTGCAATCCCTTAGCTGACAGCTGTGATCCCCTTTTGGAAAAAATTTCCTTAGCTCCTTTTAATTACCTTTTACACTCCACGCCTCTTCTCTGGCTGGCAGCTAGCAACAAGACAAAAGTTTCAACAAACTTTCTTCTTTCCCACCTGCAATGCTTTTTTCTGTGCGAAATTTCCATGGCTTCTTTTGAAAAGGTGCCTTTGAAACTTTAGCTACTGGTGATAAAGTTGGAGGCGGCTGCAGGTTAAGGAGGTCCCACAACCCCTTAACAATTCCACAACAGCAATTTGTGAATGAAAATTTAAATATTGTTTTTTGTCTTTTCCCCCATGTCCCCCCTATTGGCAGCTGACTGATCACATAAAGGAGTCTAACACTTGACCACTGAACCCCATCATGCCTTTTCCAACTGCTACAATTCCCTTTGGGAATAATATGAATAGTTTGGGGAAGGAGGTGGTGGATTGGAGGGACCCACGAACCTGCCACAATGCAACATCTCTTTCCAATATTTTTGTTTCCTTTAAAAACTTCCAGGCCTCACGATTTCCCAAGTCCTGGCAGCTGCTCTGTAGATTTATTTGAACAGCAGCTAGTAAATTATTCCCAAATTATTTTGGAACAATAATGCCTGTAAAAATGAATAAAATAAATATTTTTTTTATTTTCTCCCAGATCTGTTATAAGTTATAACCTGCAAACCTGTAGATTCCATTGTAAGCCTAATTTTGACCTCAGAATGAAGCCAACAAAGGAATTAGAAGATTTCCGTCCCCAATTCCTGGCAATCCAAGAGGGTTTTCATACTCAAGGAAAATGCTAAATGAATTGCCTTATTCAATATATATTTTTATGCTTTTTCCAACCAACCGTAAAAAGTAATTAAAATTATTTTTTATTTTATTTTAAATATTCATCTTTTTTCCCTTTTTAATTAATATTTATTTTATTTGAATATTCATCATTTTTCACTTTATGATTTTTATTTGTTTTTTTTTACCCAACATAATAATAATAAATTGTCATTTTCCAATGTTACAACTTAGGTGTTTTTGGACAACTTAATAGATATTTATTATATTATTCCCCTGCAAATCTTCCCTTCAGCCTGCAGGGAATAAAGATAGGCTTCGGGTTCTCCAATTCAACTCAATTCGAAAAAGGAGACATTATATCTGATGATAATGAAAAATAATAGCATTTTCATTTGCCTTTCTTAATTTGGCCTCTCTCAGCTTTTCCATTCTTCTATTTTTCTGCGAAGTTGGTTGACTTTTCACTACTTTGCCATGGTCTTGATATATTAGTTATGTTTGCAATTACCATAGTTAATCAAAAGTAAATAAAAGCAATAGAATAAATAATACATGTTTTGTTTCGGGAATTAGTCCTCAATAGTGATTAGTTGATCGGGTGGTTGCCGACGGTTGGTGTCCTCAACCAACGCCGGCTAACTATTTATAGTTCCAAATCAGATGTAATAGGGGAAAAGCACAGATGCTATACATTGTAATGATTGCTGTCATATGAATATAATATCAATACATTGTTCTGTGCAATTACTATGTGATTACTTTATTCTGTCAATGCTGTTCTGTACTTCCGTTTACTCTGTATTGCTTTACCACGTAGTGAGTAAACAATGTTTCGTTGACTGAACCAGCTTTTAGTGCTGCATTGAGCATTCAGGTTTGGAGTTTATTGGCCCAAGGAAACTTGGCACAAATTCTTTTCAGGAAAAAAGTTTCAGTCACTGTAGGTAGGATTCGATCTCAACTATATTTATTCATGCCCTTTGTTGATGCCACTTTTATGCACAAGCTCAAAGCTTGTTGGATAGCCTGGAGTCCTTCCGTTTAGGCAATGGCTAGTCTTGGATTTCAAAGGGAGATTGGTCTTGCGGCTAACTGATCAAACCAAAGGCCTTTCAGCTGTTAAAACAGACTAGCTTTAGATCATTGTTGGTCCAGGATCATTGTACCCTCTGAGGGATGATAATAAACAATAATAAAAATGGTAGAGGGAGTGTAAAACAAACTAAAACTATTCACAGTTATATTTGCAATCCTGCAAGATTCATGTCAAAGTAAATAAAAAGGTTAGGGTGAGAGGTCAGAGGAAGGAAATGAAGACAAGCAATAACAATAAGAAAGATAGAAACAAGAAGACAGAGATTTTACAAAAACAATTACAAGTCACAGGTTACAAGAATAATCATTAATTCTGTCTTAAACCAGTTTCCAGCAGAAAGGCAAGCATGCAGATCTGCTTAACAGTGATATATAGAAAAATCCCTTATTGCAGCAAATTATCTTAGAGTGTCTAAACCAAACCAAAATAATTCAGGAAGCAAATAAAATGAATCAGAATTCACCCATGCAGCAGTGAAAAACACAATTCATAGCAGAAAACCAATCCTACAGAGGTGAACTGCATCAGAAAATTTGTGTTCTATATCATATAAATCAGAAGAAAATGAAAGCTTTAACACTTTAACAACATATTTTATCAGTTTTCAGTCCTTAAAATGAATCAGAAAAGTGAAGTTCAACTGCAATTGCTTACAAATGGGGAAACTGAGATTTATAGATTATAATAAACTAGAGTCATCAAACTGCGCCTTCCCTTTTCTTTCCTTGTATCTTCTAATTCTGCTTACAATCTCTCTTTTCCTAATTCTATTATCATCTCTTTTTCATCATCCATCTTTCAATGCCCTTAAAAGTAAGAACATTTACAATATATACAGAGCCTGAGGATTTTGCGATCTGATTTCTAAACAAGAAACAGAGAAATCCCAATCTCAGCTACAAGAACATTCCTCCATACCAGAATTGAATCATGTTTTCAAAAATTAATCTGATTTCTGCTTGTACCATGCTTATTTTCTCCAGATTCTGTCAGGAAAATTAATGATCAACTACTTTTCCCAGTTGTCTAGGCAGAGTAGGCATTGTCAATTTGATTCAGAGTTGTTTGGTGATTTCACTACTGTAGGTATTAATGGTCACCTCTCTTGTCTAAACATTTTGTAGAGCTCCAACTACCCCCGGAGAAATCTGAATTGCCTCTGAGTTTGACATGTATCTAGCATCAACACCCATGTTTTTGCTAACTCGTCAGTATTGCGATTGCTGAGTCAAGAATTGGTGGCTTAATATTTTGAAAATCAGAGCAAACTATAATGGGACTCGAAAAAATTTCAGATTAGGTTTCACCAATGTTGGCGTTTCAATTCGCACCTCTGGAGTGTGTATTGGAAACGGACAGCTATGCACAAATAAACTGCTCTACAAGTTTGGAGGGGAAGCTCCCTCTTTGCTGATTATGCTTTTAAAAGAAACAACTAAAGTAATGGCCGATCTTTTTGTTCTCAGCTTAAGAGCACAAGGTTTATAAAACTCTCCATGTCGTAGCTGAGATTTTCTCCGGTTTTGCAAATCCAACTACAACTAGGCCTACGCTAAAACTATCCTATCTCCTCAAGTAATTCAGAGCGAGAGGATCTAGGAGCAATTGGGAATGGTTGGATCACTTAGATAAACTATCTTTTAGAATGCATCCGAAGCCTCATTGCTCTTTCAGATTTACGCTGAACTAAAGTCTATGCAAGTAAACCCTCAAATGGTAAGCCAAATCTCAGGATTCCCAAGGAGGCGAGGTGCTCTGTCTGAGGTGTAGGCTGAAATATAGATTACTAAAAACAATATTAAACAATAATCCTCATCTCTAAATTCCCAAGGAGGTGTAACACTCTATCCGAGGTGTAGATCGAAAGAAAGGTTATTGAAACAACAAACATGAAAGACTTTGAGAATTTTGGATCAAAGGCACATGGCTCTCCTGACTTATTATCTCAACTTCAATCAAAGATTACACTAGCACATCTAGGACAGAAAATTGTATGATGAAACAAACACACAATAGACGATCAAACCAGCTTTATAACATAACATTAAACAATAAACTGAACAATGATTTGCATGATGAAACAAACATATAATCTTGTTCTTACACAATGTGAACCAATACTGAATAGCAATATTGCAGGCCGAAAGTGGCTCAACAATTTGTTATCACAAGCAAAAGTTTAAATACAATGAGCAAGGTTGCTCTTATTTATAGAATCTCAAAGGAGTAGGGAACCCTAAAATCTCCTTGAGTTAGCATTCAATCTTGCCAAAATGCAAGATTCATTCCTATGTCTAAATGCAAGTAACTTAACAGTTAACTGGAAAAACTACCTCAATTAACTAATTCTAAACTAAACTAGAACTCCATATGTACATAGGTATCTCCAAAATAGACATGCACGATTGGTGGGATAGTGAGTTAACTTGGAAAGAGGCATCAATTTAACTGCTATGTCTAATGTTTATCTTGAAAAGGTGGGACATCCTGACTTAGTAATTTACTGGCTGTGATCACGAGCAATCAACTCCTCCAAGAAGTTGTTAACTGCCTCATCATCCAGAGATCGTCACATTACTCGACTGTCAGTTTACTGCTTGTCAACTACTTGAGTAATCCTGGAAATATCTGCACACTTCAACTGGTAGTTCACTGGTTGGTAACTTTGGCGGCTCTGTAACTGCAGTGATGATCTATGTTTCTTCTACAACTTGATGCCTCTAACGCTTTTCTTGATTCTTCTCAATGGAAGAGTGTTGCATGATAAAACCACAAAGTTTGATTGTGAACACTCTAGCTGTGAGAAATGCCCATGAATTTGCTGCACACCCAGAGTTCCAATGGTATTCAACCCTCAAAACTGTTCTTGAAAGGCTATCAGCTATACGAGGTATAACACCATATGGAGTTTGTGGACTTTGAGTGTCTACGCCTGACAATTTGTCTGAATGAACCATCGAGTGCACTTGATGCAGATCAGTGTCAGCCGTCCTCAAAAAATCATGGAGTAAGACTGTTTTGGTCTTGTATTCTACCTAAGAGAATTGCATTTTGAAAAACTTAATTGTTGATTGTAAACACGGATATGTTCGGGCAACTTTTCCGGAAAGGCTAAAAATGGCTTTTGGTGAGGCTAAAAATAGCTTCTCAAGGGGCAATTTTCTCAGAAAATTCTAAGACGTGGGTTTTGTAGAGAATATCTTTTTGAACAAACCCACAACGTCAGAAATTTGAAAAAGTGATTTTTTCTATGACATGCAATGACCTCTCGAGATAGAAATTGCAGGGGGCAGTAGGGGCTGCAGAAGCTTTTTTCTCCGGAAAAATTTTGGCACATCATGGGTTTTGTTGGCGCCTGAGAGCTAAACAAACCCAATTTCTCCGTGTTTTGAAATGATGACTTTTTTTGGAAACCCTAAAAATAGGGGACAACGGGGCAATTTTCCCAAAAAAAATCTGGCACGTGGGTTTTGTTGCCAACACTATGTTGAACATACCCAAATGCCCAGATCTGTGAAAAATTGTCATTTACTTAAACATGCAAGAGAAAACCTAAGACAAGGATAGAAGAAATGTGAGGGGGAGAAGATAGAAGTTATAAACTGCCTCCTTCAATCCTAAAGAAAAACGCCTTCATATAAACCCAATCTGATGAATTCCTGGCAAGAATGTATTGGAAAGATGAAGCATGGAAAAATATTCCTCTGTGCAATCTGAACTTGGAACTGCGAAGAACACTGAAAATGGCCTCCATTTGATCCTAAAATGCATTGGAGAGAAAATAGCTGATTTTAGCTTCAACTTGTAAGAAATAATGGAGAAATGATGCCCATGCATGAATAAATAACCATTTTGGAGGTGAGAGTGTCAGTTAGGTGCACCAACCCTGATTGAGGAATCAATTCTTGTGCATGCCTTGTTAACTAAAAGTTCTCTAATTTTAGGACGCCATATGCAAGAGGAAGCATGCAAAAATCACAACTGAAAGTCAACTAGGCCCACTTTGACTTTTGGCATCTAAGCTTGAGGGAGTTAAAAAAAAATTTAAAGATTTTCAACTTCCGCTGTGACAAACTGCCTATGTTTGACCCTGAATTCTAGATGCCCGGTTGATCTTGTAGCTAAGCTAATAGATTCATCCTAGATCAAGTCTGAAGAGATGTTGCTAGGAGTTGCAAACCTCAGAAACTAGTTCTGATGGCTTGAAATTTTGGGCGCCTTTTGCCAAAAGGGTGCTTTTTTTCACCAGACTTAGCCGTTTTTTGGATGCTTTTCAACCTCTTCAATTTGACCCTCCATGCTTCAAACTACAGCTACAGGTGACTGACAACTCCCGCGAACACACTAAGATATGGAACGGAAAACTAGTTCAATTCTGGAAAGAATGACTGGTATTGCAACGTCTAAAAGTTGATTTATGAGGCTCAAATTCAAGGGCGCCCCTAGTCTGTAGGGGCGCTTTTGTGTCTCTGAGATACATTTTGCAATTTGTAACCTTTGACAAAATGCTCCAGTTCAACCCTCGTTGTCGGGAGTTTGACTACTCCGATGTTCATGCTAATGATCTTATCGCGAAGATTGAACAACTTTGAAGAGATGTTCCTAGGAGTCACGAAGTCTGAAAGCTGCATCTGAGGCCCCAAAAAGTTGGGTGCCTTTTCCAAGAAGGCTGCATCTTTTTCAACACTTAGTCAAATTTTCATGTTTTTCAACTTACTTTCACCTACGATGTTTTAAGCTTGAACTTCATTCACGAGCATTTCACAGGTCTCGAGAGCTAACTACTAGATTCATCACATAGCTGGAAGGATTTTGAGCAGATCTCTTGAAGAAGATAGCTGCTGAAAACCTCATCTGGTTGATCAAAATTCTAGGCACCCCTGGCCTGCAAGGGTACATTTGACCTTTTGACTTACATTTTATTCTTTATTTTACATGCTTGTTTGATCAACCGCTGCTACCGTTTGATATGTCTCGTGGACTAGCAAATGAATTCGTTGCAAAGCTAGGCTGAAGCCGAGAAGAACATCTGGAGATAACAAATCCAAGAACTAACATCTGATAGGCTTTATTCTTGGGTGCCCTTGAGCTACAGGGGTACAATTTATGTGATTGACTGCCATTTTTGATGACTGTTGACCTTCAGCATCTTCCACCTCTTCCTTCGTTTGTCGGAGTTTGACAAATCTGATGGATTTGCTTGATGATTCGCCGAAAAGCTTACAGAATTCTGAAGATGACTGGTTTTGCAAACGTTAACCACTGCATTTGACTTGTCAATTTCAGGGGCGCCCCTGGCCTGCAGGGGCCCAATTGGCTTCAGACTCAATCATTTTTTGATGATTTTCAACTTCACGCTTTGCGATTACCGTGTTGTTGGGCTACTCTGATTGCGTTGAAGCATTGTTGCTGCTGACGCGAATACGTTCACCATTGTGACTGCATCACCATTTTTACGTGTACGGACACTGCAAAGTTAACTTGGGAGGCATCCCCCTTGTAGCAAGGTGTAGCATTTCCAGATTTAGAACATTTTTTACATTTTTCACCTTTAAAAATCCCCTCCATCGCAAAGCATCTTTTGCCATAGAATCTTCTATGATGTGTTTGAGGCTTAGATTTCGACACCTAGTACTGGCCATCTACCATTGTTGACCTCAGAGGTCCAAACTTTTCTCCTGAAAAAAGTGAAGTAGACCCACCAGAGCTAAACGGACTTTTCTTGATTCTGACTTGACCAATGTGATCGTGAAGTGAAATAAGCCAATCAAAATTATTTTCAAAATTTTGAAAATTTTCAAATATCTTTTGGATAGAAAACCCATAAAAAGCCCATGCTTCATTTGACCAAAAACTGACTTTTGACGACAATTTTACAAGATTTAGACCATTTTAATCAAAATGCCTTATTGAAGCAAAAATTTAATTTTGGGTACAACAATCAAAACCTTTTATCTCATGCCTTGGCTACCCATGGACCCCACTTGCAATGTGTTACAATATTGCATCACCTATTGTTGTAGCTCATCCTATTCATCTTAATGTCGCATCCTCAGGTGATCAGAAGAAGGTTTGCAATCTGAGACCAATTGCAAGCTGATCTCCGATTAATTCTGGGCTGAAGTTCGCTTCTTGTAACAAACCACAAATAGAACAAATTGGGTGATGCAATATTCCTTCAACCCAAGAATGCTCCTGCATCAAACATCCCAAGTGGCATGGCTCACAAGCCTTCTATGCTCTAGCCTTAGATTGCAGATCCTCTATCTCTCTCGGCATCCAATCTCTTAATCTGATTTTTCCAACACTGCATGAAAAATGAATCTCGTACTTTTAGACAGCCATCAAATTATTTCCCTACATCATAATCACATGTGTATTGTCAACCTATCAAAATGTAACATGCATCAACCTCCTATTTGTCATTAGGAAGTTTCCACTGTCATCATGTTCACCTAGACTCGGGTGTAATAAACCAAGGCCATGGTTGAGCTTACCCAAGTGAAACCTTTAACTCCAAGACTCCACCTACTTGAAAATTTGGAACCAATTTATATAATCCAACTTCACTAGGTTTGAAATCTAGATACCGTGATCAAAAGATTGGCAATATTGGAGCCAAATTTATCTTCAATATCAATTTTACTTTGATCACCAATCCAAACACAATATCACATTAAAATCCACATAATAACTCAAGGTCTTACTGTAGTCAACCGAGAGTTAAGTGAATATGTTATAGTCGACTACGTAATAAATAAATTTATTTTGTAATTGTGTGTTAGTCCTCGACCGGTTGTTAGTGTCAATTAGTAGTTACTGGAGGTTGGTAGCCTTAACCAACAATGGTTTGCTATATATATGTACTTGTTGTTGATAGTCGGGGACCACATATGATATTCATGTACTTTTTGCATATCCATGAATTGGCAATAAAGCTATATCTTCCATGAACTATTGCAAGTAATTTATATCATGTTTTGTATTTTTGTTAATTTCATTTACTCTGTAAATCTGTCAAAGTAGAATAAGTGAGTAAACATTTGGGGCCATTGCCGATACGAACTCTAGCGATCAAAACATAGACGGGAGTCATGGCATTTTAATGGGTCAACCAACTAAAGAACCAATACAAGCAAATGAAGAAAGAGAAGACACGTTGACTAAAGACTTAATAAACTTATGGGACATCTCAGTAAAGGACCACATATAGAGGGAAGCTCTCGAGAGAGATGTCTCTCGGGCAAGCATCTAGGACAATCTGACTATCAACCCAAAGATTGATCATCTTCTCGACAAACTGCTAAGATTGATTGCACGTAACTATATCATACTCCAAGATCTTCGGGCTGACAAAGACAAAGAACAAAGAAGACAACAAATACTACAACGATATGAAGAACGAAACAAACAGGAGGAGGAAGAACGTGACACCAGTCTGAGGCGTACTCCCAAAAATTAATGCTCATACGATTGAACAAACACAGGAGCCGAATTCCAAGTAGTCAGGAATCGTCAGAAGAATGGATACGAACATCCCTTAGAGTAAAAGAACAAGAGGTATGACAAAGGCGATCAAGAAGAATTGTTGAAGAAACAAACCAAGACCTTGCCAACCAAACAAGACAACCATACGTAGAGATAGTATTGGACGATGAAGAAGAAAGAGACCCTGAAAATGAATTAACCAAAGCAATTGAGAATAACATACATCACATCCAAGAACTATCTATCTCGGGAGAAGAAGAGCTGAGAATTGGAGGGGCTGAACCAAAGACCCCCGGATGGAGGGAATACAAGAACGATCCCTAGGATACTTGAAGTGCAGAAGATGCTAAAGGTGGACAAGTGGAGGACTCATACATGGTCGTGAGTACAGGACAGGCACCGAGACGTACTGAGCGAAATAGTCCAAACAAGTCCAACGCACAATAACATCAGGGAAGGAAGATGGTGACTTCGCCAACCAGTCCAAGTGTGGAAAGGCAAAAACTGCCAAAATTTACAAGGAATGGATCAGAGGATCCAGTTAGACATTGCAAAACCTGCAAAACCATATAGATAGCGAGCAGCCTAGAAGATAGAGATTATTGGTTGAGAGCGTTCCCAACAACGCTACGAGGCATAGCAATAGATTGGTCTACCAAACGAGCAACAAAAGACAGCCTCATGGGATGCACTGAGAAAAGCATTTGAGGCAGAGTTCAGATTATTACGGGACGACAATTAGATCATCACCGAGATCTATAACAGCAAACAAGGGAAGCACGAGAATGTATGAACTTACAATCATAGGCTCAAAGAATTGTTGGTAAAGTTAGAGAACCAGCCAGCAGATGGACTGAAGAAGCGTTGGTTCATCGAAGGACTAATCCCCTCGTTGCACAAGAAAATGAAGGTAGTACCTTCGTCATCGTACACTAAGGCTTACAATCGGGCCATGGACATCGAAAGTGAAAACAAAATATCCTCTCAAACAAAATGGAAGACAGATGACGATGAGAGTACAGACGACAACATTGACGAAGAATCTAAAACTGTTCAGGCCCTCCTACGCGATATGATGCTCATGATGAAAGAACTGAAGGCTGACAAAGAAAACTCAAAAGAAACCAAAGAACTATGGTGCACCGACTATAAAATAGAAGATCAGACTAAAACTAATTGCTCGAAAAATCATTTTGTGACATCTATCAAGTAATGGGACATTCCATCAAGGAATTCCCATACAATTTAGAAACAAGAAGCACACAAGTGCTCTTCACCCAAGGGGAACAATCAACCCCTCCGACCACACCTCCTAAACTACAAAATAATAACAACAATAATGCATCTCATGGCGGGTACCACAAAAGAAGAAGAAATCATGACCAATACAATAATAGTGGGCCAAGAAGGTGAATCCAATATGACTCGAAAGGAAGACTCATGATCTAGTGCCGAAATTGTAGCGAATGGGGTCACTTCACCAGAGAGTGCCAAAGTAACCAAAACAAAGGAGGAATGTTATGTAAGAAGTGTGGACCGTGTGATCATGAAGACACCAACTACCCGAAACAGAAAGGTATCAACAAGTTGGAAGTGGAGAACGAGGAAGTTTTGGCAATTACCAAAGCACAAGCAAAGAAGGCAGTTTATCCGGATCCTCATACAAAGAAGGAAAAAAATTGAGAGAACAAAGCGGAAATAGAACAAGCGATGGCCAAGGAAAGGAGAACCTCCACTGAAGCAACAGGTACATCATTGCAGTTAGAATTAGAAAATAACATACGACAAATGTTACATAGAACCATACCTATCAAGGTGACAGACTTTCTACATACAATGCCACAACTAAGAGTGGCAATTATAAACATAGTCGATGACAACCAAACTCAATAGGAAGGTGCAAGCAAGGACATGGCAGTGGAACCACCACCAAAGGTTAAACAAGTGGTTGACCCAATGCTGCTCATGGTGAACATCGGGAAGAAGCCAACCATCGTATAGATGGAAATCATGGGAAAGAAACTCACAAACACCATCGTCAATGGAGGTTCGGGAGTGAATGTACTGCCAGAGGAGACTTGGAAGTGTCTCAAGAAACCAACTCTCGGCCACCAACATTTCACTTAGTAGGCGCCAATCAACATGGTATCAAACCACTGGGTACACTGATGGCGCAGAAGGTGACAATCAGCACACAACGATTTATGTTGAATTTTGCCATCATCCCATTACAGAGGAAGGTGTATGATGCATGTTGGGTGAAAATTATGTAATCAACTTTTCGATAGATTACACAACTAGGACTTCAGCTACAGCTATGTGAGATATGAATCTCTCCTCTCAAAAAAGGGGAGGCGCCCTTCTTACTGCTGATGGAAGCGATAGTAAAACAAACAAAGTAATTACACAATGTACACAATACTTACGAAGTGGGGGGGGTGTGTCACATTCATCCTTCTCTCTTTTTTCAGAGAAGATGTTTACAATGCTTCACTGTTGGAAGTTCTCAATTCTTAACAACCTTAAACGATCAACTAGCAGTAAGAAGGGCGCCTCCCCTTTTCTGAGAGGAGAGATTCATATCTCACATAGTTGTGGCTGAAGTCTTAGTTGTGTAATCTATTGAAAAGTTGATTACATAATTTTCACCCAACAGTTTTTTGGCACTCCCTGGGAACGACATACGCAATCTAAGCCTCACGCTTTCGATTGAAGTAGATAAGTTTCATGTTTCTTACTGTTCTTTTGTATATTGTCACTTTATAATATCCATCTTATTCAGGTCTACATTCTGGCGGACCGATATATGCACGAGGATTGAGGGCTCAAGGAGTAGCAGATCCACTTTTTGAAGAGTTGTTGCAACGTAATTTTCCATTTACTCCTCCATGAGTAAGGTCACCATTGCAACGTTGTAAGCTACCCTCCGCATAGCCAAAGATCTCCTCTCCCAAGTGTTTGGTCCGTTTACCGCAGACGTCCCATTCAGGTACCCCTATGCAACCGCTATGGCCGCACCACCTACAGGACCATGGGGAAATGCTTTTGGTCCCTCCTGGTCGCACCTTTGCACAAGCTGCCACGCGTATCCAAGAAGCATCTCCCGAAGTTTCAAGGTGATGGCAAACAACATCCCGATGAGCACATATCTGCATTCTACATCGTTTGTGGCGTTCTTGGCATTGAGCATGAAGATGTTTCTGTAAGATTGTTCATTGAATCCCTTCAAGGGGTTTCAACCAAATGGTTCTTTACTCTTCCTAACGCCTCCGTCACCGATTGGGCCTCTCTTCGCACTAAGTTTGAAGAAAGATTTAAACCTGATGAAGATTCACATGCTTTATTGGCACAACTCACCACCATGCGTAAAGAAGCTCACGAGCCCATGCGCGAGTTCGTAGAAAATTTAATAAATTGGTGACGCGGATCCCATATGATGCAAGACTGACGGATCATAACCTGAAGTGCTTCTTCATCAACACACAACTACCCAAAGTGAGTTTCTACTTACGTAGGGAAAATCTTGTTAATGTTGAAGCAGCTCAGCAACTGGCTACCAGCCTGGAGGACGACATGATCCTTGCTGGAGAAATCAGGATGGGAACTAATGGAAATAAAAGGATACAAGCCTCAGGGTCTTCAACATCTAATGTTAGTGCTCCCAGTGCCAGCTCAAATTTCACAGATCCTATGGTCCAAAGGCTGGCGAATGAAGTCTTGTCTCTCAAAAAGCAAGTTTCAAACAATAACAGCAGTAGCAATTACAAGGACGTCCCTAGGAGGACTTTCCCTAATTATGCTGTCAACAAAAATCAAAATTCTCTCCCAGCGCCCCCAGGAAGGCTTGCTCTGGAAGCCCCACCCGCTAACAATGCCGCGGGATACTACGAGGCTGAACAAGACGATTATGCACAACAAGAATACCCTGAAGAAGAAAATGTCGATCTCTTCCAAGAAGAAGAAATTGAATCGGCTAGTGACTCCAAGATTAGCTACTTGCAAATGGCGGAGCAAGAAGAAGAAGACGACTTGGTGACAAATACTTATGTTGTTTTTACGCAGCATCAACAAAATCAGCTTGATAAAGCTCAAGCTGCTGCTGTCCCTGAAAAAGAAAAGCCGCCAGTCACGATCGCCAAAAGAGGGTCTCCCCTCCCTTGGCAACCCAAGAAAGCAGCAAATCCGCAAGTAAGTACACCTCGTCCTTCTTCATCAACTCCCGTTATTCTTAAAGCTAATCCTCTCGTTCCAAAGACCAGTGTGCCTTTTGTAAAACCAATCAGTGAAGTTACGACCTCTAGCCTACAAAATTCTTTCCAGACTTTTGACATTATTGACCACGCCAAGAAAACCAAGGTTCAAGTGTCTAAGGCTGAATACCTCAAAGCCAACCCCAACCAATTTGACAGGCTTGTCAAGTTTGTTAATGACAAAAGAATTTCCCCAAGTCAAGATACACCTCCTGACACCCCTGTTACTCCTAAACCCAAGATGCCACAGAGTAACCTTGTATCTAATCCTCCAACCGCCTCCGGACGCATTGATCCGTTTTTCATCTCCGTACTTGTAAATGGTTTTAAGCTAAGTAACTGTGTCATAGACTCTGGTGCATCCGATAACGTGATGCCCGCTAAAGTAGCCACTGCCTTGGGCCTTGAGATGACCAAAACTTTCAGCTGTTGTTTCTCCATGGACAATAAACAAGTGCCATTGATCGACCAGATCAAAGATACGCAATATGCATTCGCCGCATACCCGGAGAAGAAAATAAAAATGATGGTCCTTGTGGCCGATGTACCAGCATCCTACGGAATCCTCCTCGAACGCAATTTCTGCAAAGATGTTGGAGGAGAACTAAGCATGGATATGTCTGAAGCAAGAATACCCGTATAAGGTGTGATGCAGAAATTGGTTCCTGAAAAGGAGTCAAAGTTTTCAGTTGCCAAATCAGCTGATCCCAAAGCTCAGATCTTGTTCGAATCCTCAAGCGTGGGAACTTACTATCTACAAACAAATGAGGTGGGTGAATCCTCGACTCAAAATGAGTCAGTAAATGATGATATTTCCTCCACTTCAAATGAGTTGTCGTCAGGCAATTTGTCTATCTTCGACCATGAATCCTCGTCAGATGATGAAGCTTTGGACTTCGACACTGTTAGCATTGGTGATCCAAACGATGTCTAGTTGCTCGAATTTGATGGTAGCTGCTCTTCGACTGGTTCTGGAGCAAGAATGGTTTTTATTTCGCCAACAGGAAAGTTTTTCCCTTTCTCTTTCAAGTTACAATTTGATAATACTAATAACACCGCCGAATATGAAGCCTTGTTATTGGGAATGCAAGTTGCACTAAAGAAAGGTATAAAAAATCTCCGTCCACAAGGTGATGCCGAGCTGATAGTATGTCAAGTAAGAAATTTTTATCAGACAAAGAATGACAGACTCAGGCATTATCGTAATCTAGTATGGGATTTCGTTGAGGAATTCAAAGCTTTCAATATCTCTGTTGTTCCCAAAGAATACAATACCAGAGTTGATTCCCTCGCAATCTCCGCCACGCTCTTGGTGCCACACAAAGACTTTCAAGGTTCTACCTACACCATAGAACTAGTTTTCCGCCCAAGTGTCCCTGACAATTCGGAAAACTAGCAAATTTTCAATGATGATCATTAGATCGTTGCCTTTCTAGAGAAAGCAGAGAATTTTGATGAGTTGTATTTCGAAGGTAGCGATTCTCCGCCTCGAGAATCTGTGTCAAATATGGACCCTGTTACGGGTAAAGAATATTTGCAACTCAAAGGGAATAAGATTCCCAAAGCATTAGTATCCTTAGAAAAGCTTTTTGACAAGCACGATCGCCATGTGAAAAAGCAACTCTCAGATTCCGACTCATCTAATGAAGTGGAACAGATTAATCTGGGAACTGAAGCTAACCCCAAGATGGTGAACATTGGAAAATGTTGCACGGCCGAAGAAAGAAGACAGTTTGCTCAGCTACTACAAGAGTATATTGATGTCTTAGCATATTCGTATGAAGATCTAAAATCATTTCGGCCTAAAGAAGTACAACATGATATTCCCCTCAAGGCCGGAGCTTTGCCTTACAAACCAAAGCAAAGGCAGTACAATCCCAAGATCTCTGGAACAATTTTGGCAGAAGTTCAAAAGATGCTAAACGCACGAATAATATTCCCTATCCATCATTCAACATGGATAGCTAATATCATCCCCGTTCGTAAGAAGAATGGCGAAATCCGCATTTGTGTAGATTTCAGAAATCTAAACCAATTGTCGCTCAAAGACAATTATCCACTTCCAATGATGGACCAAGTCCTACAAAATGTAACCGGATCCGAGATGCTTTCCATGCTTGACGGATTTTCCGGCTACAATCAAATTGAAGTTAATTCAAGCGATCAACACAAAACCGCTTTCACAATGCCATGGGGAACCTTTGCATATCGCAGGATGCCTTTTGGTTTGATCAATGCTGGCGCTACATTCCAACGTGCCATGGATCTCGCTTTCCGTGATGTGATGGGTAAGTTCATCATGGTATATCTTCATGATCTCACGATCTTCTCTAAGCAACGTCATGAACACTTCTACCACTTGAGGCAAATTCTTGAAAGATGCCGTCAACATGGTATTTCCCTAAATCCCAAAAAGTCAACTTTTAGGGTGACAGAAGGTAAACTTCTTGGTCACGTTGTATCTACAGAGGGAATCAAGATTGATTTGGAAAGAGTCAATGGAATTAAATCTCACTCTGTCGTCAAGCAAGAAAGTTGTCCATTCCTTCTTTGGCAAGGTAAACTTCTTAAGGAGGTTTCTTCCAGACTTTGCTGAAAAGACTCGTCATATTGTAAATATGATGAAGGGTAACGCCACATTCCATTGGACGGTAAAAGGGAAAGGAGCATTCGATCATATCAAGGAGGCCATTGCTCACACACCTGTGTTGGTCTGTTCCAACTACACCAAAGACTTTGTCATGTACAGTTATGCTTCCGAGCATACTCTCAGTAATTTTGGTGCAGGAGAACAATGAAGGCTTCGAATCTCCCATCGCATTCATGAGCTGCCCCCTGAAGAATTATGAACTGAAATACTCTCAAATGGAGAAGCATGCTTTCGCAGTTGTCAAAGCCGTCAAGCATTTTCGGTTCTACATCCTAAGTAGCCATGTCAAGGTTCTAGTACCAGATTCGACTGTTAAGTCTATCCTAACGCAACAGGAATTTGGAACAAAAAGAGGCAATTGGATTGCCAAAATTTAGGAATATGATCTAGAAATTAAACCCACTAAGTTGATACGTGGACGTGGACTTTGTTAGCTTATTGCTGAAAATAATCCAAATAAAGAAATTTCAGAGGATGAAGAAGTTTCAGATGAGGAAGAGGTGGATCCAAGTACACTCCCAATGGTACTGTTTGTTAGTACCACTGACGAATGGTATTCCAACATCGCTCATTTCCTCACATATGGAGAATGCCCCAATCACTTGACTCCAAAGGAAAAGAGAACCATCAAGCTAAAATCAGCTAATTTTGTCTTATGGGACAATGGCTTGTACAAGCGTGCGATGGATGGGACTTTTCTCAAATGTGTTGATAAGGAACAACAACAAAAATTGCTGAAATCTTATCATGACTTGGCATGTGGTGGACATTTCTCAGCACCGATAACGATTCACAAAATCCTGAGAGCGAAGTATTACTGGCCCACACTTTTTCAGGACACCTACTCTTGGGTGCGTAAGTGTGGATTGTGCCAACAGTTCATTGGCCGACCCAGGTTGGCGTCTTTTCCATTGAAACCTGTTGTGATCGAAGAACCTTTCCAGCAGTGGGGCATCGACTTCATAGATGCAGTTAATCCATCATCAAGTGCAGGACACATCTATGTTTTGACTGCTACTGACTATTTCACCAAATGGGTGGAAGCGATACCTACCAAGCGTGCTACTTCAGAAGTGGTGTGCAGTTTCTTAAAGGAAAGCATTATTTCCAGGTTCGGTGTGCTGAACAAGATCGTTGCTGACAATGCTTCTGCCTTCTCGTCTAATGAGATTACTAAGTTTTGTTTTGAGCAAGGCATAACTTTGTCACATTCTTCTGACTATTATCCGCAAGGTAATGGTTAGGCGGAATCTAGCAACAAAAATCTAGTGACTATCATCTGTAAGCTGGTAGACGAGAATCAACATTTGTGGCACAAGGCCTTGTTCGACGCTTTGTGGGCAGACAGGATAACTCCGAAGCGAGCAATCGGCATGTCTCCTTTTCAACTCTTGTACGGGTTGAATGTCGAGATTCCTATAACCTTGGAACTACCAGCCCTCAAACTGGCTAAGGCCATTGAGGATGAGACGTTTGACAACTCTGTTGATAAGTGCATCATGTATCTCTCCGAATTGGAAGAGAACCGGTTCAAGTGGTTGACCGCATCGCGGAACACCCAACCAAGTAAAGAAGCTTTTGACAAAAAAGCCAAGTCTCTAGAATTTCAAATTGGTGACCTCATTCTCTGTGTTACAAACGAAGAGAACCAAAAGGTATGCACGGAAATTTGACTCACTATGGACAGGACCTTTCCAAATACATCAGCTACACGGTGAGAACATTTTCTTGTTAGCATACGGAGACGAACGCCATTTTCCCTTCCTCATAGGGCAACATCTCAAGCACTTTACACAGTAAAGTAATTGGCGTTGGTATGTAAATACTTTTTATTTTAAGTCCTTTTGACTCTTTATGTTTTAAGTTATATGGTCGTCATCGTCGCTGACTCCAAGCCCAATGGATGGATAAAGGCACTTGAATTCGAGTTTTCTCCTTCCGTCGTTTCAAAGAACGGAAGATCCCCAGAAGAGTGAGCGCTTCCACGATAACCCCCCTAAACTTGTCTGTTTCCTAGGTTCGTGAAGTTCAAGCACAAAACGAGGTGATTATCAAGCCACCTCGAAATGCGTTCCAAAGCCTCAAACAGTTAGTTTGAGCATCCCCCTATGTTCGCCTCGCAAAGACCTTCGAAACGAACTCCTTCGCGAAGTCTCACTGTTAATACTTAGTGAAATTGTTAAATGTGCAGTTGTGCTCAAAAACAGTGCTCCAACTCACATCCAAAAAATTAGCTAAGTGTTGAAAGTGCAAGGGCGCCAAAAATCAGCGCCCCTGCACAAAGGTGATTGTTTAAAAGATGCAGAAGCGCTGAAAAAGTGCGCCTTTACATCTTTTTCCCAGACTTGGCCAAAAATTGGCTTAGGCGCGTTTCTTCATGTATTTTACACTTTTCGCTTTTCATGCCTTCATTTATGCCACTTTTTATTGAAGTCGACTTAGGTTTTTAAACTCACTTAAGAGTGATTCTTGGTGTCTTGTTTCATTATTTTGTGACTTTCTCCTCCTTTCTTTCTTGCTGGACGAACTCTCATCAAGCTGCAAAACGCGTTTTGTGAGAAATCTGAAGTTTCTCTTCAACCAAGTTTTCGCCTCTCTTTTTGGTAAGTCATTTTTCTTACCTCCCTCTTTTCCATTTGTTTTTAACTTTGTTTTAAGTAAATTTTAATGGTTTGTAAATGCGTTTTTCCTAATTTCTTCACACGTTTTTCTTCTACCCACGCGTTTTCTTTATTTTGCCATATCTTTGGAGTCTTGTTAATTCATGAGCTTGTTTTCCTCTTACCCTAATCATGTTTTGGAACATCATCACACAATTAAACTTCCATCGTTTGTTTTGGCATGGCTTTCTTCTTTGAACGCGTTTTTCTCCTTTTGCTCATACTCCCACGTTTTTATATCTTCAAAAGGAAAGTCAAATGCAATCCAATACAAGTCGCCAAATGTTGACTTCAAGTGTTCCATGCTTTAAAAACCCCAAGCGTTGTTTTCAAACGTCTTTACATCGCCTTTTTGTGTTCAAAGTATAATGGTGTTGAAGTTTTTCATTCTTTATACTTACTTGAAATTCCTTTCAGGTTGAAGTGTCAGGGCGCTGACTTTCAGCGCCCTGACATAATGCAATTTTTCCTAACACTCTAAGTGCAAGAGCGCTGTCTTTCAGCGCCCCTACACCAAAGTCAATTTCTTCAAAATGCAAGGGCGCTGATTTTCAGCGCCCTTACACTTTTCACAATTTTTCCCTAAAACACTTCAAACTTGCCAGTTTCATCCCAAACCTCGCTCCTTCCACTTTGTGCATCATTTTGCGTGCCTTGTCATCCGCTCCACGCTTGCTCATCGTCGTTGCTCACCTCACGCATTCCCATGCTGTTTAACGACTAACGTTTGTTCTGACTCCACATCTTGCAGTCTCTTTTCAATATCCTCAAAGTTGATTGATCAAAGATTCAGTTGCTCTCAGATGACTGCCAGAAAACCTCCGTCTTCTTCAAAAGCAAAAGGAAAAATGAAATATAAATATCAAGGTGTCTATCTGCCAACTGTAGTGGTCTCCAAGGTGGAAGAAATAAAAGACACAAAGGTTGGCCATCAAGACTTGGTTGATTTTGCAGAGCAAACTGAGAAGAAGCCTCTTCCTAATCCGATGAGAGCAATTGTACACAATAACCTGCATTTGGTAGCTATGTTCCCTGCTGCACACAATACGGAATTTTTCCTTCAAGTGGCATCCCACTACATCAGGGAAAGCAGAAGTGTGATTGATTCTTCTGGGCACAAGATTTTAAGACTCAACCCTGACTTCTTTGATATTGTGTTTAAAGTTCCTCAAATGGAGTACATTGACATCTCTATACAAAAAGCACAAGAAGTCTTTGACGCTGATCCCAACAAGGCTAAAAACCTAATAAATAGCCAATGGTTGAAGAAGCCTAGGCAAACTATTTCCAGATGGCCAAAAGGACTCCTGCGAAGTGATTTCAAAGATGATGTCAAAGATATGATCACATTTTTAAGCAGAGTGAAGGGCTTGCCTGAATCATCCACTTTTCATGATTGGATGTATGAATACATCAGGATTATAAGAAGACAAAAAGTTAACATTGAATGGGGCAAACAGATCAGCAATGAAATACATGAGCAACTGATCAATGCACCTTCTACATTAAAATTCTATATGACTTCTTATCTGGTGTATGCAGCAACTGTAATAAGGCAATTTCCAGGTCTATCCACAAAAGGGAATCGGATGCTGGTGCCTGTGTATAAATTCTCTATCAACTAGAATTGAAGGAAAGCTTCCATCATTTCAAGCGGGTTATTGATGCTTTCTTCGCACCTTTGCTTTTCAATTTTGATCCAGCTCTCGTGAGGAGAAGGGTATCTGATGAGGCCTATAAGGCGGTAAGTAAAGTTGGATGCTTATTTCTGCAATTCCCAACATTTACTTATTTGAGAGTAGGGTGCTACACTGGTTGCCCTTACATGCTGCCACGATATCCTTCGGACAAGTGGGTTCTCATGGAGATGTGCTGACAGCTGATTTCAGTGCATAAAGAACGAAGAAATAATCACAATTGTGGATTCAAGTTCCCACTGACAATTGGCAGATATACTATCCCAACTGTACAGAAAGCCAAATCTGTTTATGCTAAGATGCAAATCATGACAATCAAGACCTACAGGTATAGGTATGATTTTGATTACCAAGATGTCAGAAGGCAATTACAAAAGGGTCATCATCACAAGCACCGTTTTGAAGACATCTGGGCTGATTGCAGAGATGAAGAAGCCATTCGCAAAATGGATTTTTGCAGGTTGACCGTGCAGCAGATCAGAGACCTTGATATTGCTGACCTACCAGAGGATTTTACAGATCCTGGCAATATCATGAATGTTGTCTATGATGAACAAGAGGTTTCTAAAAGGCCGTTGCCCGCAATTCAATGGTCTAGGAAAGAAAGTACTAGCATGAGAGAGAGATTGGCACCAATCCTATCTAATACTGCAAAATGGTTACATAAGCATGGTTTTGAAATGAAAAGTTTCAGAACAGATTCGGAAGGAGAAGAATCTGAAGCAGAAGCTCGCCAACAGCAAGAACTCCGCATGAAAAATAAATCAGTGGTTATTCCCACTTCTTCACGAAGAGGTCCCAGGATCAAGTTTACTGTTGGCAAGAAAGATACCCAGGCCGTCCCAGAAGGAGAAACCACGGAATCTGATCCACCTCGCTCTAAATGTAAAAAGGTTGTTTCAGAGGAGATAGATTCCGATGAAGAAGGTACTTCTAGTGACCAATCCGCTGAAGATGAAGACTCAGTAGAAGCAGACTCCGATGCAGAAGAAGTTTCTAAAAGCGGGCAAGAGTCTGCGGAAGATTTTGAAGAAGAATCTGAAGGTGATTCTGAAGGTGAACCAGAATCGGAGAGACAAGAGGGTGATCAACAGGAACCCAGGCATGATCAAGAAAGAACTATGTCTCCACCTGAGAATGTAGTTGAGGAAATTCCTAGAACGTCATCGCCTGTGATTTCCAGTGTTCCTCATACCCCTCCAAATTCGAGTACTCCACCTCCTGTTCCCTCATCACCCATTCCTACCACATGCATTCTTGTGGTAGAGGTATCTACTATTCCTGCAGCATCAACCCCGCTTGATAATCCCTCAGTGACAAGCATTCATACGGTTGATATACTGTCAAGTCCTCCATCATCCATTCCTAGCCTGTCTTCACTGACGTATGATATCACTTCTGAAAATGAATTCAATTGGTTCATGAATGAGTCGATGCGTGATCAGCTCAATGTGCAGTCTACAAGAGCAATGATGACAGACACTTCTCCTATTGTCACGATAGCCATGGTAACTTCAGAAGTGACAACGATTTCAAAGGTGACAATGACGACTGAGTTGACAGTGAATCCAGAAGTTCACACCTCCTTCCTTCTGTGATGAGCCCTGCTGGCTCTCAACTCAAAACCCCAATTTTTCTTAAGTCTTTTAGTGTTATTTAGTTTTTTAGAGAAAGTTTGATAGACGGAAGAGAAGGGGCGCACAGCATAAATGCTCATAAAATGTAAATTTGCACTATTTTCTTCAGAATGAAAGTGTAGAATGCATTATTTAACTGTGACAAATAGATTGCAAAGGATAAACATACCAGAATATCTCCAGATTATTTAATTAAGAAATAAGCCAGTTTGACAGCCGGAAATGATGAAATCAAGCAAATAAGCACGCCCAAGCTCCAAATCTGACTTCTCCCACTCCAAAATGAGATACAATGCCCTGGTAGAGGTAGACGCCAAAATAGAAGCACAAAAAGGAGCCAAGAGGAAGGCGTTTTAACTACTTCCTTCACACGCCTTTCCAGAACAAGCTCATTTACCAATGCAAAAGTACGGCCCAAGTCAACTACTGATGAATCAAAGATGAAAACTGAAGAATTGCTGGAGAGGACGCCTCAAGATGAAGAAACCCTCTTCTGAACTGAAAACCAAATAATAAATCTCTGATTGAAGCCTGTAGAACCTCTGAATGAAGTTCTCAACTGCACTGATTCGATTGATCTTTCACAATCTCAAGAGTGCTCCACACTGAAGAGGTATCGTTCTCCAATGGATAAAATGTTCAAACCCTGATCACAGGAGAATGCACAGGAAATAGCACAAGGCAAAGTCGAAATTGTCAAAAGGTGAGTTTCTCATTGCTAGAAATGCCCTTTTATGCAAAGGCACGAATCCCAAGAAAGATACGCCACTTTTGGATATTAAAATCTTTTAAATAATATTTAATTCATTTCAATAGTATATGAATTAAATACTTGGGCGCACTTTATCCATTTAAGTGATTTAAAATATTAAATCACTTTTAGAGAATATTTAAGTGATTTAAAAATATAAAGTCAATTTGACTTTATAATTAAATATTAAATCAATTAATATTTAAATCACTTAAAACCCATAACTCACTCAAAACACCATATAATCCGTGTTAGGTTGTAACTCTGCTTTGCCAGCTGCTGTAAACCAATCCGGGCTCAAACCCGACAATCAAACTCTCCGAGAAAGTACCATGACCCTCTAAGCAGATCGGCTAGCCCACAAGGGTCCAATAAAGGGCTAACACTGCGTTCCTGTCTAGAGAGGGACATCACACCTTCCCCTTGGCTGATATCTCAAGTATCGAAGCGGAAGAAGCAAATGATCTCTCCAGAGGAGCTCGACCTTGAAGAGATAGCCCCTCCAAAGGCTAAAGGGAAGAAAAAGGTAAAAGTATACTCAAGGCTAAACGTTGACAAGACTAGCCACAAGTATGCAGAGATTGGCATACCACCGCGAGAAGGAGATGTCAATATGGAGGACTACACGGTAACAAAAGTCCAGCTTGGCAAGGTTACCAATGAAAGTGCAAAAGCAGATGCGCAAGTGACATTGGATATCTTGGCTGGAAGACTAGATAAAATGGAGCAAACTCGCAATATGTACAAACAGAGGGTAGAGCATTATGCCACTGTTATAAAGAGACTTGCAGGATCTCCAACTAATGCACAACCGCTGGCAGTGGTAAGTATTGAGGACCCAGCTGTCAAGAAAGCTGAGAAGTTCGCCTCCAAAGGCAGGGTGTTGTATGATTTCGTTGAGAAGATCATAGAACACGGATCTCAGATCATAATTGCTATGGACGAGAAAACTACTTTGTTGGCCAAGCTCACCACAGAGCTTGATAAAGAAAAAAGTGTAATTTCCCAGGAGCGCAGAGATATGGAAAAGTGTTTGCTGTCATGGTCACAGATGAAGCAAGTAAAGCTCAGTAAATTGGTGGAAGCCGGGGTAATTCCCGATAAAGAAAAGTTCATTGAGGTAAGAGAATCCTTGAAACACCAAATTCAAGTGATTCAATCTCTTACAGAAGATCTCCACCAAGTGCAGGAAGATGTCGAAGGGCATCGTGTTATTCTTGAAAAAGGTATCAAGGAGTTGCCAGGACAACTTCTTGAGGAAAATCGTATCTTCCTACCAGCCATAGAAATATCCCAGATCTTCAAGGAAGTCATCATGAAGATGATTGACAGCGCAGACTTTTCAGAAGCCTCTTTGAACGTCATTTGTGATACAAGGCTCACATTGGATAACCTGAAAACGCATCTTGACAGGGGCAAGAAGGTTCACTCATCTGCCATGATATCGATCACGAGAATTCACACCATTGTGGGTTACACCATTGGTCCGGATGAGAAGTTCATGCAAGAGACCACGAAGAAATATGAAGACTTCCGCGCCCAAAGCAAGGAAACACTGATCTCCAGTGTTAAGACATTTTCGATGCACCCTTTTATGCATCTTGTAAATATTTCCTAACATTTTATATGTCTTTTTGTAAATTGTAATTGCACCAAGTTCGAAGATGTGATCTTTTGAAAACAAATTACACTTTGACTTTGGTCAAAGTTAGGTGAAATCTCCTTGAATCGCTCACCTAACTTTCCTTGATTTTCTCAAGTTAGTTTCTTAATTTTGCTCATCCCTCTTTCTATAAATATGAGGGATTTCTATTGTATTAAGGATGTCTTAGTATTTTGCAACGAAGTGCTGCCCTTTTTGAAACAAATTGTGAAACATTGTGTTCATACTTTGCGAACAAAATTTGATCAATAAAGAAGAAGATTGCAAACCAGACTTTGTGTTGGATTCGATAATCTTGTGAATTGATCTCTTTTGGTGGTAATTAGTAAGTGATAGCTGAAAGACTCTAAGCAATTCATGTAAACTTTGTGTTACATCTTTTACTTAGATTTGCATTTGTGTTTTGGTTAACTATGGTTGGATGATCTACAAGACTTTGTGCTTGTAATTGTTCATGCTCTTTGGATACTTTGGTTGGATAATCTACAAGACTTTGCGCTTGTAATTGTTCATGTTGTTCGAGGAATTGCTGCATCTAAGAAGACTTTGTGCTTCTAATGCGACAAACGATACATTTATCACAAATCCACCATTGATAAAGCTACAAAACGACTTTGTGCCTTTGTGAGCTTTCCCCTTTATTTTACTTGTTTATTGTTAATTACTTCTGGTATTTCTAAGCTTTGCTTTGACAAGATAGAGGTATTGGTATTACTGCTAGTTGATCGTTTAAGGTTGTTAAGAATTGAGAACTTCCAACAGTGAAGCATTGTAAACATCTTCTCTGAAAAAAGAGAGAAGGATGAATGTGACACACCCCCCCCACTTCGTAAGTATTGTGTACATTGTGTAATTACTTTGTTTGTTTTACTATGGCTTTCGTCAGCAGTAAGAAGGGCGCCTCCCCTTTTCTGAGAGGAGAGATTCATATCTCACATAGCTATGGCTGAAGTCCTAGTTGTGTAATCTATCGAAAAGTTGATTACATAATTTTCACCCAACAATGCACTACTCGAAAGAGGCTAGCTAGTAGCAGCCAAAGCGGACCATAATTGGAAATAGAATAGACTCTCCATTGAGAGCAATGGGAAGAAGTACGTCATTGACCTAAAGAATTAGGTTATGAGTGAAGAATTGACATCCTCAGAGTCAAAATTCGAAGGAGGAGAATTAAAGGAAGATGAAGGAAGAAAATTCATGGAACCTAATTGTTGTGACCTTTTTCACACATCGCCCCATTGCAAATGGGGACCCCCTATTTTCGCTTTTTGCCTCGGTGTTGCAACTGCTTATCACTTGTCTTTTTACAATGAGGTCATCATTTTGAGGGTTCCAAGTCAGTCTTTTTGCAAGTCATCTAAGCCAAGTCAAGAATCCATGCTTGAATCAGTGCGTAGACATCATGGAAGCGCTCAAAAGGCCCAGGAAATGAAGATCGCCTGTGAATTCGGCCAATTCTGAGACTTCCTACTTTTTAGGAAATTTTGCTTTTTTCGATTTTTCATTTTTGGCATTTTTGGGCCAAACAAGGTTCCCTATTTTTTAGGGTTTGCTTTTTCTATTTTTAGAAAGTTTCTATTTTTGGAAAGTTTCTATATTTAGAAAGGTCTCGAATTCCAAAAATGCACTCAGAAGTCCAAAAAAATCGAAAAATCACTCAGAAAATCAAATGGAAAAATTGAAAAATCATTGAAAAATCTGGAAAAACAAGTCAAAAGGCGTGAAAAATCAGACCCAAAAAACATCAAATTCTGGAAAATCAGTTCGAAACCAGTCATATCTGAAGGTAAAATCACAGAAAATCAACTCAAAAAAAAGATGAAGTTCATGAAAAATCTGGTTAAGTCTGGAAAATTCGCCATTTCCAAGAAGGAGAATGTCAAGAGAAAGAGGTATGAATGTCTGGAAGATCATGAAGTCTGCCCAACAGTAAGAGGAAGATGTCTGGAAGCTGGTGAAGTCCGCCCAACAGCAAAGAGGAATGTCTAAGAGCAAGGAAAGTCCGCCATGTCAAGTGCAAATGGGTGGGAAAGTCCGCCTTAGCCTCAAAGGGGATGATGCCAAAAGGTTTTGAAGTCCGCCATCTTGGAAGAAGCATATCCTAGACACATCCAAAGTCCGCCTTGCACATCCTAGACTCCTCTAAAGTCCGCCATTCACAAGAAAGGAAGTGCCAAAGGGTTGGAAAGTCCACCCTCACATGTCCTAGCCTCCTTCAAAGTCCGCCTAGGCATGTGAGAAGAGAAAAAATAAATTTTTTTGCTAAGTATTGATGCCTACCAAGGGGAATTTCGAAATTTTGCTAAGTGTGAAAGGTGGAGAATCATTTCCAAAGGATAAAATGTTGAGACAAATGCTAAGATCTTTTGAAGTCCGCCCTAGAAAAGAGGGACATCCAAGATGCTTGTCCAAGATGTCAAAGAAGTCCGCCATACTTGTCCTAAGATCCTCCAAAGTCCGCCATGTTCAAGATGGATGATGCTAAGATCTTTCAAAGTCCGCCCTCACATATCCTAGTCTCCTTCAAAGTCCGCCATGTTCAAAGAAGGACGTCCAAGATGCTGGGAAAGTCCGCCATCCACTCAAGAAGGAAGTGCCAAGAGCTAAGAAAGTCTGCCATGCACATGCCAAGAGGTTGGGAAGTCCGCCTAGGCACATGAGAAGGGAAAAAATAAAAAATTTCACTAAGTCTTGATGCCTACCAAGGAAAATTTCGAAAATTTTGCTAAGTATAAGAGCCTAAAAAGGTGGAATCAAGATTTTGGCTAAGTGTTGTGATATTTCCAAGAGGCAAAGTGTTAAGGCAAATGCTAATAGCTTTAAAAGTCCGCCATGTTCAAAAAAAAGATGATGCAAAGACCATCCAAAGTCCGCCCTAGAAAAGAGGGACGTCCAAAATGCCTGTCCGAAAGGGTTGGAAAGTCCGCCATGGTCTATGAAGAGGAGAAAAAAATCAATTTTTGCCAAGTGTTGGTGCCTAGTCAAAAGACAAATTCGAAAATTTGCCTAAGTATAGAGGTCAAAGGATGAATAATTGAGTTTTTGGCTAAGTATCATGACATTTTTGAGATGTTAAGTGCTAAGTTTGAAAGGACAAGTGCTAAAGAAATTAGGCTATGGCAAAGAATAAAATGAAGTGTGCCTAGCATGAAAACGGAAGAGAAATCAAATTGCCTAAGTATGGATGTCCTAAGAAAATGTTATAAAAATTGACAACTTTGGCCAGAAGAAAATGCACAAGGCAAAGAGGTAGGAAAGCTCGCCCTTGGCCAGAAGAGATAAGAATTTTTCAACCGTCAAGGAATTTCGCCTAAGGAAGACATCCAGACCAGGACTTTGCCTAAATTAAATTCGCTCGAGCAAGAAAAAAATTGACTTTGGCAGAAGAACATGTGCTCAGTACAATTTAAAATTTGCCATGGCAGAAGAAAATAGGGATCTGGCATAACATTTATCGACGGAATGGCTAAAATTTCGGCTTGGCTAGACGAAATTGGGAATAAAATTGGAAAATTAACTTTTGGCCAAAGAAAATGAAGAGGAGATTGGATAAAAAATAAATGACAAAAGTCTTGAAAGTTTGCCTTGATAAAATAAATAAAACAAGTCTCAAAGAGTTCGACTTCTAGAGAGAGAGTATGGCAAATCAGTGAGAATTCCAACTTCGGGAGATTAAAATGGAGAATTAAATATGAAATATGCCCGTGCCAAGGTGAAAATTGCAAAGAGAGTATGGAATTCGCTTTGAAATGATAAATTCGACACAAAATTCACCGTGACTTCAGGAGAGAGAGTGTTAAAAATTTAACTTCAGAGCTAGAATTCAGGAGAGAGAAAATCTGAATTTGTTTATTTTATTTCTTGCAGGTGGATGACGACACGAGGCGAATCTTCAAAGAAGAAGCAATGGCGTGGAATGGAATCTTCAAAGAAGAAGCAATGGCATGGAATGGTGGCAAGTCTGCTTCAAGCCAAATGGAGTGAAGGAAAAAAGATGGGACAAGCATGAGAAAGTCCAACCTTGCCTAAGCACATCATGTCCAAACCTTTACAAAGTCCGACTTTGCTTGGAGAAAGTATGTCCGAACATCCATAAGATCCGCCAAGTACAATGGCAAACATGATGCAAAGTCCGACCTAGACCAAGAAAAGAAATGTCAAAGTGTTGAGAAAGTTCGCCCCAATTTAAGAGAAAAGATGGTAAGCACTAGAGAAAGTTCGACTTATCTCTAGAGATGTTTGTCCAAAGTGGCCTGAAGTCCAACTTAGGCCAAGAGAGAAAACGTCCAAGCTCATGTGAAGTCCGCCCAAGGAGAGGATGAGAAGAATTCACTAAGTGTTGGACAGAAAACAGGAAGGATGAAGAGGAAAATAAAGAGGAAGTGAATAAAATCCTTGTCCAAGGATGGAATTTGTCCTACATAGCACAAGCCAAATTCAAAATTGAAGGCAAATCCACAGGCAAAGTTCGCTCGAGCATGGAGATGGCCAAAAAATTGGCTAAGTGTTGAGTGGTCCAGATGAAGATTTGGCTAAGTCGGGGAAATACTTCACAGAGGAAATTCCAATTTCCTCCATTGTGGCGAAAGCACAAAGGCATTCTTCTCCAAATTCTAGGCACTTGAAAGAAGCAATCAGGACAACTTCTTGAGGGATTTCATCTCCTGAAGAATTAAAGACAAGCTTCCAATCAGAATCAGACGGTGACAAGAAGAGTGTTCCAAACACATCTCCATACTTAGACAATTTCTCGACACAAATTGGAGAATTCAAAGAGGAAATCCAAAGTAATAACATCAACCCAGATCAAAGCTAGGAAGGAACAAGCACAACGGACAGAGTCATCGGCAGGGAAAATATTCTAAGGCAAGCACGTGGAAGAAAAACGAAGCAACCAAGGAAGACATCCACCACGCTGAGGTGGCGCCTCGTCATCTTCCAACCAATCAAATTGTTCCAAATCAACATGCAACAACATTCTATTTTATTGTTGATTTATATTTAGCAAAAGGGACAAGTGTCCTCAAATGAAATTTTCTCATTGGTCGAAAGTGACAAACCCTAATTAGGGTTTTATTTTGTAATCTCAGTCGTTGATTTGAAATCAATCTTGGCCATTGAATTGTAATTGGGGAGCCTATAAATTGAGCTCTCCCCCTCATTTGTAAGGTGTGGAGATAGGATATGAGATTGTTGCATTGAGACTGTTTCGAATAATAAAAGCTCTTGAGCATGATTTGCCTTGAATAACTTCTTATTATCAAATAGTAAGCGAGGTTGCATATCTTCTTCCGCCATAGATAAAAGTTAAAGTTAGACTAGGTAGAATTTGCTTTGAAAGTTGGTTAATTGAATGAGAGATTGATTGTATTGATTCAATGGTGAAGTGTAGCTCATACTTTCTTCGAATGGATGATTTGCATTCGATGCGTAAAGATGCGTAAAGTTAGCCTGAGCTCTTAATTGTGGAAACTTAACTTCAGCCTCATTCGAGGTTTGAAAATTATTATCACAACCCTTGAAGATTGCACCCATTTTGCGTATGTTGTCCTGCAGGAGGCGAAACAAAGTGTGGTTTATTCCCTTCACCGAATCCTTATTGTCTCTTGAGTTCTTAGGCATAGACTAGATTCTCCTAAACCCTATCCTTTTGCCATTTTTTTGAGATCCACATTGAAAGTCCTAAGTGAAGAAAGCCTTCAATGATAAATTCCCTAAGTCCTAAACTTGTGAAGATTTTCTTACGTAAGTCCCCTTGTTTATTACCAGCATATCACAACGGCCATTGAGCTTATCCACACATCGAGACCCGACAAAAGAAACCTTGGAATCGCCATATGATCTTCTCGCAATCTTAGCATACGCGGTGGTTTTTCAAGAGAGGATAGAGTGTCTTTGGACATTTTATTCTGTGTGTTCGGTGGATGATAAAACGTACACCAACACTAATGACGAGGGTACTTGACCTCAAGAATTGCTTCAAGGATGAGACGAGTTCTCTCAACGGGCTATTCTATTGGCAGATGGAAGACTATGAGGTGTTTAACCCCGAGTGCAACATGCTACAAATTGGGGAGATCAAGGAAGAAGACAAAGGTACTAGTTAGACATTTCCTTCCTAGTATGGGGAATATAAGGAGGGAGTAGCAAAATTGGATGACACGCCAGCCCACAATTTTGAATGAGACAAATCAATCAAGTACGAGGAGCCAAAGATGAAGGTGAACAAGGGAGAGGTAGATAACCCAAAAATGATCATGGTTGGCGATGATTGGGACCCAGTGCTGAAAGCAGCAACATTCAAAATATTCATGGAATACTAAGATACCTTTGCTTGGATGTGCAGGGATCTCAAAGGTATACCACCAAAATTATGCGTGCACAAAATTCTGTTGGTACCAGGAGCACAACCAGTAAGGAAAAGACCCTATAGGATGAATAAAAACTATGCTGCAAGAGTGCAAGAAGAAATAGAAGAGAAGCTAGAAGCAGGCATAACCTTTAAAGTGAAGAGAACTAAATGTATTTCTTCGATAGTAATCTCTCTAAAGGAGTCAAAACAAATCCGAATATGGTAGAGTTTAGAATCCTAAATACGGTGACTATCAAGAATCCATTTCCAATCCCATTCACCAACACAATCCTTGAAGAAGTTGTCAGTCACGAGAGGTACTCATTCATGGATGGGTTATCAAGATACAATCAAATAAGCATCACCGAAAAAGACAAATTAAAGACGACATTTGCAGTCGAGGATGGAGTATATGCATACAATTGGATGTCGTTCGGCCCATGCAACGCTCTAGCAACCTTCCAGAGAATCATCCTACATATTTTTGATAAATGTCTATGGGAAATTTCAAGGCATTCCTCGACAACTAGTCAATCTATAGTGACCAAGAGAAGCACCTTAAGGCACTGGGAGAATGCATGGTGCAGAGCAACATGACTAGGGCTAAATCCAGAAAAGTGCCAATTCATGGTACCATAGGGCTAATTTTTGGGCCATTTATAAAGTAGGACTCAAGATGAACCCCGACAAAATAAGAGTAATCATACAAATGGAAGCCCTAAAAAACATCACCAAAGTGAAGTCATTCCTCGATCATGTCGGGTCCTACAGAAGGTTCATCAAAAACTTTTCCCAAATCTCCTATTCACTAGACATACTTATTAGGAAGGGGCAACCATTCACATGGATAGAAGATCAAGAAAAAGCCTTCAACGAGCTAAAAGTATGACTAATTAGTTCACCAATCTTAGCGTATCCAGATTTGAGTAAAGAGTTCCATGTGCATGTTGATGCGTCAAATTATGCGACCAGAGCAACACTGGCACAAGTAGGAGTGCAAGGGTGAGACCACCCAATATTCCTCGCAAGTTGATTACTATCGAAGGCAGAAAATAATTGCAATACGATAGAGAGGGAAGCACTCAGGATGGTTTATGTCATATAGAAATTCAGGCACTACTTGCTAGCTACACCCTTCACATTCTACGTGGATCATCAAGCCCTCATGTACCTGGTAAACAAGCCAATAACCCAAGGAAGTGTAAGCCCATGGCTCTTGCTATTACAAGAATTTACATTCACCATAATTGTTCGGTGGGGGAAGAGCCATGTCATCGCCAATTAGTTGTCGAGAATTCAATCTGGTGAACCACCCAAGCGAGTGAACGAAGATTTCCTTGATGCTCATTTGTTCCAGATCGCAGCACTACCGCCATGGTACGAGAACATCGGAGAGTATCTATCCACATCCACCTTCCTGAAGGAAATGCCACTAGGACAGAGACAGAAGCTAGAACTAAAGAGTAAAACCTTCCAGTTTATTAATGGTTTGTTATATAAAATGTGGTCTGACCATGTGTTGAGACGATGCATTATGCCGGATGAAATTCTAGGAGTACACAAGGAAGCACATGAAGGCCTTACAGAAGGGCACATAACATAACAATTTAATTTAGTGATCTACCAAGTTATCACATGTATTTTTTGGCTCAAGATTAAAACTTTTAGTAATTTGAATATTTTTACTCATACCATCACCCACCAATATTTTTGTAGACATATATGTTGGGCCCATGTAATTGATAGTTATGACCCTTTGAGAATAAACTTGTAATATTGAACTATGTATGCCCTCCAACACACATGAACCATTCAACTTTCCAAAATCATTCTCCCAAGTTTCCACAACTTTAAATGGTTTCTTCATTTGGATCTTGTCATCTTGTAGCCCATGCTCATCTTCATTAATTTCCATGGCTTAAATAAAATTGTAGTCAGTGGAAATACTTCATGATCCTCCAATTTCAAATGGAACAAACCACTAAGCGAACGGTTTCATTTTCCAAACATAACTGCAATTCCAAGATTCCTTTGGCATTTGGTTTCATGGAACCTTCATCATGCCTTCCTGCCTAGTCTTCTCTGGAGTCATAATCTAATGAATCCAAGGAAAATGCTCCCTCAATCACTACTTGATCCTTCAAATCAATTATATACTTGTGACCTTTGTTTTCAATGGAGATTACGCTCTTTTTCCGAGTGTGGTCAGCTTTGGCTACTAGCAATTAATCCCAACCTAGCAATGAATCATGCACCTTCTGTAAGGAGATGAAAATGAAGTCAAGTAGAAATGCTTGAGTACCAATAATCACCTTCTATCCATGAAGACTCCAAGCACACCAACTAGCAAGTTGGCATCCAAATCCTCAACTTAGCTAGGCTTCACCATGTATCTTTTGGACATACATTCATGCCAAACCCACTACTAATAATTGTATTTGTCTAGTTCCTACTAACTATCTCCATTAGTACCACTATTAGTTTCCTTGCCAAATTTATTATAAGTGTGGGATCAATCACCTAAGCTCCAGAAAACAAAGCTTCAATTATTGGGTCTTCATTGTTTCCAAATTATAAATGGGTAGTAGCATGCACTGCCTCATCCCCAAGTATAGTATTAGCTATAGCATTTCTAAGTTTAGAAATACTTGGAATAAATCCACTACTTTAATTGGTATGGTGGTTTGAAGTACTTGCCTTGCAATTATTTTATTTGATTTCAATTGATCTGTTATTGTACTTGCATTTGCATTTGAGAGGCAACATTCATTAAACACAACATGCTCCTCCTCAACTCTTGCTTTAGAAAGACTCTCTTTTTTGGTAAGTGGGTCCGAGTACACAACCTTCTTTGCTTGGACTCAATTAATAGCCAATACTTCACTATTTCCCTCCACATCAATCATATTGATGCTTGTCTTCTGCTTTGGACATCCAACATCATCATAGTCACTTGGTGTGTAGGGTGGAGAATCTTGCATAGAGAGTACTTGTGTGCTCTTGCTTTTCAAATTGCACATGCATTCCTTAGTTGAATGGCCCATTATTTGAAAAATATCACAAGACATCTTCTTAGGGCAGTTCATTTTGGTGTGGCTCTCAACTCTATAATCTGTGCACTATAAATCTTAAGGCTCCTTGTTGGATTCTTTGTCTACTTTAAGCATCTTAGATATATGTCATGGATGAGGGATGTGGGAGGGTCCTCGATGTCAAGAAGAGATGGAGCCACAAACATTAGAGTGCAAGTTGAGGTGTTGAGAAGCCTAAATTATAGTAGGCACAAGGAAGCGCAATGCCTCATCAATTTGTCCCCATCTATATGAACAAATAGTATACTAAGGGCATTTGATGCCTCCAACATCTATGGTGAGCGAAAAGAAGTAATCAATCTAGTAAATCTAGGACCACCACAAAGAGATCTGAGCTTGAACATGGTGACCTCATGAAGAGCATAGTGCTAAAATTAGAAGCTATGGAACCACTAACTCATTTTGGCCAAGAGTTCACATGCTATTTAGTATCAATTGTATCTAGATAATTTAGAAATGATCTCAAATGTGAGAAACTACATGAAGAGAAAGTAGATAACTCACTTGAGATTGCCCGTCACTAGAACAATATTAACAAAAATGAAGGACTTGCATTAAGCCAAACTTGGAGTCCTTTGATGAATAGGTGTTCTACCAAAACTTGTTGAGGTTTTTGCCTCTCCTTTCTTTTATCTTTCCTTGTAATTATGAAAGAATTTAAACATAGGTCCATTAATGGTAATAATTAATTAATTGTTGGAAGTTGTCAATTTTATGGTTTTGCTATTGAGCAAACTCAATGAATCTAATAAAAATGTTATCTTTTGCCTAGAGAATTTATCTATGAATTATTTAATTGAATAATTTTAATTTTAGTCAAGTAATTAAGTATATGAGAGTGATTATATTTTAGTTGATTGAATTCATTGTGCATTCTAAGGTTTTATTCTACTGTTTGATTAACTAATTGTTTTAATTAATTTGATGGTAATCAACTAACTACTTAATTTGGGTTATTTAATTAATTTGGTTATTTAATTGTATCAGCGAATGGTTAATTTTTGTATTAAATAAAACTATTCTAACTATTTCATTTGATTGATATTAATATAATTAATTAGTTTTACATTTGTGGACCCCTCGTATGTTTTATTATGCTTATTTGATATCGTGGGAGGTGGTTGGGAAATTTAATAAAGGTAATTCAATGCACTCCCTCAGCTGAACCCTATACAAAACCCTAATATGGGATCTATTGTGCATCAACTATTTCCTTTTTGTAATGATGGGTTGTATGTTTAGACCTGAAACACTGAGGAATGTATTTCACTATACATTCTAACTCCAAAAAAAGACTTGTATTATTAGTATAGTTGAAATGTCCTCCGTTTTTCCTTGGATGACTAGTATGAACTTCAATACATGTGACGCTTTTGGGGAAAAGGAAAGGCCACATAATAGATACCCACTTTTTAACTAGCCAAAGAAATCTAATCATAACCTCATGAAGCTTAACATGCATAGAAGAAATAAATTGAGTAAATACAATTCTTATGTATAGCAACAAAGAAGAGATACAAAAAAGTAACTATGTGCTCTCTTTATGAGAATCAGTTCTTTCATTCCTTTCCCCTTCAAGTATATGGATGAGAAAAAGGTATGTAAGGATTACAGCACTAAAACAATCACAGTTGACCTTAAATGGAAAACAAAATTACCAAAACACATTAAGCAATTTGAATAATTGATGGGATAAGTATGCAAACCTGTTTGAGATAGCATATTACACCAACATTTACTAGTTGGCCAACATCATCTGCTGTGCTTTGTGACAGCTTTTCCCCTTCAACCCATCCTGTAGTTATAACTTTCCTTGAGGTGTACTGAGAATATGTTTTGGGCACAACCACCTGCAATCTTGAAAACCATTTTGTTTTATTCCAAAACAAGGGTATTTTGAAATTTTCTGTTCAAGATAAATGAAATAGCAAGGCAAGAATGATAACAGTGCTCGTTTCCTATGCTAAACCACGGTTGAAGTCTTTAAACTATGCATAGATTATATGTTAGGTGGCAATCCCTTTATAACAAACAAAGCATGAAACATTTAGCTTAACTGAACTTGTGGTTTGCATGAAATAAATAAAAACTCTCATAGTGTTCCTTCTGAATTCTGAGATAGTTATCCCCATGTTCACATGTCATACTTGCAATCCTTTATCTCCTGGCTTCATTGACATTTGCCTTCTTTTTAAGGTTACAAGCACAGTGTGGAAACTTGGATATTTAATTTTGAGTGATAATTTTTCAAGTGATTGCAGTTCATGACAGAGGAGAATGGAGTCATGGACCCTAAATTTATTTTCCCCAAGACTCCATAACACACATGACACTTAAATTTCTAATTCATAAAATGATTATGCTTAACATGTTCATTTTTAATGAACCAAAGAGGTAAAGTTGAAACAAACAACAATCTCTCTTCTTTCCCATCTGCTAGTTAGAAAATTATCAAAGCATGCTTTTTTTCTTCTCATCCCTCCCTTCCACATTCCAACCAAAAAAAAACTTTTGCATATCACTACGCTCTGCTATGCATGAAAGGGAATCTCTACAAAGGAAATTACAGTGAAGTAATGGTCAATGATATACACCTGAGGAAGGTCTTTCTTCATCATTTCTGCAAACCGAGTTCCATTGTCACCCTCATTTATATAGTCAAGCTCTTCAAAAAAACGGGCTGCCCATTCATCTACGAGTCCAACAACATCAATTGAAATCTGTAAAGGAGGTCACTGACAAGTTAAGCAACCAGTAAATTCACTACTAAATTTCTCAAAATCAAAGTAGTCATTTTTGTTTCCCCTTTTTAATTTCCAAAAGTATACGCAAACGGATAAAAAGCATCAAATATTAATGCAAGAATACTCTCTGCTTAAAATAACACTAAAGCTTTCCCTGCCAAGTACTTTGAACCAGACAGAAGTTGAAGTCATTTACTTGTGGGAACTTGCGGAGAGCCAGCCCTAACTTGCGAATAATAAATAAATCAACAGTCACTGTTTCCAGAACAAAAGGGCGTTGTACTTTTACTGCGACAAGATCACCATTTTCCTGCAGTCGGCCTTTGTAGACCTGGCCCAAAGACGCTGTATAGGAAACAGTTCCATTAGTAATGATCAGAAGAATCAAAATCCTGTAAGAAGCAAGCAGAGCGCAATCTGTGTTACTTCCTCATAGACCAAAGCTATGAATAGTTTCAAAAACACCACAGAAAAACCAAGGGAGTTTAAATTCAAGAATCATGGGTCACTATTTATTGCATATATGGCGTATTGCCAGCATTCATATAGACCTAAAGGTTCACAGTGTAACACCACAGAAAAACTAAGGGAGTTTAAATTCAAGAATCATGTGTCATTATTTATCGCATATATGATGTATTGCCAGCATTGATAGTGTAAAGTGTAGCTACTGTGATAATTTGAAATTACCAGCAGCAATTGGAGATGGGGAAAGCTCTGAATATATTTCTGTCCAAGGCCGTCCTAGCTGTTCTTCTATCATGTTCATAGCCATATCATCAGGAAATGATGGTACCTTCAAATTTTCCCAAAAAATAAACTTTGGTCAACAAACAACTCAAAGCTATATACAAAATCCAATATTTTCTGGGAAAATCAGGATTATTAGAGGATGCAATTAATGAGTTCTTACAAACAATCAATTCAAAACACCTATTCACTTCCATCCATGTGACCTTAATGAAGTCCAATAGAAGATCTGTGAGTCATGTAGACCATGTTGAATCCATGTATTACAACTTAGAATGAAATCTGTATTATGTGTGACTTTTGAAATCAAAATACTATTGCAGATTGAGGATATGCTTCACTACAACTATTGTTTCAAAGGAAGTTGGATCTTCTGCTATAATTCACCTGAAACTTATATATAAGAAATACACTTGCTGAAATGAACAGCTTATAACCTAGCAATATCACAGAACATGTCTGAGAAAAGTTAAAACTAAAACCGATAAACTCCTACTATAGCTAGCAATATATTTATCTAATTGTCCTGTGTAATACTCATTTAAAGAGTAATCATAATCATTTTTCCTGTTCCCTAAAGGCCTTGATCTTCCGCAAAGCACAAAGTAGCTAGTCATGTGTTCCATGTTCTTCTGATAAACAATGTCAATTTCGATAGCTTATTAATGTAACTAAACAAATTAATCTAAATTGCAAGTGTTACCATTTATTTCATTTCCTTAATTTTTTTCATTGATATTTTGCAAAATCCTTTCCCATAAATGGTCCATTAGAACATCTCCACTATATGGATATTAAATTTTAAGGTGTATTTTTTATGATAAAGAGATATTTTAGGTGAGACATTTTTTTAATTCATTTGCCTCATACTGCAACAAATACAGAGAATTTTTTTCTCAGAAAGTTTTATCATTGTGATAATTGTAGTCGGCCATAGTTGGCCATAGTCGGCCATAGTCGGTTGTAGTCGGTCGTATTATAAATAAATAAGTCATAGTCGGCCAAACAAATAATATATGAAATAAATAATACTTGAGCAAAATTTAGATTATTATGAGTTGTCATCAAGAACTAATCCCAACAATTGGGTAGTTGTAGGAGTTGTTGCCGACGGTTGGTATCTCAACAAACATTGGCTAGTTATATAATTGATCATTTCATTTGCAGTCGGGACCCAACAGTATGCTACATTGTGCTACATTTTGATGTTATGATAGTACAAATGATTGTACTCTGGTTCTATTGCATTAATAAATGAAGTACTATTCTGTGCACATTGTTCGTACATGAATGTTTCTACATGTTATGTATGTGATATTTCCATTTACTCTCGTAGTACGTTGGATCTATTCTTGTGAGTAAACATTTGGCTTTGTTGCCTAAGAGAAGCTGGTAAAAATCACCGACCGAAGAGCCAATGCAAGCAAACGAAGATAGGGAAGACACGCTGATGGAGGATCTGGTAAACCTGTGGGACATCTCGTTGAGGGATCACGTACAGAGGGAGGCTCTCAGGCGAGGGATCCCTCAGTCAGTCATCTAGGACAGATTGCAAGTCAACTCAAAGGTCAACCATCTCCTCAACCAACTACCAAGGTTGTTCGCTCGTCACTATATCATATTGCAAGAACTTCAAGTCGAGAGCAACCAAGAACGACGAAGGCAGCAATTAGTGCAACGCTACAAGGAAAGAAGCAAACAGGAGGAGGAAGAACGCGACACCGATCGTAGTCATACTCCCAACAATTAATGCCTGTACAACCCAACAAGGACAAAAACCGTACACCTAACAGGCAAGAAACACCCGAAGAACGACTATGAAGATCATTGAGATTAAAAGAATAGGAAGACCGTCACAGAAGATTGAAACAAATTGTTGAAGAAGTAAACGAAGACTTTAACAAAATAAATGAAGACATCACTGAACTAAACACGAAACTTGACGACGAACAAAACCAAGACACCTTCAGGACACCGTCCGTAACAGATAAAGAAAAATATAAAAATGATGAAAATTAATTAACAAGAGAACTTGAAAACAGTATACACCGCATTCCAGAGTTGTCCATATCGGACAACGAAGAACCGAGAATTGGAGGATCCGAGCCAAAGACCCCTGGACGGAGGGAGTAAAGGGACGCACCCCATGAGACTCGAAGTGCAGAGGACAGTGAGAGGGGATGTGTGGTAGACCCGTACATGGCCGAGAGTGCAAAGAACGTAAGGGGAGAAACAATCCAATCAGGTCCAATGCACGAGGAGGTCATCGAGGAAGAAACATGGTGACTCCACCAGCCAATCTGAATGTGGAAAGGCAAAAGCTACCAAAGTTCACGGCGAAAGGTTCAGAGGATCCAGTACGTCATTACAAAACATGTGAGACGATATGGATGGCAAATGGGTAGGACGATGTGGATTACTAGTTAAGAGCATTCCCAACCATGCTAAGAGGCATAGCCATAGACTAGTACATTGAACTTGAAGCAGCACAGAAAGTCTCATGGCGAGCACTAAGGAGAGTATTTGAGGAAGAATTTAAACTTCTTAGGGATGACAATGAAATAGTAGAAAAGATTTACAACACGAAGCAAGGAAAGCATGAAAATGTATGAGCCTATAATCGTAGACTGAAGGTGTTGTTGGTCAAACTAGAGACTCAATTGACCGATGATTTGAAGAAACGATGGTTCATTGAAGGGCTATTCCCATTGCTGAGGAAGAAGATGAAAGTCGTACCTCCGCCATCGTACACCGAAGCATACAATCGAGCAATGGATATAGAAAGTGAAAACAAAACATCCTCCCGAGGGAAGAGGAAGATGGACGATGAGGAGAGTATAGACGACAGCATCGAGGGTGAATTGCAGAACATCGAAGTACTAAGGAAAGACATGATAAGAATGATGAAGGAACTGAAGGTCGAGAAGGAGAGTACAAAAGAAAACAGAGAATTGTGGTGCATCGACTGTAAGGGGGAAGGCCACACAAAAGCAAATTGCCCAAAAAAGCTATTCTACGATATCTGCCAAGTAATGGGACATTCCATCAAGGAATGCCCATACAATCTAAAAACAAGGAATATGCAAGTGCTATTTGTAATGTCCCCGTCTCAAGCCTAATCTTTTTAGTGACCGTTGGCCTATTCCGGAGACCCGTAGGCTAGTCGGAAGGTAAAATTAGGGTTTCCTATTTTGAAGGAAGTTCTTGCTTGGAGTTGGTTGTTTCGATGGCGGATTCTTTCTGGGTTTTCAGAGAGCTTCGCAATGGTATATTCTTCTTGGCATTCTGAGCATCTTCAGGAATTTACTATTTTTAGTAAATTCTATTTCGGGCAGTGAACCTGTTGGTCTTGGCACAGTTGACCTTCCTCTTCAGTTGACTCAATTGGCTTATTCAGTTTAACTTCGGAATGCAGTTTCGGAGAGATAAGCTCATTCTATTTAATAGCATTATATTTTAATGTTATTTTATCACCTTGGCCTAGTCTATTAACTTAATGTTATTTTAAAAGGTGGATTTGAAGGGTGGCGCCATCATTAAGTTAATATTGAATTTATTAAGGATGTTTTAAAAGCTTTAAGTGGGACGCCATTTCCAAGGTTATAAATTATTAATTAAAAGTCAAAATTGCAGCTTGAAGAAAAGGACGCCATTTGCTGAAGGATTAGGGTTTGACTCTTAAAAGAAGGTTGGGGTTTCGAGAAAGGTCAACGGAAAATTATAAAAGGAAGCCTGGGGTTCTCATTTGACTATCTTTTGTCTATGCTATTGTTATGCTGCCGAAATGGTTGCTGGATTGCTCGAGGAATGAATGCCTCCTAGCCTTGGCTCGACTTCGTGCTTGAGAGATAGCACCTAGTGGAGAGGTTTGTTTATTTTGAGTGTTTTTGGTAGTAAGGTTTGCATTGCAGTGTTGTTTTGCCATTAGAAGTTCAGTTTATTGCATTGTATGTCATTTTCCGGAGTTGCTGATAATAGGGCTGAATCTGTAGTTTCACTCATAAATCAGAAAACAAAAATAATCTCATTCTGGGTATTGTGTCATTGCATCTTATTGGTAAGGGCGCCCCTTCATGAATATTTCAGTGGTATCAGAGCCAAGCTCCTGCCATCCTGTGCCCAACAAAGTTCACTTGACAGATGAGTGACAGAGATACCAGACACTACGTACAGAGAGAGATGACTACAGAGAAGTCTCTACTTGAGTTAATGCATGAACTGTTTACACTAATGAAGGATCCTGACATAAGGTGGGGAATCAAAAAGATTTATGCTAAGTCAGAAAGTCGGGATAGAAAGGTGCACATGTCACATCAAAATGATCGTGAGCTTGATGAAGATACCATGGCAAGTGAAGAGTTAAGGGTAGAGCCCCATAATACTTCCCTTGACTTGCATGTAATAGGAAGTGATGAAGATCAGCTTGGTGAAAAGAACAGAACGACAGTCTTGAGTCCTAATAAGGATTCAACCTATGAAGGTCTTGAAGCTAAGGGCTTCACTGAAGGTTTTAGTAGTACTGTTGTATGGGATGAGTTTGCTGAAGAAGAGCAAGTAGAAGGAAATACTGATGGTCCCGTTGAATCAGCCTATGAGCAGTGCCAAAGTGATGAAGATAGTAATGATTCCAACATGACTGTACCATCTCGTGTTGAAGAATTGGTGGTGGATAGTTTTACTTTTGTTGTTGTCTCAACTCCCCAAGAAGTTCCACATGAAGAAATCAGCGACATACTTTCTCATGATGGTTCCATAAAAGATAATGAAGGTGAAGTTTTCGAAACAAGCAGCATCGAAGAATCTTCACTTCATTTCGGTGGTGACATTGTTGGACTTGGGTTTGACCAGCAAACCAAACCATTGGAAGAAAATGTTTTTGAAGATATCAGCTTAAGAGATTCAGGATCTGACTTATTCATTGAGTCAATACTTCCAGTGAAGCATGAAAAACCTCTTCTTGTTGATCATCTCATTCAACCCCTTGGCATTTGGGATACAGGCGTGTTGGCACCAAGGTATGATAAAGAATCTTTGTGGGATGAATTTCCCTTTGATCCAGATGAAGATCAAAAATCAAATTGCATGGCAAACTATGAGGTGGCCATTGAAGAGGAAGTTGTCATCGAAGAAGAAGAGTGTTCAAAAAAGCTCCATAATGATCTTTTTGAAATGGTTGCAGCCACTCAAGAAGAAAATGTTTCTACGGAAACTTTCCGCACAGCGGTTGACTATGATCCATTGAGCAAGTTGGGTGCTGATATAATGTTTGATCAAGAAGACAGTGATGAAGAAGAAGAGCTTGAAGACCATATGGCTCTTGAAGATGGAGAGTTTGAAGGTGTTACTAAACACAAATCTGATTTATCAATGCACGAAGATGATTGCAAGCAATGGGTTGAAGATTTTGTGGAGTATGATGCCTTTCATGACAATGAACATTCTCCTCCAGTTGATGGTGAAAGACATGGAATCTGGAACAGCTATGATGGCCGCAAAGACACAAAACAAAGTTCTGATTTTGACAATCAGCCAACCAGCAATCCGCCATCTTTGCATATTCTTGAGTGGGAAGATCAAGACAAAGAGTCCTTTAAGAGGGAAGTGCGAATTCTATCCCAATTTGATCGCACTCACAGTTTGATTGAAGATCTCCACTGGAAGGCTCAACTTAAAGGGAGAAAAGGAGGAGTTAAGGATGAAGTTGCTCTTTTCAATTTGCAACTCATCAGAGACTCTTTGGAGGCGTTGAAATCAGATTACATACACTTGATGGAGGATCGGGATCGTGCTATTGAACTTGCAAAGAAGTCCTTCAGTGTTGTCCAAGAAAAGGAGAGTTTGGTTGATGAGCTTACTCTCGAGCTTAAATCAATGAAGGACAAGTTAAAGGAAACTCAGTTGACTCTAACAGAGGTTGAAGACCCATTTGCTGATTTCAAACTTTTTAGCAAACAAAAGAATGAGCAAAGAGTTGAAGAAATCAAGCAAGTAATTGACGAGCTTGATAGTCTTCGAGATGAATTTGATCTTGAAAGCATTTCAAGAAAATCAGAAGTTGCATGTGCAGATTTGGATCAGCAAGATGAAAAGAATGACTTCCAAGTTTTTGACAATCCCTTCTTTGAAGTGGGTGTTGAGGAAACTTATGATAATCCTCTTTTTGTGATGGAAGATGAACCAAAACATGGTGTTTGCACTCTTGTCAATCCATTCCTTGGGTTGAGTGATGTTAGTCTATTTTGGGAATTGAATTTGAAGTCATCTTATGTTTCATGCTCCAGTGTTGTTGAAGCTCTCATGGATTGGTTTCAGAGGTTAATCAGAGGGAATGCATATTTTAGGAGTATGCACTTGGTTTTGACCAGCACTTGGGGTTGTGTTGAATTCTATTTTCAGTGTGTTGAAAATCACTTTCGGTTGGGTATCCATGCTTGGGATTCTCAACTTGGGTTGATGGAGTTTATGGCTTGTGGAAAGAGGAATTTTTGGTGGGATAGTTATCAAATTTTAAGACCTTAGGGTGTTGTCCTTCTATTCACCAACCACTTGATGGCTCCATTTGTTCATCAACAAATGGATTGGAGAGAAATTTTGAGTATGGGTTGGAAAGATGAACAGTTGGTTGCTCCTGGGAGTGACTTTCGGCTAATACAAGGGCAGATTTTGAGACACGTGCTTGCTGGTTGGAGGCATACCAACCACTTTACTTGTGGAGTTACTCTTGTTTGGAAGAGTTTGTCTTTCACTACTTGCCAAAGAGGTGGTAGTTTTCAGTTGGAGATTGCTCTAGTATGTTTTCCTGCCATTTTTGAGGGATTAACTTGCAACTCTATGCTCATCTCATACACTCACACTTGGGAATTTCTTTGGTGCTGCTGTTTTTTCTTGTGTGAAGTACTAAAATCAGATTGCTCTTCGCTGACTTTAGCCTTGAACCGCAGAGACTATTTGTTCCTTCACATCAACTCTATTCTCGGGGTTCATCTTATGGAGGCTTGTGATGTTAACTTTGATAGTTCTCTCTCATTGTTGGTTCAGGACAGCGAACTACCACTTGTTTTGATTCATCATTTTGAGATTCATGAGGTTGGAACTAGGAGAGTTTTCTGTAGTCTTCGTGGCGGTATCAGTATAATTCAGATGTGGCATAGTAGCTCCCTGTGGAGACATGAGTATGAATTTGTTGAGCTCTTGCAGAGGATTGCTTTCCTCCTTGCAAGAAGATTGGAAGATGTCACATTTGCAGTCATGACTTCGTTTGTTACCATATGGAGGTATGCTAAGGAGATAGATTTTGAGTTGAGTATCCTATCCTTCTTCTTGCCTAGAATTATGATTGACAGCGGTGTCGTTGATACTGTTGATTCGGGGCATCGTGGACATGAGATGTTGCATGTTATTGATCTCAGTCCTTTAAGATCTTTCAATTTGGGTAACATGGATGGTAACACTTTGGAGTTACAAGGAAGGGTAGTGCAACATTGGCATGATGTTTTCACTGATGTGATCAGAGTAGTGCAGCATCGGCATGGTGGGTCCTTCCTAAGACGGATTTGGGAACCTGGGATCATACTTGTTTGGGTATGGATTACTTTTAAAATTTTTGGAGATGTGGTGGCATTGCTTGAGGACAAGCAATTTTGGGAAGGGCGGATTGTAATGTCCCCGTCTCAAGCCTAATCTTTTTAGTGACCGTTGGCCTATTCCGGAGACCCGTAGGCTAGTCGGAAGGTAAAATTAGGGTTTCCTATTTTGAAGGAAGTTCTTGCTTGGAGTTGGTTGTTTCGATGGCGGATTCTTTCTAGGTTTTCAAAGAGCTTCACAATGGTATATTCTTCTTGGCATTCTGAGCATCTTCAGGAATTTACTATTTTTAGTAAATTCTATTTCGGGCAGTGAACCTGTTGGTCTTGGCACAGTTGACCTTCCTCTTCAGTTGACTCAATTGGCTTATTCAGTTTCTAACTTCGGAATGCAGTTTCGGAGAGATAAGCTCATTCTATTTAATAGCATTATATTTTAATGTTATTTTATCACCTTGGCCTAGTCTATTAACTTAATGTTATTTTAAAAGGTGGATTTGAAGGGTGGCGCCATCATTAAGTTAATATTGAATTTATTAAGGATGTTTTAAAAGCTTTAAGTGGGATGCCATTTCCAAGGTTATAAATTATTAATTAAAAGTCAAAATTGCAGCTTGAAGAAAAGGACACCATTTGCTGAAGGATTAGGGTTTGACTCTTAAAAGAAGGTTAGGGTTTCGAGAAAGGTCAACGGACAATTATAAAAGGAAGCCTGGGGTTCTCATTTGACTATCTTTTGTCTATGCTATTGTTATGCTGCCGAAATGGTTGCTGGATTGCTTCGAGGAATGAATGCCTCCTAGCCTTGGCTCGACTTCGTGCTTGAGAGATAGCACCTAGTGGAGAGGTTTGCTTATTTTGAATGTTTTTGGTAGTAAGGTTTGCATTGCAGTGTTGTCTTGCCATTAGAAGTTCAATTTATTGCATTGTATGTCATTTTCCGGAGTTGCTGATAACAGGGCTGAATCTGTAGTTTCACTCATAAATCAGAAAACAAAAATAATCTCATTCTGAGTATTGTGTCATTGCATCTTATTGGTAAGGGCGCCCCTTCATGAATATTTCATCACACAAGGAGAATAGTCAACCCCGCCAAACACACCACCGAAACCCCAGAACAACTTCAATACATCCTCTGAAGCTTACCGGAACAACAATAACAATGAGCCAAGAAGCATAATACAATATGACAAAGGCAGACACATGATACAATGTCGTAAGTGCAACGAATGGGGTCACTTTGCCAGGGAATGCCAGAATGGTCAAAGTTCGGGGGTCACTCTATAAGTGGTGTGGACCAGGCAATCACAAAGACACTGACTACCCCAAGCAGAAAGGCATCAATATGATAGAGGTGGAAAATCATAATGAAGAGGTATTGGCGATCACCAGAGCACAAACAAAAAAAGCCACCCACCCTGACCCACGTACAGAAAACCAACGAATGAAGGAAGCCAAAGCAGAAGTGGAACAAGCGATGGCGACGGAACGAAGAACCCATCAGGAGATTCCAAATACCTCGTGGCGGTCGGAGTCGGAAAAGAACATCATACGACAAGTACTGCAGACCACCGTACCCATAAAAGTGACCGACCTTCTCTAGTCTATGCCACATCTAGGAATGGCAATCATGAATATAGTCTGTGATGAACAATGCCAACAACAAGAATGCCAAAGGAAGGAGATGGTAGTAGAACCTCCACCCGAGGGTGAACAAGTCATCGACCCAATGCTAGTAACAGTAAACATCGAGAAGAGATTCACGATCGTACAAATGGAGATTGGAGGAAAGAATTTAACATACACGATCGTCGATGGAGGATCGGGAGTCAACATACTACTTGAAGACACATGGAAAAGTCTCGAGAAACCTACACTCTGGCCACCGACGTTCCAATTGGTGGGCGCCAACCAACATGGCATCAATTCGTTGGGAACACTAATGGCACAAAAGGTGACAATTGGGACACAACCATTCTTGCTAAACTTTGTCGTCATCCCATTAGAGAAGAAAGCGTAAGATGCACTACTTGGGAGAGGATGATTGATTTCCGCCAAGGCAGATCACAACTGGAAGCGGAACACACTCTTGATTGAAAGCAATTGGAGGAAGTACATCATCGATTTAAAAAACCAAGCTATGAATGAAGAATTGGCATCATTCAGATCAGAATCCGATGGGGGAAAGTCAGATGCAGATGAAGGAAGGCTATGGAGCCGAACAATGAAGGCGTACTTGAACTCGAGAGTTGCTCGGAGGACGAAACAAGTTCGTTGAATGGCCTATTTCATTTGCAAATGGAAGACTATGAAGTGTTCTACCGAGAGTGTGACATGCTACAGATAGGAGAAATCCAAGAAGAGGAGAAGGGCACGTCCAACTAGACACTTCCAATTGGAGAAATCCAAGAAGAAGAGGAGAAAGGCACGTCAAGCCAAACACTTTTGGCCGAGTATAGAGAGTACAATGAGGGAGTAGTGGAACTAAATGATATTCACAAGTTTGAACATGACAAAAGAGTCAAAGTATGGGGTGACAAAATTGTGTCAAAGTGAGAAAATGAGAAAATTGAAAACATTGAAATAATGGAGTCACAAAATCAAAAAATGGAAAACTCAAGTCGAGTTAAAAATTTCAAAAAATGAAAAATTGGAAAAAAGGACAAGAAAATAAAAAATTGGAGAAAAATAAAGGAGAAGAGAAAATTAAAATAAAGAGAAGTATTATAATTGGAAAAATAAAATGCAAGTAGGAAAAATTAAAAAAAGTAAATAGAAGGGAGGAAATATTAAAAAATTTGAAAAAAGAAAAAATATTAAAATAAAAAGTATTATTAAAGTGAAGGATATTATTAAATTAAAAAATACATTGAAGGTCGTACAGCCAAGTGAAGACTACAAGTCTCGGTAGAGGAAAAGTACGAGCATATCACACAGAGTTGGAAGACAACCATCGTACGGAGCTGCACTACAAAGAAGAAACTTGATTCAGGAAACAAGCACGAAATACAGTCATTGATATCGCACAGCTTGCAGGAAGCAAGAAGAGAAAAATAGATACTGTACGACAATTGCATAAGACTCTTGGCAGACCGTACAACGTATAGGAAGTCAGAAAACCACAAATAATACACCTCGTACAGAGATTAAAAGGTGAACCAAAACACAAAAGGAAGAAATTGTGCGATCAAGGCAAGAAGATAGTGTACAGAAAGAATCAAAGTTATTTATTGCAGACCGTATGGCAAATTCATCACAACAGGTTGTACGGAGTAACAAGTGCAAAAGCATAAGTGAAGTCACTCTAAGCACACGAAGAAGACAAGAAGAAGTCGGACGAGGAAGACAAGGAAGAGTCGTATGACAGGTCAAGAGAGGCTCCGTACGAAGGTTGAGAGCAAACCGTACAATAGAGTTCCATACGCACAAGCAAGAATCAACTGAAGTTGTCGTACGAGGGAGAAGGGCACATGGTGTGGAGAGGAGTAAACCGTACGGAATTCAAAAACAAGAGTGCAATTAACGAGTGGAAAAAAGAATCGTACAACAAAGGCATAAATGATAAAAGGTGCTTAGTACGGTTGAGAATTGTCATTGTACATCAAACTCATGCAACCAGGATTCCTGAGAAACTTGTATGGAAGGAGTGTGAGGGTGGCATACGGTGCATTGGGGTCAAAGGCGTATGTGAACCAATAATACGACGTACGGAAATCAGCCCTATACAAAGAATATTGATAAGTCGTGTGCAAAGAACTAGAAAACAAATGCGGCTGAAGGAGTTTGTGCAAAGGAGGCATTGGATCGTACTATCAAACACGTCGAAATCTCTAATTTCTAGTTTGGTCAACAATATTTGGGCACTACTGAAAATTCATGAAAATGATGTACACAGTGCAGTTTGGTGTGGTTTCGGAAGTCTTAAATTGGCCTTGGTGACGGAGGCTCCGCCCCTCGACCCCACCTTGTACCTCAACAGAGAGCGCGCTAGGGGCACTGCCCTTGACCCTGCTAAGGGCATTGCCCCCATACACCCATCAAACTCATTTGAATTGCCAAATCCCAACAGCCTCACAGTCAAAAGTATCACAGCCAGCACATCCAGAAGAGTCGGGAGAGGAGTCCAGTGATGAATCCAACAAAGCATACATTGAGATCAGTGAGCCAGATGCCTATGACCCTAGCGATATAGTCTAGAGGTACCTAAGTGAACTAGAGGAGATGGCAAGAGCTATGTATGAAGTCAATACAATTGGACAACAACTAGACATGGGACATGACCCCTTGATAATACATGAGGTCAAGAGGATCTTGGCGTTTATACAATTGGAATGCGAAGGCGAATTCTTTGAGTGTTGTATCTCGCACGGGTGGCCAGGAGTAGAGACAACCGAGACTACCAGATGAGAGTTGGTAGAGTGAGATGTGCAATTGGGTGAGAAGGAGAGACTACTAGCAGAACGAGATACATAGTTGGTCGAGGCAGAGAGACTCCTAGCTGAGAAGGAGGGCCAACTGCAAGCGAAGGATAAGGAGTTGGAGGGAAGGATTCAGGAGCTTGAGGGGGCGAAGACCAAACTTTCTGAGGCAATACAGATGGTGAAGACAGCACGTGAGAGGCAAATGACGACCAACCAAAAGCTTCAATGTCTGCAAAAGCAGTAGCCAGTGACATCGTTTGTACACCCAGGGGCGCCTTCTCACCCTCCCTCTTCTTGATTTCCCTTTCTATAATCCTCGTTTTTATTTTCGTCATCTAGAAGACGACTACTTTTGTGGGGGGGATGATGTAGTCAACCATAGTTGGTCATAGTTGATCATAGTCAGTTGTAGTCGGCCATATTATAAATAAATAAGTAATAGTAGGCCAAACAAATAATATATGAAATAAATAATACTTGAGCATAGTTTAGATTATTATGAGTTGTCATCGAGAACTAATCCCAATAGTTGGGTAGTTGTATGAATTGTTGTTGAGGGTTGTTATCTCAACCAACATCAACCAGTTATATAATTGATCATTTCATTTGTAGTTGGGACCCGACATTATGCTACATTGTGCTACATCTTGATGTTATGATAGTACGGATGATTGTACTCTAGTTCTATTGCATTAATAAATGAAGTACTATTTTTTGCACATTGTTTGTATATGAATGTTTCTACATGTTCTGTATGCGATATTTCCATTTACTCTTGTAGTACGTTGGATCTATTCCTGTGAGTAAACAATAATTAGCCGATTGGCTTTTCCTTGTAGGCTTTCAAGCCCAAAAATATCAAAAAAGTTGTCTTGCAGTGGAAAATATTATGCATTCACTAGATTTGTCTCACTTTATGGACAAAACCATTCTTCTCAACACATCAAAGCACACGTCCATATTCCAAATATGGAATATAACATAACTTCATTTCAAGGCTAGGAGCTATGTCCAGTTAGCAATAGTCAAAGTTGCCAAAGGTTTATCCCTAGACTCCCTAAGCTGCTCTTTCCCCATGCACAACATCCCCTGCCCATCCGCATCAATAAGCACCAAGCTCTAAAGAGTAGGTCAATCCAAAATGATCTGCTACAATAAATAGTGCCTAGTAGACCATGCAATAAAAGAGCTTATAGTCCAAACCACTCTCAATTTCAATCTGCCATTCATAAAGAACGATTCAGGAATGCTCTCGTTGTCATCCTAAGAATTACTCAGCTACCTATTATGATGATGATTATCTTGATAAAACACATCCTTCTATTTCCCTTGAATCCTAACCTACCTATTTGCTTGCAAAAACCCTCAGATTTGGGTCCAGTTCATAAACAATCCAAGATTGCAGTCCAGTCCACCATGGGTGCAAGCAGGATGCAGATTTTGGGCCCCAGATTTGGCTAAGTACATCCATGGACATACCCAACGAATCCGGAATCCAAATCCCATGCCCAAAGAGAACCCTTTGTGAACAGTGGCCATTTTTTTTTTCCCTTGCGCTCTATTTTTCCTAATGAAGAACAATCATGCTTCAAATAGGGTGAGATGTATGGCAAGTTGAAGATGATGCATAGCAATGATTTGTAATGCTTTTTCCTTGCATTCCACTCTGTCCAAATCATACCATATTGTTAGGACTGCAATTTACACAAATAACAGATGCATTACAAAGTGAATCCATAACTGTTTATCACAAAATATTTTGGAAATAGTGACTACAACTCTACTCTTCAAATCATCTAGAAATCAAGACTCTAATTTATTCACATTTGCTCACAATTTTGCTTGCAACTGTGCTGTTGACTCTTTGCTCACACTCTTTAGACAATCTCTGATCATGACTCTTCTTGCACAACTCCTCAACACACACAATTTCTCTTTGCTCATGGCGTTTCAGCATGAAGATGACAAAGGAATGGTGGGGATCAAACTGAGGAAGGGAGACATTGAAGAGAATGATGGATGGCCGTATGAATAGTGGCACTTTACTAGCAGAAATAAGAGCAAGGACCCATGCAGCTGCTTAGCTTAGCTTAGCTTGTTTTTGCTCAAATTTTTTTGGAGCTTTTGTGGAGCTAGTGGGCCTGTGACTTTATTTTATTTTTCTACTTACTTCAATAAAGTAACCACCATGGCATAGAGCAAATACTTCTTTGCCTTGCATTGCAGTTGCACTTGAATTTCTTCATTGCCTTCATCTTCTTGAGCTTCACTATGTCCATTTCTCTATAGTCCATCACAACTTTATGATTTCGGCGGCAGATTTCTCATAGTAAAGAAAAAAAATTAGTATCTATTAAAGCTCAGGCTTTTGCTCTACTATTAAATTCTTCACAAGAAACTTCTCTTATTTTCTCAACATAAATAGTTGAATGAAGGGCTCATACTTCAAAAAGATAAAATTAACTAGAAAATTTATCCCTTGGAGAACTAAAACTCTGAATTCTCCAAAAAAAAACAGTGAGATTGTTGTGTTACATCTCCAACATTTTTGGAGTTCTTTTGTTAGGTCCTACACTTACCACCTTGTTTATTGTCCCAAGCCATCCAGCACAGTATCAGAATTCACAAGTATTTGGCATTCCAAGCTTCAAGATTTAAGCTTTTACACTTGTGAGAGCAACAACAAACATGCTAATTTACAAATATTAATCACAACATTAGCCAACCATGCCTCCTTTTCTTCATCATCCTTGTCCTCCATTAGGGCTCAAGAGTCATGGACAACGTTCAGGTGGGGCATGCATAAGGTGTATATGTAGCAGGCAGCACTGGATGTGGCAGCAGAGTAATGTGACAAAAAAGCACTAACTCCACATGATCCTTCCATGAGGACCCTACAGCACAACCGCTACAACACCCCCCCAAACCATATGACCACAACATGACCAAGTGATGAGCACATGATTATACTGAGGAGGGGGGGGAGGGCGGGTCAATCAGTATAGATTACAACCAATACTAAACTTATTGAACACACTTAACATAATCAAAATAATGAACACTTGAACATAAAGATTTACATGGAAACCCTTCGAGGAAAAAACCACGGCACAGAATAATGCTCTTTTATATAAATCACCAATTACAACTTTCGTAGGCACCAACCTACTAGAGGTACCAACCCCCACAGATCTTTGTAGGCACCAAACTACAGAAAGCACCAAATCCCTTTGCAAGGCACCAACCTTGACTAACTCGAGGCACCAACCTCTATGATAAACTGAAAATAGTATCTATATGAATGGACTTCTTCACAACTGATCTGCACTTTCTCCTCAAACTAATTCCTCCTTTGTGGTGTATAATGTTCCTTTAAAGCTCACACAAACTCTTCCTTATTATTTCTGCTCTTCTCTATCACTCACTCATTCAAATGCATTCCCAAATCTGAATTGGATCTGATCTTATATCAATCTCAAACTATCAAACAGTGCAACTCTTGAAAAAGGATACAACCCTTGTAAGCATCATGCCCCTTGAAATGGATCGCTGGTCTTCATATACTACTCGCCACCCTTTTATGCATTAATTCCTGCTTTTTAATAACAAAATCGTGTCTCTTCATAACATTATATAATTGCTGACTTATGCTGAAGCAATCGCACCATTTCATAAATATTAGTTAAGTCGCACCTCATAATTAAATCGCACTATTAACATGCCTTTCAACATATCATTTAATCATGATAAAATTGTATCATTTTAGAGACTTATTTGAAGGCGCATCATATATTGTCTCCTTCAGCAATCCTTTGTATTACTTCTTTAAACAAAGTCGATCCTTAAAAATAGTTCATTAAAGTTGATCCTTTGTATTATGCGATCTTGGATCTTTATAAAGTTGCACCACATAAGTGCTGCCTTGTTATCATTTGTTATTTTATTATCTCCGCATTTAATTAATGATTTCCTTGCTCTACCAAAAATCTGATCACTTATGTAATATATTACTGCTTCAATCACCAACTTTGAATTGCTGTGTAAAATAACAAAGAACATTGATCGCTGTTTATTATAAACAAATTGGCCATATCAATTTTAAATCTCAGTACTGCCATTATAGTTTCATTTTACTCAGGTCGGCCAGCATAGTCTTTGCTATATTTTATATACTCATATTTTTTACTTTCTAATATATTCTTTGACTTGAGCAATTTTAGACTTCCTCCAATTCGTCTTTGTCTTTGCATTAGACTTATCTCCATGGGCTGCTGCTAATATTGATCATAGATGCGTTGTCATGGTTGTATAGGAGCCAGCCTAGTAAACTTAAATCTTTAATTTAAACTCCAATATCTCCATTCATATCTTTGTTCATAACTTGCCTTTCTTAGTTTGTTGTCTTTAATAGATGCAATACCAATATTGTTCATATCTTGTTCCTTGGATATGTAGTATACTTTGACAATGATTTCCTTCTTACCTATATTTGACATCAATGACAATTTTTCAACACCAACCCCATCAATGTCCTCATGAGTGACCATGTTAGCCCCCACAACCACTTACAATCACTCAACCACTTTGGCAAGCTTGATGAAGCCCTAGTCATTGCTCCCTAAATGCAGTTTTCTCATATTTGCCCCACAATTTTCACCTTCAACTCTCTCCTTGGCCCGTGTCATCGCATTGGAAGGTACAAGAACATCTTCAATCTCTTCACTTTCATTTGCCAATTCAAGATCATACCCAACCTCATGACCTACAACATAGTTCTCGATAGCCACACTAAAATACTCTGTAATAACCCCACTCTAAAATAGGCGATTATATTCAAATTTAAATTAAAGATTTAAACTTGTCTATTCAAGATGGCAGATATCTTGCATTGCTCAGAGGGAATGTAATGTCACATATACATTTGAAAACAGCTATAGTCCAAAGAAGGGTTACAGAAGAATATAAAAGCATATGAATATAATCTGCTACGGAAATGCATATTATCGGGACCCCTATTGAAGACCATTGCTATTAATAATCTTGCTTCATTGCAAGAATATATTTACAAGGCGACTATTGTATAATCCTGGTTGATTTATATTATCATCTCTGGTGGTCGTACTCGTATCATCTTTAGCTATTAAGTGCATATCCCTATTTCAGAAAAGATGTCATCTGTGATTGGATTGTTCGAAGACCTTGGGAGGCCGACATCCTTGTTGTCGACCCCTTCAGAAGATATCGATATTTGTAAAGATTGATTTAATTATTCCAGTTTCCGCTAATTGTTTCTATCGCTGCCATCAAGTGCACAAATTCATACTATTGGGTCACATATTTGACCACTACTTACTGGGAGGTTTTGACCATCTGGCGCGGAGATTTATTCCCTCATATCTGACGAATATCATCAGTCTGCTATCATGAGACTCCCACATTATTGCAACCTCTAGGCAAGGATATTCTTATTTGATATGAGCGATGACATTAGTGGGTTGAATATTCAACAAGGAAGTCAAATGAATCAAAGAGAGTGCATTATCAGGCTAACACCCATTATCGCCAACTTCCCTTTGCTACTGCATCATATTAATTCCTATTGCGATAACTGTCAGAACCCTGATGGTTCTCAATACGAAACCCCAACTGATTTTTTTGTGTTTTTGCAAGTTTTGGTTTGTTTTTGTATTTTTGATGGATTTTCAGACAAAATGGAAAACTGCGATTTTCTTAAGAAAATGCTAGAAAATTCTAATAAATTCAAAACTTCATGCAAATAGCTCGAATAAGCTCAGAGAACATATGCGCACCAATATATTATTTTTTTAGAGCTTTTACAATACCAAAATCTGAATAAAGAATGCAATACATGAAATTTTATTGAAGAACCTGGGTGGCGGCTGCATTAAATGAAGATGGTACGGCCATAACAAATAAAGAATCTCCAGGCTCGAATTCCAATGCCAAGTCTCCAGTGAACCAAGGCGCATTGGTGCCAAACAACAGAAGCTGAAGAAGAAAGGCGTCTTTTCTCTGATAAGAAATGTACGGCCTGCTGGTACAGAAAGTACGGCCTGACTGCTGCAATAAATGATAAAGTATGGCCTCCAAGAAATAATGCCAAATCTCTGAATAAAGTCCTCTGCTGAAATCGCCTTATTTATCTGATGATTATCTCTGTGAATCTCTGCTAAAATCAAGGGATAAGCTCAGTCTGTGACCTCTGTATGAAATCACCAAGTGCAAGCTTCAGCTGGTATCGCACAGCCTCAGTCTGCCTGATCTCTGAAGAGTTTTCGTTCTCCAGAAACGTTCGTCTGCCAGAAACCCTAGGGTTTGCAAACACCAATGCTCATAGCAAAAAAGACAAAATTGAATAATAATATCAGAATAGTTCGATTTTGCCTTGAGTGGAAATATATATCCCTTGAAGAAATTCGACCCAATCTCCCTTTTAATTAATCATTTAAATAAATGATTTAATTCGCACTTTTTAAACTTAGGAGAAATATTAAATAATTAACTGGCGTCTTATTTTAATGAATAATAAATATTCATTAAGTCAAAAATCAATACTTTATTATAAAGTATAATAAATACTTTATAACAGGCCAAATTAATTAAATTATTAAATATTTCAATATTTCAATAAAGTGACTTTAATATAAAGTCAAATTATTAAATATTTAATAATTCATTAAATACTCCTTATTTCTCCGTCTGATCATCAAACTGCTGAACTGGGTCGATTCTGAGCTGAATGGTTGAACCAGGTGCCCTGCCCGAAATAGCAGCTTCCGCCTGACCTAACTTTCTAAAAATAGAAAGTTCCTGAAAATGCTCACTGGAAGATTCTGCGAAGGCCCAACCTGACACAACTGCAAAACTGGAGCTACCAAACACTGAGCAACTGCCCCAAATGATCCTCTGCACACTCCTGTCAGCCTACGAGGATCGAATAATAGGCTAACCTCGTCACCAGCTGCGCTGACTAGGATGGGGACATGACAATAACTATACTGGTGGTCGATATCTATGCTTGCTGTATTGCATATCGATTGGAAAATAATTGCTATCAGTTATATCATACTAAGGAGCAGGGGTCTAATATGATTGGAGGTGCCGCCATATGGCTGTTGCCAGGCCCTGTAGCTAGCCGCCAAAGCCGATTCATCTATTAATTACGAGGTGATTAGGAGATGAAGGGGCAGCGCTAGTATTATAAATGCAGCAATCTGATTTAAGGAATGATTTATGTTTTGTTTAGAAAGGTGGCAACTGAAAGGATGAATCCCTTTATTGTGAAGTGGTGTCTCTTTTCATAGAGACATAGGATATAAATTACATAAGGAGCATGAGGAAGGCATCGAACATTTGTTGCAAATATATATGTCTTTAATAGCAGATCTAAGGTGCTCCTAAGGAGCATATGATCATCTAGCTACGGGCTGCATGAATAATCAGTAATATTCAGGAATAGCACCCTCCACAAATCGCATGGATAAGGGATCTTAATCAGAAACAGCAATACAGTTGAAGCATCATATCATTACACCAATCATTCTCTTAACCAGCACTCGCATGTTCTTGAAAGACCAAATCTGCAACAGCAGTCATTTTGATGCTATAATCTATGATATATTCCGTCGCTTGATTTTAGAGTAATCAATTAAGAAACAGATTGTTTCTCTTTGTCAAATCGTCATTCTTGAACTAATTATCAGTTCAGATTTCATTTTTAGAATTTGCCCCAGAACATTGGTATTATTGTTGCTATCATAATATCCATTCATATATATATCAGACTATCATATTCAATAGTTAGAGTTGCTGTTTTGGCGAAATTCGATATCCTAACCTATAAAGATAAAAGCAAAATTTATACTGATTCAACAAGGGACATTACATACTCGACATGGACAAGTCTTTCACTAAGTTGCAGATGATCTATGATGCTAAAATGAAACCCAATATCATGACCTTTAATCACTTCATGAGGGCACATTTTAGATTGCGGAAATACGAGATTGTAATAAGGCTTTCTAGGGAAATGATGAAGAAGCACTATGGGCTGATCTGCCAACATGTGCTGCCATAATTGAGGGTTTTGTGAGAACGGGGCAATGGACCAAGCCATGGAGCTATAGATGGAAATGAGGAAGAGAGGTTCCATTTTTAGTACGCCAGTTTTTTTTTTTGAACTTAATTAGGGATTTTCTTGTCATTGGCAGAGTTCAAGAGGCCCTTCATGTTTTTGAGTTTGTACCCAACAAGGTCAAATAGACCGCAATGTTGTCATAAAAAGCTATTGCCCAATAATTCAGTCCCAGAAATGTCTCACATTGGAAAAGTGATCTCATAACAATAAATAATAATGGTGAAAATAATGGTGAGAATGTTGTGTTACATCTCCATTTGTCTGATATGTCTATGTCAATAATACCATCATTTTCCTATAGGCACAAACATTTGCACCTCCTAAAAGTACAAGTGATAGTACTTTTCATGGGCCCTAAATGTCTAGAGGACATCAGCATCAACATACTGCTATGTTAGGAAACAATTTTTAATTTTTACCCCTAAACATTAAGATATTTTATAGAACCTCAATCGCAATTAGACAAAGGCAAGTGTAGGCAGAGTTGAAATGACTTGTGCCAAGAGGGGAAGTGAAATTAAATTTTGATGGATCCTCTAGAAGTAATCCAAGCCTAGAAAGAGCAAGTTATGTTTTATGTAACAACAAAGGTGACTTTGTGCCAGGAGGTTATATTTTCCAAGGAGAGCAAACAAATAACTTTGTGGGATGGGAAGCCTTGTTGGTTGGTTTGGAAGCCAATTATGAAGCAGGGTATGGAGAGGTGGAAGTATAAGGGGACTCTCAGATTGTTGTCAATGCGGTAAAGAAAGGTCAATGTCCTCATTAGAAATTGAAAGCTATCTTAGAAGAAGTTCTAGTATGGAAATCAAAATTTCTTTCTCTTCACATCTCTCACTGCTATAGGTCACAAAACATAGCTACTGACGTATGGCTAATCAAGGGGTAAAGCAAAAGGAATTCTCTATGACTGAAAGTAAGGACATGTTATATTGGGATAACATCCCAAATTATTGATATGGAGCAGCCACTCTAGGTTGATTTTAATGTGATGGCAAGTCATTATGAGGGAGTAAGGTTTGTAAATAGAGAGGAGAATTTGTACTGACAATGTAAGCAACTCACAAACTTTAGCACTTGGTAGGGTCTTCAACAGCTCCCTTGGAATTAATAAATTGTGGCATCATGCAAGGACATGCCATCCTGAGGGATGTAATTCTCCTATGTGTTACTAACTTTTTTGAGTTGGCCAAGGAAGTTGGAATGGGGCTATTCTTGTTGGTCTATGTGGGCTTCCTTCTATCAATGGCAAGGGGCAAACCGTATAGGGATTTGTTATGACAAGGCTCTGTTTCAGACCATTGTTTAAGGAGGATATTCAACCATGAAGATGGGGCCAACTTATGGTTTAGTGAAGGGAATATTAGGAGATGAAGGTTTAACAAATAATGGCCATTTCCAATCAAGGGCTATGATCTAGAGGATTTCTAGCATAAGCTGAAAAGATTATGGAGAATGAGGTAATATAGAATAATAGAGTTGCTGGTTCTGGTCAAAGGGATTCAGCTGAAGAAAAAGAGATGTTCAAAGGTGAGCCAACGTATGTGTCTAGGAAGAGGAGGCATCGATCTCCCAGTGTCATAATGGAAGTGTCAATATGTCAATTGCAAGATGAGGTTCATGAACTTTGGGTGAATAACAAAATTATGGAAGAATTCTGTAAGATTTGAGCATGGTTATACAACATATGGTGATCTCTTTCCATAATGGCACGTTAGAGCTGAAAAGCAGTTTCACAGTGCCACATCTTGAGAATGGGTTGCTGACACAGGTAGTGAAGAGAACAGAGGTGACAAAAGGGCTCAAGATTCATGGTGTGTTGACTGCAGCTGTTGCTTTTGTGCCTATGATGCAGGTAACCCCAGTTTTAGGAAATGGGGTCTCTAACCATGTCTCAGAAAGATGGAAGACAGCTCCTCTAGGTAGATGCAATTCCCATGGACATATGTAATTTTGCATGGTCTAGGACAGGTGGTATGGTATCTTGCTGCGTGTAGTATTAAATATATTAAATAATGTAATATTAATGGTCATCTTAGTCGTCTTTAGTTAGTTTAGATAGTTTCTAAATTTGTCTTTAGTCTACAATCGTTTCTTTGAGAAACATCGTCTCTTGTAAATCTATATAAGGAACTTTCGTTCCTCTGTTTAATACATCGAATATTTTATCATGGTATCAAAGCGGGTTCGGTCGATGGGGTTTCATAAGATTTGGCCATTTTTTTAATAAAAAATTCGTAGCCCTCTCTACCTGGAATTTATTCCAGAAATTTTTTAATCGTTTTTTTTATGAAAAAAACGACTCTGCTTTTTCCGAGGGTTTCTTTGTTCGTGATTTTTCGTGGGTCTATTAAGGAGTTTGTGTTTGATTTTCTCCTACCCGCAACTAGGGTTTGCTGGTGATTTTGGAGCGTTGTTGTCTCTGCCCTTCTTCGTGCGGGTTTATCTACAGGGTCACAACTTCTATTAGCGCATGGTGGATGGGTTTCTCAGGCACGCGACGGGATTTCTTCACGTTTTCTGCTCATCGTTGGCCACGTCGTGCCCTATTCTCTCTTTCGTGCACCTCTGCAACACACGGTTTCACGACGGCTTTTTTTTGCATATGTGGTCGGTTCTTTTTGCGCTAGGGCACGCAATGTTTCTGCCTGATTTTGTTCTGCGAGTTTCAAAGATTTTTTTTTGGCACGCATTTAATCTCCTCCTCTGGCCGCGATCTTCAGCCTTCATTTGGACGCGGATTTGTTCATATCTTCTAGGCGCGTTTTTGCATTGAAATCTTTGACGGGATGCGACCTCTTCAATCTGTTGTACGTCATCTGAAGGTCGTGTTTCCTTTTTTGGCAGACTCTCTTCTTCTATGCACGGGATTTGGAATTTGTGATTGTGCATGCATTTAGAGAATCACGCCTTTTCCCTGGAGTTGGTGGTTGTGTGTCTTCTTTGCACCAAATCCTATGGGGTTATAATAATTTTATCCTTAAAAATTATTTTTGGGGGTTTTAATAATTTTATCCTTAAAAATTATTTTTGGGGGTTTTTATAATTTTTAAGCCCTTTTAAAAAATTATTTGGTGGGTTTTAGAATTTTTAGCCTTGAAAAATTATTTGTTGGGTTCATAATTTTTCCTTAAAAATTATTTGGAGGATTTTTTAATATTTTTTCCTGAAAAAATTGTGAAGTTTTCTAATTTTTGCCTGAAAAATCATGAAAGGGTTTTACCATTTTTCCTTAAAAACGATGTTTTGTATGCTGATCCGTGTTTCGGATTTCGTGCCAACTACTTGGATTCCTTTGTGGTTTTTTTACCGTTTTTTTCCGAAAAAACGATGCTTTGTAAACTTCAAATTCAAGGTTTTGCGATTTTGTCCTCAAAAATCGTGGTTTCTTGCAGTCTGTTCTGGAGCATCGTGCTCATCTGCAAAAGTTTGGAGGGTTTGCCGATTTTTCCTCAAAATCATGGTAGTTGTTTTTTTGGAGTCTCTGGCTACAGGGAGGGACAACTTTGTTACCCAACATCAGGTTGGATGTTTTGTGATCAGTTCTGGTTGTTTTCAGAAGTTCTGCAGTTTCTAAGAGAGTTAGTGGCAGACTCATCTCAAGTGGCAGAGTCAGTGGCAGGCTCTTGTCTTTTGTGGGAGAACGTTCTTTGTTTCTGTGGGTAGTTAGAACGATGACCATTAACGGAGGGTATTAAATATATTAAATAATGTAATGTCATCTTAGTCGTCTTTAGTTAGTTTAGATAGTTTCTAAATTTGTCTTCAGTCTACGATCGTTTCTTTGAGAAACATCATCTCTTGTAAATCTATATAAGGAACTTTCGTTCCTCTGTTTAATACATCGAATATTTTATCATGTAGTGGTCTATGGAAGCTTCTTCCCAAGTTTGCTTTAGGGTTTTCAGCAGTGTGACTTGGTACTCCTTGGTCTGTTGGGGTGTCCAAAATTGTGTTTTTATTTGATGTTTTTTCAAAGTTGTTTTAGTATGGTCCGTAATGCCGCTGGTATATAGCATAGTGTGTGTTGCGTATCTATGTAGTAGTTGTTGTTGTATAAGCTAGTTTATAGTTATTTTCTAACTGTTGCTGGGTTGGGACCCCATATAGAGAACCATGATATTATTATTAAAAAAGATATTTTATAAAACAGTTCTGAATTATATCACATAGGAGATTCCATCACATTTGCTTATACGAATAATTGGGTTTTTATGCAGTTAATTTGCTATATTTCCTAGAGTAAATTCAAAATGAATTATTGTCTAAATCAGAGTACCTAATTTCCATCTCATTTTTCTCAACACTCGAGAAATTGGGAATGAATCTTTGCTTCTTGAGTAAATTCAAAATGAATTATTGTCTAAATCAGAGTACCTAATTTTGATCCAGCCTTTATCAGCACTCCTGCAGCAGACCCATCATCATCTCTATGTTCAACCCTAGATGAAGTTATGTACAACCTTAGAATTTAAAAGGCGATAGAGGATGAAGAAAACTAAGCATGAAAGTAGAAGAGACAAAGACTGCTATGAGGCTAAACCATATTATAGAACAAATATCAAAAGCTCAATAGATTGCATAGTTATCTAAAGCTCTAATTGGCCAAGAAAATTTCTTTAAATAAATGAACAATACTTGGAGATGCCATTTAGGGAAGTTAACACTCTTTTCAAGTTCTAGAACATAAATGAAATTCAGTTTAATTCAATGTAACAAGAAAAGTTGATCTTTGATATTAATAAATTGTATGCTTGCTTCTTAATCATAGGAAACGTGCAAACTTGAGATGGCTTTTACAAAGTCCATAAACATATTTACTGGATAATAGCAATCAGTAGCTTGCTTGATTCAATGATTCCTCAATTATTTAAAAGAATTCAAATTAGTATTTTATAGCATTACAATTTACAACCATGGATTCAAAATAGATAAACTCTGTAACTGCATCTATTTAAATTGCCCCAATGTCAATTAAGACATGAATTCTCTATTGTTGAATCAAATTGAGCAATCCTCTAGAACTAATAAAATAACTGTTGAACATAACAAGAAAATAAATTTTCAATTCAATTATCATACCCAAAGTATAAACCCATAGAGCATACCTTGTCACAAAGTTTTTGTAGCTCTGTCATGGCAGCAGGTGAAAGTATATCAGGACGAATGCTCAATGCTTGCCCAAGCTTTATGTAAGCTGGTCCTAAGGAAGTCACTATTTCCCGAAGTTCAATAGCTCTAGCCACTTCATTCTGTAATAAGAGTACAATCAATATTAAGGAGGTAGTCACAGCCCACAACCAATTTGTACTTTGTGGCCATTCATGAAACAGCAAAAGCAACATAAACAGCTATTTTCACAAGTTACTTTTTTACACAATTTTGAATAGAAACATACATTTGGCTCTCAAACAAGAAGAGAGATGAAGTATCACCTACTCAACTCATTCCTTTCGTAACTTTGGAGCTTTTGCATGTTAGTTAAGAAGATTTTAACTTTCTTGGATTTGGACTCTACTAAGTTGCATGTTTTTTCCCCATTCACTTTGGAATCCATTCTTTATTTAAATTTGATCTATTATGCTTTCTACAGTGAAGCATGTCACTCTGTTAATACAACTATTCACAAAGAGTACTTACCTTGATTGAATCCCGATGTCAGCAATTCTATCTGGCACATGCAGTAGTAAGCAGAGAGATTAAGCCATTAATGAAACCAAAAAAGATGATGGAAGATTGAATGGGAAAGCATTAAAATGAAAATTCTAAGTTTATAGTTCAATTGCAGAAGTTCTCTACTATTACAGTTTTGTTGATGAATTGGTTTTCGTGGAGGACAATAGAAACACAGTAGGGCATCAGAAGTCATCAGAGGAACAGCAGAGCCGCAAATCTAAATTAAGCATTCTGTGAGGCTCAAACCTAAACTTGTTATGTTGAAGAAACACAAAATGCTATAACACACTAGGGTCACATAAGAGTACATATCTATAGTTCTAAAAAATCTTGCTCTTCTGCAATTCATCATAAACAAATCCTGATAATGGCCCAAGAAGCATGAAATGAAAGGTTGATTTATAAAGCAATTGATGAAGTTGATGCCAAAGCTTATTTGCAAAAATATATTTACAGTCCAAGTTTCAAAGGGGACCTTATGAAAAAAATAATATTGTTTGAAAAGGCCATCCTCCTTGTATGTCAAATTTAATGTACACAGAAAGGTTGATTGAAGAATTAGGAACAGGTGAAGTGTATGAATATATTATTATATTGTGATTAACAGTGTTCTGACTGTAAGAGTAAGAAAAACAAATGAAAATACCCTAGAAAAGGTGTTAAATTAAACTTTGATGGTGCTTTGAAAGGTAAACCGGGTTTTGCAGGAACTGGTTTTGTGGTTAGAAATTTACAAGGCTGATTCTTGCTAGGTGGCTCTCAGTTTTTTGGGTAGTGCCACCGATAACATAGCAGAATGGTCTGTGCTTCCATTAAAATTACATGCTGCTATAAGAGCAGGTTATGAGGAAATAGAATTTGAAGGAGATTCACAAATAGTAGTGAATGCCATCAACAAAGGTTTTTGTCCAAATTTGAAATTAAAACCAATGTTGGAAGAATTCTTGTTAGGGGCAGCCAAATTGGACTCCTATAAGAGTTTCTAATGCAGGAGCATCCGTGGCTGGCAAGCTATCTTGCATCAACAAAATAATATTTTTTATTCAATTTCCTAACATTTGGTAAGTGATTAGCTTGGTGAAGTAATTTGCAAGATTAGACTAAAATAAATATTAAATAATTGATTTTTATTATTTTATTACAAATTTTGAGAGTGGAGATAATTTAGGAGGGAACTTTGGGAAATTTTCAATTTTAAAAATTAGCAAAAATGGACTTGGGCGTGAGCTTTAGAGGGAGTTATAAGTTTGAATGATGTATTTAAAAAATTCCTTAATTCATGCATGCAAAGGTGGGCATGTTAATGATAACATGCAGCGTCGAAATAACTTCCAGCGATATTCTTGTTATGAATAAATTAAATAATAGCTAGAGAGCTATTTAATTTATAGAGTCCTCTATCCATAAAGAGGTGTGATTTAATTTGATTGGCACTAGTTTCTATGTGGCCGACTTTCTCTCTATTGGTTGCGTCCTAAATAGAAAAGGCATTTCTTATTGGAGGCCGACCTCCTATCTTTGTAATTATATTTTGTATAATGGCCGACCTATCTCTTGAAGAGGTGCGACCTCTCTATCAATATGTATATATAGAAGATCATTTCACTCCTTTACTCATCAAGTTCACAAGCAAGTTTGATTTATTACTTCATTCAAGTGCGAATTTCTTCAAGAGCAGGTTGCGAATTTCTTCAAGGGCAGATTTAGATATTAAGGAAGTGCAGATCATTATCTGTCATTGCATCTTGTGTAGGTGCTGACTATTGGCCTTGTGATTGGCCTCATTGTAAAGAAAATTGTTGCCACTATTTATATATATAAGAGAGATCTTTGTTGCTGGGTTTTTCTCCCTCAAGAGGAGGGTTTTCCCAGGGTATCTGCTGTGTTATTTTGTCTGATTTGAATTTATTTCTGTGCATACAATCTGAACATTAAAATTTAACATGGTATCAGAGCGGGTTTGAGAAGATCGTGATCAGATTTACAGCGATACTCTTTTCTCTTCGTCTTAATTCTTTGTCTATCTCTACATCAATCAAGATGGTGAACGGATTGAAGATCGAAGATAGACTTGAGGGAGCGTCAAACTACACTTCATGGAGGTTTAGAATCATGCTCACATTGGAGGAGAATGATTTGGCAGAGTTTGTGGAGACCAAAGTTCCCGAACCTAAAGAGGAAGAAGAGAAGTTGCAATGGAAGAAGAAAGACATCAAGGCGAAGAAGTTGTTGGTTGATTCCGTCAAGGATCACATTGTTCCAATTGTCTCCAAGTTGAAGACTGCAAGGGAGATGTTCAAGACATTGGAGGAAATGTATGAAATCAACAACACTAGCCAGGCACTTGCCTTGAAGCAACAACTTCATCATGTTAAGATGGCAGAAGGAGAATTTGTCATCACCTACTTCATGAAGATTTCCAAATTGAGAGATCGGCTCTCTACCATTGGCCATATTGTTGATGACAAGGATTTGACCATGTTGGCTCTTAATGGTCTTCCTTCATCTTAGGAGTTTTACATTCAAGGAATCAGCGCGAGATCGAAACTTCCCAAGTTTGATCGTTTGAGGGCGGACTGTATTCAAGAAGAGTCTAGGTTGGCTGTGAGAGGTATTGGTCGAAGCTCTACAAATGAAGACATTCATGTTCTTTCCGCTCAATCATCGGAGAAGAAAGGAAAAAGAGGAAAGAAAGGATACTTCAAGAGGAATAGAGATAAAGGGTCAGATGGTGCTCCCGCATTCAAGAAGAAGTGGGACCTCTCCCAAGTCCAATGCTTTCGTTGTGACAAGTTTGGTCACTATGCAAAGGATTGCCCAACCAGGCCTAATCAACATGCTTCATTTGCGGATATGAATAAGTTCTCTCCTCAGAAGGATTCTAGGGAATTTCTATTCTAAGTCATGGGCCTGTGTTCAAGCCGTGAAAGTTGTGTGTTGTTCTGTGCTCAAGAGCAGCGTATCTTGCATCCATCAGAATATTTAAAGAGATAAGTATTCTTTGTTTGTTAAGTTATATCTTTTATTTTGGATCTTGTAATTAGTAAAGAGAGAGTGGTTTCTCTTGAATTGTGTTCACTAGCGTAAGATCCTTTGAAGACTTCATTTATTGCTAGTCTTTTCATGTTGGTTGTGAAGATTTATGGGTGTGACTCTGAAATAAAAAGAGAATTGAAAGTTCGATGGTGATTGGTCACATCGATATCATTCTCTAATGCATGATCTGTGATAGAGCCCTGAACTCTTGGAGAGAGTTGGTTCTACATGCTAACTGCATAATGCATTCAAGAAATCTGTAGTTGTGCAAATTGTTTTTTGTTGTGCTGAGTTTGGCACTCTCGAGAGGAGTAAAAGATGGAAGAAAGAGTTATATCAAAATTATATAAAGATAAGTTTATTTAGCCCTTCATTCTGATCTTTTGATATATTTCTCTTTAGGTTGATTTATTTATTCATGTTTTAATATTATTCATAAATTCTTATGTGTCCATGCTATAACCTGAGATAGTAAACCTTGTATGATTCTAGTCTTGATATTTCTTTGGATAGTTATAAACTGTTAGTAATCTCTCTCTAAAATGCTTTGTGAACAGCTAGAAGCAGGAAGGTGATGAGAGAATGCTTAGCGATGAGGCATCTTATGCGGAAATCATGCCAACCAAAGAAATGATCAAGTGTGAAGTTACAACTTGCAGCCATGGAACTGAGCTGGTGGTTAGAGGGAGTTCACTTCCAGAAGTCTTCTTTGCAATCTCTAAAGCAGGGATCAAGAGGGAGTTTTGTAACTTATTGAGAAGAAATGAAGATTATTGTATTGCAAGGCTAGGTGCTAAATCCTGATCCCTTCAGCTGCTGAGATCATAATTGCTCAAAGACTGTCATCTGGATTTGATATTTGTAGCTCCACAAACCTATTCAGAATAGAGTGATCTGCTATGAGGTCGAGGAGGTCTACCTTGAACTCTCTACAGTACTAGAGGTGTGCACTGGAAAACATTTATCTAAGGCAAGCATTGCAGGCAATCTTGGACGATGAGGTCAAAAGGTTGATGCAAGTACTTAAAGATTTAGAGGGAGCCTACTGAACCTAAAGAAGATGATTGTGTTGCCGACCGGAAGAGCACCTCTGGATGTTGTTTCAGTTGAGGTCTGCAATGACTTCCTGGTGTAGCAGGAAGTAGTCTTCAATGGCACTGAGTACAGCAAGGGTCGAGTTTATTGCAGCTTGTGTGGCAGCTCGAGAAGCAGTGTGGCTTCGTAAGCTCCTTGCAAGATTGTCTAGACAATCAATGGAGCCTACTATCATTCATTATGATAATCAATATCAGTGATCCTTGATAATGAGTTCTTCTTTGAGAGAAGTTTGAGGTGAAATCCCTTGATAATGAGTTCTTCTTTGAGAGAAGTTCGGGGTGAAATCCCTTGTTAATGCATTTTCCTCTGAGACAGAGGAATTTGAGGTGCAAGCCCTTGTTAATGCATTTTCCTCTGAGACGGAGGAATTTGATGTGCAAGCCCTTGTTAATGCATTTTCCTTTGAGACGGAGGAATTTGAGGTGAAAGCCCTTGTTTCCACCCTCTAAGCTGAGTCATGGTGGATGTCATGTGTGTGACTCCATGACATATTTTGTACTTGTGTTTCATCCTCTAAGAGAGTCATCGTGAAAGTCACATTGAGGTGACAACATCACGCAAGTGATGAACACTTGTACTTACCATAGTATGGTTGTAGCCATTATGGTTGATATCGTGTTGAGGCGATATCTAATATCACGTTGAGGTGATATTCTTCTTGTTCACTTATGGTTGTAGCCATAGTGGTAGACATCACGATGAGGTGATTTGTCTTGAGCAGTTGGAAGTTTTCTCTCTAGCTGAAAGGGAGTGTTAATGATAACATGCAGCGTCGAAATAACTTCCAGCGATATTCTTGTTATGAATAAATTAAATAATAGCTAGAGAGCTATTTAATTTATAGAGTCCTCTATCCATAAAGAGGTGTGATTTAATTTGATTGGCACTAGTTTCTATGTGGCCGACTTTCTCTCTATTGGTTGCGTCCTAAATAGAAAAGGCATTTCTTATTGGAGGCCAACCTCCTATCTTTGTAATTATATTTTGTATAATGGCCGACCTATCTCTTGAAGAGGTGCGACCTCTCTATCAATATGTATATATAGAAGATCATTTCACTCCTTTACTCATCAAGTTCACAAGCAAGTTCGATTCATTACTTCATTCAAGTGCGAATTTCTTCAAGAGCAGGTTGCGAATTTCTTCAAGGGCAGATTTAGATATTAAGGAAGTGCAGATCATTATCTGTCATTGCATCCTGTGTAGGTGCTGAATATTGGCCTTGTGATTGGCCTCATTGTAAAGAGAATTGTTGCCACTATTTATATATATAAGAGAGATCTTTGTTGCTGGGTTTTTCTCCCTCAAGAGGAGGGTTTTCCCAGGGTATCTGCTGTGTTATTTTGTCTAATTTGAATTTATTTCTGTGCATACAATCTGATCATTAAAATTTAACAAGGCACACAAGGTGAGTTGGCAGGAGTTACATTGAAAACTTCCCTAAAATCTAGGAATGGACTCACATTTTGGCAATTTTGGTGGGAGTGGGTTTATGAAAGCATTTTTTATATTATGGGAGGTTTTTTGCATGCATTTTTTGAGGTTTCTTCCCAACTTTGGTTGTGACTTTTTTCTGGAGAAGTTTTTGGAGCTTGTTTTTTAAGATTACAAGCAATTTTGGTTATGTTTTGGTAGCCATTCTTGGCTAGAATGTGTAGGTTGTTGTTGGAGGCATGGATTTTCTTGGAGAAGGTGGAGAAGGCATTTTGTTGCAGGTTTGAGGAAGTTATTGCAGCAGCAAAGGGTCCTTAGGGACCATTGTTGAAGATTGATTCAGTGGAAGATTGGAAATTGGAAGCTACAAACTGAAGATTGGAGGTTGTAGTTGAAAGGAGGAAAGTTGTTGTATTTCTTCATTTTCATATAAAAATCAGATTGTAAATTATTTTAAGTTGCTGTACATCAGTCCTAGGGACTGTAAAACCTGATATAATCAGATTTGTTGAAGTTATGCAATCCTTCTTGCAAGTTTGAGACATAATACATTGATTATAGTGTGCAGATTTTGCATTCAATCTTTGTTGTTTCAGGTGATGTGTGCATATCTCCATTGAGATTGCTATTTGATTTAAGATTTTATTAAGGGGAGAGTTTTCTCTACTTCATTAGTGGTATCAGAGCTAGCGTTCCCGAGTGTGCAGGCAGAAGCATCGATTGGAGGCAGTTTGCACCAGGACCTGTGGTGTTGTGTATGATTTGCATGTAGACAGATTGTCGGATGTGAGGCAGTCTATATGAGAGAATGGGATGGGTCATGAGGAGGCCCATAAGAATTTTGTTCTGGGAACAATATTGGGAAGAAGTAGAAAATAGGAAGCATCGTGAAGAGTTTGAAAAGCTCCAGGCTGAAGTAAATATGTTGGAAAAGAAGATTAAAGAGGAAGTGAGAGTGTGGGATGAGAGATATGGAAAGAAGAACATTCTCATGAAAGAGGACAGCGAAGAGAAGATCAAAAAGAAAAAGTATTGCAGACCTTTGGTAGGGATGGAATGCAAGGAAGAATATGTGGCGGCAACCCACACAAATGAAGAAGACAATGAGGCACAAGTTGCAGCGATAGCATGTGGGTGGAGTGTATTGTGTGAGGTGAATGAAGAAGGTTTACAATCAGAAATTGTGAACATGGATGGTCCTAGATTTGACAAGCGGGTTGGTGAGGAAGAGGATGATCTCTTGTTGAAAGAAGAGATGAGGATGCTAGACATGTTATTTGAGAGGTAAATTTGGGATGAAGTTATCTTCAATGCAAACAATAAAGAAGAAGATGCAACAAACAATAGTCCTTTGGAGGACCTGACTACATGGGAGAAATTCGAACAGCCTTGTGAAGATGCATATATGGAGGGTTTTGAGGATGAAGAAGATGATGTTGGGGCAGCAAAGAAGGTAATTTCTGTTTTAAATTTAAAAATGTTGATTGTGGGTAAGAGATTGCAGTAGTAGAAGATAAATTTGTAGTTGCAAATGGGTATACGAATGTTACATATTTGTGTGTAGAGATTGTGGATGATGATGCAAGGGAAACTTGGTGGAGTTGGTCGGTTTGTGGTGGGTTGGATCCCATGAAAAAGAAAAAGAGGGAAGAAGAGATGTGGCAAAGGAGGATGATCTATGGCGGATTTAAATCCACGAGAGGAAGCAAGAATAGAGTGCACACTTGGTGGAGGAGGACGGCAAATTTCCCGGCTAGGTGCTAGAAGAGGCGGAGGAAGAAATTCTTTGGTCTAACTTTCAATGATGGAGTTTGCTGCGAATTGCTTGCAATCCGAAAGGGTGGTACTACCACTCCACTCCATTTTGTGAATCCAAATTCACAAAATTTTCCTACCCCAGGTGTTTGATGCAGGAGCATCTGTGGCTAGCAAGCAATCTTGCATCAACAAAATAATATTTTTTATTCAATTTCCTAAGGTTTGGTAAGTGATTAGCTTGGTGAGGTAATTTGCAAGGTTACACTAAAATAAATATTAAATAATTGCTTTTTATTATTTTATTGCAAATTTTGGGAGTGGAGATAATTTAGGAGGGAACTTTGGGAAATTGTTAATTTTAAAAATTAGCAAAAATGGACTTGGGCGTGAGCTTTGGAGAGAGTTATAAGTTTGAATGATGTATTTAAAAAATTCCTTAATTCATGCATGCAAAGGTGGGCACCCAAGGTGAGTTGGCAAGAGTTACATTGGAAACTGCCCTAAAATCTGTAAATTTTATGATCAAATTTAATGCACAAAAAATTAATTCAAAATCAGACAATAACACAGCAGATACCCTGGGAAAACCCTCCTCTTGAGGGAGAAACACCCAGCAACAAAGATCTCACATATATATATAAATAGTGGTAACAATTCTCTTTACAATGAGGCCAACTACAAGGCCAATCTTCAGCACCAACAAAAGATACAAATACAGATAATAATCTGCACTTAAATATCTAACTCTGTCCTTAAAGGAAATTCGCAATCTACTCTTGATGAGATTCGCACTCTGCCCTTAATAAAATTCGCACTTGAATAGATGAATCGAACTTGAATAATGAATATGAATGTCCAAGAGAAAGTGACCTCATATATATACCATATGAAGGGGTGCGAACATAATAGAAGCAAGTCGGCTAGAGATAGATAAGTTTCCCTCTAGAATAAAGTCGGCCACCAAGGACAATATAGAAGATTGCGCCAAAAAGAGAAAATCGAAGATAGTATGAATGAGGTTGGCCTCATACAAGTCTTCATTAAATAACTTCTTCAAAACTCATGCCAAGTATATATATAAATTAAATAGCCTCTTGGCTATCATTTAATTTATCAAGCTGGAGTATTATATCGATGTTGTATGTAATCATTAACACTCCCTCTCAGCTAGAGAGAATACTTCCAGCTGCTCAAGATAAATCATCTCAACATGATGCCCATCACATTGGCTACAACCAAATGTGAAAAGAGAAATATCACCTCAATGTGATATTAGATATCGCCTCAACACGATATCAACCATAATGGCTACAACCATACTATGGTGTGTACAAGTGTTCACCACTTGCGTGATGTTGTCACCTCAACATGACATTCACAAGTACAAGATGTGTCATGGAGTCTCACACATGACATCCACCCATGACTTCAGTCGGTGGAAACAAGGGCTTGCACCTCAAATTCCTCCGTCTCAGAGGAAAATGCATTAACAAGGGCTTGCACCTCAAATTCCTCCGTCTAAGAGGAAAATGCATTAAATAAGGGATTTCACCTTGAACTTCTCTCTCAGAGAAGAACTCATTAACAAGGCTCACTGATACTAAGACTCTTACTCAATCAAGGCTGGATTCTCCACCATACCAAGCTTATCTCGAAAGTACACAAACTTTATCCTAGAGAGAGGCTTGGTGAAAATATCTGCCGTCTGCTCATCAGTGCTTATGTATCTCAACTATACAGCCTTCCGTAGTACCATATCTCTAATATAGTGGTACTTGATCTCAACGTGCTTGGTTCTGTCATGAAACACAGGATTGACAGAAAGCTTCACACAACTCTGATTATCATAATGAATGATAGTAGGGTAGCTTCACACAACTTTGGTTATCACAATGAATGATAGTAAGCTCCATTGATTGTCCAAACAATCACCGCAAGGAGCTTACTGAAATATCTACTTCGAGTTGCCGCCTGCAGAAATGTACTTTCGGCCTCTGCTTTGCACTCAATGCTCTGGTCGTGCCTTCTGCTTGCACCGAAATCATAAGCCCGAGAACTAAAGCTGAAGCAGCAACCGGAGAGTGCTCTTCGATCTGTGACACAACACCTTGTCGAATCGGTGGAAACCATGTAACTCCAAGTCGCATCTGAAGTATACCTCAACCCATATCCAGTATGCCACACAAATTATCTCAAGATATGTTTAGGCTGCAACAAGATGTATCTCTCTCCGGATCACACATAAAGCTGGCTAAGTGCACTCGCTGCGCAAATGTCGAGGTCTAGTGTTAATAAGATACATCAAGAGATCGATCAATTTATGCAATACAATGTAGGATCCACCAAATCTGAACTAGCTGCAGCCTCCTTCAATTTATGTAGATTGGTCTCCATAGGTGTAGACATGGATTTGCAATCCATCATGCCAAATCTCTTAAGTATATCAATGGTGTACTTTCCTTGACTTAAAATCATCTCATCTGGTTTCTTCCAGACTTCTAATCCAAGGAAGTAATGCATGAGCCCAAGGTCCATCTCAAATTCCGAAGTCAACTCCTTCTTACACTCAAGAATCAGGTGATCTTCTCCAGTAAGGATTAGATCGTCAACATATAAAACCAAAATTAATGCATCACCATTGATTACCTTGAAGTAGAGATTTGAATCAACATCATTCTTCAAGCCCAAACTTGACAGGTATCGATCAATCCTTTAGTACCATGCGCGAGGAGCCTGCTTAAGGCCATACAAGGCTTTCTTCAGCTTGCAAACATGTGACTCCTTCCCATGAACCTCAAATCCATCAAGTTGCTCTATATAAACCTCTTCCTCAATCACTCCATTGAGAAAGGTTGTCTTCACGTCCATCTGGTGAATCTTCCATCCTCTAGATGCGGCAATAGCAATGATGGATTACGAGCAGTAAAGCGGCTTAGCGGGGAGCAAATGTTTGCTTCGTAATCAACTCCTCTTTAGAAAACCCTAAAGACCACAAATCTTGCTTTTGTACCTTCTCCCGATGCTTCCATCACAAGCGTCTTAATCTTGAATAGCCATTTAGAAGATACCCGCCGGACTTGCCCTGGTCTAGGAACAATGTCCCAAACATCATTCTTAGGAGTGATTGATATTCCTCTGCCATAGCATCTCTCCAAACCTGATGACTAGAGGCTTCCTCAACACAGGTAGGCTCGGATTCTATAATCTGACTCATCAAGGCAACATAACTGGAGAACTTATGTGGCCTTTTGCTTTCTCTGAATGTACCTCTAGGAGCTGCAAAACTTTCAACCTCTTGCATAGTACGCCTAGCCCATAGAGGTCTCTTTCTCCCAATAACAATGTCAGTAGGCCCATCAATAGGTTCTAAGGGTTCAACAGGATCAATATCTTCTTTTGGTTCTGAAGTCTCCCTCTGAATCTCAGGAGTATGGTCAACTTCCATGTCCTGAGGAGACTCTTCATTATCAATCTCCATATGAATACCCTTGGAACTTTTGAATGCAACATCTTCCTCGAATGTGACATCCCTACTAATCTCGATCAACTTCTGACCTGGAATGTATATTATGTAGGCTTTTGATGTCTCACTGTAGCCCACAAATATTCCCTTCTTGCCAGAAGGCTCCAACTTGGTTCTCTTTTCCTTGGGAACAAGAACATAGACAGGACATCCAAAGATCCTCAAGTGACTGACTTCAGGCTTCTTCCCTGTAAAGGCTTCTTCTGGAGTCATATTTTCCAAGATCTTATGAGGACTTTTGTTCTGAACATATACAGCCGTCCTGGAAGCTTCTGTCCATAAGAAGGTTTGCAAATCTTGATCATGAATCATGGCCTTTGCTGCTTCCACGATTGTCCTGTTCTTTCTTTCTGCAACACCATTCTGTTGAGGATTATAGGGAACACAGAACTCCCTCTTAATCCCTACATCAATACAAAAAATTTAGAAAACTACGGTGTATTCTCCACCATTGTCCCGGATCGAGGACCTTAATTCTTTTACGAGAAAGATTTTCTACTATAGCTTTGAACTATTTAAACCTATCAACAGCCTCCCGGACTCTTTCTTAGATTTCCAAAAAAAAATCAAGTCTTCTAAAGTGGTCATCAATAAACAAAACATAATCTGAGGGAATCCACTTTCGAAGATGGAACAAACATAGGACCATAAATCCCGGAATGAATAAGGTCTAAAATACACTTAGATCCTAATTTTCTCTGCTATGAAGGGGCTTTTATATTCTTACCCAATCATCCCTTGCAAGTACCCTTCATGCTCCTGGTTGAACTTAGGAAGGCTCGTCACCATCTTCTCCATGATAGGTAAGGCTCGGAAGTGTAGGTGAGCCAATCTTCGATGCCAAAGATCGCATAGACTTGAAGAGTCATGAACCAAAGCTTGTAAAGAACGTGTGCAAACCTTGTAGAGGTTTTCATGTCTAACTCCAATTACGTGAGCATCCTTGAAGCTAGAGTTCTCCATCCACACTAAAACTTTGCCTTTGGAGAAGGCAACGATATCCTTTATCTTAAAGCTGAAATAGAAATAAGATCGCGATTCGGGGAACATAAGAACTGCTTGGCCCCGAGTGGGATGCGGAATCCAAATGAGTATAGAGGTCTAATTCCTCTTCTGAGATGTATCATCTCAATGATGACTTGTTGAGAGGCTCCCTTGCACCAAACTTGATAAGTGCTCCTTAAAGCCCGGTGATGTGTGGCTGAAGAGCCATATGATTATCAAAGTGTTGGTGTGGAAGAGTGCAGCTGCTTGATAATGCGGAATGAGACAAATATTCCTTGAATCCTTTGTGGAGGCATCATAAACATCATGATGGTGACTTTTGTTGCTTAGGTCTAGTTGGACAATACTTGGCAGTGCCCAAACTTGTCACACCTAAAACATTGAATCTTGGACATATCTCTCTTCTTCTTGAATGGAGGTGCATCATCATTTCCCTTGTCTCAATTCCTTTTGAAGAATCCTTTCCTTCCATCTTTTTCCTTTCCTTCTTTGAAGTATGGAAGGCAAGAACATAGAAGTCTTCATTCTTGAACTTTGACCAGCCTCTTGCCACAGCTTATGATTCTCTTAGATACTGTCCGGATCTTAGGCGATCAAACTTAGAGCAATTTTCGATCTTGCCTTTGATTCCACACAGATGTAAGATTCGAGGGACAAAGGTAGCCCATTGGGAAGGGAAGCATGGTTAAGTCCTTGTCATCAACCATATGTCCTATTGTTGAGAGCTGATCTCTCAAATCTGAAATCCTCATAAAGTATGCCATAACAGATTCTCCCTTTGCCATCTTCACATGATGCAATTGATGCTTTAGTGCAAGTGCCCGGCTGGTATTGTTGATTTCCTACATCTCTTCCAAGGTCTTGAGCATATCTTTTGCTTTCTTCAACTTAGAGATGATAGGAACAATATGATCCTTGATGGAATCAACCAATATCTTCATTGTTTTAATGTCTTTCTTCACCCACTGCAACTTTTCTTCTTCCTCCTCAGGTTCAGAAGTGCTAGACTCCACGAACTCACCCAAGTCATTTTCACGCAAGGTAAGCATGATCCTAAATCTCCATGAAGTGAAGTTGGATGCACCTTCGAGTCTATCCTCAACCTTCAAACCACTCACCATCTTGACTGATGTAGATAAGTGAACAAATATAGTATGCTGATTAGCAATAATCTGATCACGATCCTCTCAAACCTGCTCTGATACCATGTAAATTTTATGATCAGATTTAATGCACAGAAAATTAATTCAAAATCAGACAATAACACAGCAGATACCCTGGGAAAACCCTCCTCTTGAGGGAGAAACACCCAGCAACAAAGATCTCACATATATATATAAATAGTGGCAACAATTCTCTTTACAATGAGGCCAACTACAAGGCCAATCTTCAGCACCAACAGAAGATACAAATACAGATAATAATCTGCACTTAAATATCTAACTCTGTCCTTAAAGGAAATTCTCAATCTGCTCTTGATGAGATTCGCACTCTGCCCTTAATAAAATTCGCACTTGAATAATGAATATGAATGTCCAAGAGAAAGTGACCTCATATATATACCATATGAAGGGGTGCGAACATAATAGAAGCAAGTCAGCTAGAGATAGATAAGTTTCCCTCTAGAATAAAGTCGGCCACCAAGGACAATATAGAAGATTGCGCCAAAAAGAGAAAATCGAAGATAGTATGAATGAGGTCGGCCTCATACAAGTCTTCATTAAATAACTTCTTCAAAACTTGTGCCAAGTATATATATAAATTAAATAGCCTCTTGGCTATCATTTAATTTATCAAGCTGTAGTATTATATCGATGCTGTATGTAATCATTAACAAAATCTAGGAATGGACTCACATTTTGGCAATTTTGGTGGGAGTGAGTTTATGAAAGAATTTTTTATATTATGGAAGGATTTTGGCATGGATTTTTAGAGGTTTCTTCCCAACTTTGGTCGTGAAGTTTTCTAGAGAAGTTTCTAGAGCTTGTTTTTGAAGATTACAAGCAATTTGGGTTATGTTTTAGTAGCCATTCTTGGCTAAAATGTGTAGGTTGTTGTTGCCCGCATGGATTTTCTTGGAGAAGGTGGAGAAGGCATTTTGATGCAAGTTTGAGGAGGTTATTACAGCAGCAAAGAGTCCTTAGAGACCATTGTTGAAGATTGATTCAGTGGAAGATTGGAGATTGGAAGCTACAAACTAAAGATTGGAGGTTGTAGTTGAAAGGAGGAAAGTTGTTGTATTTCTTCATTTTCATATAAAAATTAGATTGTAAATTATTTTAAGTTGCTGTACATCAGTCCTACGGACTATAAAACCTGATATAATCAGATTTGTTGAAGTTATATAATCCTTCCTGCAAGTTTGAGACATAATAAATTGATTATAGTTTGCAGATTTTGTATTCAATCTTTGTTGTTTCAGGTGGTGTATGTATATCTCCATTGAGATTGTTGTTTGATTTCAGATTTTATTAAGGGGAAAGTTTTCTCTACTTCATCATTTTTCCTTTCCTTAGAGATCAAAACCAAGCAGTAGACCTCTTGGCTAATCACAGGACTGTAGTTAGTGTACAATACCTATTATTATGATTTGATAATATGGTTTATCCAGCCATGTATTAATTGTTTGTTGGCTTCAGGTAGTTATAAGAGTTAGTTGACAATTGTGTTCCTCTTGGGAATTGTTGGGTCCTTTAAATAGGTTTTGTATGGTTAAGGGAAACAGTATGATCTAGTCGGATCGAGTCTAATCCTTGGCTGGCCATCACTAGTCTACTTCTATAATAACTTCATGTGCAAATAAAGATATACTTTTACTCCTCTATTTGGTATGCATTATTAGTTCTATTCACTATTTCAAGTATCAAATAGGAGAGTAAACATAGGGTTGTTTCCTTAAAAGAAATCAAGTCATATTTGAGAGATTCATGCCCTTAGGCCCCAATAAAGGCAGGATGAGACCACAAGGAAATCAATACCAAGAGATCAAGTGATCATTAAGGATCGTACAACAAAGAGAACAGAGAAGAAGACTACATGAAATAGTCGAAGAACCCCCAACAATACAAGTTCAAAGTCGCAGCCCATCCTGAGAAAGAAGTTGAAGTCGTAATTGTAGTTAAAGAAATAAAAACATTTCCACTACAAGACAACGTACAAAGGGAAAGTGGGAGAAGATAGCCAAGGGTTTACCACTCCTCAATGAAGCGTGGATCAATCTTTTCAACAAAGTGGAAAAATCAAAACAACCTTCTCTAGACAAAAGTTGGGAGACAGAGTCAGATTCCTTCACAGAAGTGTACAAGAGAAACCTTTGAGGCATTGAAAGGTTGTCAATTGAAGGAGAAGAAGCCAAATCAAGGGTGTATCTAAGAAAATCTGAAGGCAAAACAAGTGTTTCAAATGGTAAAGTTGAGGGAAGAGTAGAGGATTCCTACATGTTGATGTGATTCTTGTGACCGCACCAATCAGCAGAATAAAGTATCCAACGGTTACTCCATTCTCTCTTGATCAAAGTATTATGTACGCTAAGATTGCGAGAGAGGTCGTACGTTCAACTCCAAGGTTCCTTCAATGCAATGGAATACACTCAGTTGGTTCGTTGTGATATGCACTTTTCACGAGGGGACTTACATAATTGTTCAGATGTAGCAGCTGACAGCAGATTAATGAAAAAGGGGATTTTCACGTGATGAGAATGATTTGGCAATAAGGTACGAATTTCCTAAAACTAACCAGAAATGTACTGAATTTAAATGAATGCAGGGTTTAGAAGATCTAATTTCTATCCTAAAGCGGGACATGGGATCAATTTCAGCAAGCTTCAACCAGACTTTGTTTTGCCTCACATTGGACAGCCTTTACAAAGTCGGTGCAATCTTCAAAGGGGTAGCGAGGAATGTTCAAATCACAATTCAGCATAAAGACACCGTCACAAGGACGCATGCCAAGACGTGAATCATAACCTAAGTTAGGCTTATAAAGTGTTCCAGTCGACCACACAAGGCAAACTTGCCGTCTGCAAGCTGCTAGTCGTATGGATTAAACGAAGCTGCCTTGATCAAACACCACAATCCACAACTAACATCTATTTGCATGAAAATGAAAATTGCTCTACTTCGCGCTACTTTAAAAATGCTAAGTGATTCGAAAGGACGAAAAAGCCTTGCTAGCTACTCAACAAAAGATGCAAACATCATCAATGAAAACTCTTTTTATTGAGAGAGTGTTCACAACAACCTTTTACAAAGCATTCAATGAGAAAGCTTTCCTTCCTCTTCAAGCTATGCTAACAAACTAATGCAAAGCTATCTCAACTATTCTATCAGTCTCTCTACTCTATTCGTTGATCTAATCTCTAATTATATACAAATGAGGGGGGATGCCCCTTTTATAGATGGCCCAGTCCAATGGACAGCTCAGATTACAATCGACTGGATGGCCCATATCGTGCCACCTCAGCCCTAAACAAGATTCACCCTAAAACCGCCACCAAGAGGAGTGGTATAATAAATGAGTAAAAAGATTCCCACTCACTCCCAAAATAGCAAAGGCAATCAATGCCCACCATCATCTTCCAGAAGATCATCATCCAGAAGGGCATTTTTGTTCTCCTTCTCCTTGGCAGCAAAATCAATGAACCTGGCGCCAAGATCGCTTCGCTGAATTTTATGATCGATGTAAATGCACAGAAATTAATTTGAAATCGCATAAATAACACAACATATACCTTGGGAAACCCTCCTCTTGAGGGAGAAAACCCAGCAACAAAGATCTCTTGTATTTGATGCAACAAAGGTTTCAATTTTACAATTTACAATAAGGTCTAACTCAAGACCGACATATCGCGACTCCAGCAATATGGAGGACAGATAATGACGGATAAATCAAGCACCCGCAAATGACAGATCCGCAATCGATGATCTTCAAACCGAGATAGATCAACACCGTGGAATGTCGGTTTTAGATTAACTCGCGACTTTGCATAATATATTCACATTTGATATCACCAAACTGATGTATTCGCTCCTGAATATTGGAAAGGTTCGCACTTGATTGATCTGATGTATTCGCTCAGATAAGTTCACACTTGAAGATCTATTCGCCCTTGATGTATTCGCTCAGATAAGTTCACACTTTGCAGATCTATTCGCCCTTGATGTATTCGCTCAGATAAGAATAACCGAACTTAGCTGATCTGTCCTTTTTCAATGGACGAAACAGAAGTATTTATATATATCTTAGAAAGGTCGCATCTCTTCTTATCATAAGGTCGGCCAAAGTAAAAATGACAATTACAATTCAATGATGTCGGCCTTAACATAATCATGAACAATATAAGATAGGTCGGCCTTATAAGAGATTGCCTATCTAATTGAAGTCGGCCTAGTTGGCCTTGCTAAATGTTCACACCTCTTCACAAGAGGTCGGCCACCTTATGAATATTAGATATCTTCTAATAAAAGATAAACATCAATTTCTTTTATGTCGGCCCAAGGTACAAAACAATAAAGTAAATTGAATAGCCAACGGCTATAAATTCAATTTAAGACTTTCTCGAAAGAAGTGAGCTGGAAGGATCAACCGAAGTTGCTATAACATTAATGTGCCTTCAACTTCCTGGACTGAAATAGGAGGGATATGATCGAGGTGAAATTCAAGTACTGTTACCATCTGCCCATGTTGAGTGCAAGACTTCCTCCAAGCGGTTAAGGCATCCTTGGTATTCCAAATCAGGCTGGAGAAAGTCAAAGTGTTCTCAAAGTCATCCTGCACAAGTCTTCACCTCTGAAAAGAAAGGCGTCAACCTGCTCCTCAAGCCATCAGCAGTCACCTCCTCCGAAGTCAATCTCCTAGCAAAGATAGCCTCAAGCGTGTTCAAGACTCCATCTATAATATTCCTCATGGCCTTTTTGACTTTGGCTGAATCTGCCTGTGCTACATCAAAGAATCCTCGGCCTGTGACAACTGAAGAATACCAGCCGGTGAAATCATATCTATCACCCTCCTGTATCACGCCTCCCTCAACCAAAGTCCGTAAGGGAGTATGCATCAAAGCTTCTAAGCAAAGGACAACCTTGGTCTAATAGATATGAACATCACCCCAAGCTTGATCAACTGCATCCATCCGTGCCATAATGCTAGAAGCCTGCTGATAAGCATGAGCAAGATCCTCCATAAACTTTTATGTCTTAGCACGAACGCTAGCAACCCACTTATCCGCCTCCTGTGCCATCTTTCTCAAGTCTTCCAAGCCGCTAACAGACTCTCTAGGAAACTCAGCTAGAAGCTCAATTGTCGGATTCTCTTGCCCACAAGGACGAGACAAATGTTGTACGTAACCAATCAAAGTCTTGTGATCCCTCTTCAATTTCTTATATTTTCCCTCAGTCTGGAGCAATCTGTCCTTGAGTGCTTGGTAGGAGTTATCACACTCCTCAATTATCTATGCTCCCGTGGGGCAACCTAACTCCATGGTGGTGATCGCATAATTTTTTGGAACAGCCTCATCTCGATCACACTCAACTCTTGGCACAGCCACGTGAAGGGTGCGAGAGCCATCCTCACCTATTGAAATCTTTGAAAACTTCCTAGCTCTCTTCTTTGTCGGAGGCGCACTGATCCTACTCAGGAATTCCTCCATCTCAACTGTTGGATCAATTTCTTCAACGGGGCTCCTCCTCATCCTATCTCTAAGCCAATCCGGTACTACCTGCTGTAAATCTGAAATAATAAGTGGCTGCTCATTCCTTACTTCCTCTTCACGAACCTCTTCTCTAACTTCATCCTAATGAGGCTTACCAACTTCCACAGGCTGAGTATCTCCTGAACCTTGGGTTTCCTGTCCTGTAACAGTGTCATCCTCTAATGTCGCCTCAATCTCATGCTAGAAGTGTGTATCTATGGCCGTTTCTTCATCTTCTTCCTGCTGGTTATCTCTGATAGGTGCGCGTTGACACTTTGGCCAACGAACTCCCTTCGAGGCGGTTGATTTGCCTCTTGTAATTCTTGTTCCTTATTCAATATATTTCTCTGATCAGCAAACAATGAAACCTCTTGTATACTTGGAGATGAGTCTCCAATGGCATAGGTAATGCCACCTCAACTCTCAGAGGCTCTGGCTAGACCAGCTCTTTCCTTCGTGACTCTGGAGCTCAAGCAACCTGTTTTTTCTTTGTAGCAGTTGGTGACCTATGATCTCCCATCAAGTTGTAAGTAAGAGGAATTGACCTGCTCTTAAGCCTATTCACATGCCTCTCAACCCATCCTTTGGTGAATGTCAAGACTGGTATGCCAAGTGTATCCAAATTCGCAATCTCCGGCTCCGACCAATCTGGAAGTGGGAGAGGTGTATCCCTTACTGTCTCATAATCTAGATCCTGGTCCGGCACTGGAATAATCTTGCACTCCCTAATCATGCTCAAAGGTAATCTTGAAAACATCCTTTTCTTACCTCAGCCTCATCCAACGCACTAGCCCAGAAATCCTCAATATTTTCCTTATGCCTGAACTCCTCTGACAGTATCCATTTGATACTCCTGTGAGAATCATAATACTGCCTGATAGTGTGGTAAGAAAGATGGAAAAACTGAAGTTCATTTTCAGCTTCCTTGGCTGCCTGCAACGAAGGACACACTTCATCTGAATTTCCCATGATGATTGGGAAGTCAAGTCCTCCCTTCTTCTTTTTCTTCTGAATCTTATCATAGGCAATGAGTTGCCTAGATATTTCTAACATCAGGATCTTGTTCGTAGGGTATCTAGGCAACCTATATGGATATGAAGAGAACCCTTGCAGCCTAATATAAGTAAATTTTGGAAATTGGATGAACCAACACCCGTACCTTTCTATCAACTCCTGAGCCTCCTTTGATATCCTGTGATGAGCTCTTTGTTGAAGTGATCTCATTATGTGCATGGTGAAGGCGTCATTGACTCTCTTGTAGTGAGATGTGCTTGTCAAGTGCAGCTGCGAACAAGCCTCATGAATCTTGAACTGCTAAGAGCCACACCCAATAGGCTCCTTGTATGATATTCCTCTGTACTTCGTCATACGAGCCAACATGTAGATAATGTATGAGCCCATATAGAATGTTTTCCTTCTCCTCAAACTTCGGAGCTACTCGTGCAAATTATCACTAATCATCACCGCCCAGTCAATATGCTCCTTGCCTTCCAGCACGAGATTGATGTAGTAAAACATCCAAGGCTCAAAAATGAAAGCCTGGGGACATCCTCCAACTCTGCTGAGCATCATAATCAAATCACAATATTCCTGCTTCAAATCATCTGAGATTATCTGTTTCGGCAACTTCGTGCGAGTGAGCTTGGGCTTGTTCATCCAACGAGAGTTTATCATATCAGCACATCTGTCAAATGTAGAAGCATACATTCGTTCAACTCTTTCTCTCGTCTTGTAAATCATCTCATACGCGGGAATTCCAAATGCTTCTCCAATGGCTTTAGGCGTGAGGTTGGCAAACAATCTGCCATCAAGTGAGATAATAGACCTTTGCTCTGGGTTGTAACAGTTAGCACACTCCATGATCAACTCCGGACATTGAATTGTCAGTGGAAAACCAGCAGCTGCATAAAGTCCACTTTTGACAATATTATGTGAAGTGATTAATGGACGATGGCCTCCAATTCCCATCATTCGACTTTTGAAAGCTTCCATGTTGAAAGAGCCCAAGTTCGTATCAACCAACTTGCCCAGCTTCGAAGAGAATTTTGACTCTGGCAAGAAAGACTTGCTCAGCTTCTTGATTACAGCTTGTCTGGACGCATTTGCCTTGCTGGATTCAGCATTATTTTCCTTGCCAGTCGCTCTTACTTCAGCCATTCTGCAAAAACAAAAGATAGTCATTAGGAATTTAACTTAGAAAAATACGATCACATCGGGGCTGCCAGCAAATTTTCGAAAATGAGAAGCTTCAGCACTGAATTTCAACTTCAAACTTCAACACCTCCTGCAGCAACTTCGAACTCCCAACAATTAGAGAATTTTCTTGCAGCAATACAACTTCAGCACTTAGAAGAAAAATTCGACCCCAACCTGCTTCAGCAACTTCTCAACTTCAAATTTATCTCAACATTAAGAGCCCAAGTTCAAATTTCTTCACCTTCAACTCTCCTCACACTGCAATCTTTTTTCACTTCAAAGCTCAAATCGAACTTGCTAGCTGATGGAGAAAAATGAACAAAACTCACAGCTCATATAGCCAAGTCGAATTCTAGAAGAAGCTAATTTTAGCTAAGTTATTAAATTTCCACTACTCCACTGCAAGAATTCAAACTTCCCTCCTCAGGCAGCTATAACACTTGGCATCTGGCATCTAGAATATTTTGACCTTCTAGAATTTCAAAAAGATTCATCTCATGGTATGGGCGTATTTTACTAGCATTTTAAATCATCCTTTGAAAATATTAGATTCAACTGCACCCCCTTAAGAAATTCATTTCACCAGCTGAGGTATTGACACTTTGATTTTATCCATCTCTGGCTCGAGAAGATTATTTCCATGAAAAATTTGATCAAAATCATCTATGCAATCAATTTCAATTTCACCAACCAAGGCAATTTTATTTTCAAAAATAATTATTTCTTTGCCTTAGGAAAAATTTTAATTCTCCGTAGGAAATTTTATTATTCAGGCGCCCATCAAAAATCTTCATCTTAAAATCCTCGACAAGGCATGAAAAATTTTAAAATCAATCCTTTGTCGAAGATATCCAGTACCCAGAAGAAAATTCCCTTCAGAAAACATCAAATTCATGGGTCTACAAACGAAGGGGTTCGTTTAATTTTTGAATTTTATACCTTAGGAAAATATTTTGCCATCAAAATTTATCTTTATTCTTCATCTCTGGGCGTATTTTTTTTCTCCTGCTTTGCCTTGGAAATTTTTTATCCAACTTCATGAAGGTAGCGCATTTTGATGTATCTACTGCCAATTCATACATGCCTCAGTAAATTTTATCACCTTCTCTCAAGCTTGGGCATATTTCTCTAGGGGAGGGGAGATTTAAATACTTAGAAAAAATTTATCATCTCCATGAGCATGGGCGCATATGAGAGGTCTAGGAGGAATTTCAACACCTTAGTCATTTTTTTCTCACCACTCTCTCTTTACTTTGGGCGCATTTCAAGTATAGAGGAGGAATTTTTTTGACACTTAGAGTTTTTCCATGCTAACTTCAATATGGGTGCATTTAGCTAGTGATGAAGGAATTAACAATACTTAGCACATTTTTTAGAAAGCCACCACCTTGAACATTCTTGGGCGCATTTGACATGTTGAGGAGGAAATATCAACGCCTTAGCACATTTCCTAGAGCCACCTTGAATATGGGCGCATTTGGGACCCTTTGCAGGAATTAACAATGCCTTAGTTACTTTTCTTCACACCTTTTGGAGATGGGCGCATTTGGAGGGTCAAGGAGGAATTAAACAACACTTTGAAACTTTTCTAGAGCCATTTCCATCATGGGCGCATTTGACATGTCAAGCAGGAATATCCCAACGCCTTAGCTTCTTTTCCTTCATGCCTTTTGGAGATGGGCGCATTTGAGGTACCAAGGAGGAAATTCCAACGCCTTTGGAAGATTCACAACATGCTTTCCTAGCTTGGGCGCATTTCAGGGGTCAAGGAGGAATTTACACTTTGCCTTAGCCATTTTCTCACCCTATCCCTCTCCTTGGGTGCATTTGGGGTGTGGAGGTGGAATTTAACAACACTTAGAAACTTTCTTCACCTTGGCGTGATGAGGGCGCATTTAGGGGGTCCTGCAGGAAGTTTCTCAGACTTAAAAACTTTTTCATCCTTCTGCTAGTCTCATCTTGGGCGCATTTCACATGGGGTGAAGGAATTACTAACACTTGAAAATTTTCCAAGCTCCATCCTCTTGAGGGCACATTTCAGGGGGTGAGCAGGAATATCTTAGACTTAGACATTTTTTAGCTTGCTTGCCCTGGTTTGCTATATTTAGTAAGTTTCTGGTTTTCACTCTTCTTAAGCTTGGATTGATTTGAAATTTTCGCCACAGGACCTTCATGACCTAGTTAATTTGTTCACATTGCCATCTTGTGTCAACCTGCTATTTATAGCCTGTTTCTGGAGTTGATTTACTATTTATAGTAACTGTTTGGTTTCAGGACTTCTGCAACTCCGTTTAATTTGAAATCTGACTGACGTGATCCTCATGGGTTGACTTGCCTGTTCACACTGGCACCTCGCGCTGACTTGCTATTTATAGCCTGTTTCTGGAGTGCCTTACTATTAATAGTAAGTGCTCAGATTGCCTTCAAATTTCACCAGTGGAATCCTTGAAAGATACTGATCACAGTGGGATACTTCAGTTTTCAGAGTTTTTGGCGTTTGACCCCTCATTTTAGGTCTCGAAGTTGGAAACCCTAATCTGACTTGGATGTCAATCCTTGACTTGGATGTCTCGAAGTTCGTGATACTAAAGTGTTGGGCAGCCGCCGGAGTGATCTTGCTAAAAATAGTAAATCCCTGAAAAAGTGATCATCCTGCCTTGCATGTTACCTTGCTGCGTAGCTCTTGAAAAACCCATAAAGAATAACCTGACATGCATTGAAAAGTCCTGCATGCAAACCCTAAAAATAGCCTCTAAAGATAGCTCTTGAAAAAGGTCCTGATCCTAGTTTGCATGTTACATCACTGCGAAGCTTTTGAAAAACCCACAAAGAATATCTAGACATGCGTCGAAGATTCCAACATGCAAACCCTAAAATCTGCTTCTGAAGGTGATACTTGCTAAAAATAGAAAATTGTCAGATCTGGCTCAAATTTTGTAGGCAAGCAGTTTAAAATGTCCTGGATGCAATGTAACGATTAGAATTTCAAAAGTGTTGAGAAAATGTCCCAAATCAGGTACTTACTAAAAATAGTAATTGTCAGAATTCAATGAAATTTTGCTGGGAACCTGTTGGAAGTCTACTGCATGTATTGCCAAGCTCAGACTTTAATTCACTCACCCAATTTGACTTCAAACTGACCAGAAGACTCAAAACCCTAATTCTCAAACTTGGCCAAAATCTCAAGTTTAAGCTCAAAGATGGGCACATCCCCGAAAAGGCAAACAGCAAAAAGAGACAGAAAGAGAGAGAGACAAAACCAAAGCCAAAAGACCAGGAACGAAGCAAAAATTAGGGGGTCCCCATTTTGAATGGGGTGATGTGTGAAAAGGTCACAACACTACATGGCCGAGAGTGCAAGAAAAGCACCAAAACGTTCAGATTAAAACTCCCTAGCAAGTAGGTTTTGGGCACTAGGCTTGCATTAGAATAAAACACCGTGGTAAGCCCTAATGTAGAAAAGCAAAAGTTACCCAAGTTTATAGGCAATGGATCAAAAGACCCTATGAGGCAATTTAAGACTTGTGAAACAATTTGGACAGCAAATGGGCAAGTTGATAAGACAATTTGGCTACAATCTTTTCTAGCCACTTTACGAGGTGTAACAATTGACTAGTATACAAAAATTGACCAATCCTCTTAAAACGCATGGGAGAGATTAAAGAAGGCCT